>CM052447.1:2355779-2429577 GCA_028533085.1 Varecia variegata | reverse complement strand
CCCAGTAATACAGAGTGGTAATGTCCCTCCCTTCCCTTGTCCCAAATCATATAGCCTTCCTAGGCTGGGACATCTAGAGTCTTAGCCAAAAAGAACCAAGACCCTTCCCTTTGCAACCCACTACCTGCACAACAGACCAAGGGCCTTTTTGATGCACATCAGGTCATTCTTACTGAAAACTCTCCAAAGGCTTCTCATTCTACTTGGAAGTCAGTCTGCACACCTCCCTGTGGCCTACAAGGTTCCACATCATCTGACCCCTGCATCCCCTTCTGTTCTTATCTCCCACCCCTCTTCCCTGGGCAGTCCTCCAGCCCTTTGCTGCCCTGCAAACACAAGCTTTTTTCCTGTCTTTGGCCTTTGCACTTGCTGTTCTCTATCCCTGGCACACTTGTGCCCCAGATCTTTGCACGGACACCTCATTATCAGTATTTACTCACTTATGGCTCATTGGAGAAGACATTGCTGGGTAAAGTAGTGCCTTTGGCTATCACTTGGCCTTCTTAGTTCTCATTGCTACAGTGGTCTTTTTCCTTGCTTACTTGTTCATTGTGTCTCAGCCTCCACTGGAATGTGAGTGACGAGGGCAAGGACTCTATCTCATTCCATACTGTATCCCCAGAAGTGAGTTACCCATGGTAGGTGCTCAATAAATGGTAATTGAATGACTTATTTGCACAGGCAAGGTCCTCAGAGGCGATCATGCAAAAGCTGAGCCTGACGAAGGGAAGAAACTTATCAAAATCGTCCTGAAAATCAATGTCAGAGACAGACCTATACCCCAGAACTCCTGGCTCCAAGGTCAGTTTGTTTTCTGTAATTCTGTTCCACCCTTTTCTGCCAAGGGGACTGCCAGGATTTAGTGATTTTCCCCTCTGATGTATCCCAGGGAAGAAAGAGCAGTGAACTGGAAGCTAGAAGACTTGGAAGCTGGCTCTAGCTCTGCTACCCACACACCCTCTAGATTGGGAGCTCCTTGAAGGCAGAGGGTATCACCAGTATCTAGTACAGTTGGTGCTCAGAAAAGATTTGTTGAATGAATAAGTTTTTGCTTGCATGAAAATAATGGGTGTCAGTTAACATTGGGTAGTGGTTAAGAGCTCAGAATCTGGGTTAGGAAGACCTGAATTCAAATCCTGGCTCTGCCACTTCCTACTTGCCCTACACTTGATCACACATGAAGAATGTACTCAGCGTCCTGTGTGGTAACTTCTGTGCAAAATGGTCCTCAACGCCCTATATGTTCTTGGGTAGCCCACATTGACTTAGGTCTGAGCTCTATGACCAATGGAATACTGGAGAAGTGACAGTGTATGACTTCTGGATCTAAATCATAAAAGACAGTGTAGCTTCTGCCTTGGTCTCTTACATCACCCATGTAGTAAGCCAGCTGCCATGCTAGGAGGACACTCAGGCAGCTCTGTGGAGAGGAACCAATGCCAGCATCATGGGGCATGTGAGTGAGCCACTTGGAATTGGATCCTAGCCAAGTCAAGCCTTCAGATGACTGAAGGCCAGCTTAATTAAAGACCACAGGCTAGAATTGCCCGGCTAAGCTGAAATCCTGACCTACTGAAACTACGAGAGATAATAAATTATTATTGTTTTCAGTCACTACATGTTGGGATGATTCATTATGCAGCGGTGGATAACAAACACATCATCCTCATATTCATTACTGATGTTTATTGAGAGCTTACTATTAATATGTGATTTTTCATTTAACCCTTCTAATAATGCTATGAGATAGTTACTCTAATTACCCCCATTTTACAGACAAGGAAACTGAGGTTCAGAACAGTGGAGTCTCTCCCTGCAGTGTACCTGACCTTAAGGGCTTTATGGTCAGGCCTGAGAGTCAGAAATTCAAATACCTATAACCCCAGGCAAAATATGGCTCTGGGATCACAGGAAAGCAAGAGGAATTTTGGATTTTGGATTCTGGCTTCCAGTAGTTGGGCCTCATAGGTTGGGGTGGTGGAGAGAACACTCCAAAGACGGCAGACACCTCTCCTGCCCTTAAACACCTGATTAATCAGGGAGAGAAAGCTCAGATGCTTATGAACAATGTGTGGTATTTCTCTGCAGAGAAACACACACAAGCCTATACAGTAATGATGAAAAGTAACAACCCTTCATAAGGGCTTGGCATTTTGCACTTACAAAGCCTGACACATCCCTAATTCCATGGAATCCCACCTGCCAGGTAAGTATGGCCATGCACATCTTACAGATGGGGACGCTGAGGCTGGAGATGTGTGATTCTCACAGAGTCATACAGCCTGTATGACTGTGGTAGAACCCAGCAACTGGGTGTTTTTGCAAGCACTAAGAGGATGATGAGAGGCAGGTAGGTTTCCTCCAAGGGGGATTCCAGGAAGAGATGAGTGGGGAACAGAGTTCCGAAATGGAGAGGGGGCTTGCTGGAGAGAATGGTGCATGGAAGGGTCTGAAAGGGGCAGAGTGAGTCCCTAGGAGGCTCCCAGGGGTGTTCAAGGGCAAAGGGGGAAGGGGGAACAGCTGGAATAGAAAGACTGAGCAAGTCTGGGTGTGTTGAAGAGGTTTGGCTTAAGGAATGTGAGTGTTAGAATTGCAGCTGCAGGGTGTGTGTGGAATGAGAAATTTGGGGGCTGGGGCCAAAGTCAGCTGCTGTGCATAGGGTGGGAAGAAGCAGCTTATTTTGCTTCTTGGGTAGAAATCATCATCCCTGTGATTTAGTTCTCCGTGGGAGAAGGGTTGGGACATCATCTAGCCTTGGAAAATGCATTCAACTTATCTTTCCTTCTTTCTGTCAGATGAGACGGGTAGAGGTCCAGATGTGGGCAGAAGCCTTTATGCCCCATTGCAGGGCCACCAAGTACAGCTGTGCAGGTCATTTACTGCACACAGGCACCAGGTCTAAAGCACTGAAATTCAGACTGCCCTGTGTTTGCTAAGCCATGTGCCCATAAGGCTGCATCGACCCAGAGGGAGTTCTGCCTTTTTCTTTTAAAAAAAAGTTCTATGAGCTAAAATTTCCATAACATAAAATCCACCATTTTAACACTTTTAAGTGTAAAATTCAGTTATTTTAGTGTACTCACAATGTTATGCAACCATCAACACTATTAATTTCCAGAACACTTCCATCACCCCAAAGAACAACCCCATAACTCACAATTAATTCCACCTTTCTCCCATCCCTTGGCAACCACTAATCTACTTTTCTCTGTAACTTTCCCTGTTTTGGACTTTCATATAAATGAAATCTTATGATTTGTGGTCTTTGATGACTGTCTTATTTCACTTAGCATAATGTTTTCAAGTTTTACCCATGTTGTGGCACATATCAGTACTTCATTCCTTTTTGTGGCTGAATAATATTCCACTGTATGGATATTCCACAATTTGTGTACTCATTCATTAGTTGGTCGACATTTGGGTTGTATCCTCTGGCTGTTAAGAATAATGCAGCTATGAAAATTCCTGTACAAGTTTTTGTGCAAACATATGTTTTCCATTCTCTTGGGCATATACCAGGGGATCACATTGTTGGATCATGTGGTACTTCCATGTTCAACTTTTTGAGGAACTAAAGTAACTGTATCATGTTATTCCATTTAGAAATGTTTGAGGGTTCTAAGGTCTCCACATCCTTTTGACCATTTGTTATTGTCCATCTTTTCTTACGTTAGCCTTCCTAGTGGGTATGAAGTGGTATCTCATTGTGGTTTTGATTTGCATTTCCCTAATGGTTCATGATGTTGAGCATCTTTTCATGTGCTTTTGACCATTTTTATATCTTCTTTGGAGAAATGTCTATTCAAATCCTTTGCCCATTTTTTGGTTGGGTTGTTTGTCTTTTTAGTGTTGAGTTGTGCCAGTTCTTTATATATTCTGGGTATGAGACCTGTATCAAATATATGAGTTCCAAATATTTTCTCCCATTCTCTGGAGGCTGCAATTTTCTAATGTACAACAGGGCTCCTTTGGGGCTGGTGGAGACTTTAATCCCCCGGCGGGAACACAGACTCTCTCCCACCATGAAAAAAGAAACTGTGTCTCAGTGATCTAACTCAAGAGGCCAGCTTAGTACCTCAGTGCTTTGACAGATGGCCTGCTATGTGCCAGGCACTGGGGTTGGCAATCTGAAGATAACACGGGCCCTGCCCTCCACATTCCCCATTCTCATGCAGCATGCCAACGACCGCTCAGATGCCCAAGGCGGAAACCTGGGCGCTGTCTGGACTCCCGCCCCTGCGCATCGCCATCCAATCAGCCCCTACAGTCAGTGGTGACTCCTCCCCCATCATGCCACCGTCCAATCAAACCCCATGTCCGCCGGCGACTCCTCCCCCATCATGCCAATCAGCCTCCGCGGCCGCCAGCTGTCCTTCCTCTCCCGCACGCCGCGGCCTAGCGTAGGCCGCCATTGCCTCTCACCTGAGCGATTTCAACAGCTTCGTAACTGTCTCCAGACCTGAGGGCGTGCTTCTTCCTGTCCATTCTCCCTCCGTCAGCACAGGAGCGGAGTAACTTTTCTCAATGAAAATCCCGCCGTGGGGCTCCCGGGCTCACAACTTCTCGGTGGCGATTGTCAGGGGGAACCGCACACGGGAGCGGCCGCTGCGTCCTCTGGAGCAGCCTGCTGCCTCCACTCCGCTTCCTGAAGTGACTCAGCCAGGCTGAGCCTTCTTGCAATTTCTCAACTCACCCCGCCTCCAAGCTGTGCAGGCATCACGTCTGAAATGAGGTGCAGTAAAGAGATGGCAGCAGAGAGTCCCCAAATAGGTCACAGGCCGAGCAGCAGCTGGGAGTTTGCCTGGGGAAAGGCAAGGGTTACAGTTGCAGGCGGGAGCCTCGCTCAGGCCTGCGCAGCTCCACACTTGGTCACGCAGGCCCGCGCCACGTGCATCCGAGCCACCTGAGAAGGTGTGCCCAGAGGCGGTTCTCCTGGGTGTGTGAGAGCCCGAGTCAGCCCTAAGGGCTTGGGTAGCTGATTCAGCCGGCCCACCTGGAGTGTCCTAGAATCCTCAAACCCAAGTGCTGGAAAGGACTAGCCATCATGTGGCCCTGTCCTTCATCCCTTCACCTCTATAAACGTCCATTCTTCCCACCTAAAAAGTGAGAATAATGACACCTTTCAGGCTGTCCTGGGGCTCAAAGTAGATCTGCATTTGAGAAGCATGTCTAGACTCCTATATTAGCTTTTATGATGGATGGGGAAACTGAGGCCTAAAGAAATGAATCAATTGTTTCCAACCAAGACTGTGTGTTGACAATAAGGATCCCTGGATCCTGCTGCTGGGTTGGGGTAGGGGCCCAGTCATCTGTATTTTTTAACCTCTCCCAGGTGATGCTGCTGAGAAGCCAGGTCTGGCTGTCTTCCCAGAATCCCGAGGCGTGCCTCTGGCCAGCGGGTCACTGAGGTGCCAGCTGTGTGTGGTCGGCCCACCTTGCTTTCCCTGTCTGGAAGCCAAACTGCTGGGAATACAGAGGCACTTCTGGCACTGTGGTCTGAACCTGGCTATTAAGGGTGCTCTGGAAAGAGAAGTCTTCAGGCACGCAGCCCTGGTCTGTCTCCAAGGGGCTTGCTGGCAACTGGGGAAGGGGTGGTTTGGAGACCAAGGGAGTTGGGGAAGGGATGGGATGCTCCATCATGGAGCAGATAGAATTGAAACCAAATTTAAAAATGAGCTAGGTTTGTCATGGGTGGGGTGGGGACATGGGGAGGTGCTTCAGTTGTCACCTGCATGTCTGCCCCAGGCTCCTCCTGGCTCCCTTCCTGTCCTTCCTGTCAAAACATGTTCTCTGTTACAGAATCTGAATTTCCTTCTTTCTTTTCTTCTTCTCTCTCTCTTTCCTTCCTCAGTCTCACCCTATGGTGCCCCTGGTCTTGAGCTTTTAGCCTGAGTTGCATTTTCTCAGGTGTTTATTTCTTCTCTCTGCCAACCCTGCCCTTGTCCCCATGCAGTGGAACATGTTGGAGAAAATACATATTTTTCACATGGTCTTGCACGACCACCTTGACTGTGCTCACTTGAGTCATGACCTTGAATGTTGAGAGAGCCCTCAATGCTGCCCGCTAATTACACTCTGCCTCCCTAGTCATTCTCTCTATCTCCGCTCGATGATTGTTTCACTCCTCTGCCCACCTAAACCCTTAATGCCTCCTCTCCCGTCCTCACTCTCCGCTGCCTATTCACTGAGAAAAAGGAAGTAGTCAGAGTGTCCTCAGACGCTGTCACACACCTACTGTCCCACCAGCATCTCCACCCACGTACTCTGCCAGAGATGAATTGACCATGCACTTATCTATCTGTCCTTGTGCCCTAGACCCTGCCCTCCCATCTGCTCAAGGACATCTCTCCAGCAATTTTCCTCTTTTGCCACAGCATCATTTTTACCTCCCTCTGAATCATTCTCATCAAGTGCACACACATGCTATTTAATATTTCTCCCTTCTTTGAAACAACAACACGATACCACCGACAGAAACCCTTCTTAAGGCTAAGACTGGAACTGACAGTCTTATTTCTGCCACATTCTGTTGGTTAAAGCAAATCACAGGGACAGACCAGGTTCAAGGAGAGGAGACTACACAAGAACTTCAATACCAGTGGGTGAGATTCTTTGGGGGGTGTCAAGCAACAAGCTACCACACCTGCCTTTGCAGCAAAAGTCCTCAACATACTTCATAATCTACTCATTTATTATGTTTACGGTTTATTGTCTGTCCCTTGCTGCTAAACGTAAGCTTCACAAGGGGAAGAATCTTTATCTCTTGCTCACTGATGCATTCTAAGTGCCTAGAACATAGCCAGGTACAGACAGGGAGCCAAATTTTAAATTTTACTATAAGTATCTCAAATTCTTTGTGGCACAAGGCGCAGACAAATTCTTTGATCCACCCTTCCACTCATCTGCCATCCATTCATCCGTATCTGTTTACGCATTTGTCACCCACCCACCAGCCGTTCCTGTCTATCCATCTGTCTCATTCAACATGTGCCCGAACAATCCTTCAACATACATTTTTGGAGCATCTATTTTTAGCCAAGCAGTGTGCTGGACTCTACTGTCAAATCCATGACAATGAGACCCAGACCCCTGGAGTGAGGAAGACAGAAATGAAAACTAAGCACTACCTTACAAAGTGTAATTGGAGAACTAACTGTTTCAGGATGTTTGCGTAAGGAAAACAAACACATGAAACCCGAAGACTGGCATCTTAAAGTAAAGAATGGTACCATAAACAGCAAGTGGTGAACTGGTTGGGGGTGGGGAGGCTGGGAAGGGAGAGAGGGAAGTTGTCCCAGGTGCTCTCCTCCTGTGTCGCAGGCTGGGTACAGACTTGGACATCTGGGTTCTACTTCCCTCCAGGTCACTGAGCCTCAGTTTCCTCATGTGCAAAATGAGATCATAGCACCCACCTGACAGAATTAGGTAAAGCATGTAGAAAACTTCTTGTATCTGTGGCTCTTCACCCTGGCTGCACACTCTCAACCCTTTGGGGAAGCTGATGCCCAGGCCCCTCCTCTGAACAATTAAATCTGAGTCTCTTGGGGTGGGTCCTGGGCATTGCTATTTTTTAGAAGTTTCCAGGGGATTCTAATGTGCAGCCAGGCTTGCACACCACCAGAGCTTGAGCAGTTTAATCAATGGCCCTTTTCTATTTAATTGATCTTGAATATTGCAGCAGGAGAAAAGCAGATTTAATTAGAGGAGACGAGACATTTGTGAAGATGCAGATGGCAATGTCTAGATACTTTCAAGGGTTTCACAAGTTGTATATTTCTTGTTATACTGGTTCTTGATTTATGTCCTGGGTGAAATGCATGTTCATAAGGCTGTTTTGAGGGGAGAATTAAATGTAGGGGGGAGCAGGAAGTAAGAGTTGGAGAGAAGCTCTCAAAGGTTGAGACCCAGAGGGAAGAAGAGAGAGAGAGAGACTCTGATTGATACTTTTCTGAGTTAACTGGGCAAGGTGAGAAGAAATGGCAAATAAAAAACAGGGTACAAGAGCACTGGCCAGAGATTGTATTCCTCGACTGCCCACTGTGAGTGCTGGAAGCGTGGGCCGGGTGGGGCTCGTCTCCCCATAGAAGAAAGTGGGGTGCCTTGGCAGGCACACGAGAAGCAAACTCAGTTTCTCTCCTAGGAGTCTAATAGTGATGGGTGGAATGCCAGCTCAGACTCTTTAGAACGCAGACACCGAGACAATGGACGTGCAAGGGATGTATGTGGGAAGCCCCTGTATGCCATAGTACATATAGCACTGTGCATAAAGCTGTGCTAGGCCTTGTGGATACAACAGTGAACAAGACAGGCATGTCCCTGCCCTCCAGGACCTGGCAGACAGACATTTCATTGTAATTACTTAGTCACAATTATGAGATGCTCTGGGAATCTACGATAGGTGAGGTGACCCTATGATTTACCATCTAAGCCCATACCCTTTTGAGATAATAATTGAGATAACAATTATGCCTAGACAGCCGGCATAAACTGGGACTTATCCTGGACAAACTGGGATATACAGAGATCCTGAAAAAGATAAACATGAGCTAGTCCTGGAACTCAGAGGTTTCCTTGAGAAAGGACATTTAAGCTGAGATCTGAAGGATGTGTAGCAGTTAGCTAGTTGCCCAGACTTCCATTGTATGTTCTCCGAGCCAGAGGACCCTCCTAGGTGGCTGCTACCATGGGGGCTGGCTGAGGACTGATTTCTCACTGTTGTAGGGACTCGCATGTCAGGGATGCCACCTTGTCTGAGAGAGCTCTGTCTGGGATTCTTTTCATGGCACTGAATGGACATGCAGGACACCTAGGGAGTTAGTCAAAGGCTTTCCCTCTGCCTTTATTGTGTTTTTGGGGACAGAAAATAAGGGTCCCTGGTGGTATTCAATCATAACCCACTTTTACCTTTTTTGAGAAATTGATGGATCTGCTTTCCCTAATTTTTTTTTTTGTGGTAAATGTACATAACATAAAATTTGCCATCTTAACCATTTTTAAGTCACAGTTCTATGGCATGAAGTGTATTCACACCGTTGTGCAGCCATCGCCACCATCTGTCTCCAGAACATCTTCGTCTTCAACTGAAACTCTGCACTCGTTAGTCTCCCCGTAGCTCTCCTTCCCCAGCCAAAAGGAACCGCCATTCTACTTTCGTCTCTATAGATCTGACTACTCTAGGGACCTCAGATAGATGGAATTATTCAGTACTTGTCCTTTTGTGACGGGCTTATTTCACTTAGCATAACATCCTCAAGGCCAATCCATGTTGTAGCATGCGTCAGAATTTCCATCCATTTTAAAGCTGAATAATATCCCATGGTATGCATAGACCACATTTTGTTCATCAATTTATCCATTGAGGGACACTTGGGTTGTTTCTGCCTTTTGGTTTTTGTGAGTAATGCTGCTGTGACTATGGGGGTACAGGTATCTGTTTGAGTCCCTGCTTTCGGTTCTTCTGGGTATAAACCCGAAGTGGGATTGCTGGATAGTATGGAAATTCTGTGTCTAATTTTTTGAGGAACTGATGTACTGTTTTCTTTTTTTTTTTTTTTTTTGAGACAGAGTCTCACTCTGTTGCCCGGGCTAGAGTGAGTACCATGGCGTCAGCCTAGCTCACAGCAACCTCAAACTCCTGGGCTCAAGCGATCCAACTGCCTCAGCCTCCTGAGTAGCTGGGACTACAGGCATGCGCCACCACACCCGGCTAATTTCTTTCTGTATATATTTTTAGCTGTCCATATAATTTCTTTCTATTTTTAGTAGAGATGGGGTCTTGCTCTTGCTTAGGCTGGTCTTGAACTCCTGAGCTCAAACGATCCGCCCGCCTCGGCCTCCCAGAGTGCTAGGATTACAGGCATGAGCCACCACACCCGGCCTTGATGTACTGTTTTCTGTGGTGGCTGAACCATTTTACATTCCCACTGACAATGTGCAATAATTCTAATTTAGCCATATCCTCTGCAACACCTTTTATTTTCTTCTCTGTTTTTTGTAGGGACTAACAATTTTTTATTTTGGCCAGGCACAGTGGCTCACATCTGTAATCCCAGCTAATTTGTGGGGCTGAGGCAGAAGGATCACTTGAGGCCAGGAGTTCAAGACCAGCCTGGGCAACACAGCAAGCACAGCGAGACCTTGTCTCTACAAGAAATTAAAAAATTAGCTGGGCATGTGAGACCCTGTCTCAAAAAAAATTAAAAAATGCAAGTAGACAGAATAGTATAGAAACACTCACATATCCATCGCTCAGTGGCCCCAATATCTACCTGATTTCATACTACGCACACCCACTCCTCCCCTCCCATATTATTCTGAAGCAAATTCCAGACTTCATATTATTTCAGTAAGCCTTCATAAATGTTTCAGTATGTCTCTTGAAAAGATAATGACCTTTTAAAAAAATAACCACAATACCATTATCACACCTAAAATAAATAACTCCCTAATATCATCAAATATTCAGTCAGTGCTCAAATTTTCAGTTATTTCATAAACATCATAAAATGTCTTACAGAAGGTTTGTTTCAACCAGGAACCAAATAAGGTCCACACACTGTGACTGCTTGATATGTGTCTGCTGAAGACTGTTAATTTATAGGTTTCCTCTCCATTGCTTTTTCTTCCTTACTATGTATTTCTTAAAAAAGAAAAGAGAAAGAGAGAGAGAGCTGGGTTGATTTTCCTGCAGTTTTCCACAATCTTGTGTTGATTGCAGCCCTGTGGTAGCTGTGATCAGCTGGTAGCTGATCAGCTGGTAGCTGATCTAGAACTGTGCTGTCCAGGATGGTGGCCGCCAGCCACACATGGCTATGGAGCACTTGAAATGTGCCTGGTCCAAAATGATGTGCTGTGAATGTAAAATATAGCCCGGATTTCAGAGACTTGGTATGAAAAAAGAATGGAAACTATTTCATGATCGTTTTTATATCAATTACATACTTGAATGATATTTTGGATATATTGAGTTAAAATATTTTATTGAAATTAATTTCACTTTTTTTTTTTTTACTTTCTAAAATGTGGTTTTTAGAAAATTGCAAATTACATACGCAACATGCATGACTTCCACTTGTGTGTGTTTCATGGGATGGTGCTGGGCTAGAGGCTTGATCAGATTTAGGTTCGATTTTTCTGGCAAGGCTCCTTTTGAGGCGATGCTGTGTTCTTCCACCCGCAGGCACCGGGTGTCTCCTGGTCTCCCTTTCTGTGATGCTTTGAGCCCCTGAGGCCCAAAGCCTGAATCCATTAATCCACTGGGGGTTGCAAAATTATGATATTCTCCCATAATTTTATCTTTACGTATTAGTACCGTTCTACAAGAAAAACTTCTTGTTACCTGAGGGAAATTAAGTCATCTTCTCAGAGGGGTCTTCCCTGATGTCCCTGAGTAAGGCAGTCCGTGGTCGTCCCTTTCATTGCTCTGTTTGTCCATCATGGCCCTTTCCCCGATTGGCCACCGGCCGTTTGTTGCTGGCTTGCCTGTTGATTGCTGGTGTCCTCACTGCAGCCGAAGCCCCGCGAGAGGAGTGTTTGTCTCTGCGCAGCCGTCTGTGGGGGCTCGGCCTCCAGCCTGAAGCACTGTGGATTTACTGGTGGGATGCAAGGAGGGGTTCTGACGAAGATGGAGTCCCAGCCCTAATACAGGTAACCTGAGTTCTACTCTTGGTTCTGCCACTTGCTGAGGGACCTTGGGTCTGTCCCAACCTCTGTGGGCCTCAGTTTCCTCAGATGGAGCGGGCAGGTGGGCAGCCTGGTCGTGAAGCACAGCTGCATTTCCAAGGGGCTCTCCCTCTGCAAGACTGGCCCTCTGTCAGCTCGTGCCTTTCGAGGCCCCTCTCCCACCAGGGATGAGCGGGGGCCAGGTGGTGTATGATTAAAGAGACATCCCGCAGCTAAGAAAGCCAAAAGCTGATCAACTCCAGCCCAGCTAACTCAAGGGAAGCCAGGCTGGCACTGCCCCGATGGCCTGCGACATTAATACCTAATGGTTGATTCTAATCGCTGTCCTTTCTGAAGTTCCTCCTGTTTCCCAAAGTACTTTCAATCAAGCAAAGAGCATCCACAAAGCGCCTCCGAGCCGTGTCCCCTGGGGGAAAAAGGGCATAAAACAGAAAGCCACCCTGCCAGAGCTAACAAGGGAGCCGGCCAGACAAGAGTTGACATGCAGCCGAGAGTGACGTGCCAGGCAGGGCAGGGTGAGGGGGGAGCCTGCGGCACCTGCCTCACGAAGCTGTGGGAAAAATTCAGGGAAATAGGGGGTGGGAACGCTCCTCACACTCTGCCTGGAGCGTTCTAAATGCTCACAACTGGTCTTGGTCTCGCACAGTTCTGCTGGGTCGTCTTGCCTCACCTGGCCTTTTGGGAAAGTGAGGCTCAGGATCAAGACTGACTTGGCCAAGGTGACACAGCTAGTGGGTGGCAGAGATGGAAAGCCAACTCATGCTGACTTACTCCTTCACTCAGACATATGTCCTGGGCACCTGCCGTGTGCTGGACAATGTGCCAGGCATGGAGCACACACAGGGGTGAGTCATGTGCAGGGAGCTAAGTGAGGTGTGATTTCTGAGAGTGGCTGGCTCTCTCAGTGGCTGGCCCTGCCTGGTCCCACAGGGCTTGTGGGGGACCACTGAGTTGGGCCCACACTGAGGCCGGGGGGCAGGATTAGTATCTCTTGTCAGTCGCTGGGCACGGCCTAGCTCCAGCGTGGAAGGCAGAACCTCCCAGGCAGGGGAGTCCCCATTTGGCCAGGGCGATTCTCAGAACCGGGGGGGGGGGCACCAGCCGCACCCACTGCTGCAGGTAAAGAAAACAAGATGTAGTTCCCAGTCTCAGGGTCCTTACAGCATCAGAGGAAATCCTCAGAAAACTCACTAAGACCTCCTGACACCCTCATATATGGACTGTCCCTTTTCATGGGAAACAAAAGGGATTAATAGTCACTGAAGACAATTTCATGAGAACCTGCTATGTGCCACACCCTTGAGAGACTGCGTGGAAAAAATAAAAGAAGTAGGACTTATATTCCAGTTCAAGGCAGAGTCACCCTGTTGTACAACTCTAGGAGTTGCCATTGCTGTATCACATTGTGTAGTCTATGTGAATGATGACCTATGGGGCTGCGCAGTGCGCAGCCTGTGCAGCAGGACAGGACTGTCCCAGTTGAGGGAGACAGACGACAAACAACATAGACAAGTACAAGACATACCATGTTGGATGGTGAGAAATGCTGAGGAACATAAAGCAGGGAATACAGAGAGGGTGTGGGCGCGGATGAGAGTGCAATTTTTGGTAGGGTGGCCAGGGACAGCTCACCGAGATTACTCCATCAAGTCAGGGTCCCAGCAGAAAGTGGGTCACTGGAGGAGAGTTAGCAAGGGGACTATTTACAGCCACGTGGGCAGGATGGAGGGAAAGTACAGGGATGACACAGTGGGGCTACTCTTACCTTGTGGCCCTAAGGGAAGGTCACATGACAGACCACAAAGCGGGAGGGCTGAGGAGCTGGGAAGGGAGCTGGGATGTAAATGCCCCCGGCCTCACTCTCCTCCTCCCTCAGTCCTCCCTCACATGGTGTCCCCACAGGTCAATCCCAGTGGAAGCCAAGGGGTGAAGGAGGCCCTTGGTTTAGCGCCCCGGTCAGCACCTGGGGAACAGAGCAAGGTGGACACAGGGTTGAGTGGCTCCAGGTGGACAAACAAGATCCTTCTTCCCACAGCACACTAAGCAGAGGCCTGACGGAGATGGGAGCAGGTCAGGCAGACAACTGGAGCGGAGTGTCGCAGGCCGAGGTGGCCGTGTGCCTGGCGTGTGTGCAACGGCAGACAGGCCTCTGGCTGCGGCCGAGTGAGAGAGGAGAGGATGGATCTGAAGGTAGCCGGGGTGCCGGGCCGGCGGCTGTCTAGGCTGTTGAATGAGAGGAGAAGCTCTGGAAAGGTGCTGAGAGAGGAGGGGCATGGCCTGACAGGGTTTAATGGACCCTCTGGCTGCCACGCAGAGAACAGGCTGTGGCGGGGCAGAGGCAGGAGGCTGATGTAGCCTCCAGGAGGGAGGTGGTGCAGGCTGGGACAGGCGTGAGACGAGGGAAGTGGTGACAGGTGGTTGGCTAGTGATTCTGTTTTGAAGGTAGAGCAATGAGATTTTCTGATGGCTTGGCTGTCGGGTGTGAAAAAAAAGATATTGTGACTCTTGGCTATCATCCTTAAGCATCTTATTCCCAGCCTGTGTGTGCCCCTTTCCGAGAAGTACTTGCTTGTCGCTGGTGGAGAGGGAGAACCTATAATGTCTGCAGATTCCCTGTGAGGTCTCTTTGGGGATTATTGCTGGCTGATGGCAGAGGAAAGAGCATAATGGTCGTGTTATGGTTTTGCTTAAAAGCGGATGCCTTTGTCTCTTAGAGTTACAGTCTGGAATACTTGCAGATGGAATGATGAAAAGCCTGAGATTCACTGCAAAATAATGTTAGAGTAGGTGAGACTATAGAGGAAATGAGATTGGACATTGAAAGTTTGGAAGTTGAGTGACAGCACATGGTTGTTTATTACACTGTACTCTTTACTTTTGTGTAATTTGAATTTTTCCAAAATAAAAGTTTGTGTTTTTTAAAAAATCCTTTTTGGGGATCCTTGTGATGGAATTATTCTGCATCTTGAATGCAGTGGTGGTCACATGAATTTACACAGGTGATAAAATTGCAAAAATTAATTACACACATGCACACACACAATTGAGTGTGTTGTATTATAAAACTGGTAAAATCTGAATAAGGTCAGTGGATTATATCAATGTCACCATCTTGGTTGTGATCTTGTACTATAGTGATGTCGGATGTTAGGGACATCCGTTGAGGGAAGGGAAGATGGTTGAACCTCTCGAGTATTTCGTACAAGTTACTGCATGTAAATCTATAAAATAACTTGTTTTTTTGAGACAGCGTTTCACTCTGTCACCTGGGCTGGAGTGCAGTGGTACAATGACAGCTCACTGCAGCCTCAAACTCCTGGGCTCAAGGGATCTTCTCACCTCAGTCTCCGGAGTAGCTGGGACTACAGACACATGCTTCCATGCCTGGCTTTACTTTTGTATATGCTTGAAGTTTTTCATAGTGAAAGAAAAATTTAATGAAATTAGGATCCTATTGGAAAGGGATATGGATTGTGGAGGCCACAAAACAAATTTCATGAGGGTAGGAATCTCTGCCCCCTTCATTGTTATTTTGCAGCATCTCGCATAGACACAACACGTGGTAGGTACTTAATGCATATTTTCTTTCTGTGCAGTTGGTTTTTTTCCTAAGGATCTCAGGATATATACTACAAGGATATACAATCAAATTACCCTGTTTTTAAAAATAATTCTTCTATGTGTGGTTGGTCTTTGTAGGTTTATTTGTTTCATCTTATTTTTTGATCTTAGTTTTTATTTTAAACTTTGGTTTTGTTTTATATTTGTGTAAAATATTGGATGCTTCTCAACTGAAATCTACAAAACAGGATGTGTCCAACTTCAACCCCTGACAATTTCCTTTTGAGGACTTACTTACACCCTTTGGCTATAGCAAATGGGAGTGAAGTCAGGGACTCTCCTTCCCAGAAATGTTGATCCATGACTCATCAGCTAGACAACTGGTCATACCTCCTTGAAATTTGAAACTCAGAGGGAGGGACAAAGAGATCAAGGTGGTTGGATTTGTCTAATTGGGTGGCGGCATACTGACCAGATTGCCCATGCTGTGATCCCGCTCTTGTGGTCCTGGAGCCCCAGCCCTCTGACATTGCTTTGGTTCCTGACGTGGTCCCAGCAAGATTCTGTAGTCTTCAGTCAGTTCTGAGCTCCTGATGTGAATCCACTAAATTCACTTTGGCTTGCATTAGCCTGAGATAATTTCTGTTGCTTGCATCCTACGAACCCTAACTGAAGCACAGACCTTTAACGACAGATTGCATAATTAATCATTTCACCCCAATTTTGATAAGACAAGCCCAGAGTGCTGTGAGAACCCAGACACCTCTTAGGGAAAAAGTGAGTTCTGGGAATGTCCTGAGTCAGGCAAGCTGGAGAGGTGGGTGTGGCCTTGGAGAGGCAGCTGGGACACGTGTGTTGGAGGCTTGGCCTGGGCAGTTCATGTTCCTGAGGCTCCATACCTGGTACTTTCACCCTGAGGGCCCAGACCCTGTGCCTAGGGTAGTGCTCCCTGAATGCTTCACGCCAACCCTTGCCTAGCTGACACATCCCTATCTATGACATCCCCAGACTAAGGGCTATGCTTTCCACCATAGCTTAGCCTTGTTAGCTATTCTGAGGAAAGACCTTTGAGGTTCAGGTCTTTTTGGCTGTATTTAGTCCTCTTGACCCTATTCCTGGATAGGCTAACTAAAATGTCTAGAGGGGTCAGGCCAGATGTAGGACAATAGGGAGTGGTGGGGACTGGGGAGAATTTGATAGGTTCTAGTGCTTTTTGCCATATGAGAATGGAAGCTGAGTATTTCCAGATATTCTGATTTTTCATGAGAATCTGAAAGTTACAAAATTTATATAAAATTTTCTTTACTTTAAATCACTCTGAAGGCCAAACAAAATGTATCTATGGGCTGAATTCATCCACTGGGCCATCAGTTTGAAACCTCTGGTCTACTACCTCCACCATGAGCAACCTTCTCTATATGGTCATTGCCCACCTGCCTGTCTGTTTTTCCCATAAGACCCTGAGCATTAAGAGGGCTGAATTAATGATTTTCTTGTCTACAGCCAATACCACATGCCTAGCGCAGTTCCTGGCATACAGTACAGCTCAATATATGGATGGATGGAGGGAGGGATGGAAGAAGGGAGACATAGAGGGACGGATGGATAGATGGATGAACAGGTGGATAGATGGATGGATGGATGATGGATGGACATATGGACAGATGGATGGATGAATGGATGAGGAGCTTGCAGTTCATGGAGGAAGACAATGCATAGCTATGAATCAGTACCATATCAGGTAGAGAGAGCAAGAGAGGGAAAAAAGGTGACTTGCCTTCTTAGCTTGGATGGTTATGCCATTTGCCATTGACAGCTCTTCTGTCAGAGTCCATGAAGGCCAGGCTGTCCCTTTGTGGAGCTGCCAGACTGTCCTTGAGATGGTGCTTCTGGAGCTCATTCTACCCAGGGTGAGGAATGTGCCTTCCTTGGTCCACAAAGCTTACTGTCTGCGGTTTCTCAGAGCTGAGGGCCTGAAGACTATGGCCTCCCATGCTCTCCCTCTCTGCCTAGCCTCTGAGCATCTCTCTCCTCCATCCCCAGCAGGGAGCAGCTTGTCTGCCAGTCCCAGCCCAGGGTATGGAAGTCATGGCTCCCTGGACAGGATGGGCAGGGAGATGGGGCTTATCTGGTCAGGAGGGGGCCTCCTGTGGGTCTCTGCCCCCTTAGCTTCCTGCTGGCTTCCTCTGAGCGCTGGCAGGAGCGTCTTCCTTCCCTGCTCCACCACCCACTTGGCTGTGAGAACACAAAAAGGCTCATCAGTTGCTATAACAACGCCCACCACCTTCTTCCGTGCTTAGCTGGGCTGTTTATTCCCTCTTAGATAATGGATCTGCCTTCTGAGTGACTGCCCCTCCTTGAACTGGCAGGACACTGGCCCAGCTGCTGGGCCCAGAGTTGGGTTTGAGCTATCATTAGTAGTAGTAGTGATAGTAGTAGTTGCATTGCTCTAAACTGCTATTTATTCAATATTCACTGTGTACCATATCCCAATTAACCCTTTGCAAATACTATCTCATTTAATCCTCACAGTGACACTATGAAATACAGAATATTGCCCTCAAATTATGCCTAAGGAAAAAGCCAATATGATTTTATTTTAGAGCAGGAATCCAGGAGCCAGACTGCTTGGGGTCAAATCCTGGCTTTGCCAGATGCTAACCATGTGGGCAAGTTACTTAATTTGTCCATGCTTCATCTGTAAAATGGAGTTAATAATAGTGCTTAGAGCAGTGTCTGTCATATAAGTGCTTGTCTTGGTTACTGGAGAAATGGATGCTGAGACAAGGATACAAGCATAAATTGTCTGGGAGAGATCTAAGGCAGGGAAGGGAAAGTAACCAACAAATGGGTGCTTTATTGAGTAGCACTATGGGCACCTGGAGATGAAGCCGGCTAGGAGCCAGGCACACTCCTCAGAGTTATCCCACCTGTAGGGTGATGGGGCTGGGTATTTATCCACCAGCTCCCATCACTCAGAGGTTGAGGGTTGGTCCTGGCTGGGGCTGAATTCCCCAGCATTTCTGCCCAACTCTACGGGCTCTGTAAAGTCAGCTCTGGCAGCTGGAGAAAGCCTCAGGCCAGGTGATGCAGGTGCTGGCAGTGGGAAGCTGGGCTGGTCAGGCATTAAAGGGCTAAGGGAGAGGGGTGTGGCAGGGCACCGATGGTGTCTGCTATAAAGCTAATAAATACTTGTCAAATGAATGAGCAAAAAAAGGACATTGTGGTAGACAGAATGGCTTCCCAAAAATGTCAGCGCCCTAATCCTGAGGACCTGTGAGTATATGTTACGTGGCAAAGGGACTTTGCATGTGCAGTTAAATTTACAGATCTGAAAATAAGGAGATTATCCAGGATTATCCTGGTGGGCCAAGTATAATTATATGAACCATTAAAAGTGAGAACTTTCTCTGGCTGGAGTCAGAAAGTTGCAGCAGAAGAAGTTGGAGAGATTTGCAGTGTGAGAGAGATGTGACCCACTGTAGTTGAATGGGGCCTCGTGGAAAGCCTGAGAAGGAATGCAGCAGCCTCTAGAACCAAAGACTGGTCCCAGCTGACAGCTAGCAGGGAAACGGGACCCCAGCCTACAGCCACAGGGTCTGGACTCTGCCTACGGCCTGAATGCCCTGGAGCTCCAGATGAGAGCCCAGGCTGTCCAGCACCTTGATTTCAGCCTTGTGAGACCCTGAGCTGAGTACCCAGCTGAGCCCACAGGACTTCTGACCTGCAGAGCTGTGAGACAAGAAGTCTGTGCTGTTTTGAGCCAGTACATGTGTGGAGATTCATTAGAGCAGCACTAATACAGAAACTGAGGGTCAGAGTGGGCAAGTGACTTGCTCAGTGCTACGCAGCCAGTAAGTGACGGGGCTGAGGCGCAGAAGAGGAAATGCTGCCTCCTGTTCCTTGGGGCGGGAGGGGGGCAGGAGGGGAGAGGGGATCCCCGAGAATGGCTGTGGAGAGGGGGAGGGAGAGGAGAGTCGTGGGGCACCCTGTTGCCTTACACGCGTGGCTTTGGATAAGAGCATAAATTCTGAATTTGACAGATTTGGGTTCAAAGTCTCTCTGTGACTAATTGGCTGGGTCACTTTGAGCAAAATCCTATTACCTCTCCGAGCCTTAGTTTCCTCCTTTGTGAAATGAGGGTAACAATAGTCCCCACTGGGAATACCAGTAGTTCTCCCTGATGGGATATATCGTGAGGATGAAAGATTGTGCTGTAAAGCGTTGCTGGTGATGCCTGGCACATGGTGAGCGCTCAGAACACTTTGCCCATCGTGATGGCCACATATTCAGCACCTGTTTTGTGTCAGGCACCACGGTGGTACCCCAAGGCACACAACCCCTCGCTGAGGTATTATTGTGCCCGTTTTACAGATGAGGTGATGAGGCTCACGGAGATGGACAGACTTGTGCGAAGTCACACAGCTGGCGTCACATCTGGATTTAAACCCAGCTCTGCTTGAGTCCCAGGCCCTGTGTCCCCGTGCTGACCTCACAGCAGCCCTGACATCCATGCTCAGGACTTTGCCGGGCCAGCCTGGGGAATCCAAGCCTTCTTCCCTCCGCCCTGAGGGCAGCCATTTGAATTCCAGATGTTCCAGGAAAACTCTCCTTCCACTTTGGTTTTTGGTCTGGCTCTCTGAGTCCTGGTTCATGTCTGGTGCCAGAAAAGGACCTTCTGGCTTCATTCGGCAAACATCTAAGAATCTGGGACCTTTGCTTTGTTAAACCCTGTGTTGGGCAGCAGGGACACAGAGCGCAAACGGTGCTTGACCCAGGCCTTGAGGAGCACCTGGCCTCATGAATGACTACAGCATGACGTGCCCAGGTTGTAAACCAGGTCTGAACAGGGATGCTGATGGTGGCGACGGTAATAGTATTATACCACTTTGGGGTTGTTTTCATATTCGGCTAGCGAGGAGAGGAAACAAATTTGAAAAGGAACAAGGGTATTCCAGGACACTGTATTTTACTGAGATTTGATAAAGGGGGAAAATAAGGGAAGGAAGACAGGAACGGTGAAGGAGGGGTGTTGAAATTTAGCTTGTTTCTAGTGGAGAGCTCTCTGAGACGATCCCTCCCAATGAAGTCCTGAAGGAGGAGATGTGAGCAAGTGGACTATTAGGATACCTGGGGAGGAGTTCCCCGAGCAGGGGCAGTAGCCGGTTCAAAGGCCCGAGACCCCGAGTGCCTGGCTTGTTCCAGAAGCAGCGAGGAGGCCTGTGTGGTAGGAATGAAGTAAGGGGGAGAGGCCAGTTTGGGGGCCCTTGAAAGCCTTAAGGACTTCAGCCTTTATTCGGTGCACGGTGGGGTGCCAGCAGGGGGTCTGGGCAGAGCATCCCTCTGGCTCCTCTGGTGAGGACAGGCTGGGAATGGGCAGCGATGGTGAAGGCAAGGAAACCTGTTAGGATGCCACTGTAGTAATCCAGGTGACAGACAGTGGGGCCTTGCGCCAGATGGCAGTGGTGACGAGTGGGTGGATGCTGGATACAGGAATGAGGCAGATCAATATGAACCCATACAGAGTGATCTCTGAGATATATACTGTTATGTAAACAAATCAAGATGTAAAATACAATGTCTTAGGTCACATTCCCCCAGAAGCATACCTTGCGACAATGAAGGGAATATAAATAGTTTATATTTGTATTGGTGAGGGAGAAGGGAAGGAGACAGGGAATGGAAGGAAGCCAACAAACGGTGTGTTTTTATGCAGATTATGGCTTTGGGAAATGGGGGTTTGATCCCTCCGGGGAGCTTGGGGAGATAATGTAGGATGTGCCTTAAGCTGTCCGAGTAGACAAGGCAAGAGAACTGGTGCATTTGCACACCACTTCCCACTGGTCATTGGTTGAGGTCAACTCAGAGGAAGGCATTGACCTCCTGGCACATCAGCCTGCCCCAGTGCAAAGAAACTCAGTACTGGGGTTTGAAACTGGGTCATTGTGCCTGGAAATGGTGAGTAGGAGGGGGTATGGGCAGGAACCTGACAATGTCTGTTATACAGTGTTTATGGTACACTACCGTTTCTGTTTTTAAAAAGAAACGTGCTTTATGTACATATAGAGAATAGCTCTGAAAGGATAATTAAGATGCTGGTAACATTGGCTACCTCTGGGGAAAAAAAACTGGAATATTTAAAGTCAAGATGGTTGAGGCACTTACTCTTCATTGTGTACATTTCTGTATACTTTTAATTTTTTACTGTATGTGTTTTAATTTAGGAAATTAAAAAAAAATTATGATGGGAATTTTACTTTCATCCACAAAGGAGTGATCCTTGAAAGAGGGAAAGCCCATGAGAGAAGTCCCACATTCCCCCGACTTCTAACCTTGAGGCATTTTGCAGATCACAATGTAGGATGGTGGCAGAGACTAGAGTTTGAAGTTGCTGAAGCAGCTGACATCTGCAGGGCAGAGTACCAGGGAGGGAGGAGTGATGCAGGGGAGGATGATGAGGGGATAAGAAATGTACACAAGAGTTTTTGGTAGGTCCTTGGCCAAGGGCTGGAGCGCACATGTACAGGATGAGACTCCACAAGGCCCAGCAAACAGTAAATGCTGTCACTAAGAGCTGAGTGGCGGTCGTGGTGGTGACATGATGGAGTTCCATCCCAGCCAGAGTAGCAGAGTGGACAGACCTCACTGAATACCTCGGACATTAAGTTGAGACCTCAGAAAGGCCATACCTTAGGCAGAAGCATCAAACATTAGGGCCACATACTCGTACTAAGGACAAAATTTAAAAAGACTAGCCATAACAGAGGAAAAAAACAAACCTGACAGAACCAAGAAGATATGCTAATAATTTAACTACCTCTCAGAACAAAAGTCAATACTCCTGAAAGAAAGAAAACCTAATCTAAAATTCCTCCAATATTATCAACAATGTGCAGAATAAAATAAAAAATCTCTATATATGTGAGGAAACAGGAAAGTATGATCCATAATCAAAATAAAAAGTTGTTAAAGAGACACAGACATCGCAAAATGAATCAGATGTTGTAGTTAGCAGACAAGGACCTTAAAACAGTTATTGTAAATATGTTCAGAAACTTAAAAGATGGACATTAGAGTGAACACATGAAAAATACAGTAGAGCAATGGAAAACAGATAAGAGAACTAAATGGAAATTCTAGAACTGGAAAATACAGTAAGATAAATAAGAAACTCACTGGGTAGATAGATCTAACAGATATTGGAGACTGCTGAAGAAAAGGTAAATGCACTTGAAGACAGATCAATAAAAATTTCTCAATTTGAAGAAAAGGAGAAAAAGTATATGCTAATTAGCTTGATTGACTCTTTTCACAGTTTATACACATATTAAAACATCATATTCTAACACAAAATTATTGTGGATTAAAAATAAATAAAAATAATCTGAATAACCACAACAAAAACACAGAAAAAAATGAACAGAGGCTTAGTAACCAGTCTAATATGCATGTAATTGAAACTTCAGAAGGAGAAGAGAGAAAGAATGTGGCAGAAAAATATTTCAAGAGATAATGGGTAAAATTAACCTGATTTGGTAACAAAAATTCAACTTATAAATCCAAGAATTTTAGTAAACCCTAAGCAGCATGATACACAGAATACCTCACCTAGGTCCCTTTTTTTTTTTTTTTTTTTTTTTTGAGACAGAGTCTCACTCTGTTGCCCCGTGGTGTCAGCCTAGTTCACAGCAACCTCAAATTTCTGGGCTCCAGTGATCCTACTGCCTCAGCCTCCCAAGTAGCTGGAACTACAGGCATGTACCATCATGCCCAGCTAATTTTTTCTATATATATTTTTAGTTGTCCAGCTAATTTCTTTCTATTTTTTTAGTAGAGATGGGGGTCTCACTCTTGCTCAGGCTGGTCTCGAGCTCCTGATCTCAAACGATCTGCCCGCCTCAGCCTCCCAGAGTGCTAGGATTGCAGGCATGAGCCACCGTGCCCGGCCTTCACCTAGGTCCATTATAGTCAAACTGTTGAAAACCAGGGATAGGCAGAAAATCTTAAAGGCGGTTAGAGAAATAAAGACATTGCCTGCAGGGGAACCATGATATGAACAATGACTGCATTTTCATTAAAAATAATGGAGGACAGAAGACAATGGGATGACATATCTAGAGTGCTGGAAGAAAAGCTGTCAACCAATGATACATACAGTGAAAATGTCCCTCAGAAATGAGGGGCAAAAAAAGACATTTTCAGATCTATAAAAGCTAAGAGAATTTCTTGCAAGTGGAACTTCACTGTAAGAATTGTTAAGGGAGATTCTTTAGGCTGATGGGAAACGATACTAGATAGAAACTCAGATCTCCAGGAAGAAATAAAGAACCATGTGAAATGGTAAATAAGTGAGAAAATACTGTTGTCCTCCCTCCCAGCACCTCCCAATATGTTGTCACTGGTCCTAGTATTTTTTTCTGGGATTTTACATAACAGAGCTGCCCCCCTTCTTCACTTTAGTCCTTTAAATGTAAAGGCCGTGATCATACCCCCAGAGCATAAATATCCCCCATTGCTCCAACTGGTCTTCATATAAAGTGGTTTCAAGTCACTTGCCAGTCTGGCCCCTCCTCCAAACATGCTCCAGTTTATCTAAATCAGGTGTTGCAAACAGTATCTATGGGGGACAACCAAGTGACTTCAGTGAGTAACGTGGATAAACAGCAGGGAGAAGTGAGACTGCGGCCAAGAGGAATTTCAGTCAATTGTTGCCTCACAGAAGTAATGCCCCAGCATTGCCAGATCTTCTCATTTTCCAGTAGGAACAGGAAATTTGAATTGCTAATTAATTGAATTTAATTGCAAATTTAAAATTCTAATTAATTTAAAATAAAATAAAACTATATGAGTCAATGTTATACAGGCAAACAAAAACCTATAGGCACCAGTATCCAACCTCTGGTCTATGGGCATCTTAAAATGTGCTACCTATAACTGGATGTAACACTGAGAGAAGGGTGGCTGACCTGTCCCATCAGTCCTTCCTTGGGAAAGCCTATTCCTTCCCTCTCAAAATCCACTATTTCATATCTTCAGTATCTCTTACCATGATCAGGCCCACAGTGTCCTGACCACCCTTCCTTTCCAGCCCCTCCTCCTCAACATTGCCCAGCACATCCTCATCACTGGAGCCCCTGCCCTAGGACCTTAAAAAAATGTGGGTAAACATAAAATACAATATTTTTTTTTCTTCTCTTAGTTTCTTTAAAAGACAACTAATCAACACAAAAATAATAAGATTATATTGTGGCATTATAATATGCATAGAAGTAAAATATAAAACTCCAATCCTATAAAGGATGAAATCATATGTGTGTGTGACACACACACATATATACTATTGTAAGGATATTATATTTACATGAAATGATATAATATTAATTCTAAATAAACTGTGATAAATTAAGCATACATATTGTAATCACACTAAAAACTAATTCAAAGAGGTATAGCAAAGAAGACAGTGGATTCACTACAATGGAATATTGAAAAATACTTGATTAACCAAAAGAAGGTATGAGAAGAGGAACAGAAGAACAAAAAATAGAAGAGAAAATGTAAAATAATAGCAACTTGAAGACGAAAACCCAACTATGTTAATAATTACATTTTGTGTAAATGGATAAAACACTCCAGTTTAAAAAGCTAGATTGTCAGATTACATTTAAAAAAAGGTAAGACCCAATTATATGCTGTTACAAGTAGTATACTTAAAATATAAAGATACAGATAAGTTGGAAGCCAAAGGATGAAAAAATATATATGACATAGAGAGTAAGTCAAAGAAAGCTATTATTAATGTATAAATGCCAGACAAAGCAGTCTTTAAGACAACAAGTACTATCAGAGATAGAGACTTTTTACAAGGATAAAAGAGTTAATGCAATCATAAATGTGTTATGTGCCTAATAATAGAATTTCATGATAAATGAAGCAAAGCCCCATGCTTAAGAGGAGAATAGACAAATCTCAATCATGTCTGGAAATTTAACAACTCTCTCAGTAACTGATGGAAAAGTAGACAAAAATCAGTAAAGACATAAAAACTTTGAACACTGTCAATCATCTTGATCTAATTGACATTTATAGAACACTACACCAAATAACTGCAGAATTCCTATCCTTTTCAGATTCATGGAACATTTACCAATACAGACCATAAACTGGGCCATAAAATATCTCAATAAATTTCAAAAGATTGAAATCTTAAAGAGTATATTGTTTGCCTCCAGTGGACAATATTAAATTAGATATAATTAACAACAAGTAAAACTAGAAAATTTTCTAAATATTTCAGAATTAAACAACACTTCTAAATAAATCATGATCAAGGAAGAAATCACAAGAAAACTGAGGAAATATTTTGAACTAAATGATAATGAAAACACAGCACATCAAAATTTATAGGATGCAACTAAAGGGAAATTTATAGCTTTAAGTGTTTATATCAGGAAAGAAAAAGGGTTAGAATAAACAATCTAAAATGGGGAGACATATAGTGTTCATGGATTATAAGACTCAGTTGTGAAGATTTAAATTTTCTCCAACTTTATATTACATGCAATCCCAATCAAAATACCAGTAGGATTTTTTTGGTAGATGCCAACAAGTTGATTCTAAAATTTATATAGAAAGGCAAAGTAACTATAATAGCTGATTCTGAAAAAGAAATAAACTGGAAGACTCACATTGCCTGATTGCAAGATTTACTATACATCTGCAGTAATAAAGATAGTTGGGTATTTGCAAAAGGATAGACATATAGATAAATGGAAGAGAACAAAGAGTCCAGAAGGAGACCCACACAGATACAGTCAATTGATTTTTGGCAAAGGTGCAAATGCAATTCAATGGGGAAAGGATAAGGTATGCGTTTTGTTTTGTTTTGTTTTTTTTTTGACAAATGATGCAGGAACAATTGGATATCCATGTGCAAAAAAAGGAATCTCAAGCTATACATCACACCTTATACAAAAGGTGTATCATACCTTAACTCAAAATGGAAAAGAGACCTAAATGGAAAACATAAAACCCTAAAATTTGTAGAAAATATGGGAGGAAAACACATAAATTGGTAGAAGAAGGCATAGAAGAAAAATTTGTGTGGCCTTGGTTTATGCAAAGAGTTCTTAGATATGATACAAAAAGCATGAACAATGAAAAAAATTATCTGGACTACATCAAAATTAAAAACTTTTTTCCATGAGAGACACTAGTAAGATGATGAAAAGACAAGCCATAGACTGGGAGAAAACACTTGGAAATCACAAATCTCTCAAAAGTCTTTTGATCAGAATATATAAATAACTCTCAAAACTCAACAATAAAAAAACAAGAAAACAAACAACCCAATTTAAAAGTGGGGAAAATTTGAACAACACTTCACCAAAGAAGACATATAGATGTAAATGAGCACATGAAAAGATATTCAAAATCTTCTGTTATTAGGGAAACGTAAGCTAAAACCATAATGACATACCACTACACACCTATTAGAATGGCTGACATAAAAATAATTGACAGTACCAAGTGCTGGGAAGGATGCAGAGCAACTGAAATTCTCATATATTGTTGGAGGAAATAAAAAATGGTATAGCCACTTTGGAAAATAGTTTGGCAATGTCTTATAAAATTAAACATACATTTATCATATGACCCAGCCATCCCACTCCTAGTTATATACTTAAGAGAAGTGGAAACCTATGTTCACACAAAAATCTCATGTGGATATTTATAGCAGCCTTATTCATTATTGCCCCAAACTAAAAACAACTAAATGTCTTGGAACTAGGAAACAGATATACACATAAATACAATAGATTATTAACTAGCAAAAAAAGAAACAAAATATTAATACACACAACATGAATGAATTTCAAAGGCATTATGATAGATGGAAGAAGTCGGAATTAAAAGGCTTATATACTGTATGGTTTCATTTATATGACATTTTGGAAAAGGCAAAACTAAAGGGGCAGAGAACAGATCAGTGGTTGCCAGGAGTTAGAGGAAGGGGGAAGTTTGGCTACAGAGGGATAGCACAAGGAAATTTTTTGTTCTATATCTTAATTGTGGTCATGGTTCCACAACTTCATGACTTTGTCAAGATCTGTAGAATTGTACACCAAAAAGAACAAATTTTACCATACAAATAAAAAAATAAAAATAAGTTTTCATTTTAAGAAGCTATCAGAAGAAGAGAAAATTAATCCCAAAGTGGGTAGAAAAAAGAAAAAAATAAGCAGAAGCAAGTAGAAAAGAAAAGATAACAAAGATAAGAATGAAATAAATTTAAAAAAATGTAAAACAGATAAACCATAGAGAAAATTAACAGATAACTTCTAGCAAGACCAATGAAGAAAAAAAGAGAAAACACAAGTTACCAATGTCAGGGATGAAAGAAGAGATATTATTAGAGATTCTACTGATATTACAAAGATAAAGTAAGAACATTATAATAACTATTGCAATTAATTTGAGAACTTAGATAAAATTGATAAACTTAAAATGTATGGCTTATAAAAATTATCACAAGCACTATAAAATATATAAGATAAATTGAATTCATAATAAGGGAATCTTCCCACAAAAAACTCAGGTACAAATGTTTTCAGTGGTAAATTTCATCCATCATTTAAAAGAAGAAATATTATCAACCTTACACAAGTGATCTCAGAGATTAGAGGATGAAGGAACAACACCTATTTTATTTTATGAGGCCAGCATAATCCTGACACCAAAACCTAGCAAAGGTATTTTAAGAAAAGATAATTAAAGGCCAATATCTGTCACAAACATAGACACAGAAATCTTCAACAAAATATTAACAAATTGAATCCAGCAATATAGAAAAAGGATAATATATCTATTTGGTGTACTGGGATTTGTCCCAGTGTATTCACACATTTAGAGAATAAAAGAGACAAACCATATGATCATTTCAGCAGATGCAGAGCATTGACAAAATTCAGTACACATTCATGTTTTTAAAACTCTCAGTAAACTAGAAATAGATGGGGATTTCCTTAATTTGATAGGGACATCTATGAAAAACCTACAGTTAACATCACACAGTTAATGGTAACATATTGAGCACTTTCCCTGGAGATTGAAAACAAGGCAAGGATGTTTGCTCTTACCTCTTTTATTTAACATTGTGCTGGAGGTACTGTCCAGCGTAATAAGGCAAGAAAAGGTAATCAAAGACATAGATATTGGAAAAAAAAAGTCAGACCAACTTTATTTGCAGACAAAATGATTGTTTCTGAAGAAAATCCTAACAACTCTACTGGAAAACTACTAGAACTGTTAAGTGACTATAGCAAGTCTGCAGAATACAATATATGCAAATCAATTATACTTCTGTATGTTAGCAACAAAAGTAGAAAAATAAAATTTAAAAGCAATATAATTTATAATAGCATTAAGAAGCTTAAAATATTTAGGAAGAAATTTAATGAAGGATTTGAAAGACCTCTACCCCCTAAACTATAAAATATTGCTGAGAAAAAAAGATCTTAATAATTAAAGACATGCTCATAAATTGAAAGATAATAGTTTTAAAATGTCATTTCTCTCCAAATTAATTTATATATTTTATGCAATCTCAATCAAAATTTTAACAGGCTTTTTAAAAATATATAAATTGATAAGTTGATTCTAAAATTATATGGAAATACAAAGTATCTAGAATAAGCAAAATAATCTTGTGTAATTAGAAGGCTCTTGCTACCTGATCTCAAGACTTTCTATATATAAAGCTTCGTAATCAAGACAATGTGGTATTGGCATAGTGATAGACAAACAGCCAAATCAGATAGACAAGACAGTCTAGAGATAGACCCACACATATACAGACAATTGATTTTTTGACAAAAGATGCCAAGGAATTTGACTGGAGAAAAGAATATTCTTTAAAAAAAATGGTTTTAGAACAACTGGATAATCTTATGAAAAAATGAACCACAATTTCTCACACTATACAGAAAAATTAATTTGAGGTTGGCTTCCCAAGCTATATGTAAAGCTAAAACTATAAAACTACTAGAGGAAAATATAGGTGAATATCTTCACGTTCTTGAAGTAGGCAAAGCTCTCTTAGAACATAAAAAACAGTATTATAAGAAAAAATTTGATAGATTTAACTTTCTCAAAATTAGGAACTTCTCAACAAAATACACCATTTTGAAATAAAAATGCAAGCTGCAAACTGGGAGAAAATATTTGTAATACATATATCTGGTAAAGTACTTATATTTAGAATATATAAAGAACTCTTAGAAGTTAATAATAAAAAGACAAGCAACCCAATTAAACAATTCACAAAAATGACATCAATGAAAATGGTGAAATAAGAACCTCAAAATTTCTCACCTCCATAAATGCTAAGATAAAATTGGGAAAATGTTCTAAATCATCTTTTTCAAAACTCTGGAAATTAATAAAAGGCTGGTAGAAGGTTGCAGTGCATTTACTCAAGAAAAATGGCTGAATTTTGGTGAGAACAGTAAGTTTTGTTAAGTTTTAACCTGCATGATTCTTTTCTAACTCTCTCTCCACCAGCTCCATGGTAGTCTTGAGAAACAGCTGCCCATAAATTGTAGTGAAAACCAGCAGCTTAACAGCAACTGGATGAGGCATAATGCGGTTGGGGCTACTTCAAAGCTTCATTCCCAGACAGTTGTCACTATTTGACCTGTCTGGTGGTACCCTATCTTTATTTGACCTGACTCAGAGCTTTTTCCCTGTTGTTTACCAACAGAATTTAGAGGCAACCATTTAACTTTGCAGTTGCAGCTGGGAAAAACAGTAGGCTAACCAAAAAGATAAAGCTGGGGAATGAGACATCCATAAGGGCTTTAAAACCTTTGAAAATGAAAGTGTTCCGAAGTAATAGAAGGCAACACTCTTGGGAAGGGTTACGTGCATGCCTAGGGCTGTACTCATACTGAGGAAGAATCCTGAGCGATCACCTCGGGTTGAGCTGGAGGCACTGTGCAAGGTCCTGTGCAGGCGAAGGTAGAGGTCTCAGCTGTCTGGCTGGGTGTTGGCATCGGGCCCCAGCATGCACACGGAAACTCTCTGCAAAACTGGGAGACTTATTGCTTCTAGGAGTTTAAGTAAATTCCTGTCCTATCATTAGCTGACTGCTAAGTTAACTGAGCAGAGACTTCTGTGGCCACACAACAAAGAATACAGACTTCAGAGAATTAGTTCAGAAAAATCACTAAATAAACAAAAAAAGCAAATATAAACAGCAACAACATACTCTGGTGAAGAGGGAAGAATCTGATTTTCAGAGTTGCCACATTATTTATTTAAAATGCCTGATTTTTGGCTGGGTGTGGTGGCTCATGTTTGTAATCCCAGCACTGGAACAAAGAAAATGGCCTGAAAAGGGGTAAAAATGTTTTCTGTCTCTTCAAAACCCCCTTACCTTTTTTTGAGAACTAAAATCTATATCCCTGCCTCAGGCCAGTGGTTGGGAGGGTCAGGGGAGTGTCCTTTGTTCTTTGTACCACAGAAGTTGGTTCAAGGGACTTGTCTGGTGGAGGTCAGGAGATTGTCTTAGCTGAAGATGGGATGAGTCTGGGTGGAGGTCACAAGATAGAGATCATCTTAGTCAAAGATGGAATTAATTGGAGGTCATGAGATTGTCTTAGCCAAAAATACGATTAATCAGAACATTTAAAAGCTCTGTACTTCTGCTCAGAGGAAAGATGTTGGTACTTTGAGACAGGAGTCTGCCAACTTCCTCATTTGCCAGCAAGTTGATAAACTCTTTCCTTCTCCTCAAACTACTTGTCCTCATTCTGCAGATGCAGCCTAAGGGACAAGTGCCAGACTTTCAGTAACATTACTTTGGGAGGCTGAGGTGGGAGCATCACTTGAGACCAGGAGTTTGAGACCAGCCTGGGTAACATAGTGATGCCCCATGTCTACAAAAAAAAATTTTTTTAATGGCCAAATGTGTGGCACGCCCCTGTAGTCCCAGCTACTTGGGAGGCTGAGGAGGAAGGATTTCTTGAGCCCAGGAGTTTGAGGCTGCAGTGAGCTATGATCACATGCCACTGCACTCCAGCCTGGGTGACAGAGCAAGATCCTAAAAAATAAATAAATAAATAAATATTCCCAATTTTCAACAGAAAATTATAAAACATGCAAAGAAATAAGTAAGTAAGGCTCACACACTGGAAAAAGGCAGTCAATAGAAACTGTATCCAAAGAAGTTCAGCCATTGGACTTATTAGACAAACATTTTAGATGAGCTACATTAAATATTTCAAAGTACTAAACAAGACTATGTCTTAAGAGCTAAAGAAAAGTATGGAAACATTGTCTCACCAAATAAAGAATATTGATAAACAGAAATTATAAAAAACAATGAAATAGAAATTCTGGAGTTGAAAAGTACAATAACTGAAATGAAAAAAAAAGTCACTAGAAGAAACTCAAGAGCAGATTTTATCAGGCAGAGGAAAGAGTCAGAGAACTTGAGAGTAGTTCTGAGATTATCCAGTCTAAGAAACAGAAGGAAAAAAGAATACAGAGAAATGAGCAAAGCCTCAGAGACCTGTGGGACACCATTCAGCATACAATATATGCATAATGGAGTTCCAGAAGGGAAGGAGAAGAAGGAAAAGAAAAAATATTTGAAAATATAATGGTTAGAACACCCCCAAATTCAAGGGAAAACAATCTGCACATCTAAAAAGTTCATTAAAGTCCAAGTAGGAAAAACTCAGAGACCCACACCTAGAGACATCATAATCAACTGTCAAAATACAAAGACAGAATCCTGAAAGTAGCAAGAGAGAAGAGACTCATATAAGAGACTGCATTTGAGATTAACAGCTGATTTCACACCCAAAACCATGGAGGCCAGAGGCAGAAGGATGCCATATTCAAAGTGCAGAAAGAAAAAGACTATTAACCAAGAATTCTTTATCCAGAAAAAATATCCTTCAAAAATTAAGGAGACAAAAAAAAATTAAGGAGACATTAATCCATTCCCAGATAGATAACAAGTAAGAGAAGCTGTGGCTAGCAAACCCACCTGTAGGAGAAACACTAAGGGGAGACTTGAGGCTGAAATAAAAGGATGTTCAAATCCACATGAGCACATAAATAGCACCAATGAAGGCAACTACAGAGGTAAACATGAAAGACAGTATAAACATTTTTTTTGTTTGCAACTCTTTTTAATCTCTTATTTACAAGACAACTGCACAAATCAATAATTATATTTGTATTGATGGGCACAGAATGTATAAAGATATAATTTGTATGACAATAATAGCACAAAGAAGGGGTAAAGCGAACAGTTGTGGGTTGAACTGTGTTCCCCCAAAAGCTATGTCCTAACATCTAGTACCTGTAAATGTGACCTTATTTGGAAACAGGGTCTTTGTCAATGTATATCAAGTTAAGATGAGGTCATACTAGATTAGAGTGGGCCCTAAATGCAATAACTGATGTCTCTACAAAAAGAGAGAGATTTGAAGTCACAGAGGAAACAGATGGAAGAAAGCCATTTGAAGATGAAGTCAGAGATTGGAATTATTCTGAGTGAAGCCAAGGGATGCCAGACATTGCTGGCAACTACCAGAAAAAGCTAGAAAAGTTAAGGAAGAATTCTCCCCTACAGTCTTTGAAGGGAGCATGGTCCTGTTAACACCTTGATTTTAGACTTGTAGCCTCCATAAGTGTGAGAGAATAAATATCTGTTGTTTTGAGCCTCCCAGTTTGTGATAATTTGTTAAGGCAGCTCTAGGAAACTAAATAAGAACAGAGCAAATTTTTTGTACACTATTGAAACTAAGTTGATATTAATCCTAATTACATTGTTATAAGTTAAAATGTTAATTGTAATTCCCAGGACAACCATTAAAAATAATTTTTAAAAAGTAAAAGAAATGACAAGGTAATTAAAATGGTACACTAGAAAATATCTATTTAATACAAAAGAAAAAAGTAGTGGAGGAATAGAGAGGAACAGAAAAGACATAAGATATAGAAAAAACAAATACCAAAATGGCAGATATAAATCCTACCTTATTAATAATCACATTAAATATAAATAGAGCAAACACTCCAATTAAAAGGAAGAGCTTGGCAGAATGGATAGCAAACGGATCCAACTATCTATTGCCTTTGAGATTCAAAGAAAAAAGATAGGTTGAAAAGAAAAGGATGGAAAAATATATACTATACAAACAATAATGAAAACAGAGCTTGTCTGGCTATGCTAATATCAGAAAAAAGACTTTAAGAAAAAAATTGTTACAAGAGATAAAGGATATTTTATGATAAAAGGGTCAATGCATCAGGAAGATATAATAATTATAATTTTAAATTATAAATTTATATTTAATTATAAATATATAATTATATAATAATTATATATTTATAATTTAATATAAATTTATATATAAATATAAAATTTATACATTTATATATAAAATATATTTATTTATATATATTATATTTTATATAATATATTTAATTATATTAAATATATTTATTTATATATAAAATATATTCATAAATTTATATATATATAAAATATATAAATATATATGAAATGTATATATATAAATTTATATATGATTTATATATAATTTAATTATAAATATATAATAATTATAAACATATATATATACACCTAACAACAGAGCCCTAAAACACATGAAACAAAAACAGAATTGAGGAGGAAATAGACTATTCAACAATAATGTTAGAGACTTCAATATAACACTTTCAACAATGTATAGAACAACTAGAGAGAAAATAGAATACTTAAACAATACTATAAACCAATTAGACCTAACAGATATCTATAGAACACTTTGCAACAGCAGATTACATATCCTTTCCAGTGTGCTGCATGGAACATTCTCTGTAATAGAATATATTAAGTAAATCTTAAAACAAATCACATAAAGCAAGTTCTCTGACCACAGTGGAATAAAATTAGAAATCATTAATAGAAGAAAATTTAGTAAATAAACAAATATATGAAATTAAACAATACACTTCTAAAAACCAATGGTCAAAGCAGAAATCACCAGGGAAATTATAAAATATGTTTAAATAAATGAAAAAGGAAGCACAATACACCAACACTTATGGGATGCGGAAAGCAGTGCTCAGAAGGAAATTTATATCTATAAATACCTATAAAAGAGGAGAAAGATCTCAAATCTACAACCTAACTTTATACCTTGAAAAACTGGAAAAAGAAAAACTGCACCAAAAGCAAGTAGAAGGAAATAAATAATAAAGATTATAAGATTATAGTAGAAATAAATGACATAGAGTATAGAAAAATGATGGAGAATATTAACAAAATCAAAAGATGTTTCTTTGAAAAGATCAACAAAATTGACAAATCTTTGGCTACATGACCAGGAAAAGAAGAGAGAAGACTCAAACTACTAAAATCAGGAATGAAAGAAGAGACATGACTACTGACTTCACAGGCATAAAAATTACCATAAAAGGCTAGTATTATCTTGATACCAAAAACCAGAAAAAGACATCACAAGAAAAGGAAAATACATTTCATGATAAAAACTCACAAATTAGGTATAGAAGGAATGTATTTCAACATAATAGAGGCCATACATGACAAACCCACAGCTAACATCATGCTCAATGGTGAAAAGTAGAAAGCTTTTCCTGTAAGATCAGGTATAAGACAGGAAAGTTCACTCTCACCACTTCTATTCAACATTGTACTGGAAGTCCTGGTTACAGCAATTAGGGAAAAGAAATTATAAAGGAGAAATTAGGCATCCAAATTGGAAAGGAAGGAGTTAAATTGTCCCTGTTTAGAAATAACATGATCTTATCTATAGGAAGCCCTAAAGACTCCACCAATAAACTGCTAGAACTAATAAATTTAGTAAAATTTCAGACTATAAAATCAACATACAAAAATCAGTAGTCTTTCTATACACTAACAATAAACTATCCAAAGAAGAAATCAAGAAAACAATCCCATTTAAAACAGCTATAAAAATATTTAAGAATAAATTTAACTAAGGAGGTGAAAGACATGTACACTGAAATCTACAAAACATTGATAAAAGAAATTAAAGAAGACAAAAATAAATGGAAAGATATCCAATGTTTATGGATTAGAAGAATTAATATTGTTAAAAATGTCCACACTACCCATAGCAATCTATAGATTGTAATCCCTATCAAAATTCCAATGACAGTTTTCACAGAAATAAAAATAATCCTAAAATTTCTGTGGAACCACAAAAGACTTCGAATAGCCAGAGAAATCTGGAGCAAAAAGAACAAAGCTGGAGACATCACTTTACCTGACTTCAAGATATACTACAAAGCTCTATGGTCAAAATAGCATGGCACTGGCAGAAAAACAGACACTTAGATCAAGTGAACACAGTAGAGATCAAAAATAAATCCACACAGGCCGGGCGCTGTGGCTCACGCCTGTAATCCTAGCACTTGGGAGGCTGAGGCGGGCAGATTGTTTGAGCTCAGGAGTTCGAGACCAGCCTGAGCAAGAGTGAGACCCCGTCTCTACTACAAAAATAGAAAGAAATTATCTGGCCAACTAAAAATATATATAGAAAAAATTAGCCGGGCATGGTGGCGCATGCCTGTAGTCCCAGCTACTCGGGAGGCTGAGGCAGGAGGATTGCTTGAGCCCAGGAGTTTGAGGTTGCTGTGAGCTAGGCTGATGCCATGGCACTCACTCTAGCCCGGACAACAGAGCAAGACTCTGTCTCAAAAAAAAAAATAAATAAATAAATCCACACATTTACAGTCAATTGATTTTCAACACAAGTGCCAAGAACACCCAATGGGGAAAAGATAGTCTCTTCAATAAATGTTGTTGGGACAACAGGATATCCAAATGCAGAAGAATGAAATTAGACCCATATCTCATACCATATAGAAAAATCAATCAAAACGGATTAAAGACTTAAATATGAGACCTGAAACTAGAAAATTACTAGAAAAAATATAGGGGAAAAGCTCCATGACATTGGTCTGGGAAATGATTTTTTTATATGAATCCCAAATCATAGCCAACAAAATAAAAATAGACAAATGGGATTACGTCAAACTAAAAAGCTCTGCACAGGCAAGGAAACATTAAAAGAGTGAAGAGACAAGCTACAGAGGGGGAGAAAATATTTGTAAACCATACATCTGATAAGGGGTTAATATCCATGATATATAAGGAACTCATACAACTCAATAGTAAGAAAAAATAAACTGAGTAAAAAATGGGCAAGTATCTGAATGGACATCTCTCCAAGGATGACATACAAATAGCCAACAGGTATATGCAAAAATGCTCAAAATCATTAGTCACTAATCATCAGAGAAATGCACAATGAGATATCACCTCACACCTGTTAGGATGGCTATTATTGAAAAGAAAAAAAATAACAAGTGTTGTCAAGGATGTGGAGAAAAGGGAACCCTTATATACTATTGGTGGGAATGTAAATTATAATATAGCTATTCCTCAAGAAATTAAGTTGAACTACTATATGATCTTGCAATTCCACTACTGGGCATTTATATATATCCAAAGGAAATGAGATCAATATACCAAAGAAATATCTGCACTCCCATACTTATTGCAGCATTATTCACTGTAGCCAAAATATGGAATTGACCTAAGTGTCCATTAACAGATGCATGGATAAAGAAAATGTGGTATATATACACAAGGAATACTCTTTAGCCTTAAAAAAGATGGAAATCCTGTCATTTGTGGCAAAATGGATGAAACTGGAGGACATTATGTTAAGTGAAATAAGACAGATATAGAAAGAAAAATACTGCATGATCTCACTTACATGTGGAATCTAACAAAGTTGAACTCATAGCAGTGGGAATGGTGGTTACCAGGGGTTGGGGCTTGGGTTGGAAGAAAAAGAAAATAAAACTATGGACAGACATCCCTTGTGAATACCGATAAAAAATCTGCAGCAAAATACTAGTAAACAGAATCCAGCAACCTATAAAGAGTATTATACACTATGACAAAGTGGGATTTATCCTAGGAATGCAAGGTTAGTTCAACATCTGAAAATCAATTAATAGAGTATAAATAGAATAAAAGCAATAAAAAGACTAGAATATCAGTAGAATAAAAAACAAAAATCACATGATCATCTCAATAGATGCAGAGAAAGCATTTGACAAAAACACTCTTGCATGATAAAAAATAATACACTGGGAATGGAAATGAACATCTTCAACAGGATAAAGGACATCTATGATAAAAATGCAACTAGCAGCACATTTATTGGTAAAAACTGAAAGCTTTCCCCCCAGGTTCATGAACAAGACCCGGGTGTCTGCTCTCATCATCACTTCTATTCAACCTTGTGAGGTAGGTTCTAGCCAGGAAAATGAGCAAGAAAAAGAAATAAAAGACATACAGATTGGAAAGAAAGAAATAAAACCATCTCTATTTGCAGAAGACAGTATCTTATATATGGAAAATCCTAAGTGATCACAAAAAAAAAAAAAGAAAGGAAGAAAGAAATTACTAGAGCTAATAAATGAGTTCAGGAAGGTTGTAGGATACAAAATCAATATACAAATATCAACTGTTCTATATACTCACAATGAAAAATCCAAAAATGAAAATAAGAAACAATTCTATTTATAATGAAAAAATTAAAATAATTAGGAAAAAATTTAACAAAAGAGTTGAAAGACTTGTACACTGAAAATTATAAAGCATTTTTGAAAGCAATCAAGGAATACCTAAATGAATGGAAAGACATCTGTGTTCATGGATGGGCAGATTTAATATTGTTAAGATGGTGATACTGCCTAATTTTTCAGAGTTTCAATTTGCATTCCCTATCAAAATTACACTGCTTTTTTTGCAAAAACTGACAAGCTAATCCTAAAATTCACATGAAAATGCAAGAGACCCAGAATAGCCAAAACAATCTTGAAAAATAAGAACAAAGTTGGAGAAATCACACTTCCCAATTTCAAAACTTACTTTAAAACTACAGTCGTCAACAGTATGTGGTGCTGGTGTAAGCATAGGCATGTAAATCAATGAAACAGAATTGAGAATCCAGAAATAATCCCCTACATTCAGATTCTTAGGGTACCAAGACAATTCAATGGGAAAAGAAGTCTTTTCAACAAAAGGTACTGGGAGAACTGGATATCCATATGAAAAGCATGATCCTACCTCATATCATATATAAAAATTAAGTTTAAATGGATTATAGACCTAAATGTAAGAGTTAACTATAAAACTCTTAGAGGAAACTTAAGTATTAATCTTCATGACCTTGGATTAGGCATCAGGTTCTTAGATATGACACCAAAAATACAAGCAACAGAAGAAAAAATAAACTGGTCTTTTTCAAAGTTCAAAACTTTTGTGCTGCAAAGGATGCCATCAAGGAAGTGAAAAGACAACACACAGAATGGGAGAAAATATTTGCAATCTTACATCTGATAAGGGTCTAGTATCTAGAATACATAAAGAACTCTTACAACTCAACAAAAAAATGACATAAAACCCAATTTAAAAATGGATAAAGGATTTGAATAGGCATTTCTCCAAAGAAGATATACAAATGACCAATAAACACAAAAGATGTTTAACATTATTAGTTATTAGTTAAACATTATTAGTTAAACAGAAATCAAAACTAGAATGAGACACCACTTCACATCTACTATGATAACTATAATAAAAGAAAAAACAGCAATAACAAGTGTTGGCAAGGATGTGGAGAATGTGGAACCCTTATACTTGCTAGTGGGAATGTAAAATGGTGCAGCTGCTCTAAAAAACAGTTTGGCAATTCCTTCAAAAGTTGCACATATAACTGCCATATGACCTGACAATTCTGCTCCTAGGTATATACCCAAGAGAATTGAAAGGATATGTTCACACAAAAACTTGTACACGAAAGGTCATAGCAATATTATCCACAAAAGCCGAAGAGCAGAAATAACCCGAATGTCCACCACCTGATGAATGGGTACACAAAATGTAGTATATTCATATGATGGTATTATTTAGCCATAAAAAGGAATGAAGTACTGATACATGCTCAACATGGATGAACCTTGAAAACATTAAGCTATGTGAAATAAACCAGAAACAAAAAGGCACATATTGTATGATTCCATGTATATGAAATGTCCAGAATAGGCAAATCTGTAGAGTCAGAGAACAGATTAGTAGTTGTAAGGAGCTTTGGGGAGAGGAGAATTAGGAGTGACTGCTGATAGAGTTTCCTTTTGGGTGATAAAAATGTTCTGAAATTAGGTACGGTGGTGGTTGCACAGCCATGTGAATATATTTCCAAAAACATTGAATGGTATATTTTAAAAGGGTGAATGTTATGATATTTTAATATTTCAATAAAATATCACAGTTCAATAAAAAATTAAAGATTAACATGCATGCACAGTATTTGTACTGGGAGCTGCAGATAACAGACATACAACCTCCGCTAGTTTAATCAATAAGAAAACTTTATTGACTCATGCAACTTGGAGTCCAGGAATAGAAGGAGCCTTCAGAATTGATTGATTCAGTAGCTGTGTCAGGACTCAGATTTTTAAAATCTCTCTGGTCAGTACTCCTTAATGTCAGATTCATCTTCAGACTGGTAGTGAGATATGTCAAACGATTCCAGGCATCACATCTGGACAAAACAGTGTCCTCAGGAAGAAAAGAGAGTTCGTCTTCCTAAGGTGTTCTCTTAAGAAAGAGGACAATTTTCCCCAAAGCCCTCCGCAGACATGGCCTTACATCTCATGGCCAGAACTGGCTCACTTGGCCATCATAAGACAATCACTGCAAACAGCAATAGGATTACTTTTAGAGCCCTGAGGCCCAGCCTAGACCTGGGTGGTATCAACATTCCCAGCAGCAATTGGGTGGGTGAGGAAGGGGTGGATACTGAACAAAGTAAGAACTAGGAAGGAAGGGGAGAAATGGATGCTGGATAGGAAGCCAATAGCTTTATTAAGTTATCTCAATAGAATATGATGGATTCCATTTTTATATATTTGATTACCTAATATTAATGTATTCAATCAATTGGCTAGAAGGAAGTGCATGGACAATGCGAAATGCAGTGTTCTCCGTGGAGATTAAAGATGAATAGTGCCAACCAAGCATGCATCAGACCTCCATCCTCACTGCCGGAGACTCTCAGGGGAGGTTTCATCTTCCAATGACGAGAGCATCTCCTAGCAAGAGACATTAGCTATAGGGCAAGGGGAATCCCACCTTGGAACTGCATTATGTGTATCTCAGCAGCACAAATGAGTTAATTTCTAATTATTCCTCCTTTAAAAAGGTTGATTTACAGAATATTTTACTCCTATTCATAAATGAAAAACATTAACAGAAATAAAAATAAATCATATATGTATATATTTGATTTCACATTTTATTTTCATTACATTGGGCTGGGAGAGGAAGGAGTCATGCACCAATGAATAGAGTGTGCTATTTTTTTGCCTTTCAGATAGATCAGGATCCAGATTCTAAGTGTCTCCAAATTCAGGATCTGGATCAGAATCAGAAGGAGGTGGGCCACTGCTGTGGGGGTAGGGGGACCACAGGAAAAAGGGAGGGGACAGGCATGGAGCTGACCGTGGAAGCTTCATGTTCCAGGGCTGCCATCTGGGTACCCGAGGATCCTGCATGTAGCTCATGGGTGGAGGAGCCCACAAGGGCCCCTCAAAGTGAATGGGGGCAGCACAGGCTTGGGGCTGGCACTCAGGAGGCAGGAGGTCAGCTGCATCTGACAAGATGTTGGCCTTCCATCTGAATCCCACAATCCTGTGTAGGGCCTCTTCACGAGGACAAGGCCAGCACTGGCTCCTTGGCCTCTGCTTGGCCTCATGAGTAGCGTAGTATGAACTCTGCAAACTTTCCACCAGATGCAGACATTCCCGCCAGCTCCTCTCTGTGCCCCTCTGCTTGAGATGCTGGGCAATGGCTTTAGACCATTCATGATTTTTCTCACTCAACTCTTCAAATTCAAGAGATGTCCATCCATTCTTGCAGGAAACTCTGGATTTCCTGGTCACTCCATGGTTTAACTGCTCTGATGGTGTTTCTGGTTTCTTGGTTTCTTTTACCTTCTCTTCTTCCTGAGGGTTTCCATTCATAGTAATTTTAGTCTGGTGTCTCTCTTTCTCCTTTTTCACTCCTGAGTTTTCTCCTGGGATTCTTCTCACTGCAGCTGTAGAGCCTAATCCTGGGCTGGCAGAGAGCTGGCACTTACTCTTCCCTGTGGAATCCAGGAGTCAGGAGGCGCAGAGTGTGGGAATGTGTTTGCCCCTCTCTGCTTCTGCTGTATCACAAAAATATTTTTAAATGAGCAGAAGACTTGAACAGATGCTTTGTGGAGTAATATATACCAATGGCTAATGAGCACGTGGAAATGTCTCAACTTTGTAAGTTATCAGCGAAATGCCATTTCTGAAATTAAAAGCACCAAAAAGCCAGATATTTGTGAGGACATAAAGCAGCTCAAATCATCAGAGATTGCTGGTAGGAGTAGAAAATGGTAGACCCACTTTGGAGGACAGTTTGTTAGTTTCTTATGAAGTTAAACAACGCCTATCCTATGACCCACCATTCCACTCCTCATTACTAATCCATAAGAAATGAAAACACATGTCCACAGAAATACTTGTTCAAGAATGTTCATAGCAGTCTTGTTCATGGTAGCCACAAAGTGTAAAACAACTCAAATGTCCACCAACAGGAGAGTGGATGAACAAATTGTGATGTACTCACACAACAGAGGAGCACTCAGTAATAAAAAGGAAGAAACTGCTGCTACCTGCCCTACGTGGATGAATTTTACAGACACGATGTTGAATGAAAGAAGCCAGACCCCCACCCCAAAAAGTATGTACTGTGTAATTCCATTTATATGATGTTCAAGAACAGGTACACCTAATTCACGGTGGTAGAAATCAGGACAGTGACTGCCTAAGGGGGTTAGCTGGAAAGGAACATGGGAAAACTGGAGTGCTGGAAACGTTCTATCCTCTGAGAACTGTGTTGATTACACAGGTGCATGTACTTGTCTAAATACATTTGTACCCAAGATCCATGCATCTCAGCCTATACATTTTACTTCAACTTAAACACAAATTTGAAAATTGAGAGGCAGATGCGATGACTGAAGGGAAGGTTTCTGGAGCCCAAGTAGAAGAGGCAGGAATTCAGGGCTAAAGAGTTTGCCTCTGGTGCTCTAGGGCCCTGGGGAGCCATGGGAGGTGTTGAAGCAGGTTGGGGGTGGGGACAGATCTGGCTCAGCCTTCATCAAGTGTTCCAGGGACATCATCTATGGCTCGGGCTCCCGTTGCCCAGCTGTGCTGCTTTGGTGGCTGAGTCAGCTCAGCCCCCAGTATCTGGGCTTTCTCATCTGCTTCCTCCTTCTTGAAATAGCTTGGAAAGTGTGTCCCTGAGGAGAGGCTCAGCTGGAGGCAGAGCACCCCTGGGCCTCCCCGTCTCCAGCCCTGGGATGGGGGGCCTGGGACTGAAGAGCCTGCCCTCAAGCCCCTGCTTGCCAGAGCACAGCGCGACTGAGGCTTCTGAGAAATCTCACGTCAAGTGCCAGCTGCCAGCCCTGCTCCGCCCCAGGATTTCTCATCCGCTCAGCCCAGCGATGACTCAGTGGGGGGAGCAGGCGGGAGCAGCCCTGCTCTGCCTGGGAGGCCGGCTGCAGCGGGGGAGGAAACACTGCCCATCCCTTCGGGGACCTGGGGTTTCTGCTGTGACCTGTCTGCGGTCCATTCTGTCCAGGCAGGATGAAGGAGCAGAAAGGGCTTGACCTTTGGGGGCAGACCAAGCTGGGGGGCATCCTATTGAAGCATCAGGTTCCACTCCTGTAAAATGGAGTGGGGGTGTCTTAGGGCTTTGGGTGCATGTCATTTATTGATGGGGTGCCCTTGGGAAAAACCTGGAAGGAGGTGGGAAAGCAGGATTGGGAAGGGGAGTTGCCTGAGCATAGAAGCAGTCTCAGGTAAGTCCCACCGGGGTGGTGGTGGGGGCTGTGGAATTGATCACACCACAAAGTTGTTCCTGCCCCTAGCTGAGATGGAGGGGGCAACCTTTTGGACCCCCGTGTCAGCCATTGATGTGGCATGCTCTTGGGGGGCTGTCACCAACTATGGAGGCTCCCATCAGCAGGGTGCGATCCCCGGTGCCGTCAGCAGCCAGCACTTTCCCAGCTGGACAGCAGCCACGCCGGCCAGGGCCCCCAGCAGCAGCCACTGCTGTGGGTGGGCAAAACTCGCACTGCCCAGGGCGTTTGTGAGTTCATATAACAGGCAGTGAAGAAACAGCAACTATTGTTCAGCTGCAAGAGAAAGAGCACCTGGGACCACAAAAGTGTGTGCTCTGTCTGCTGCAGCATTTTTAGGGACCAGGGCAGGGCGAGAATCCAAAGTCTATGCGCCTAAGCAAGAGCATTATCAAAAGTACTTAAGGTGCCTGTAGTCCCAGCTACATGGGAGGCTGAGACAAGAGGATTGTTTGACCCTAGAGTTTGAGGCCAGCCTGGGCAACATAGTGAGACCCCATCTTTGAAAGCTATATCACATATATGGAATTTGGTAGGAAAAAAATACTTAGCCAGAAGCTGGCAGAGAAGCTGTGTCCTGGAGGCCCCCTTTAGTTTCTGCATCATAGGGAAGTTTGGGATGGACAAAGGTGGCTGGGGTAGTGGTGGGAGGCCCTTTAGGGACTTGGGGCACTGGCTACCTACCATCTGGTCTAACCAGTTTGCCATTTCATTCTGCCTTCGTTTCATGGACCTGAAGGTGTTCATGCATACCCACCTGAGCCATGCCCTGTGCCTCAAGGGGCCTCCAGTCACCTGTCCCCACTTCTCCCCCTGATGTCTCTCTATCATGTGCTCTTAAGAACCTGACATTTGGCCACTGAGCATCACCTGGACCATCCAACCCAGGACTCGGCTTTTGATGGGGCTAGCAGTGAGTTAGAAATGTACCTGGGAGGTCCATATCTCCTTCTAAAAACCCACCATACTTCACGGAAGGAAAGAACACTGACTTTGGAGTCAGAAAGACCTGGGTTTAAATCCAGCTCTGCCATTTGTTGGCTGTGTGATCTTCCTTGAGTTGCCTTACCTTTCTGAGCCTCAGCTCCCCGCTCTGTAAAACATGGATAAACTCATATGCCTGCTCAGAATGATTACTGGGGGATTAAGAACCTTGTCATGTGTTGTGCTTAGGAGCAGATAGTAGGCCCTCGATCAATGTTAACTTTCCCCCCTTTTCTCTTCTGGAATGATTTTGTTTTTCTGGGTCCTGCCATTTCTAGGGGAGCATCTTTCATAGGCTCACAGCCCAAACTAGAGGGTCAGGCTTTTTTTTTTTTTTTTTTTTTTTTTGAGACAAGGTTTCACTCTGTTGCCCTGGTTAGAGTTCAGCTGTGTCACCACAGCTCACTGCAACCTCTGCCTCCTGGGCTCAAGTGATCCTCCTGCCTCAGCCTCCAGAGTAGCTGGGACTACAGGCACGCACCACCGTGCCCGACTAGTTTTTCTATTTTTTGTAGAGACAGGGTCTCACTCTTGCTCAGGCTGGTCTTGAACTCCTGAGCTCAAGGGATCCCAAAGTGCTAGGATTATAGGCGTCAGCTACTGCCCGGCCTTACCCTGTTTGTTTATCCTAATGGACCTCTTCAGCCTCTAGGGAGGGATCCCTCATCCTGTTGGTTTCTAGCATCAGTTCCAGGAACTGCTCCAGAAAGGCTCAATTAATTCCTCTCAGCTACTTCCTGCATCTCCCAAATGCCTCATCTCTTTTACGAGCACCCTCTTTGTGTCCCCATCCGGCTGCCCCTTCCTTGGAAGGACAGCTTGGCTGAGGTGAAGGCTTTGCCAGTAAGCTCTGTCTTTTGTTTGGAACCCTGATAGTTGGTGAGGAGCACTATTTGGAATCTGCCATCACACACGAGGACTTCAAAGGGGCTGGGGGGCGAGATCAGGTGGACACAGGGTGGGCGTGGCCTGGGGTGATGGGCAGATGGCCCCGGGAGGCGCTCAGAGGCCGGATTACCTCTGGGTAAGGGCTTCTGGCTGTGACGAGAAGGCAGGGCTTGGGGATGATGCTGCCACATCTGGGAAACCGCTCTCCGGCCTGTGGCCTGCGGGGGCAGCCAGCCATGTTCCCGCGCGTGTCCGTACCCTACGGCAGTGTTGTAGCTTCCCCAGGCGTAATGCACTTCTGCCGACCCGAAGCTTGCTTGGACAAGGTGACGTTTTCCAAAGCTTGGTCACACCTAACACAGTTCTAATCAAGAGAGATTAGATCGTTTTTCTTCCTTTTAGAGCATAATCACACCCAGGGGGTAGACTTTGTCAATTGTTTTGTGAAAACTTGGCATTTGGATACTTCCTAATAGTTTTTATTGTATGTAGTTCTGGAAGCAACACACCTACACAAATATATATATGTATTTGTTTATATATTTGGATTTATATATAATTATATGTTAATAACAACTTAGTGAGTTATGAGTAAAGCACAGTAAATTGCATACATTTTAGGTGTGTGGCTTGATGAATTTTTTCCTCTGTTCATGCTGCTGTGATCCCTGCTCGATCAAGCAGTAGAACATTTCCATCTCCACAGAAAGTGCCCTCTGCAACCTTGTGGTCAATAACCACCATCTGACTTTTATCACCACAGTTCAGTTTTGCCTGTTTTTGAACTTCGTACGATGGAATCATATAGTCTGTCGTCTTTTGTGTCTAGTTTCTTTCACCTGTCAATGTTTCCTGAGATCCATCGTGTGGTTGCGTTCAACTATTGCCAAATAGTAGTGCATTATGTGGCTATACCACAATTTTCTTACACAGTTTCCAGGTGCTGGATAAGAGCCAACTTATTTGAAGCATGGCAGACATAGGACATGCAGAATTTCAATGAACAGAGGAGTGTCAGGGCCGGATGGAGGGAACCTTAAAGACCACCCATCTCCACTTACTTATTTTGTACATGAGGCCCAGAGCAGGAACGTAACTAGCCCAAGGTCATGTGGTTTTGTCAGGGCAGAGATAAGGCCAAAACATGTCTTCTTCTCTTTTTTGTTGGCTCTCCATGTATTGCTGTATCTCTTAAACAGATGTGAAAAAGTTAATCCTTTGCTTCCTAAAAGGATTGCCACAGTTTTTCTGTGTATACAATCCCGTAGAAGTATAGAATGTATTTTATTTCTAAGGTGTCAAAGACTTGCCTATTATGAAGTGAGATAGATCTATAAATGTTCATAGAAGAGAAAAACAGATGATTCAGAAGAAACAATGTGTTTGCAGCAAGGTGTGGCATGTTGGAAAACACAAAATAGGGGAAAGCATTTTTCAGCTAGCCTTGCAGAGATGCCAGACGACTATCAGCTCCCAGATATCCCTGGAGCGATTTCTTTGATTTCTTTCTACCGTTTACTGTAATAGAAAAGTCACAGAAAATCAGATAGGTCTGGGTTCAAATCCTGGCCCAGACCTTTCGTGGCTATGTGACCTTGGACAAGTGACCACTTCTCTGAGCCCCAGTTTCCCCCTCTGTAAATTAGAGAAAATAGTAGCATCTGTCTCATGATGGTATTGGGGAGCAAATTTCCTGGCTTATAGTAGATCCTCAATTCTTGGGTTAGAATTTGGATTTACAGACAGGAGTCCTGGAGGGTGGGCAAAGGGTCTGGCAGAAACAAAGGCAGGGAAGTGGGAATTGGGCTGGAGTGTGTGGGAGGCCATTTTTTTCCAATAAAATTTGACATTTTCCTTGGCAAGGTCTGTGTGCCTTTCAAGCCTCTGGCGCCTGGCCTTGTCTCTCTGCTTAGCTCTCCCTGGGGTCTCATCTCAGAGATGGGGGCCAGGAAAAGGGCAGGGCTTGTGTGGTTGGGCGGTCACAGAGCAGGGCCCTGGTGTGGAACCCCAGCCTGGCTCTGAGCCTGTGGAGGGCTGAGCAGCAAGAAAAAAGAGAAAGGCCCCAGATAGGTAACGGGGAGATTTTCCTGGACTTTTCAAGTCCTCGGGAGACCCTCAAGAATAGGGCTTCAAGAATTGGAGTGTCTGGAGCAAAGGAAGGAACCAGCTCTCTGGAAAGGCCTGAGTTGGAATCTCTGCTTCTATATTGACTAGCTGTGAGGCCTTGAGTGAGTCATTTTACTCTCTGAGCCTCAGTTTCTTCCTCTGCCAAATGGGGAGAATCATTCTATTGGGAGGTTTTGAGGATCCGATGAGACAACAGTGGGAGAACGGCAATGGTTCCTTTCCTCCCTTTCTAGCTGATGGCTAAGAAGTCTCCAGGGCACACCAACTAATTGACTTGCTAAGTTACTGAAGCCCCCTCATCCCAGATGTAGGGAAAGCCAGGCAGCTTCCATAGGCATCACCATGATTCACATCCTGTCCAGGCCCAGGACAAGCTCAGCACACGTGTCGGGAAAACGTGGCCATTCTTCCATGGCAAGTGAGGGCTGTGTTTCTGGTATCTTCCTGGTGGGCAGATACTGTTTGCTGAGTGTCCCGAATGATGCCTTCCTCTCTCCAATTTTCCATTGTTTAACTGTAAAATGGGATAATAAACGCACCTATATTGCAAAATTATTGTGAAGATTAAATGAAGCAGTGATTGCAAAGCAGTTAACACTGAGCCCAGTTAAGTGCAGTGGTTAAAAGGATGGGCCTGGGATTTCAGGCTGCGTTTCATTCCCGTCTCACCTCTTCCTAGCTGTGTTAACTTGGGAAACTGCCTAAGCGTTGGGCCTCAGTTTCCTCATCTGTAAAATGAGGATACGACTAGAACTCAACTCACAGAGTGGTTGAGCAGCACTAAGATAACACTTTGAAAAAATAAAATGCTTTGAAGCTGACCTGAGGTTCTCAAATGATAGGATACAGACATCATCCGGGTGACAATGATTAAGGATTCATTAAGCTTTAATTTCCCTGTCTGCCAATCACAGCGATGTCATGGAAATTTTAACCAGTTACAGCAATATAGTTAAATTTCACTACTATAGCAGCCTCTTTTTTATTTTAAAAATTATTCTCTTTCTGGAAGGGGGCAACATGATTATTGCAAAGAATATGGATTCATACTGAGCATTGAATCCTGACTCGGTCACAGACCAGCAACATGAACCTGGGCAAGTCACTTCCCCTCTGATGACTCCTTTCCTCCTCTGTTTACAGATACTTCTGCCAACCTTGCTGGGTTCCCTTGAAGGTAAGATGAAACATTGGGGGTCCAACCCCCAGCCCACCTGTGATGCAGGATCAGCTGCCCCAGACCATGGTTTCCTGGCTATTCTTTGTGTTCTATGGTTGCCATGGCAGTGAAATTTTGGCTCAAGGGCATCGTGGCAACTCCTGGCTATTTATGGAATGTTGGTGTTTGCTTATTGTTCTTGCAGGCTTTCAGCCCGCACCAGCCATGCCTGCATTCTGCTCGTGGACACGTGCACACGGAGGCACCACCGTGGTTCCAGGAAACCATCAAGATTCCCGGTTCCTCGGCCTTCCTCTGGCCATCTGGAAATCTGGCTAAGGAGGCCTCCTTCAGGCAGAGGTGAGGCGTCTGGGCTTTGGTGTCAGACAGACTTGGACTTAAATCTCAGTCTTATTAACTAAAACTGCATGCCCTTGGGCAAGTGACTTCATCTCTCTGATCCTCAGTCTCCCTACCTGTGAGATGGGGATAGCAATGGCCCTTACCTCTAAGGGTTGGTGGGGCACTGTGCCTTGTGTGTAGTAAGTGCTATCTACTGTTGTTGTTGTTACAGATACAAGATGGGCCCGATGGGCCCCAGCAGAGTGAACAGAGCCCAGACTTCCCTTTTGCAGCTCTTTGCAGGCTCCAGGGAGTATGGTAGAACTCAGGTTAACACACTGACATCTGATAATGTCCCTCAGGTGCTTGGCACATAGTAGCTGCTCAATAAGTGCTAATTCCCACTCTACCCCTCTCACACGTAGGTTTGAGAAAACTCCAGAACTTCTTTGGGCATCACAGTCATCATTTCCCTCTGCTTAACCTTTTAGGAAGTTCAAAGGGCTCGAGGTCTCCCTCAGCCTTCATGGTAGCCCTGCGGTGCATAGTTCCCAACATGCAGGGAAGAAAACTCAGCAGGGAGACTTTCGGGGGCTTAGTCAATGTGGTAGAGCTGGTAGGTGATAGCAATTGTGTCCACTCCATCTGCCTCCTACCCATCATTCATTCATTCAACAAATACTTAGTGAGCACCTACTATGTACTCTGAGGAAAAGTGGTTAACAGGACAGACTCGTCTCTGCCTGTGGGCCAGCTTCTCCCCACCCCAACCACATGCAGAGGGCACAGAGGGCCTCCTGGCAGTGTCCACACAAAGGAAGGAGGGAGCATTATTCCTGCAGGAGGCCTAGCCAGCTCTCCCAGTGTCCCTCCCTTCCAAGGAACCCAGGGGCAGCCATGCAGCCCAGCCCAAGTGGGGTCAGAGTTCTGCTCCAGATGAGTGGCTGCAACATTTTCTATTCTGCTTGGAGGGCCTTAGGGGGGTATTCCAGGTGGAGGGACAGCCCCCAGTTCACCAGCCTGTCACAGGGGATGGCTCGTCTGCCACGACCCGGGCCCCAGTGATTCTTCTGGCCTCTCTGAGTCTGAAGCATTTCCTGGAACAGTACATCTTCCCGAAGCTGCTTCTGGACGCCCACCCAAACTGCCTGTCTCGGAGCGTCCAGCTGGAGCGCTTCCCCTCCACGTGCCTCCGCTATTGGTTGACTGAGGTGGGCAGGGGTGTGTTGGTGAGATGCAGCTTTGCTCCCTTCCCCTCCCCTCTGTTCCTCCTGCCCCCTGGACTATAAGCTTTGAAAGGCAGGAAAGTCCCAGACAAGCCATGGAAGACAGAGGGTGGCCTGGGCCCTGAGTTTGGGTTATGCAGGGGCAGCTTTAGAAAGCCCTTTGGTGGCCACTATCTCTGATGGAATTCAGGAAGCCAGAGGCATTACCCACCCTCCTCTGCTCTCCCCCACCCATCCCTTTGCTAGGCTGAGGGCTCTGGCAAGGGGCCCAGTCACGGCGCTGGAAGGAGGAGGCCTGCAGAGAGGTGGCAGAGCTGCTCTCGGCCCCGCCCAGCTGACATGGCAGAGCGGTGGCCTGGAAGTGACGAAACCTGGCCCTCGGCTAGTGACTCCTTGGGCCATTATTGAAAAAAGAACTCTGCCAGTCTGAAATGCACAAATCTATGCTCCTTTTGGTGACTAGTGGGGGTAGCCAGCAACTAGGAGTGAGTGAGGATTTGCCCTTTGCCCATAGTCTTGCTACCGGGTCATCATGAAAGCAAGTCATGAACAGAATTCTGCCCCTACAAAGACATTTAGTAAGCAACTATTATGAGCAATTAAGCCCCAAACATTCATGCAACATGAATTTATTCAATTCTGTAAATCCGAGGCAGACAAGAGTATTCCAGGGTCACATTCTGTGTCTGTAACAGGCCACATCAGGCAACTAGAATCACCCGTAACCAATGGTGAGACCTAGGGTCTATCAGGGACCAGCCTGAAGGGCTTGCGGATTCTTATAACTTGTTCGTGCCAGGGGAAGGAACGTCTCTAAAGTAACGTTAGCTGAGCTATCCATTCTGAATCCCACTAAGTTCATCAGCGAGCGCCTGTTTCTAGCATCCATTAAGCTGGCTAACAAGCCACTGATTTCACCTCTGAAAATCGTTTATTTTTAACAGTCATTATGCTAATCAGCAAAGCCTCTAGTGTTGATCAGCACTAAAGATAAACGAAACCCCTGTCTGGGTTCTGGAGCCACCGAGGGCTTTCTGGATGAAGTGAAGATGACACTTTGGTGAAGATGGCCACTGGCCACCCCTGGACTGTGAGTTCCAGGTAAAGCTCTTGGCTACCCTGGAGTTGCAGCTAAAACCAAGGGTGCACGTTTATATCACATTATCTTCTCTGAGGCATTTTCAGCTTCACTTTGGACATTGTGGTGGTAACATTCTGACAGTCAACTCTGCCACCGGGCCTCTGTGTGCCCATCCCGAACGCGACTGGTACCCCATACCCTTGGCATGGCCTCCCGCTCTGGGGCAGAACCTGGGGTGAGGCTGTTGTGAGCTCCCACAGACAAGGCTGGTCATTTTCCAGTACCTCCCTCTGTCAAGAGGCCCTCAGAGTGCTTACCCTTAGGAAAATGTACTTATTTCTAAACAATCTTTTGTTCAACTGATCATTCATTTGTTCATTAACAATTTTTGGTGAGGGGGTAGCTTCCACCTGCCAATGACTGTGCTAGTGTTACTTTTCTGTCTCCCCGCTAGACCGTAAGCTGCAGCCCCTGTGCCTAGCACAGCGTTGGCGCTCAGTAAACATTGAATGAGTGCTGAGAGAGACAGGAAGGGAGGAGGTCTGGGGGCTGCGGGGGAGGGGAGCAGCAGTGTGCCCGCAGGCTCACAGGGGGGCCACTCTGCCCTCCCTCAGCTTGCTCGGGCCTCTCTCTCTCGTCTTCACGCGCCTCCCAGGTTGGTGAAAGCCTTTCACCGGTGGCTGGGCCAAGTGCTGAGCTCCCACCGCCGCCTGGGCGCCCTTGCGAGCTGCGCCAAGCAGCTGAGTGCCAGAGCACCAGGCACCTTGCCTTGTCTGGCTCACCTGGGAATAGGGGCTTAATTTCCGAAGAGGTGAGGCTTAATGAGCTTTCATGGATGGAGGGACAGAGAAGGAAACAAAACAACAGACCGAGAGCCACAGAGAGCCACAGCCCACTAGTGTGTGCGAGCACTCAGTCCACGCCAGCCACGCTGTTAGGCCCCAGAGATTCAGTGGTGTATATCAGCGGTCCCCAACCTTTTTGCTCCAGGGACTGGTTTCATGGAGGACAATTTTTCCACTGACTGGGGGCCGGGGGCTGGACGGTTGGGGATGATTCAAGTGCATCACATTTACTATGCAGGCAAACCCCTCTGCTAATGATAATCTGTATTTGCAGCCGCTCCCCAGCACTAGCATCACCGCCTCAGCTCCACCTCAGGTCACCAGGCATTAGATTCTCACAAGGAGTGCACCAGATTCCTCGAATGCGCAGTTTACAGTAGGGTTCAAGCTGCTAGGAGACTCTAATGCCCCCGCTGATCTGGCAGGAGGTGGAGCTTATGCAGTGATGCGAGTGATAGGGAGTGGCTGTAAATACAGGTAAAACTTAGCTCGCTTGCCCCACTCACCTCCTGCTGTGCAGCTCAGTTCCTAACAGGCCACAGAGCAGTACCAGTCTGCAGCCCGGGGGTTGGGGACCGCAGGTGTGGAAGACAGAATCAGGCCTGCCTTAGAGTCTAGAACAGGGCTTGGCAAACTGCAGCTCGTGCTCGTAAATACAGTTTGATTGAAACACAGCTGTGCTCATTCATTCAGCGTTGTCTAGGGTTGATTTCACTCCATGGCAGAGTTGGGTAGTTAAACAGGGACTGTGTGTGGCCCACAAAACCTAAAATACTTACAATCTGATCCTTTGTAGACAAATGTGCTGACCCTGGTGTACAGGCCAAGCAGATGCAAACAGAACATGAAGCAGAAGGAGGTGAGGGACGCCAGAACACACACAGAAAAATGCGGGAGCGGGGAGGAGCCCCCTTACCTACGTGAGATGGGAAAGCTGCAGGTCCCACAGGTATTTCCATTTGTCATCCTTCACCGTGACAAAACTCCACCATCAGCAGCTTATTCCTTAGGGATAAGCATTGCTGTCACAAATACCTGCCTGGGAAGAGTTATTTATCCTTGATTCACACCCTGAGTGTGGATGAGCTGATGAGACCTTTCGAGAGACCCAGAAGCCAGGAAGGAGGGAGAGGGAAGGCTGGGCCTTAAAGGGTGGAAGTGTCCGGGGTGGGGCAGAGCAAAAGCAATCGTGTTGTTTGTCCAAGATGAGCTGATGCTGGGTGTGTCTCTGGGCTGTCCTGGGGTTTCTAAAGGGTGGGGCTGTATTTGCAACTAAAGGAGGCATTTGCCTCTAAAGAGGAGAGTTATGATTCTTCTTCCCATCCCTGACATTGGGGAGCATCTGCTCTTGGGGCACACAGAGGGGTGTGTGTGCGTGTGTGCACTTACACAGTGGTCTTGTGCACTGGTGTGTGTACCAGGATAGATCCACATTTACAGGAAGGGAGGGTTAAGTTTATACAATTTGGGGGACCCTCATTAAGAAAAAGATTTCAAAATTATCAATACAGATTTAGATACACATATTTAGAATTAAAAATGAAATCACAATGTTACAAAGTTTTTAAAAACTGACAAGTGTCAGAAATATCATAAAACCTAGAAAAATGACATATGTATCAGTTAACTCCCTGATACCCTCTGAAATGCATTTCCTACTTTTTTTTTGCTTTATACCCTTCACACGTGCATGATTTTCAGTAATCTTTTCTATAGAGAGAAAAAATAAGTAAGTTTTTCCTCTGGCATGGTTGATTAAAAAAAATTTTTTTTAACCCAGAGTTAGATTGCATAAAATGTGACTTCATGCCAGGACCATTAAGGCAATTAATTTTATGTCTGCTTCCTCATATATACACGTGTGTGGCTGCTCATGTGTTTGCAGGTGTATGTGCATCAATCTGTGAACATAAGTGTGTTCAGGCATAGGTGTGTGCACATGAGGCTGTTTGTGTGTGCACTTCCTTTGAGTGTATATATAGTATCTACTACACGCATGCATGCATGGGAAAGTTCTGGAAGCTTTTCTGTTTGTGTGTCTGTGTAGGTGTGAGCCTTCCCAGATAGGTGCGAAGTAGAGTGGGCCAATGCATGTGCTCCCAAACCGCCCCCATACCAGAGGGAGTCGGGGGTCTCTGAGTCCTTGTCTGTCCTTCCTCAGGATGGGCATCTATTAGAGAAGCAAGAGCACAGGCTTTGAAAACAGAAAGGTTGGATTCAAATACCAGCTCAGCCACTGAATGACTCGGCAGGTAACTCCTCCCCAGTTTTCTGATCTGTAAAATGGGGATGCCACTTGCTCGTTTCCTTGCTTTGTAACAGGCAACATGCTGTGGCTTTGTTGGCTATAAAGATGCCGGGGGAGTGATTTTCCCTTCTTATTCCATGCCCCAAAGGCTTGACCTCCTTCCAGATGCTGAAACTGGAGGCGGCTCTGCATCTCTTAATGCATTGCCATGGCAACCACTGCCTTCTGCTCTTCTGTCAGCATTGTGGGCTGGGGCTCTGTGTGCTCCTCACTGCTAGGCCCAGGGCGTGGTGGAGGAGGAGCAGGCACACCTGAAGTGCTTTTCCTCCTGAAGCAGCTCGGGCAGGACTGGGGAGGCTGGTACCGAGTCTTTGCTGTGGCTGCTCTGCTCCTCTTGCCACGCCCCCTCCAGCAGCAGCTCAGGAAGGTTCTGGAGCAGTCTGTGCGGACGTTAGCATATCTTAAAATCACCTGGGCAGCTTTAAAAAAATGCAGACTCCTGTGCCTCACCAGAAAGTCTGATCCAGCAGGTCCGGGGTGGGTAGATTCTGACAGGGAGGTCCAGGAAGCACACTTAGAGAAACCCCGCGCTGAGGGTGCGGGGCCTGGGGCGACCTATGACTTACGCTCTGGTTCCCACAACACAACCCCTCCATTCATTCACTCACTCACTCATTCACTTACTCGATGTGTTCACTGACATCGGCCCACATTTAAATAATCCACTCACATTTAAATAATCATTCCCTCATTTATGTACTCGTTTATTGGAACAAACATTTATTATTGTCTGAAGCTCAGGGAGATGGAGAGATAATTACGGACACAGTCCCTGCCACCCTACAGGAGGTTCTGTAGCAGTGTTTTTCAAACTGTAGCAAAATGAATTTAGTGGATGGACTAACATGTTTTTTAAAAAGGAAACCAAATAGACTATAATGGAAAATAATAGTGTGCATAGCAGGTAGCAAGGGAAAATGGTGTTTGGGAACCTTTGCATGGAGGGTACGTGTGTGCGTGTGCCTGTGTGTGTGCCTCTGTGTGCGTGTGTGTGTGTGTGTGTGTGTGTGCGCTCGCGTGTGTGTGTGTGTGTGTGTGTGTGTGTGTGTGTGAATCGGCTCTCAACGTGAACTGTGTCTCCCGGCAGGCATGGGTAGGAGGCAGGGGGCTGGGGATGCGGCAGCAGATGCCAATACTGCATGCTGGTGCTACAGGGAAGATGTGCTGGGGGGTGGCAGAGCCCAGTCCCTCTGCCAGGATGACACCTGGGAAGCGTCACTCCCACAGAAGGTACATTTGGGCTGGGTCTTGAAAACGCACAGGAGTTTTCCCACTAAGACACAGGAGAGGGATGCAGGCAGAGGGAAGAGCGTGTGCACAGCACAGAGGCAGAAAGCAGAGAGAAGGATCAGCAGGGCTGGAGCCCGGGAGGGGAGGCTGAAGGGTGAGAGGCTGGGTCCCAAAATGGCCTGGGGTGCCAGAGAAAGCACTGGGTTGTATTATGACACCATCTGGAGCCACTGGAGAGAAAGCAGGGCCATGACATGGTTGTCTGAGTGGCCATTTAGAGAGACCAGACCTGCAAGGTGGGAGGGGAGGCGATGGGAAGCTGCGGCCGCCAGGGGAGGGCTGGGGCAATGGGGCTGGCAGCAGATGGCGGCTGGGGTTGCCCGATATGGATACACACACTTGAGAGGTGGTTTAGCAGGCAAAATCAGCAGGAACTGATGCATGGACATGGGGAGGGGGATTTGGAAGTGCCCAGCCTGATGCCTGGGGTTCTGAGGCGCGAGGCTGGGTTGGAGGGAAGCTGTTCACAGGTCGGGGACCCTTGATTCAGCTTCGTCGGGGTCCTCACCTGATTCCGGCACAGCCTGTCTCCCTGGGAAGCAGAGGTAGTTCCCCAGCCCTCCAAATGGGGAGTGGGGTAGGTTTTATAACTTGATATGTTTTGTTTTTTAAAACAATGATGCCAGTAATCGAGGCTCACGGTGGAAACCAGGTCACTAGCAGTGTGGTGTGCACTGGCGGTCTGCCCTCCTCTATTCTGAGTACCTGGAGGCACCCCCTTGACGCCAGATATGGGCCTGTGGCGAATTCTGGCCGGTGGAATATCAGAGGCAGTGGCATGGGTCACTTCCAGCCAGAAGTGTTCAGTTGCTGCTGCTCAACCTTGCACCACTCTCTTCCCCTGGCTGGGTGGACGCCGACGCCATGAGAAACATCAGCATCATAAATGAGTGGTGCTGCTGTCAGCTGGTCCCTAAGTGGGACCCACTGGCCAATCCTTTGTTGGACATATAATGTGAGCAACAAATAAACTTGTGTTGCTTTAGGCCGCTGAGATGTAGGGTTATTTGCTACCACAGCGTAACCTCGGCTACCCTGGCTGGTATAAAAAGCCACCATTTATTGAGCATCTACTACATGCCAAGCCCTTTGCTTAGAGAACACTAGAAGGATCCTGTTAATAGGCAAGTCAGAGTCTCGACACTGTTCAAAATGCCAGCTTCCCCTCCTCTTCGGAGCCAAAGCCCAGTTCCTCCCACTGTGACCTCCACGGCACCCTGCTCTGTCTCCTCCTCCACCGTGCTCCTCCCAGCCCACCCCACTCCTGTCCCGATGCCCCCCTTGCGACTCTTTCTACCTGGAATACGATTCCCCTGCGTGTCCCTGTGGCTCCCGCTCACTTCCTCTGCCCGAGTTGCTTTCCCAGTGAGGTGTCCTTGGCACCAACTGTACGTGTTGAACCCCTGGACAACATGCGTCCCACCTGCCCGTCGGCTTTATTATTTCTGTCCTTATCCCCTCTCCCTCGCATACCTGCTTTGCTTCTCCTGATTACTGTCCGTCTCCCCGGGAAGGGAGCCTCCTCCAAGCAAGGGTGCTCGTCAGCTTTGTTTCCTGCCGACGCCCAGGGCCCGGCACCCAGGAGGCTCTCAGAGAAATGTCCTTAAATGAGTGAATGTCTGAGCCCATCTGATCTTCCCACCAGCCTGCGAGAAAGGGATGTGTAGTCCTGTTATCTTTAGGGCAGGAGGCGCTGAGACTCAGCAACTGGCCCGGGTCACAGGGTCACACAGCTGGAAGTGACCTGCAGGGCTGAGATTCTAAAGCTGGCCTGTCTGTCTCACAGGCAGGGCGCCAGCAACACTGTGGGGGGCTTTTCCTCCAGGTCCAAAGCCTCTGGCCTGGTCTCACTTTAGGTGGGACCTTCTGCCCAGGTCCCTCCTCCCCGCCTGGCATGGACTGGTCTGGGGTGGCCTGGAGCGGGCAGCAGCGCCCCCTGCTGGACACGCCGTGCGCTCCCGGAGCTGGGGGACGGTGGGGCAGGAAGCAGAGCTGGAGTGGCCGCGCCTGCAGGGCGTGCGCGGGGGTCGCCGTCACTCCCTCACTTAGTCTCAGCGTGGTGTGGCGCTCCAGGGCCGGGCTCCAACAGATCTGTGTTCAGCTCCTGCCCGGACCACTTTCTAGCTGTGTGGCCCTGAGCAAGCCCGAGCCTCACAGGCTTCTTCTGTCACATGGGACAGTCACACCTGCCTCACAGGAGGACCTCAAGGACCAGGCCGTCACGCTCAGATACCACCTCCTGGGCCAGCCCTTCCCAGAGACGCGTGTCAGCATCTGACGTTTTAACATCCCTGTTTACTGTCTCTCCCTCAAAATGTCAGCGTCATCATGGTGGGGACTTTGCTCACTGCAGCGTCCCAAAAGCTCCAAGCGGTGCCAGCGCAGAGCAGGGCTTAACGAAAACACTCGCCCTCTGAAGCACACTTTGCACCGGGACTGGCGCACGGCGTCAGTCACTGTGCATCCGTCTGTCCATTTGTGCATTCATTCATTTGCTCGTTTCTTAGTTGATTCACTCACATATGTTTCTGTTTTAACTGAGGCAAAATATACACAACATAAAACCATTTTAGCCATTTTTAAGTGTTCAGGTCACTGGCATTAAGTACATTCACACTGTTGCACAGCCATCACCACCATCCGTCTCAGAACGTTTTCGTCTTTGCGGATGGCAGCTCTGTCCCCGTTAAACACTAACTACCCCCCGTTCCCCTCCCCAGCCCCTGGCACCACCACTCGACTTCCTGTGCCTATGAACCGACTGCCCTAAGAGCCTGACTGTGAGTGGAACCATCCGGCATCTGTCCTTCCCTCGCATGTATGTCTTGAGCGCCTACTACATGCGCGGGGAGTGGTTCTCGTAGCACTAAAGTGCGGATTGACTGAGATCCATGCAGGTGAAACACGGAGCACAGGGCAAGTCACAGGAGAAGAGCCCAAATAAAATTCGGGCCCCATCCTCTGCACCTTCCTCTCTGAGCTGTGAGAGGAGGTCGCGCTCCCGCCCTGGGCAGAGAATTCTGACTCCTGTCCTCGCGTGCCCCGGTGGCTGCTATACTCGCATGGACACCAGATGGCAGCTTCGTGCCATGGAGAGGCCATTGGCTGCGGCCTGCAGAGCGGAGCAGGGAGGTGCTGTGGGAAGAGGGCGCCAGTCTGGCTGCAGGGGCAGCAGGAAATGATTAAGAAAAGGGCTTCTAGGCATGGGATACGTGGGCCTAAGCCCCCCAGGGTTTGAATCATATGCAGACAGGGAAGCCCCAACAGGGAGGAAGAGGCAGGGAGGGGGCAGCATGCTGCAGCGCAAGGAGCACAGGGGTTGGCTGCACCCGTGTGGGACACGCTCAAGCCTAGCTAGGCCACTTTTCTGCTGTGTGGTGTTAGGTGAGTCTCTTCACCTCTCTGAGCCTTCATTTTATGTCTGTAAAATGGGTCTTCTGATAGCCCCTCTTCAGGGTTGTTGGGAAGAGTAAATGGAGAGGTGCACACAAAGCTCTACGTTCACTGTCGCGGAGGAGAGGGAAGCTCCCTCTGTGATGATGGCAGAGCCAGGAGACGAGGGGAATCTTCATTCCCCCTCACGCCGTTCAACAAAGGTCGCTCCAGTTTCTACTTACTAACTTCTCGCCGCGTGCCAGACCCCCAGGCCAGGTGCTTGGCAAACCCAGGGAGGTCAGCACGTTCTCAGCCCCTGTCCAGCCTGCCAGTCGGTGGCAGACAGCGTCGCTCTAGTCCCCCTGCCACTGGCTTCTCTGCCCGTCTGCTTCCAGGAGCCCTTCTGTCTTCTGAGTGGAGTGGCCAGGCAGGGGATGTCATAGTCTCATTTTACATATTCCTCTCTGAGCTCAGAAACTAGTTTTTATTGCCCACAAGAAGTCTGATTTAAGAACCAAACACAAAAGGTCACAGATTGTATGATCGTATTTATGTGAAATGTCCAGAAAAGCAAATCCACAGAGACAGAAAGTAGCTTAGTGGTTGCCAGGAGCGGAGGGAGGGGAGGATGGGAAGAAACTGCTTAATTTGGGGGCAATGAAAATGCTTTGGAACTAGGTAGAGGTGGTGATTGTACACCATTGTGAATGTACTAAGTGCCACTGAATTGTTCATTTTGAAATGATTAATTTTATTTTATGTGAATTTCACCTCGATTAAAACAAAGTTTGATTTAAGATATATTACTGCCATTGTGACCATTCAAAATAAGGCCTGGGGGCAGGTGCAGTGGCCTTCCAAACCTTGAAATCCAAAGCCGGAAGCTCTTCTCCCTCTAATGATAGAGGAAGGACTGTATCCATCTGGCTGTGTGTGTGTCCATCCAGCCTTCCAATCATTCATCTATCTGTCCATTCACCTACTCACCCACCCATTAGCCACTATTAGCATATCTGTCCTCCTATCATTCATTCACCAATCTGACATTCCCTCTGTCGACTCACCTACTTGTTTATCCATCCATCCACCAACCTACTCACCCACCTGCCTCCCTGCCCATGTTCCCATCCTTGCATCCTTTCACCCATCCTTCCACCCATCCTCCCATGCGTCCTCCCACCCATCCTTCCATCCATCCATCTAGGAGACCCTTTAGCCCCTTCTCTGTCTCAGGCACCATAATTTCAATAACAAGCAACTCCAACTCAGTCACTATGCTCAAGGAGTTCCCTATGTCCATGGAAAGACCATGATAAATTTTCCAGGGAAGCTTAGGGGGTTGTGGGAACACTTAGCAGGGGCGGCTGATTCAGCTGGGAGTCAGGGGAGCGTTGGGGAGGACCTCAAGTGTAGACTTGAAGAATAACCAGGAGAAAACCAAGAAGAGTACTTTTGGTGGGGGGAGGTGGGGGAAGGGGGCAGGAGGGGTGCTTCTTGCAGAGGGAACTGCGAGGTTGAATTCCCAGGTGAGAGAGTCTGGCAGAAGGACATGTCCGGTGTGGCTGACGTTTAGCATTTGAGGGGGAGGGAGCAGTGGCCAGAAAGGATGGAAGAGGGACCCACAGGTAGTCCTTCCAGTCTGGGGCTTCATGGTTTGCAAAGAGCTTAGACTTTGCAGAAGATGGTGGGGAGCCATGGGAGGGTTTCAGGCCAGAGAGCGACCTGATGGGATATGCGATTTAGACAGATCCCTCCTGCAGTGTAGACAGGGCAGGGCGGGCTGGGAGATGGGAACCTGGGAGGAGCCAGGTGCGAGAAGGGGCCTTGGGGTGCATGCATGTCCCTGGGCGTGTCCTCAGACAGGGCTGAAGTGGTCCAGTGATGGATGGGTGTTCTCACTCGCCCCTTCCCATCCCCAGCTGTCCTCAGCAGCCTCCTCCAGCAGCCCACTGTGCCCCTGCTGGGATCTGGAGCCAAGGGGGCTCATGCTTCATCACTTCCCATTAGCGCTGGCTGTGGGCTTTGCGTGGGCTCCAGGCTACTGCGGGGGCAGAGGGTGGAGGAGGGAGGAGGCAGTCTGTCCAGGGACAGGGGTCCTTCTCCCAGTGCCCCTCTCCTCACCGTCCCCACTGCACAACAATCTGCTTTTGCACCTCCTCTTACTGCATTGCCGCCCCAGGAAAGGAACTGGGGTTGTTAGTCTCATTTCACAGATGGGGAAGGAGGGGCACAGAGAGGCAAAGTGCCTCGCTCAGAGGTCCACGCCTAGAAAGCAGCCAGACTGAGGCTTGCATTCAATTCTGCCTGACCCCGGAGCTCCTGCTCATTCAACTCAGATAACCACTCCCTTAATATTCATCATCTTAGAAAATGCTACAAAGTACTATCATCCATGCCTACATTTCCATATCTACATGCCCACACTGAGAAGAAGAAGAAAATGATAGCCAAGCATGTGTGGTATGGAGCCACAGGGCCCGAGTTTGAATCCTGGCTCCCCTCCTTACTGAGAGAGCTGTGTGACTTTGGGCAAGTTACTTAGCCTCTCTGGCCTGTTTTTGCATCTACCAAATGCAAGTGACTACCACATGGGATATTGGGATGAATTAGTGAGTTAACCTGCACAAATGTTGTGTTTTAATAACAGCTAACTTTCATTGAGGGCAGGCTGTATGCCAGGCACTATCCTTACACTTTACACGTACTCACTATTCACTTATTAAGTATGGAATGTCCGATTTCCTTAAGTACTAAGTTCAACAGTTGATATCTCCGACATTTCATTTTGACACTTCTTATTTTTATTTTTTATTGTGAAAGTACATCCTCATTCTTCCAAGTGCACGTTTTGGCTTGTGATTATCTTTTAAATTTTTGTTTTAGAGTAATTTTGTGAAACCATGGATAAGTCAACAATTCATGTTATTTTTGAATATGAGTTCCATGGTGGAAACAATGCAGTGCAGACAGCTCAAAATATCAACGAAGTGTTTGGGAAGGATGTGGCTAATGAACGCACAGTACGTCGACGGTTTGAGAAGTTCGGTTCTGGTGATTTTAATCTTGAAAATGAGCCACGTGGGTGACCTGAGACCAAGGTGGATAATGATTAGCTGAAAGCTGTAGTGGAAGCAAATCCTCCTCAATCTATGTGTGAATTAGCAGCAAGGTTTGACGTTACTATTCCAACAATATTGGACCATTGGAAACAAATGGGCAAGGTAAAGAAGCTGGATAGACGGGTTCCGCATGAATTAAACAAGCATCAGAAGAGAAATCGTCTTGAAGCTTGCCTTTCTTTGCTGTCACGACATAAAGGCAAACACTTTCTACACCGTATTGTTATGTGTGTTGAAAAATGGATTCTTTTTGACAGTCTCAAGCATTCGGCACAATGGTTGGATAAAGATGAAGTGCCAATACACAGTCCAAAACTGAATATTCATCAAAAAAAAGCTAATGGTGTCTGTTTGGTGGTCCAGTGCTGGTATTATCCACTACAGCTTCATGAAACCTGGTCAATCATTTACAGCAGATGTCTACTGCAACCAATTGGATGAAATGATGAGGATGCTTGCCATGAAGCAGCTGAGATTGGTCAGTAGAGACAGGCCAGTCCTCTTGCAAGACCACATGTCCACAAACAACGCTGCTCAAACTACAGCAGCTGGACTTGGAAACTCTCTGTCATCCACTGTATTCACCAGACCTTGCACGAACTGCCTATCACTGCTTCAGGCTTCGGATCACCTCTTCCGAGGAAAAATATTCCATTCTCTGCAAGCTGTGGAAAGTGCCTTTCTCGATTTTGTGGCCACTTGCTCTCCAGCCTTCTTCACTGCTGGCATAAACAAGCTACCATTAAGATGGCAAAACTGTGTCAATAGTTCAGACAAAACTTTGATTAATTGTACTGTTTCTTGTTTGAGATATAAAAAACTAAACTTTTGATTTGAAATCAGACATTTCATATTTAATGACATAATAATTTAATTCTCACAACAGCCCTGTGAAGTAGGCATCACTATTAGCCACATTTTACAGATGAGGAAGATGAGGCCCAGAGAGGTGAATTAAGTTGCCCTCAGTGACACAGCCAGGGAGAGCAGAGGCAGGATGCAAACCCATGAAGACCAAGCTCCAAAGTCGCCTTCTTATTGATTCGCCCCCACAAGCAGTAGTTAATGTTCAACAGATGTCAGCTACAATGACTGCAGCCACCACCACCACCTCCACCATCATCGTCATCCGCCATCTCCAGGGGACCTCTGACTCTGCTGCCAGGCAGGATGTGAGGGAGACACAAGGGCAAGGTCGTTCTTTACTCGGGGCCTGGGCCTGGTGCACCCTTCCTCTGAGGGCCTCTGGGCAGTTGGCTCAAGAGAAGTGAGCAGGGTCCTTCCTTCTCCTGGTTCTGTCTAAACAGAGAACCTGAGCGGCCGGGCTGGCCCCTGGGCGGGAGGAGTGAGGAAGGCTGGACACTCAGAGCTCTGCTCTGGCCGAGCCTGGAGCCCCATTTCCAAACTTGATCTGCAGGTGTGCCCCCTCCCACACACCCCCAACAGCGAGTGTCACCAGTCATCCTCTGTCTGGGTGTGGTGGCCCTCTTGGGGTCCTGGGACATCTGACATCAGCCACTTTTCCTCCATGAGATCGGGAGGCTGCAGGCCTGCAGGGGCCCAGTGAGAAACTAATGAGGCTGGCCGTCCCCCTCCCCCCACATCCCGCTGCTCTGGCCCCCAGCGCTGCCTGCCCAGCCCCACCCAGCCCTGCTCTCTCAAGGACACCTCCCTGGGCACCTTCAAGTTTCATCAGAAAGGGGCTTTAAAGCCTCGTTGATCCTCACTTTAATTAAAAGGAGGCATCCTCCCGGACTCATTGGGCTGGATTTTCTTTTCCTCCTTGGAACATTTGCTCAGCCTCTGAGCCGGAGCCTGGTGCCTGGTTAATTGAAGTTACAGATGAACAAGGACATGGCGCTCTTGGGAGGGGGTGAGGAGAGGCACAAGCTGGTGTTGGCTGCCTGCTTTCCCCGTGGGGAGGGGGTGGCCATGCCCAGGCCGGTGGGGAGGAGGTGGGGCAGGGGTCTAGAGGAGCTGCACCCCCAAGTCAGAGCAGGCCCCCTCCAGTCCCCACAGCCCCTGACGGAAGCCCCAGGGGCCAAGCATCTAAATTCTAAATAACTCATGTGCTCACTTTCTACAAAAAAATAGAGCAAAATGAAGAGCCCAGAGTGCTCCAGTCTTGCGGCAGCTGGAGACAATCATCGCTAACACCTGGGCATGTACAGCCTTCCAGAACTTTCTGGACACTTTTCACAACAAATGATTTTTATTGCCCCCCTCCCAACTGTAAAAATGATAGACGTTCATCGTAAACAGCTTGGAAAATAGTTTTTAAAAGTATACAAACGTTTTTAACCACCCACCCGTAATGTCATATCCAGAAATGTGAGCGTGAGTGTGGGCTCTGGAGTCAGCCCTGGCCTTGGTGAGCAATTTCATTTCCTGTGCCTCAGTGGGTCCCATCCCTAGAATGGGAATCACACTGTAGCGGCTACCTCGGCCACGTCACAGGGTTATGAGCAGGAAAGACATCACTGCACATCCCGCCGCGCTGCTCGATAGCTGCAGCCAGTGTCGCAGCACACGCCGTGACCCCGGGGAAGGTTTCCTTCCTGTGTGCAACAACGGGTACAGCACAATACGAATGACACTGTGTGTACACAATATTGTATTCTATTTTATTCATCATTAAATTTGAGACACTTTTAGAAAAATGACACTTACTTTTCTTTTACAATATTAGTTTTGACGGCTGGGTCATGTGTCATGGTCCAAGCGTGTCCTCCTTTATCCCACCCATCCTACTGTTGAACTTCTGGGTAAATTCCTTTCTTTTTTTGCTGCTGTGATACATAGTACTGTGATGAAAATTTTTGGATACAAATTTGGGCCAACATCTCTGAGCATTTCCCTAAGAAAGAGAGTCTTAGAAGTGGAATTGCTGAGTCAAAAGAAACACATGTTCTTATTATATAGTATTACCAAATTATGTCTAGAAAGTTTTTATAAAGTCAATTTATACATCTGTTTTATTTCCCTGCCTCCTTGCTGATACTGCCAATTATAATTTTTAAAACATTTGTAGACTTACTGAATGAGGAAGATCTCTCCATTTGCTTTAGTTACTAGGTGAAAAGACAAGTATTTTAGTATTTGATGATAAATATTTGGTAGTTGAGAGAGCAAGTTTCCCACCTATTAAATATTTATACCTCTGGTTTCTTCCCTATAAATTAAGGATAATAATATCTGGCTGGATGTGGTGGCTCATGCCTGTAATCCTAGCACTCTGGGAGGCCCAGGTGGGAAGATCCCTTAAGGTCAGGAGTTCAAGACCAGCCTGAGCAAGACGAGACCCTGTCTCTACAAATAAATAGAAAAATTAGCCGGGCATGGTGGCGTACACCTGTAATCCCAGCTACTCAGGAGGCTGAGGCAGGAGGATCTCTTGGGCCCAGGAATTTGAGGTTGCAGTGAGCTATGATGACACCACTGCATTTCAGCCAGGACAACAAAGAGAGATGCTGTCTCAAAAAAAAATAATAATAATTATCTATTTCATGGGGTTCTTATGAAGATTAAATGAGTTAATACATATAAAGTTTTTAGAGCCCTTCCTGGTAAATGCCAAATAAACCCTAGTGGGTATTGTTATCTTTGGGATGTGGTTGCCAAATCCCACAGGGATAATTCAGGGCCGGCCTTCTGATGGAAAGAGCACTGTGTGATTTTATATAGGCCTCTGGTCCTCTTTGGCCCTCAGTTTCTCAATCTGCCAACTGGGGCCAAGAACACCTGTGTTGCATGCCTTGGAATATTGTTGGAAGAGCTGAGGACTTGCTTCTCAAGACCTGGACACGTGATGCTTTACTACCTCTCTTCTGGGTTGATGGGTCTCAGATTCCAAAGACAGTCCAGGAAGTCTTCCTAGAGGAAGGGCACCAAAGCCAAGACTTAAGAGAGCAGTTGGAGTTAGCCGGCTGGGGGTAAGGAGGAGGGTGCTCCAGGCAGAGCAAACAGGCCATGCAGAGGCCGAGGAGGGAAGCGTGTCGAGGTCTGGGGGAACCAGTGCAGCTGGGCAGAGACTGAGGCAGAGGGGCTGGCGAATGGGGAGAGAGAAAGCAGGAGCCTGAAAATGAGACTAGTGGGAAGCATCCCAGACACCCCAGCCCACAGGGATCTCTACCTCCACTGAACTTTCCAGCTCTTCTTTCCATGGGACATCTTTTCTACTGTTTGAGTGCCAACCCCTACCTGGGAAAAACTAGAATGTAAGCCCTGTGTGGGGTAGGGACTTTGTAAGCCTTTTCTCTAAGCCTTGGTGTCTGGGGATAAAAATGGGAACAATAATAGTACCACCTCTTATGGTTTTAGTGCTAGTGTCAAGGCTGATGACGATGTTGCCAAGAGCCCAGTTCCATCTTTCTGTTCTGCCATCTTGGAGAGTTGGCTCATCCCTTCTTAGTCATAGGATGGCAGCAGAAACTCCAAGCATCACCACCTCACCTAGCTGCATAGACTCAGAGAAGGGGGATGTGTCCCTTCAGGCCTGTGCATTTTAAATTCTTAGTTGAAGCATAACCCACATAAAGAAAAGTATGCAACAGTAAGTGTGCAGCGCAGTGCTTCCCTGTAACCGGCACCAGATCAAAAAGCAGAACCTCGCCGGCCCCCCAGGATCCCCCTTGCCCTGTCTTCCAGTCAGCGCCTGCAGGAAGGGTAACCAGTGTCCTGAAATCTAACACCACACTTCGCCCTAGCCTGGTCATGAGCTTTGTGTAAGTGGAATTATACACTGTGTGCTTTTAGTGGCTTTTGCCCAACATTACGTTGGTGTGATGTACCCTGCTGTTGTGTGTAGTTGCAGTATGGTAATTCTCAGTGCTGTGTAGTATTCCAGTGTACGAATGTACCACAATTTATCTATCTAATCTTCTGTTGATGAACTTCCGGGTGTTTTCGGTTTTTGGCTATTATATATAGTGCTTCTATGAACATTCTCGCACACATCTTTTGGTGAACATTAAGAATGCATTTCTGTTAGGTATATACCTAGAAGTGGGATTGTTGGGTCAGAGTATGCATATATTCAGCTTTAGTAGCTACCCAGACATCATGCTTTTAAAACACTTAATTATGAAAATTTTCAAACATATGGAAAAAGTTGAAAGAATAATAGTGAGCACTTGTATACCCACCACCCGGATTCTGTTAGCATTTTACTATACTTGCTTTATCATATCTCCATCAGTTCGTCTATCCATCTATCCATCCATTCATCTATTTTTTTTTTTTTTTTTGTCCAGCGTCTATTTATAAGAGCAAAAATACTTTCTAATTTCACTCCCCCTAGTCTGGCCCTCACATCTCATTGGTCCTAATTGCACCCACGCCCATGAATCCACCAATCACTGGCTAAGGAAGTAGAGTCACATGATTGACTTAGACCAGTCAGGACTCATGCTCTGGAGCCGGGGCAGAGCCCTGCCCCACCGTAGTCTGATACGCGAACAAGATCAGAGTTTGGTGTTGGGGAAGAAGGGCGAGAAGTGGCTGTTGGTTCACGAGCTGTGTCTTTCACGTCATCTCCAGAGACCACCTTGGCAGGCAAGAAAATGGGCTGTGTGGGGCCTGAGCATCCCCCAAGGAAAGGCGGTGTCGCCAGTACAGCTGCGAGTGGGAACAAACAGTTGGCTTCTCCGCCTCATTTGCTCCTTATTACCTTCCCCTGGCTCTGGCAGCCCCGGGAGCTCAGGAAGCGGGGGTGGGTCCGCTTCTTCCATGGCCAGGTGAGTTGTAGCTCAGCCCCCACCAGGGCTCTCCCACCTTGCGGTGCTGGTGTCACCTTGGAAGAGGCAGCCTGTGCACATAGCACATGACATGCGTGCCCTGGCACATAACAAGAGCTCAATAAATATTCTGTTAATTTTTCCAAAGCTCAATTCCGGGCTTTAGGCCCCTCCCCAGGCCTAGGGTTCCGCATCAACAAAAATGGGAAAGTAAAGAAGAAGAACAATTGATAGAGCAATCTGTCCCACCTTTCTAGGGTTCCGTGCCCCTGAACCAGCAAGCAGTACTTGTCACCTCCTCCCGCCCTTCTCTCCCTGTAAAGGAGGACTAGAAAGAAAGGAGCTCTAGAGCCACGAGTCCCAAAGTGGGCCCCCCAGTGACAGCCTCAACGTCATCCGGGAGCACGTTAGACACGCACATCCGGACCTCCTCAAGGTGGTTACTATGCAGTTTGGGAAACACCAGTGTTCACAGGTGGAGCGCATGCGCCGGTCCGGGGACCACGCTTTGAGAACCACTCAACCCTGGAGGCATGTTAGAATCACTGAGGGTTCTGAAAAATGTGAAGCTCGTCCCCAGCGCTAAAGATCCTGAGTTAATTGAGCTGAGATGGGGGCCTCGGTGGTTCTAGCCTGAAGCCAAGGTTGAGAACCATTGTTTGGAAGTTTGGGGGAATGTTCTGGTAGTTATCTACTGACATTTATGTATTCATCCATCTGTTCACTCATTTATGTGTATACTCGTTTGTTCATGTTTGCTTGTTTATTTCTTTGGGGGATCTTATTTAGTCTGCCCTTTGGTGCCCTCACTTGTCCATCCATTCAGCCATTTCAGTGCACGTACTGCGGAGTCTACAACGGGCAGGCTTGAGCTCTGTGCTGGGAGAGCAATGGCGGGCAAAACAGCCCCTGTCCTTGGGGGCTGACAGTCTAGCTGGGGCATGAGAATGGGAAGAGATGATATCCATACAGTGTGCTCAAGCCCAGCTGGGCAAGTCCAGGGGCCTCTGGAGCACGGGGGCAGTGGCAGGGCAGTGTGGGGGGGATACTCCAGAAGGCTCTAGAAGTATGAGCAGGAGGAGTTTGCCAAGCAGACCAGAGGGTGGGGAAGGCCATGTTTGGCAGAGGGCAAAGCCAGCGATGAGAACAGCAAGAGTGTGCAGAGTGTGCAGGGGCAGCTGGATGGGACTGAAGGTAGGAGACCAGATCAGACAGGGCCTTGCAGGGTGTGGCAAGGAGTTGGAACTCGATTCTCGGTGCAGAGGGAGGCGGTGGGAGGGTTTCAGCAGGTGAGTCTCCCTGCCTCACTTACTCCTTAGAAAGAGCTCTGTGGCTGTGTGTGAGAATGGGTTGGGAGGTCAAGAGTGAGGAGGACCCTGCAGCCACCAGGTGAACCATGGTGGGGGCCTGGCAAGGGGACGTGAAGGGAAGGGGCCTGAGTTGAGCTATACTGGGCGGGGGGAGCACCCCCAGGTGAGAGTCCCACATCACAGGCCCCGTGGGGGTCTGGGGAGGGGGAGCAGGGATCTGGCTGAGGCTGAGATGCGATTCTGAATGTCCCGGTTGGCTCTCAAGCCCCAGATGGGGCCAGCTGCAGGCCCCACGTGACCACTCTTAGCCTGATTGGGGGTCGGCTCCCTCCTTTAAATAAAGTCTAATGAGGCCATTGTTTTGTTGCAAAGCTTCGGCTTAAAAATACTCTAAGTGCAAGGGCCAATTTTTAAAATGAATGTTTTAATGGGCCAGGACTTGGCAACATGCCCTTGGGGAAATGTTACTCCTGCGGTGGGTATGAGGTGGGGGTGAGGAAAGAGCACAAATGCAAACACTGGTCTCCAGGTATCCGGTGTCCCAAGTCCTTCTCCCATTGGACTAACTCAGAAACCATCTGCTGCCAGGAGAATCGTAAAATCGGCCCTTCCCGGGTGTACAGTCATCTTCCTCTCACCCCTGGTAGGGTGAGGTTCTTTGCTTACACACCTCCAGGGAGAGGGAGCTCACTCACTACCGAGGCAGCTCGTTCATGGGAACATCTAGTCCCTTAGGTTGGACTGGAGCCTGTCTCCTGGGGTATCCCTCTTACCCCTAATACACACACCTTTGGCCCCTCTGGGGTCACGGAATACTCTGCACCCTCTGCCTTCATTCATTCATTTGCTCTGTGTTTTTTGAAGCAAGTCATATCATTTCGGTAAGCATCATTTTTTCATCCATTAAGCGGGAGGAATTAGACCTACCCGATGGGTTTTTAGAGGTATTGATGACAGAGGTTGGGCAGGGCTTAGTCAGCTGGTGTGTATTGCAAAATGCTGGCTCTGCTCCCAGGAACAGGACCAAAAGTGGATCCATTTTGAGCATTGGCATGTGGCAAACATTGTGCCGGGACTAGGGACACAAAGACAAATGAGACAGTTTTTCCACACGTCTTCCGTCTTCCGTCCCTAAAGAAGCCCATCGGCCCGTGTGGGAGGTGAGGAAGCCAACAGTGGGAGGCATGCGGTGCCAGGGAGCGCGGGGCCTGGGGGGGAGCCCGAGGCTGCCTGGGCAGGGCGGGGTGACCCCGGGGCTTGCAGGGGGTGGCTTCCCCCCTGGCACCTGAGGGAGGATTTGCCAGGAGAATAGGGGCAGTTCCGGGGACGGGCGCGTGCCAGTGGGAGGGGTCCTGCTACAAACCAGAGCCCGTGTGTCCTTCTCCCCATCACACCACTGGGGGACACCCCACCCCCGTATGGCTGTCATTGAGTAAAGGTGACATGTAGCTTCTTCCTAGATTATTTGCATGTTTATTTGTGTAATTCCAGACTTGGAAGTTGCAAAACTAGTATAAAGAGTTTCTGTATGTACTCCTCACCCAGATTCCCCAAATGTTATTTTTCCACATTTGCTGGCTTTATCACTCTCTTGCTCTCTCACTTGCTCTCTCCCTCCACACATACTACATCTGTATGTTTATATTATTTTTTATTGACTCATTTGGGAATAAGTTGCAGACATGTTACCCCTTTACCCTCAATATTTCAGCATGCATTTCCTAAACGCAAGGACATTCTCTTATATACTCATAGTGCATTGATCAAAATCAGGTAGTTAACATTGATACAATATTATTATCTCATCTGCATATCTTATTCAAATTTCAACTATTTTTTCACTAATGCCCTTTATAGCCAAAGGAAAAAAATGTTTTTCTGGTCCAGGGTCCAATTCAGGATCACGCTTTGTATTCAGTTGTCATGTTTCTTTAAGCTGAACAATTCTTTAATCTTTGTCTTTTACAACCTTGACATTTTTCAAGAGCAAAGGCCAGTGGTTTTGTAAACTGTCCCTCAATTTGGGTTCCTAGATTGTTTTAAACAGTGTTTCTTGATGTGACGGGAGGCTGATTTTCTCCATTGGGAAGGCTTGGGGTGCTCGTTAGGACATATTTCTGGGCATGAGCCCAGACTTCCTGCACCAGAATGTCTAGGGTGGGGCCTAGGGATCAGCTTTTTATCCAGCACTTTCCGATTCTCATGTGCACTGATTGAAAGCTTTCTTCTTCTGAAGATGCAGGTAAGGTTCTGTTCTCTGGGGCTCTGGGCTGGTGCTGGAAGTATGGTCCTGTGAACTCCATCTGTGCATCTCTACTCTGAAGTCCCTGCAGGCTCACGGGGGGAGGGGGGACGCGGGGGGCGGTGGAGACCCTCCCCTCCTCCAGAGCGGCTGGCAGAAAAGGTGGGGCTGATTTCTGAGGCTCCGGCAGGGAGGGGCAGAAGCACTCCCATGTCCATGCCGTGGGCTTTCCGGATCACTCTGTTCTTAACTCTGCCTGGCCTTAGATCTTTGCCTTGTGCTCTGTGCTGTGTCTCTGCCCATGGAGGCCACTGTGCTATAGTGGAAAGATCTGGGCTCAGGCATCCAGTCCCATGACTTGCAGCTGTGTGGCCCTGAGGGAGTTACTTTCCCTCTCTGAGCCTGGGGATACTCTTCTATAAATGGAAACACTTAACTGCAATTTTTGCAGGTTTGTGGTGGGGAGTAAACAGTATTCTACGAGAAAGTACTGGGTACGTAGAAAGCATTTGGGAAATGTGGATGTCCTTTCCTCGTCCCTGCATTCCTGTAATTTGGAGAACTGCTATGTGAAGTACAGATGACTAGTGACCTCCAGCTGCAGTGCCTTTGGGATCCACCACAGTGTTCGGGCCAAGTCCATACTCTCCCTGGCAGCTCCCAGTCAAGGCTTGAGCTCAGCAGAGTGACTAGGGCCTGGACGTTTTTCCAGTGTGGAACTCTCCTAGTGACAGCCTTGCACTGGGGCTCCCGGCGGTCTGGCCCAAGGCTCTACCCTCACCTCCTTCCTTCCCCACCTCCTTCCACGGGCATCTGACCACCAGTGCCCCTGCCAATCCCTGCCTTTCTCCACTTCGTTGTTTAAAGGCATTTTCCCCAACAGCTAGAAGGGAAGATTTGAAATGTTCCCAACACAAAGAGATAATAAACGCTTGAAGGGATGGATATGTTAAATACCCCGATTTGATCATTACACATTGTATCAAAATATCACAAGTATCCCATAAAAATGTATAGCTATTATGTATTGATAAGAATTTTTTTTAAAAAGGTATTTACTCCAACAAACTCTTGCACTTCTACCTCTGTCTTGGCATCTGCTTCCTGGCACACCTGAACTGACACCAGCCTCAAGTGAAAGGCCAAGACACTCTCTTGCAAACAGCGGGTGGGACGCCTGGAGAGAGCAGCGCTGGAACCTGACTTCTCCCTAGACAGCGTCAGGTGTTATTAGAGTTGTCTGTCACGCTCAGTCTCCTCACCCGTGTCCGCTAACATTTTTTAGGACAAGAAAACTCTTCCTTCAAAAGCAAAATATGCACCGTCCTTAATCACATGTGCATTGTAATGAGACGTCTTATCAGTAAATTGTCCTCCTCCACACTGGCAAGCTCATGTGACTTTTTTTAAAAAGTACAGTTTATTATGTTATTGCTGATTATAAAAATAATGCCCTGTTGTGACACAGACAGAGGTGCCAGATGTCAGAACAAAGGCACACGGGGAGCCCCAAAACGGGAATGGCGAGGGGCCTGAGGGTTTGCGGCTAGTGCACTGCCTTGGGGTCACCTGGACCCAGTGGGGTTGTCCTGAGGGTAAAATGAGAAAGTGCGTGGGTGGTGGCTGGTGTGGGGCCTCAGTGAACAGTCATTGCCACCATCGTCATCAGCATCGTCATCGCCCGCCACTGCTTCAACACTCAGCTTCTCTGGGCGTTCCTGCCGATGGCTCAGGGAGCCTGAAGTGTGTCCCAGGAAGGTTCTAGGAGGACTGCAAAAGGGGTGGTTCGTGAGGATGGAGAGAGGAGTGAGCAGCTGGTGCTGTGGTGCGGTCACAGTAAGTCATCAGGGTGGCCGAGCTGAGCGTTTCCCACATACCGGGCCCCGCCTGGCGCTGGGTGCTTATTAAGCCACAAATCCTCAACCCTGAAAGGAAGACGCAGCAAGAGGTGGCAACTGCCTTCACGTTTCCACCCGAGTGGGGCTAGACCAGTACAGGGTCCCAAAAGGAGACGGCAAAATGGTTTTTCAATCTGTAGCTCAAGACCCACCGCAAACTGAAAAAGGGTTGGAGTTGGAGAAGCCAGGAAGTGGAAAACAGAAAGAAGACATCTTGGGAGAAAATACATGCATAGTATACCTAAACCTATACACTCACATCCTATGATTTAGCTGCCTAAGATTTAATGCAGATTTTCAACACACATAAAATAGTGTTAATATCCTCAATATGTTTTTAAAAAACTCTTCCAAGCAAATAAAACAAACACAAAAACAAGATGCCTATGAAGCCGTAAATTCACAAAATAAATACAAAAGGCCAGAAAGCACATGAAAAAAAAGTCCAGCATCAGTAAAATTCAAAGAAATGTAAGCTCAAATATTAAGATATCTTTAGCTATGGATTGAAAAAGATTTTTAA
>CM052447.1:2284458-2355279 GCA_028533085.1 Varecia variegata | reverse complement strand
CCTCAATATGTTTTTAAAAAACTCTTCCAAGCAAATAAAACAAACACAAAAACAAGATGCCTATGAAGCCGTAAATTCACAAAATAAATACAAAAGGCCAGAAAGCACATGAAAAAAAAGTCCAGCATCAGTAAAATTCAAAGAAATGTAAGCTCAAATATTAAGATATCTTTAGCTATGGATTGAAAAAGATTTTTAAAAATAACAAGACCCGATTTTGGAAAGGGTGTGGAGAAATCATCTACCATATCCTTCCAGGGGGTAGGAATGGACACAGCTTTCCTGGGGGACGACTTGGCACCAGGTATGAGCAGCCTTAAAGACGCACAGACCTACTGACTTGGAAACCCGCTGCAGCGAGTTTACCCAAGGGACACAGAGACAGGCACAGAGCTTGATCTTCACGACCGAGAGCCATTTTTGTGATCTTTTCTGTCAGTTGGATCAAAGGCTGTGGCCACCCAGCCTGGAAAATGTTCGTTCCTCAAGGCAATCTGTGTGGCTTTTTTTTCACAGAGGAGAAATACTGAGTCTGCAGCCAAACATTTTGGGAGCATTTGGTGAGGTAGACCGCACCTCAGGCCTTGGACTTTTGAGGGTCCCTGAAGAGACCCACAGGCAGCCAGAGCCTCTGTTTCCACATTACAGACAGCCCAGAAGAAATCGCATAATCACCCACCATCCAGGTAAGCTGGGGACCCCAAATGCCACATTTCTTTGCTTTGGCCTGGAATGATATCAGCTCAGTGCTGTCACCCTGGTTACCTCATGCTAATCAGGAGCTCTAATTAGGAGGGACATCTGATTAATAAAAGGGGGGAAACAGCTTAGTTGGTAAGCGACAGTTTGGTAGACAAAACCCTTCCAAAGGCGGGGCTCTGGGTGGGGGAGGGGCCTGACCAAAGAGGCCCTTCTAGGGGACAGTGCAGGAGCCGCAGCTGTAATGACATCGCTCAGTTCTGAGAGCTCAGTTCGGGCGACGCCTGCACCGGGTGCCTGCCTTGTTTCAGCTCATTTCACGGTAACAGCAATTTTGTGAGGAAACTGGGCACCAAGAGATTTAGCAACTTGTTCAGAGTTGCTCAGAGACTCCCCCGAGGGGCCGTCTGGCCCCAAAGCCAGTGCCCGCGACACTGTTCCACTGCCATCGTCCCTTCGTCCACCCACTCATTCATTCCTTCATGTGTTCGCTGATCTTTTACTGTGTGTCAGGCACTGTTCTGGGCATTTAGGACACAGTAGCGAATTAGAAAAAGTCCCCATTTTCCTGGAGCTTCCTTTATAGTGGGGTGGGGGAGTGGCCAATAAGTCCATAAGCGTGTGAGTGCTGCGAATAAGGAAAATGAAGCAGGGTGAGGGGCAGACAGACGGGGGAGGGTGTAATTTTAACTAGGGTGGTCAGGGAAGGCCTCAGTGAGGAGGCGATATTTGAGCAAAGACCTGAATGGAGGGAAGGAACCAGCCGTGATGATATCTAGGGGAGGAGCAGACCAGGTGGGAGAAACAGCAAGTCTACAGGCCCTGAGGCCTCTTAGTATGGAACTGCAGGTGCTTTTCTTCCCATGCCTCTATGCTCCACGCCCCTGGACCTTTGCTTACTCTGCCCCGTCTGACCTCACCAACTCTTCCTCATGCTTCATCTTTGGGCAGGCTTGGGACTGAAGTTTGACCAAAGTTCCTGTGGCTAAGTCATCTTTGGTACCCAGCTTATGTGGCTCCTTCCTCAGCAAGTCATTCCTGACTTCCCAGGCTAAATCAGGGACCTCCTTGGTGACCCTGCAGCCCCCAAGCCTAGGAGACAGTGAGTGCAAAGGTCCTGTGGCAGGAACAATGTTGGAGGGCTCGAGGTACAGAAAGATGGCCCGTATGGCAAAGCACCATAAATGAAGGAGTGAGTGGATACATGGATGTCAGAATATTAGGCAATGGTCAGGTCATGGAGAGCATCATAGGCCAGAGTAGGGAGATGGAATGTTTTTTCTGCATGCGGTGGGAGAAGCTATTGCAGAGTTAAAATAGGAGAATGTCATGAGCTGATTTACATTTCAAGAGATCACTCTGGCTGTATGGACCACAGCGGGCAGGACAGGAGGGAGGGCGGCAAGTCAGGCGTCTGTCTTTGTGGTCTGGTCCAGCAATGATGGCAGTCTGGACCGAGTGAATTCCACCTCTGGGCCAAGCGACCAAAAGCCCTACCCTGGACCAGTTTAACCCAGCTCAGGCACGCCCAGTTCCTCTCTGTCTGCCTTCCCGATTGGTCTACAACACAAGGGACCGAATCTAGAAACCGGACCAAGTAGGGGCAACCATCGGGCAACCCGTGTCAAGCAGGACTTTTCTAAGGGTTATCTGAGGACACAGTGGCTTGCCATGGTGGCTCTTTGTTGTGTTTTCCTGCCCAGCATCTGCTCCCTCCTTTCTCCTTTGGGGACCCACATCTCCTCTGATCTCATCCACGTGCTTGGGTTTAAGCACTAAACCCCAGGTGCTTGGGTTTAGGTGATGGGGCCTGGCCAGTCTGCACATTCTATCCTCTTGGTCACACTGACTGGTTAGGAGGTGGGCAGATGTCCTAGGCCAGTCCCATGAGACCCAGTCCCAGGATTGTGACAAAAGTATTAAGGACAACAGGCTCACTTTGTAATGTGGTTGCCAATCTGGTAGGATGTAAGCCTGAAGCTTCTGGGAGTCATTTTCTTTTCTTTTTCTTTCTTTTTTATTTATTTTTGCCATCATTAAGAGTACAAAAAGTCTGAGGGTAAAGCCAGGGCAGAGGAGAGCAGATCTGAGAGGTCAGTAGAGACTGACTTCTGATGCCATCCTATGAGCACCTGGATCCAACTGCGCCTGAAGCTAGAAGATACCCTTGGAAATTTTTATGAATCAGCAAACTCTTTATTGTGCCTAAGAAAGTGTGAGTTAACGTTTCTATCCACTTCCTAAGGAGTGGATAGAAACTTAAGAGCTTAAATACAAGCTCCTTGTATTTAAGAAGAGGCTGGGTGGCTTTTCTTTGGATCCTTGCTATGCAAAGTGTGGGCAAAGGACCATCAACAATACCTGAGCACTTGTTAGAAACGCAGACAGACTCTGGGACCTCACCCTAGATCTATAGAATTAGAGTCTGCATTTTGACAAGATCCTCCCAGGTGATCTCCTTGCACGTTGCAAGTTGGAGAAACAATTCAAGCTTCAAAAAGAACTAGATGACTTTTAAGATTCTTCCCAATCCAGAGCCCTCTGACTAGTTTCCAACTTTTCTCTACAAAGCTGGAAAGGAGAGAAGTTGGGTGGGCCTGGAGAAAGCACCGTGGCTAGAGAAGGGAGGCAGTGGACCCTCAGGGAAGTCATTGTCATGCTTGAAAGGTGAGGTTCACATTGCAGATTCTCTTTTCTTTTAAGTTTGAGCTGTAAGTGCTTATGGTTGAAGTGCCAGGAGGGCTGCAGCCCGACAGCCATGGAGAGGAGAGGGGGCAGGAGAAGCAGCCCAAGAAACAAGGGGTGAGAAGCAGCTGGTGACCCTCCCCAGGAGGTGACTTCCTTCCTTTAACCCTTTGTTTGCTCTGCTGAGGGAAAAACACATTCCGTTTAGAAATGCCCATAACAAAACCCTGGCTGTTGTTTCACAGGACAGCAAAGAGTGGTAGAGAGAAGCCTTCCCGCTTTTCATTCTGAAATGAGAGAAGTGCTGGGGGGTGGGAGGAGAAGGCTGAGTTTCCAGACCAAGCCTGTGTGAGTTTGGGAGGCTGGTTGGGTCATCTCTGCTTGGCAGGTGATAGGTGCTCAAAAACATTTGCTAAGCCACAAGACAGCGTGCAACGTGCAAATGCATTGTGGGATCCTGGCTTGGATCCTGGATCAGACAAAAGTTACTGTGAAGAGCATTATTGGGACAATTAGAAAAATTGGATATGGACTGTAGATTAGACAGTAGTATTGCAACAGTGTGAAATTCCTTGAATTTGATAAATGTAGTTATGTAAGGGAATGTCCTTGTTCTTAGAGGACTCATGCTCAAGTTTAAAGAGGAGCAGGGACCAAATGTTGGCAAGTTATCCTCACATGGCTTAGTAAAACAATAATAATCTTCCCCTGTGTGTGTGTGTGTGTGTGTGTGTGTGTGTCTGTGTGTGTGTGTGTCTGTGCAGGCAGACACAGAAGTTTGTATTTTACTGTCAATTTGCTGAGGCTAAAACTACATTCCCCCCAATCCCTTTCTCTGTATGGCTGTAGGTTAGAGGAGGCCAAAAGCAACATCTGGAAAACTTTGCCCAGGCTTTGAGGCAGGAGCCATCACTCTCACAGGATCTTCAGAGTCCTGTGCAGTGAGAGACTCTGTGTCTGCAGAGGTACAACAGCAGTCCAGCCCGTCCTTGCTGGCCCTGCTCTGCCCTGCTGAGGGACAGTGGCGCCAGGTCATCTACCAGACATCCACAGGTGGTAGCTACGCAGGGGCAGCAGGAAAAGTCTTCCCTAGACTTTTCCCGGGGATGGCTACATAATTTGCAGGGCTCAGTGCAAAAGGAAAATGCAGGGCCCTTTGTTTAAAAAGCAGGAAAAAAAGGGCTATTGAAGGTATTAATATATAAAGCTTTTCTTTCCTTCCATGGTCTTTCTCTCAACCAGTCATGGTGCTTCTCAACTTTCTATTTAATGTTGTTCTAAATAAAGGAAAATTTAAATTGTTAGCATAAAGTATACCGTGCATGTTAATAGCATGCAGATCCAGACAGAAGAGCATTTAACTTGCACGTGCAGTCACACGTGCACGTGCAAATACAACACGTATTTCGCACTCATACATGAATATGAAGTTTGTTCTTTCCAGAAGAGTGGAAATCTGCACAAAATTAAATTTATTTTCTTCTTGGTATGCACACATTCTGCCACCACTCACTACCTTTGCCTTACTGATGAGCAAGAAACAGGAAGTCCGGGTTGCCCCGTCTTTCCCTTTCCTCCTACACCATCGTCTCCAGTGTAAGAGGTTGACCAATACAGAGAAGGAACTTGTGTAAGAAAGGCTGTAATAGGCTTCCTGGTGGCTGAGCACTTAGGACACCTTCTTTCTGAGTTCGAAGCAAGTTCTTGGCTCAAATGGAGAGTGTGGCCCCTTTACTCAGTTGTGGACCTAACACACTCACCTGTACAGGCTTTGGGTCTCACTCAACTCCTACACATTGTGTCACCACTGAAATTCTGTGCTCATGGGCATCTCTAAGGTTACCTGCGACAGGGGCGGCAAGGACGGCAGTAGACAGGCCACTGCGCACACCTCTCCTCATGCTGCGGAGGGGCTTTGCTCTGGTTTCCACCCCCACTCGCAGACCCTCACTTCCCAACCGCCCCACGATCGTCTGAGGTCTTGTTCCCATAATAAAGCCCTCAGTCCATCAGATTCATAGTGGTTCTGCTTCCCAGCTTGACCTTGACTGACAGAGAGAAAGAGAGAGTTAAAATAAATGTGGCAACATGTCAACAACTGGTGGATGGAGGTGAATTGTATGCTGGTGCCCACTGGCCAATTCTTACAACTTCTCTGTAGAATTCAAGTTTTTCTAAATACGATTTAAAAAATTAGAATTTTGAGGAATGAATCCATGAGTGAATGAATGACAGTTGCTGTTAACTAAATGTGCTCCTATTCCTACAGATTCAGATCTTTATTTAGTTGACCGCATGCACAGTAAAAGCGCCTCCCTTATGCATCTCATACTCATTTTCCATCTACTCGTTAGGACTTTGAGGAAGTCTAGCTCCATTTTGCTGGATTTTGAGCCCCTATCTCTCTGTGTTGGGGGGAGACTGGTTTTGTGTGTATGTGCTGCTGTTCTGATGAAAGAGGCTCTTGTGCCCCAACCCCAAAGAATTGAAGGTTTGACGTGTATATCATAGAACCTTTATTATTTTTCCTCTAAATTCTTAGAAACTTACATAATGCCCGTGCTCTAGTAATGACACCATTTATAGACATTTAAAATGCATCTTCATTTATAAATATTTTACATTTGGTCCATAGAACAGATAATTTTACTAAATAATACTGTAATTTTTCTTTAAAACAGGCTCTGTATATAGTTTGAATATGTATATATAACATATATTTTTTATATAGAGATAGATTTACTTGGTGTTCTGAGAATAAATCCTTATTGCAAAAAAAAAAAGCATATATGATAATACAATATCTTTTTTCCCCCCGGGCAAATACTAAAAAAAAGTTACACATATTCACAGTTTTCACAGTAATTGTACGACACTTAATATTGTGCTCTATAAGATAGGTTTGGATGGAAATCAGTTAGGGGATTTCTTGCCAAACATGTCACTTAGAATTGCTTACAAACATTAAATACACTGCATTTGTCTTGGAAAGACTTGGTCTCAGTTTTACATTGAAGAACAAAGAGAAAGAAGTCTTTCTGCCCTTATTCTAAGGGAATTCACACACAGATGGGGAGTTGGGACCATGAGACACAGTGATGGGTTCCTTTCATTCTAAACCCTATAGTTTAACGATACGTATGCATTTTGATCATGGATTCACCACTTGGCATTTGGGATGCCTTAGCAATGAGACTATTTTACAGATGACCTCAGGAAAAGGCTTTAGGTTTCCTACACAATATCAAATGAGACCCTACGTGCCACGCGTGAGAATGAATGTGCACGTGTGTGCATTTATATGTGTACACATTTTTTTCTCTACAATAATGTGCTTAATATTCTGAGGGTAATATCTTATTGCAAGAACTGGTATGCTGGTCACTTTCGGATGAGAATGACAAGAGATTAAAAAACCCACAGTCACAGTTATTTACCATAGTTATTAAGGATTAGTCATAAAACACGGCTTGTGAGCTACCTAGCTAGGGAGCTAAGGGGTAGACATACGACTTGCTACGCGGCAACCATGCTCCCGGCAAGTGGGAGGCGCTGAGCTGCGGGAGCTTGCGAGACGGGGTCTGCACTGGTCTGCCGCCACCGCGGAGCCCGGCTCCGGAAAGGGACAGGCCTTCCCGGCGAAGCCGTCGGAACCTCGGAAGCACGTTGTCAGGGGAGGGGTGTCTCTGGATGCACACTAGCTCCCCAGTTGGTGGGCTGGGTGGGTTTTAGCGGCAGTGAGGAGACGCCTGCTGAGGCCCGTCACGGAAGGAGAGGCGGCAGCGGCTTGGCGGGGCAGCAGTGAGGGTGGTCGTTTAAAAGGGACACCGAGAGACAAGCGGGCCTGTACCGGCTCTCGGACGGACCCTCCCCGCGATTTCCTCCACAATAGTTTTAGACTCTGCAGCGCTGGGCAGCCGGGGAGAAACCGGAGCTCCGGGTGAGGGAGCTTCCCCGGTGGGACCCGAGGCCCCGGAGTGGCGGCAAGGAGAAATCAGTTGTGCTTGTGGCAGTTTCCCAGCACGCAGGGCCGGTCTGGGCGACCAGGACCGGCCTGGCGAGGACGCGGCCGGAGCGCGGGCTGCGGGGAAAAGGACGCTCCACAGACCGCGTGACAAGCAGCTCTGGGAGCACTGACTGAGGTCTCGGGGCTGTTTCGTCCAGCTGCCTTGGGAAGGGAAACCAGAAATGCAGGCCGGAGCCCCGCTGCTCCCCGCTACTTACCCTGGAGATGCCGAGCGGAGCAGCGGCGGAGGGAGGGGACGCCTGCACAGCCCGAGACAGCAGTCGCGGTTTAGCAGCGAGAACAGTCAGGAGTGCCACTAAAGCCAGGAGCGTGTGTGGCCTCGCTGCGGCACGCTCGCTGGCGGGAGAAGAATGATCTACGACCGCTGGATGCTTATGGGGCCTGGGTTGAAAGGTCACCAGCCCACCGGGTGCCGGAAGCCACCAGGTATCCTTGCCCACCGCGGGGCCCACCCAGGAGTTTAATTGTCCTCCCACCTCCCCTCTGTCTGCGTGGTGATGGTGTCCGGACTCGCCACTCGAGGTAGGTTGAGATAGAAGGTATCCTCAGACATCAAGTGGTGGTCGCGCTCAGCCAGGGCGGGGGTGAGAGTGCGGGGTCGGGCGCGGCCCCCGCCCCTAGATGTAGGCCTCCTTGCTGGCTGAGCCGCTGGCCTGCGGCTGCTCCGGCCCATTCTCCGGGCGAACGATGTCTTCGCTGGGCTGGATCATGACCTGGATGCGCTGAGGGCGCCGCAGAGGGAGGGGTGAGGCTCTCTGGGGAAGGTTCGGGCTGGGATGGTGGGGCACTGGCCGCTCCCTTCTCCCACCCTCTCTTCAGCCCTATCCTGTCTGCTCTGCCTTCAAATGACATCCAGACTCCAGCCACATCCCCACATGGGCTACCAGCTCTGCAGCCCCCGCCTGGTCACACCACACCCACTTGCAGCCACTCCTAACTGGCCCTCACCGTCCACTCTTGCCCACCACCCCTTCATTCTATTCACATAGCAGTGGGAGAGGTTCCATGAAAACCAAAGACGGGTCATGTCCCTCTACTCCTCAGGACTCAACAACGGCTCCCATTTGACCAAGAGGAAATGCCAAGGCCCTACAGGATCTGGCCCCTGTCACCTCCCAGACCGCAATGTCCTCCCCCTTCCCCCTCACTTATCCATCCCGGCCACATGGGACTCCTCACTGCCCCTCACATACATCAGGCATGCTCTGCCCCAGGGCCTTTGCACATGCCGTGCCCTCTGTCTGCATAGCCATCTCTTCAGATAGGTACATAGCTCACTATCTGCCTCCTTAGGTCTTGGCTCCAGTGTTTTACCTTCTCAGCAAGGCCTAACCCAGCACTCCCTAAACCCCCTACCTACTTTATTTTTCTCCATAGTCCTCATCCCCATCTCATGTGTTTTTATTTTCTTAATTGTTTATCTTCCTCTGCCAGAATTTAAGCTCAAGGAGGGTGGGATTTCTGCTTGCTTTGTTCATGGCTGTCATCCCCAGCAATGACAATAGTGTCTGGCACATAGTAGGTGCTCAGCACATACTTGCTGAGTGGATGGGTCCCCCACTACCCTCACGGCGCACATCCCCCGAGATCCTGCCCCGTCAGCTCACACCCTGGCCTCAGGTATGTCTTGCCCTTTCCTAGAACAAAAGCTCTGGACCTGGAGTGGGAAGAAAGGGATGCAAGCACTGGCTCTGTTCATAAGAAGGGTGGGGTAAGCAACTCCCCAGCTCCGGGCCTCAGTTTCCCCATCTGTGAAAGGAGGAGGCTGGCCCAGCAACTCCAGGGACTACATGTGGGGCTGCCCATCTTCCCTATGCCTCGGGGCTTAGAGCTCCCTCTGCTGGCGCCCGGGGGGTCTGGTAAGCACACCGTCCAGGGGAGTGAGGTGGAGAACCAGTCCGGGGCGGGGGAGGGGCTTCCAGCTGTGGCACTCCGCATTCTGACCCTCCACGCCTCCTCAGTGAGGTCTTCCCAGCCAGCACATCCCCCCAGATCCTCCTGGACCTGGGCATCTCCAGCACTGCCTTGCTCCACCCAAGAACTCAGAGCAATTTAACGGAGAGCTGGAGTGCACCTAGTACAGTGCATGATGGTGGGTCCCCCACCCCCGGGGGGCAGCATGTCTTTCCTACTTATCTTTCCTGTGGCTAAAACCACATTTTCTCTATATCAAGCCCACAAAGGCGATCTGGGGTAAGCCCTGAACAAATCTGACCCTAGCCGTCATCTGTTCCAAACCCTGGAAGGCTCCCCATTGACTCCGGATAAAGTCCAAAGTTCTTGTCTTGATTTTTCAAAGCCCTTCATGATCTGGCCAGACCTTCTTATGCCCCTACCCTCATCTCTTATCACACCTGCTCCTGACGCCCCTCCCCACTCTACCCTCCAGCCACACTGATCTCTGCTCAGTTCACCACATGCAGTGTATACCCCTGGACCTTTGCACATGCTTCTCAGCCTTTCCTCCCCTCTCCCTTCTAGGAACATTCTTTCTGCTTCTACTTTTAAGTCTGATTTACCCTCAGGCTTCCTTTCCTAATCCTTCTTACCCCAGGCAGGGCTATTTGCTCCCGCCTCCTCAGCTTGCCCCAATCGCAATGCCTCTAAGAAACAATCTATTGTCACTAGCTGTTGACTTTCTGTGTTCATAGCTAGACTGTAAACTTCACAAAGGGCAGGGCCGTGCCCAGCACAGCGAGGGAAGGGGACTAGCAATTCAAAGAGTGGAAAGGGGCTTACCTGCTTCAGGGAGCCCTTTAAGGTGAGGAACATGTAGGCCATGTACCCAGGGATGAGGACCATGGAAGACAGAGCCATGAGCCAGCCCACACCCTGCCCCCACTTGGGGAAAACGTAGCTTCCCATGGTGAGAGGAGTCATCTGCACGGCACTGAAAATGAACACGCCCTGGGGAGGGGCAGCAGTCAGTCACCCAGAGTGGACAACCTTTTAGCCAATAGGTCCCCAGCCCTCCACCCCTGCCCGAGGCTGACCTTTAAAGGGCCCAACATCATGGGAGTCCTGCACCCAAGGTCACTGCTAGTACATATGGTGCCTTTGTGCACAACAGAAAAAGCCACCCTCTCTGAGAAGAGTAGCAGGACACAGCATCTACTCCAGGGGGACCAATTAGAAAAGGGTGTCCCTTCCTCCTGGTTCACCAGCTTGGGAAGCAGAAGGAGGGCTGGATTCAGCTCCCAGTCTGCCATCATCTCTGTACCCTTGTGCAGAACACACATATGTAGTGGCCCAGTGCCCCCTGCCACCTCCTGCACCCCCCCAACCCCACACCCCCACCTCCCAGGCCCATGCCTGCCTCAGCTCCCCCTTGTGGGAGGCAATGAGGGACACTGAGAATGAGAGGCTTCCCAGGGCCAAGAGCTTGGGCTTCTGAATGAGGCCATGCTGGTTTGAATCCCAGCGCGGGATGATGCCAGCTGGGTGAGCCCCAGACCTTCAGAGGTAGTGGGACAGTAATGCCTGTTTCCCTGCAGTTCATGAGGATGGGGCCATGTGGCTGCTACCCAGCAGAGTGCAAAGTGGGTGCTCAACAAGGAGTAGGGAGAGATATTAAGGAGCAGGGTTTCTGTGGCCTCTCCCACCTGCCTTTGCCTCCAGAAATTTCTCTCTGGACCTGAGCACCGCTGCCCCCACCCCAGGGCCTGGTCTAGACTTGTCCTAACACGGCTGCTCGAGCCTTGCTCTTACCGCCACAATGATTGGGGTGAAGAAAGACCAGCAGAGTTTCCACCAGATGCAGGGCCTGGAGCCAACCATCTCTTGGATATTGTCGTAGAATCGGTTCACACCTGTGACGTTGGCGGCAGGAGCGATGGATGAGCTGTGGGAACTGCAGGCTCAAAGCCCAGTTTAGTTCCACCATTTTTTCTCAGGGTGACCATGGACAAGCCCCTAACCATTCCGGGCCCCAGTCTGCTTGTCTGTATCCCGGAATAATACTCTGGGATCCTCATGTCCTAAGTATTTTTCAGTAGCCCAATCCCCCCAGCAGTGGGTTGTGTAGGAAAGCAAGGCCCCTTAAAGTGAAGATATCTGCCAACAAAAGGGCACTTATAAAATGTGTTCCCCCCGTGTCCCCATGTCCCATGCCCCATGTCCCTCCCGCCCAGCATCTATCCCAGCCATTCCTGCAGAGGCTTCTCGGGGCAGGGGCAGCTTTTCCCTGGTGGTCTGATGCTGTAAGAAACTGGCCATCGATTGCAAAGAACTGCAAATCTCACAAAAACGAAAAACCCCAAACCCACAGGGTGTCTTGAAGAGTGGTTTTGCGCACTGCTCAAAATACAAGCAAAGTCACTGATCAGTGAGGATCCAACTGTTAGCACAGTTAGAGAGAGACGAAGGGACAATGATGGGGGATGAGGTGGCAGGTACTGCAAAGAGGAAACACAGAATGTCACGTCTGTTTCAAAACATTTGATCTTCTGTGACAATCAAATGGGCGGAGAAAGATACTGTTTTGACTATCATGCAGTTGGCTCAGAAAACTTAAGCCACAAAATAAACAAATAAAATCTACGCTTCCTTTGTTATTTGTTCTAGGACAGTGCACACTTTTAATTGTAGCCTAGCTTTTGTTAAATATATAACTGTAAGAAATTTTTTTTTATAGTTTTGGTTTTCCTTTTCTAGATAAAATCTCAACCAAACCTTTTTATTCCAAAGTTTATGAAGAAATGTTGGCTCCCATTTTAAATGGATTTAACTGTTCTTGTATCTTCTAAACATGGAAACCTTCTGTGCTAACCTCATTGAATTGTGTTGTGAAGAATAAATAGATTAATGTAGGGGAAGGGCCTGGTGTTCAAGTTGTATTTGTTGAGCGATGATTGAAGAAAGGAATGAATGAATGAATGAATGAATGAATATGGGAGGAGGGGTTGATGCTCACCGTAAAACCAGGAAATAGAGACACATTCAAAGAACACGAGGAACAGCAGGCTCATGCCACTGGCAGAGTAGTAATCAAAAAGCTTGAAGACATAAATGCCCCCCTGCAAGAGGAAAAGAGGTGAGAAAGGCCCCCTTCCCCCAGGGCCCAGTGCATTCGGTTCACAGACGACATGGGCTTTGGAGCCTCATGAGGATGGGATTAGGCTACACTGCAGCACGAAGGCTTAAGGGTGGATTAGAGGAAGCATGGAGGACCTCGTGACCATGAAAGGATGTGCTCACGCTGGGGACTTGGAAGAAAATATCCAGGTGGCAGAGGGAGATGCCCCATTTCTGGTAGGGCTGGGGGCAGAGGAGGAGTTGGGCACCAGGGCCATCTTTCCAGTGTAAATCAGCCATGTCTCTCCCCTGCTTAAAACCTTCCATGGCTTAAATAAGACGACAATATAAATAAGTACAGAGATATCCAATCCAGTCCAGTCCAAATGCCCTGGCCTGCTGGGTCCTGCGTGGTCTGGTTCTTCATCCCCCACCCCCACCCCTCCCTCTCACGTGCTCTGCATCTGCCACACTGCCCGCCCCGTCCTGCCACACTGCCCGCCCGCCCCGTCCCTCACACGCCCAAGCCCGTTCCCACCTCGGGGCCTCTGCGCGTGCTGTGCTTTCTTCCCCCGGCTGGTCTCGTCCCCTGGCTGCTCTTCCTCATCGCTGAGGTCTCAGCTCACTGTGACTTCCTTAGACAGTCCTCCCCTGACTACTGTGTCTGCGGTAGAGTGGCCATTCTCTATTCTACTGTCCTCTTTTCTTCATGGCACTTATCACTCTCTGAAATCATCTAGTTTGTATGTCAGTCTCATCCACCACAACGTCAGGTCCAAGAGAGCAGACACAGTGGTGTCTGACGCGTTAGTTACTGAATTTCCGGGGTCAGGCCAGGCCCCTAGCAGGTGCTCAATAACCGTGAACGAATGAGTGAACGCTAACCCTGAATCAGAACTCCGTTTGGATCCAGGGGTGGTTTTGTGGATCATAAATCAGCCCCGCAGAGCTGAGCTCGTGTGTTTAGAGTCATTTATATTTATTGTACAATTCATCAGTGATGTCTACGTTTTCTGAACTAGACTCAGAAGGCCTCGAATGCAGAGAGAGTTTCTCATTCATATCAATACGGAAAGAAAAGTGGGGATGCAAGGGAGCTTTGGGCAGTGTCAGCCCCCATTTGACTCTCGGGCTAACTTCTGTGAACCTTTCAAAACTCAGCTCCTACAACGCTTCCTCCTCCAGGAAGCAGTCCCTGGTGCCCCAGGCCAGGTTAGGTGCTGCATTCTCTAGTTCTGCCCTATACTTCCTGGCTCAGCGTGTCTGCTGCCAGCCTGGGAGCCCCTGGAGGGCAGGGACCCCATCTGACCCACTGCTGTGTGCCCAGGAGTTGGCACAGAGATGGTGCTTAATGAAGGGATGAAAGATGGAATATGGCAGGGCTGGGGCTGTCCCAGGCGCTGACTGAGCCTACCTGGGTGATGTTAGAGAGGCCGATCAGGTAGGAGATGATGCAGACAGCAGCGATGAAGAGCTCCCGGCGGTTGCGGAGGAGTCGGGGGTACTCGTCCACCAGGGCCGTGATGAAGCCCTCCACGGTGCAGAACTTCAGGCGGGAACAGGGGTCAGCCACCTGCCGCAGCCCCCAGCCCCTCCCACCCCTAGCCCGGCCCCACAGCGCGGGAAGGCAGGGCCATGAGGGCCCCAGGATCCAGGCTGACTCTGCTTCTGACTCACTTTGTGACCTCAGGACAGTCCCTCCCTGCAGGGCATCAGTTTTCCTTTCTAGAAAATGGAGAATTTGGCTGAGGTGTTTCCTGAAGTTTCATGCAGTGGGACATTCTAAGGGCCTGAAATTCTTGGTCATCTTCTTGGGGGCCTAAGAGTGGCCTTCCATCCCTGCTTGCTTCCTGGATGAGGAGTCGGGTGGGGACTCCTCACCTGGCTGTCAATGCCCAACATCAGCAGCATTGAGAAGAAGAGGATGGCCCAGAGGGGAGAGATGGGCAGCTGGGTCACCGCCTCTGGGTATGCCAGGAACGCCAGCCCCGGGCCTGTGGGGGAAGGGCAGAAGAGAAGGAAAGCAGGTCCTAAGCCCCACAGCGCACCAGCACGCGGCCACTGCCTAAGCTTTGTTTCACTTCGTCTTCACAGTGACCTTTTGGGAGAGTGCTGCCAGCCCCTTATCTGGAGATACGGAAACAGAGCAGGGGATGCGGGGGCCACAGGGTTATGTCCAGAGGCACGAGGACCAGTGAGGAGCTGTGGCCAGTGGGAGGGACAGTGCAGGTGCAGAGTGGCCAGATGGGGGCACTTAGGAGGCAGAAGGGGCAGGGCCCGGTACTGGTTGGCTCACAGGGTGAGGGTGAGAGAAGAGCCCGGGACGATGCTGAGGTCCCTGGCCTGGGCACTGGACGATGAGGAAACCCTTCCTGCAATGGGAGCACGGTGGGGAGGAAGGCTGGGGGAGCCTTGTTTGACACGTGTTTGAGTGCCTGCTGGAGGTGTCCAACAGATCAGGAGAAACCTTGGAATGAGAAGGAAAGATACTAACCGCGCTGGGTGTGGCTCTGGAGGGGCGTGAGGGCGGAGGGCAGGGGTTCCAGAGAGATGAGATGGGGCTGTCATTGTAGGGGAGATTAGAACCTCAGTAGAGAACGTTCCTCTCCACACGACCAGCCCAATTCTCCAAGGGACAAGTCATGTCACTCCCAGAGCCTCCGGGGCCTCTGCCGTGCACACAGTGGGTCCCTCCCATCTGCTGCCTGCCTGGCTGAGCAGGGAAGGGTTGCCTGGGGTTTCCCTTGGCCCCGTGGTGTTGACAACTGTATGGCGAGCAGAGTGGGCACAGCCCACTTGGTGAGAACATTTTTGGAGCCAGCACAAAAGCACAGACTCGGGGGGCTTTGTATTATGGTGGTGAACATGTCCAAATTGGACCGAAGTTTATGCCCTGGTGGCAAAACTGGGTCTTTCCCCTCAAAAAAATCCAGAATTGTGCTGGATGTGCCAGTATGGCCACGAGACTAAGAGCCCAGGTTTTGCCGTGAGCCAGACCTAGGCTCAAACTCCAGATTCGCCCCCTTTCTGGCTCCATGACCTTGGGCAGATGACTCTGGTGAGCTTTACTTTCCCCATCTATGAAATGGGGATAACAACAGCATCTATCACGTATCATTGGGAATATTCAGGGGTACAGTCCATGGAAAATGCTCAGCGCATTGCCTGGCACATAGCCAGTGCGCAGTGCCAGCCAGCCAGGTGGTGGTGAGGGTGGCACAAACGCCAGGCGGTAAGCCCTTTCCTCCCCAGGAGCCCAGACCCTCCACGGTGTGGCGCTGACCTGAAGCCGCCACATCAGCAATGGACCGCTTGGTGACATGGGCCATGAAGCCCACGATGGAGAAGATGACGAATCCTGCAAACATGCTGGTGCACGAATTGATGCAGCAGACGATGATGGAGTCCCTGCGGAGCGGGAGGGGCGGGGTCAGGGGCGGGGCTGGCGGGCTGGGGGAGGGGCGTGCCGGGAGGGAGCCGGGGGAGGGCAGAGCCAATGGCCCTGGGGCAGGGAAGGAGCGCAACCAGAAGGAGTGGCATACCCTTATGGATGTGGCTCAGAGGGGTTGAGCCGAGAGGGCCAAGTGGCCAAGGAGGGACCTAACCCTCGATAAAGGCCAGGGGACCGGCGGCATGGCCGGGAAGGAAGGGGCACCCATGCACCTGTAGACATTGTTGTGGAAAGAGTTGTAGCTTCCGAGAGCGATCAGGGATCCCAGGCCCAGCCCGTAGGAGAAGAAGATCTGGGTAGCTGCATCCAGCCACACCTATAGGCAGAATTATCAACAATTGTCAAAGTAATAATCGCAGCCGCAGCTCTCCAGGGCCTTTTACATGTGCTCACCCGCTCTACCTGGCAACAAACCTAGCTCACAGCTAAGGGTCGGAGAGGCGCAATGACTTGTCCTACAGCTAGTCAGGGGCGGCTCAAGACCCAGGCTGGGCCCTCCAGGGCGCACACGCGGAGGGGCGCTCACCTCCGAGTCGGACAGCTTTCGGAAGTTGGGCGTAATGTAGAAGAGGATGCCCTCCTTGGCCCCGGGCAGCGTCACTCCGCGGAAGAACAGGATAATCAGCATGATGTAGGGGTACGTGGCAGAGAAGTAGACCACCTGGGAGGAAAGTGCAGGACGGGTCACACCCCCTCCAACACAATCATGCTTCCTCCTCCCCTGCTTCACCTGCAGCCACACCTGTTGTGGCTCTGAGCTTGGTGCCAGTTCTTCTTCCTCCAGGAAGCCTTCCCAGATTCCTGCTCTGCTTGGCCACTTTTCTGAAGCTTCTCCTTGGAGTTTGAACCAACCAGCTCAGCACTTGGTTTTTTCCTTCCCCCATCCCCTCTTATTTTTTGACTTCTAAATTATCGGAGTAATACATGTGGTGGCAGGAAAATTTAAAAATTACATATGAACACACACACAATTAAAGTTCCCCTCAACAGCTCCTAGAATGTAAATCATATGAGGGACAGGGCTTGTGTTATTCACGTCTCTGTTCTCCCAAGACCTCGAACAGTCCATGGTATATTGTAGGCACTCAGTAATTGTCTGACAAATGCATATTAATAAATGCATGGTTGTTAACATTTTACTGTTCCTCCCTTGAGACTCTCCTTTGCATATATAATCACATTTTCTTATAAAATGAGGTTCAAATTACATACTTGCTTATTCATTTAACATGTTAAAAGTTAAAAACACACAGTACATACAGTTTTGTTTCCTGTTTTGTTTATTAAATATTGTTTTATTGTCTCATGAACAATATGATTTTTTAATTATACAAAATAGTCCCTCAGGAGGTCTCGCCATCCTTTTTCAAGTTTTCCCTCCTGTTTCCATTTAGGTTACCTCCAATTTTATGTGAATCTAAGTGATACTACATTGAACAGTCCTATACTTAAATCTTTAGCTGCCAAATTATTATACCACTCCTGGGAAAATTTTCTAGCAGTAGAGTTAGTGAGTAAAAAGGAATAAACTTGTCAAAGGCTTTTATCCATATTGCCTCATTGCCCTCTAGACACGGAACTTCACTGTGAGGGGCTGAGTGGCTTCCTCACAGTCCTGGCACTGAGTATAATCATTTTAAAAATTATGTTTTGCCAGATCGATAATCACTGATGTCAAAGACTGATATCACTGTCCACAATTGCATTCTTTGTTCACTAGTGTGGAAGAGCAATCTGCAAGTTTGATGACGTTGTATCTGGTCCTATGTGAGCCTACCTCCCAGTCAGCACGGATTGTTCTCTGGGCTAGCTTTATCCCCCTGACTTGACTCTGAGATTCCTCAGTCAAGGATTCATGGACTGGCCACCGTGATCCACTAGAAAAACCACTGTACTTGGAATTAGCAAAACTGAATTCAGGTCATCTGTGACACCTACAGGCTGTGAGACTTTGGGTCAATTTCTTCTCCTCTCAGAGCTTCACTTTCTCTTGTCTGGAAAATGGGCATAATCACCCTTGTTACAGAAAGGTCAGCTATAGGAGGACATACAACATGCTTAGTATGTGTTGCCTAGGTCCTGTACTTTCCTGTGTCTTCTACATTCAGCGTGGAAGCATGAATCCAGGCACATGGTAGGTGTTCAAGAAATGCTTGTGGATGGATTAGTTGATACCCTCAACTGATGCAGTGAGAGGGCCCCTACTCTCTGTCCCTAAGGAGTGGTGAGTCTTCTTATGTAGCAGGAACTCTAGATACCACCCCAAAATGATAATTGATACTATGTATTGGGTGCCTACTATGTGCTAGGCATATGCTAAGCATTATGCATGTCTCCCTCTGTCTTTGTGACAACCCTGTAAGGTACTGTTATTGTGACCATTTAACAGATGAGGAGACTGAGGCTCAGAGAGGTAAAATGACTTGCCCAAGCACACACAGCTATGAATCTGGGGAGTGAGATTCAAACCCTCTTCCAAAGCCCTTAAGCCCTATACTTTTCTGCTTCCTAAAGACAGACTGGGAAACACCTGTACCCTCTTCCTGTCTCCCTAGTCCTAGGGACAGGTCAGAGATGTTTTGACGCCAATCTTGAATCTGAGAACCCAGTGGGTCCAAAGTTCCCACCAGGCTGAAATGAGGCTCTTTTTATCAGCCCTGCCCATGCCCAAGTGTGGCCTTGGTTAAGGTTCTGCTTGGCTCGTTGGCACTGTCTCTTCTAGAACCTTGCATCAGCCTCTTGGGTAGTTGTGACCTCCCTACCTCCAGCCTTATTCAGTTGAAATCCCTTCTCTGCCCTTTACTGGCTGGAAGATCTCAGACGACGCACTTGCTGAGTTTCCTTCAGGCCACGGCCAGTGAGAGACTCTGCCGTCTTCTGTCCCTGAACTCCTGGGCGGGGCTTGAAATGGAGAAGGGGGCACTGCGGCCAGCTCCCCTCCTCCCGCTTTGATGGACCAGCTCCCCAGATGTCCCCAGGCTGGACACCCTACTGTGGCATTGCTCTGCACTTGCCAATAATAAAATCAAAAGCAGTAACAACTCTCCTTGCTCGGTGCTGCGTGCTTTACAAAATGACCATCTCATTTGATTATCATAATAAACCAATAGATAAGTGGTTTACAGAGGACGAAATTGAGTTTCAGGGAGGCAAAGTGACTCGCCTGAGCTCATAGCCAGTAAATAGCTAGCCCAGTGGGAGCTGAACACTGTGTGAATGCAGAGTATTTAACAATTAATCTATCCATCTCCGTTGGTCCTCGAGGGTCAGGATGCGAAGTTTTTTCTCTGGAGCCCCTGCATCTAGAACAAGGTTTGGCGCAGAGCAGATGCTCGGGGAAAGTTTGCTCAACAGTCCTTGAGCAACATTTGCCCTCTGTTTTGGGGTGGCTCTCTCAAGCCCAGTGGCATCTCGTGGGACTCGCCGTGAGCCTGGCACTGTGCTCCGTGCCTGACTTGCGTTATTTCCTTTAACCCTCACATCCGCCTGGAAGGTAGGCAATGTTTTTATTCCAATTTTACAGGAAAGGAAACAGACCCACAGAGAGCTGAAGCGACCGGTTTAACTCAAGGTCAGATGGGGCTCAGGGAGGTGTGGACTCCTTGCCCAGGGCAGAAGTCCCTTGGTAAATCCGTCCCCTGCCAGCTGCCCTCCTGTCCCCACGATGCACATATATCCCTTACCTTTCCAGTCCAGCCAACTCCTTTCCAGATACAGAAATACACAAGGATCCAGGCGATGGCCAGCGTGATGGCCAGCGGCCAGCGGATCTGACCTGGCTTATCCAGCCCGTCGGTCATCTGGTGCATGTTGCGCCTGGCCGAACAGTGGAGGGAGGAGAAAGTCACACGGGGTTGGCGGGAGCTGGAGTGACCCAGGAGCGCCCAGGACAGGGACGTAAATGATATCCTCCCCAGTGACGGTGCTGACACCATGATCATGGCAATTCAAGAGGTGGATGGGACTGTGAGGCTCATTACACTCATCAGTCGAAAGTGCTGTTTGGTCAACAGATCAAGGAGAGCAGGACCTGCCAGAGCCTTAGTCAGCCACCATTATCGCTCATCTGGTGGCCGAGTGGCCTCCTAGTACGACCCCGCCTTCACTTTTGCTCCGTCCTACTCCAGCCAGCCCCAGGGTGCCTTCTAAATTGCCAGTCTGATCATGTCACTCCCCTGCCTAAAAACCTGCAATGAATAGCTAGCTCCCTCTTGTTCTAGAGCGAAGTCCAAACTCCCCGGTCAGCCTCTCAAGGCCTCTGTGGGTTGGCCCAGCACAGCCCCTCAAACTCATCGGATGGAACCACTCCTTGCCCGGCATGGTCCAGCTCTTTCTGGGGAGCAAAGGGCTTCCCCATCCCTGGTGGCTCCTTTAACCCTGCCCACGTGTCTGCAAATACAGCCACGCATTGCTTAACGACAGGGATGTGTCCTGAGAAATGCACCGTTTGGTGATTTCGTTGTGCGAACGTCACAGAGCGTGCTACACAAACCTAGGTGGGATAGCCTACTGCGCACCTAGGCTGCATGGGACAGCCTGTTGCTCTAGGCTACACACCTGCACAGCGTGCTCCTGTACTGAGCACTGTAGGCAGTTGTAACACAGTGGTAGCATTTGGGTATCTAGACATGTCTAAATGTAGAAAAGGTGCAGTAAACACATGGCATTAGGTATTATAATCTTAAGGGACCACTGTCAAATACGTGGTCTGTTGATGACTGGAACGTCGTAATGCAACCCACGGCTTTATCAAACTCTTCCATTGCCCTTTGAGGGGCCTCTGTCTTCTGCCGGGCCGTGGCTGACACGTCCTGCCCCTAACCCCATGGGTGGCCCCATACTCACTCCCAGAACTCCACCACGGCACTGGTCATGTTGGTAGTGTTGACAATGCTGTAGTTGGAGAAGCAGCGGTCTGTGTTCCAGGGGTTGTCACACTGTTTCCACGGGAGTGTCTGCAAGGACATAGTCATGAGGACAAATGCCAGTGAATCCTCAGGGGCTGGCACAAGTGGTCCCAGTGCACCCTGCCCACCCTCTCAGTCCCCCAAGTCTCCTAACAGCCATTAGCCCACTTCCCCTTCCCAGCAACTCTGGGAGGCAGGTAGCATTATGACCCCCATCTTATAGATCAGAGAGGGGCAGCAACTTGCTCAAGAATGCACAGCTACTAAGTGTCAGAGCTGAAATTTGAACCTTGACCTGCTCACTGTGAGAACCAGCCTTCCGAGCTGCACCTGAAAGGTCTCATGGTGCACTTGGGGCCACTCCCCAGCTATGCAACCTTGGGCAAGAGACCTCGCCCATCTGACTCCGCACAATGACAGTAACAGCAAAGTCAGGGCTTGTTCCCTGCCAGGTGTGGTTCTAAGCACTTTACGCACATTTGCTCCTTAATCCTCACAACAACACTATCAGGTGGGTTTCATTTTCTTCCATGTCTTTTATTGTGATAAAATACACATAACAAAATTTACCATCTTGACCATTTGTAAGTATACACAGTTCAGTGGCATTAACTACAGTCACAATGTTGTGCAGCCGTCATCACTATCTTTAGAACTTTTTTCATTTTGCAAAACCGAAACTCTGTCCCCATTAAGCGATTCCCCAGTCCCCTCCCCAGCACCTGGCAACCAGCATTTTACTTTCTGTCTACGTGAATTCTGCTGCTCTAGTGACGGCGTATAGGTGAGATCGTACAGTATTTGTCTTTTTGTGACTGGCTTATTTCACTTAGTGTCCTCAAGGTTAATCCGTGTTGTCACAAGCGTCAGAATTTCCTTCCTTTTTAGGGCTGAATAATATCCAATTATGTGGATAGAACACATTTTGCCAATCCATTCATTCATCAATGGACACTTGAGCTGCTTCCACCTTTTAGCTATTGTGACTAGTGCTGCTGTGAACATGGGTGTACGAATGCCTCGTTGAGATCCTGCCTTCAATTCTTTGGGTATTTACCCACAAGTGGAATTTCTGGATCATATGGTAATTCTATTTTAAAATTTTGAGGAACTGAGGTGGGTTTCACTTTTATTCCCATTCTATAAATGAGGGCACTGAGACTCAGAGAGGTTAAGTCTCTTTCCTAAAGTTGCACAGCTGGTATATAGTAGAGTCAATATTAGAACCCAGGCCGCTGTGTCCATTCAAAATGGGCTAACCGTACCCACTTTGGAGGGGTGCTGTGAGGATTAGATGGTAGCCCCCACGAAGTGCCTAGCCCGGAGAAGACGCGCAGTTTGCAGTGCTACGACTGCTGTGGGGGGACAAGGGCTCTTAAAGACAAACCGAGTCCCCCGCTCCTCAAAGAATGGCCCTGTTGGCAGGATGGTGGTCCCAGCAGACAGAGGGTGGGCTCTGGCTCTGGCTCCTGCTGGAGCGCGTGGTCAGAGGGGCCGCTCACCGTGGTGAAGGAATTGTACAGGTAGTAGATGGCCCAGGAGATGATGACGATGTAGTAGATGTTGAGCCAGAATGACAGCACGGCAGCCGCAAGGCCCACACCTGGGGGCGGAACACACCGTCATGCATCCGTTACGCAGTCAGAACAGCGGCCGTCCTGGCGTGTTCTACGGCATCTGCAACCTTATTGACCTTGGAGACAGGCATTACTGAGGACACTGGGACTAAGAGAGAGGCAGTGACTTGCTGAAGGTCACGTACATCTGGCAAGTGAGGGAGCCAGGACTCGTGCCTGGGGCCCAGTACAGGCTGGCAGTGGGTGGGGCCGGGGTCTTGGTTTGTCAGGTGAGGTGGGGCCCAAGCCCTCGGTCAGCAAGTGTGACTCCCCGTGTCCACCTGGGTGCTTGTCAGGCACTGAGTGTGAAGCGAAGAAAGTCACACCCAGACCTTGCTGGGGAAACGGGCTGACAGGCAGGCTGAAGTGTGGGGGCCTCTGGATTGGGTCCCTCCTCTCCACCTCCACCACCCTAGTTTCTGACCAGCACTGTCATCTGTCACCTGGTCCCTTGCAGCAGCCTCGCTCTGCTCACACGTGAACCGAGCAGCTCCCTATCTCTGGAGGGGCCGGGGTGTCGGGAAGACCCTGGCAGGAGCACCACCACGACCCAGGGCCCCACTCTGCAGACTTACCCTTGAACATGGGGGCCAGCTTCCACACCCCCAGCCCCCCGATGGACGTGTACTGGCCCAGGGAGCACTCCAGCAGGAAGAGTGGGACCCCCGCGAAGATGAGCGTCAGGAAGTAGGGGATGAGGAAGGCTCCTGCGGGGTAGAGAAGAAAGATGCTCGTGGCCCCGGGATTTTGGCGGAACCCCTGTCAGAGACTGCACTGTGGCTCTCAGCCCCCGTCCCAGGATTTCCTTATACCCTGCCTCAGTGCAGCAGCCAAAGCCAAACTGAGGCCCAAGGATGTCCTTTGCTCAAAATACACCCACGTTCTTTGCAAAATGAAGAGATGAGCTTTTTGGTATCATTGACAGAGGACAACTGTCCTTTGGGAACCTTTTTATAGAGGGGCAAGGAGCAAGAGAGGGGGCCTGGAATTCCTTTTGGAGTCTTTAGGGGGCCTTTCTCCTCCAGCTGCCCCAGCAAATGCCTCAGTGGGTACTCTCTGTGGGGCGCAGACCCAGCCGGGGGGTCACCAGTCCAGCACCTACCGCCGCCGTTTTTCCCGCAGAGGTAGGGGAACCTCCAGACGTTGCCCAGGCCGATGGCATAGCCCACGCAAGACATGAGGAAGTCGAAGCGGCCCTTCCACGTGTCCCGGTCAGGAAGGTCCGCCGCCTTCTTCTGCACCTTGACCACCAGGGTTTTGGGTTTGTCATTGGCCACGGGGGCCTCGCTGACCTCAGTGGAGATCTGCCCATCGGCCACCTTGCTGCCGTTGGTCGCCATGTCTCGGAGTTTGGACACAGGGGTCCTGGCGGACGGACGTGCAATGTCAGCCCCGGTCCACGTGGACAGCAGTTTTGCGGCTCAAGGTCACCCTAGGAGGAGATTTGGGGTGACAGGCACAGAAAGGGGGCAGAACCCTGGAGCTGCCTTGCCCCAAAATAACAAAAACAACCCACACACGAGGGGCTCGGAAGGCCCGCCGTAGCCCCCTTCCGCCCACCTGCCCCTCTCCTGGAGCGAGGAAGGTGCCTATTGTTTCCAAAGACACGTGTGAGGATGACGCGGCCTGTCCACGCATCCCACGCTCGCTTCAGCTCTGGCCATCTGTGCCACACCCTTTATGTGTCCTGCTCAGAGAAGAAACCTGAGGCGACCAAACTTCCAAATGGAAATATTAAGTATTTCATGACAAAATCCTCATCTTTGCCTCCAAAGATGCAATTCGGAGATGTGTCGCAGCCTGAAGCCCCAGTAGCCACAGGCCAGGGCGAGCAGGGAGGACTCACCCCGGGTCTGGGCAGGGAGGTGGTCGGCTGCGGGGGGCGGTGAAGGTGTGGAGCCGGATCACAGGCCACGTCACCAACTTCGGGTCGTGTGACTCTGAGTAAACTCAACCTGTCTGTACGCCCCTCATTGGGTTGTTGGAAAGCCCTGAATCTGTACTTTTAACAAGCTCTGCAAAAGGGGGTTCTTCCACTGGCAGCCCAGCCCCCCTCAGTGGAAGAAGGAGCACTGGCTTAGATGGCTCTTTTGACTCTCGGTCACCCCAAAGAGTTCTATTGACACTCTACGCCTCTCTTGCTCCTTTACTTCCAGAGGCAACGTGGGGTAGAGCACCGTGTAGGAAACTGGACTCAGACCAGTCCTGGGTTCAAATCTCCAGTCTGCCTGTTACAGCTGAGTACTGTTACTCAGTACTACCACTCAACACTACTACTAAGTACGACTCTCAATTGCTCTCAGTTTGCCCACCTATAAAATGGGGGCAATCCTCTCTGGCTTGTAGAGTAAAAGCAAAAGTAGCTTGAATGGCTGTGAGAGTGCTGTTCACCTGCCTGGATGAGAGTGAGAACTCCATGAACGGCTGTTATTATTGTGGTTGTTGACATTACCTGGTGATCTGTGCTGGGTCAGCTCCAGAAGGCTCCCTCTGCCGAGCCTGGGTGACCGGGGTGACGGACAGCCTGCAGAGCAGAGAAGGGGAGGAGGGGAGGGACGGTGAGGCAGCAGGGACTGGCAGGCAGCTCCGGCAGAGGGCAGCAAGGGTGCAGGGAGCCTGCCAGGGCGCATGGGCTGTGCACGTGTCCCGCAGAGTGTCCCCAGCCAGGGTGACTGCAGCGAGTCCATGCAGCATGGCACTGGTTCTCGGGGTGCCGGGAACATGCAGGGGTGAGGGCTGCTGCCCTTGGACAGCTGTGGGAGGGGCGTGAGGACAATGCGAGGAAGACGTTCCATAATTTTATCAGAAGGAAAAGAGAAGTCAACAGAGGGCTACAGCCCCAGGGCCCAACTGGGAGCCAACAAGTGCAACTGGTATTTTTCCGCATCCTCCATCCAAACTTGCAGAAATGTTATAAAAGACCATGTAAGAGCATGAGCAAGAGCATCTTGTTTTGTGGGATGAGAAAAGCAGGTTTTGAGACAGTTCATTTCGAATGATCCATTTTGGCTCCCTCCCCCCAAATCTGTCCATTTAAAAACAAAAACATGAAAGATACACCAAAAGATGTTTATGAAGATTAGTTTATGAGTGACCTTTGTTTTCTTCTTTGTGCTTTTTAAAAAATTTCTATAATGTTCTACAGAACTTGTTTAAATTAATAAAAGAACACAAAATAAACTTATGGAACCCTCAGAACACACTGGAACATGTGAAGCCCTGGTCTGCGGATTCTCAGAGGCAGGAGCTGAGGCAAAGCGAAGTGCGGTGGGGGCCCTGGCCCTGCCCCAGCCGCCTCCCCCCGAACCCCAGCCCTGCCCGCTGGGGCCCCCAGTCTGCTCTCTCGCCCTCCCCCCTCACATGCAGTCTGTTACCAAACACCACGGTCTCCTCCCAGCGTGCACGGAGAACCAGACCATCTTCGGACCATCCAAATTCTATCGCCACCCTGCTTCTTGTCCTCAAGGACTGCCCGCTCCGTTTGAGCTCCTCCACGGCCCACAGGCTCATCTCGGATGCCCACCTAGACCCCGGCCTGGGCTCTGGACTCTGGTACGGTGGCCGCCTCCCACCCTCAAGAATGGCAGGAAGTAGGAGGCCGCCCACTCTGGGGTCTACCAGGGAGGCTTGGGATGTGCAGGAGAGACAGCCTCAGCCCTTAACTGTCCCCACCATCGGCCCTTGTGGGCGCCAGCTGCAATCCAGGCACCTCGGACAAAGACTGACCCCCTGACTCAGGCTAGCCAATCAGACGCCTTCCCCGGGAATTTGTCCCGGGGCCCAGGAGGAGGGGCAGTCTCGCCAGCGACTTGGGAAGGCTGAGGCAGCCTCCTCTGCCCATCGTGTACTCAGGGGAGCAGAGCTGGTCTACTGAGGAGGAGGAAGATCAGAGACCAAAAGACGGAGAGAGTGTCTTGAAGGCATTCTAGATTGCAGTTCCAAGACTGGCTACAGCTACATTCCTGTTCTTGGTGTTCACAAAAAGCCCACATTGTCATAAGTGCCCCTCTTCGCTTACATCGACTGGGGGCTCCTGTTTCAGTCTTACATCTCTGCACCGCCCCTCTGGTCCACCAGGAAGTTCGGTCCGTGAGTTCTTCTCTTTGAGGGTATGGAGCACCTCTTCATGCCATGCCCTGCGGGTCAGAGACGGCGGCTGCTCCGAGGAACTCCCCGTGCGGGAGACGTGCACGAGATTTCCAGAATACGGGCAGAGCGTTCAGGTTCAGCCGAACGCCTGTAGCTTCCATAGGAAGAGCCACACGACCACATGTGGGGTTTTACTTTTAGAAGATGTGGAACATATGAAGATACCCAATGTAAAGCCATGAATTAATGTAACAGATGCTGCTTGGAGGATTCTCGCACGGCAGCAAAGGCACCCCAGGGCCGAGTCAGCCGGACCGTGGCTCCCTCCGACACCTACTGACGCTGGGTGAGTTACTTCCCCTCTCTGATCCTCATCTGTAACATGGGGGGGTGATGAGAATACCTCCCTCGTAGAGTCGCGATGACAATTGAATGAGGTCATGTGTGTAAAGCAGATAAAACAAGGCCTGGCACACAGTTGGGGCCTGGGCTGTCTCAGCCGTGCTGTCACTGTGACCATGACCACCCACGTGTGCACTGGCCGCTCTGCGTCTGGAGTGCATGGCTTCCCAGAAGGCGAGGACAGCAGTAACCACAACTAACATTTATTAAGGGCTTATTATTCAGGTCTTGCAGCATCTTCAGCATTTTCCAAAACTCAGTGGAAATCATCCTTCCAGTCCCCGTGGGGAGTAGCAGCTAATCAAAGTGTCAGTCTCTTTGCTCTGGGCTCTCTTTCTACCAGTGCGAAGAGGTCTAGCTCATCACCTCAGGCCAGTCAGACGCTGGGAGTGGTACATTTATGTGTTTGGTTAATAAAAAAATAATTATTGTGTAATAAATAAAGTCTGGTAGGAAAAAAATCCCACATCTAGTACATGGGATGAAACTGACAAGGGACCCAGGGCTTAGTCGGGTGGTCCGAGAGCCACCCTTGCACACCCGGGCAGTGGCTTGGGGGTGTAAACTGGTGACACTAGAGTGTTAAGCTGTCGCTTCCCTCTCTTACAAAAAATGGCATGCAGGAAGCACGGTGCGTGCAGGTTCACAGTAAGGTAACCGGGATATCTTTCTAGAACATTATCTTGGAAGCAGAAGCAACCTTTTTGCAAACTGTTAGCCCCCCTTTCCTGAGACACACCCCAGTGTTTGTGGCTCTTGGGGACAGTGTTGGAGGACGGCTCTGTGGGTCTGCAGTGTTTCTTCCACGTGTTTCTTCCTCCTTGTTGTGACTGCCAGGCTGTGTGACCTTCCATTACCTGCTGGTGGAGCAGGTGGAAGGAACACCTCTCACCTTCTCATCATTTGGGGCATTTTTCGAGGTCCTTCTTCCAAAGTCTCCCAATTCTTCCTCCTTAGGTGCCAACGTTCTGCAGACCGAGAATCTAGCTACACATTCCTTCAGGTGCATGCTACACCGTCATTAACTGAATTCCACCAAAGCAACGTTCAAAAGGTCACAGTTAATGTAAGACCATCAGTGACAAGTCCTCTGTATTCACTCATCAATTCATTCACTCCTTCATTCATTCAACAAGTATTTACTAAGCACACGCTCTGTGCTGAAATGACAATGGAAATGTTTTTTCAAGCGTTTTGTATTCTGAACTGCACCCTGGTCACAAGTTTGAAATAGTTAAGTAACAGCTTCCAGCAGAAAGATGCATTTCTATAAATCTTTACTGAGGCCCTACTATGTGCATGGGGCAGGGTGGACACTCAGGATGCAAAGATTAACAGGACAAGGCCTGTGCCCTTGACAAGAAAGCTGCCTAGAAGGAGAACTACTTCTGCTCTGTGATAAGTGCTGTGAGAGGTGTAAAAACAAGGCACTAGAAGTATGAGTTAATTCAGCCAGAGAAGGTATCTCAGATGAGGGGCTATTTGAGCTGGACTTTGAAAGTTGAGTAGGTGTTCATCAGGTTGAAAAAGAGGGAAAAGGCATCCCAAGTGGAGGAAAATGCATGAACAAAAGTAGGGAAGTGCGAAGCTAGGAAGGTCAGTTTGTGAAGGGCCTTGAATGCCAGGCTAAGGAGCTTAGGGACCAGTCTCAGGGATGGGGCAGGGGTGATAATGTGATCAGATTAGTATCACAGAAGAAGACGCACTCAAGAAGCCTCTGGAAAGGATGGAGTTAAGGTAGGAAGGTAGTGGAATGTCCCCATAATGCCCCATCCTTCCTTGGTGTATGCTCTGTGATCAAGTCCTAAAGCCACCTAAGCAGAAAGAATACCTCTGCCAATCCCTGAATGAGGAGATGCTTTGTAAGAAAAAAAAGTATGTGGAGTTTGGAAGCCCTAGATCAGGAGTGGCAAAATGGGTCAAAATTGGCCCTTGGGCTTGTTTTATTTGGTCTGAGCAAAAAAAAAAAAAAAAAAATTCAGTTTGAATTAGGAGCCAGAAATGTGACTCTCTGGGATACAGTGTTTCAAGCAGAGGGAACAGCAAGTGCAAAGGCCCTGAGGCAGGAATAAGCTTGGCATGTTTGAGAGACAGCAAGGTGGCCAAGGTGGCTGGAGTCCAGTGTGAGAGGGAACAGATGCAGTCAGAGGCAGGGGACAGGGCCAGATCACACAGCGGCTCTGAGGCCATGTCGAGGAGCTCAGGTTTTATTTTAAACGGATGGGAGGACGTGGAGGCCTTAAGCAGTAGGAGAAATGTGACTGACATTTAGGAGTCTCCCTCTGGTTGCCCAGAGGAGGCTGCAGAGGGGCAGGGGAGGGAGGAAGCAGGAGGCAGGTTCAGAGGCTGGGCGTCCTGCGAGAGATGCTGGGACTGGCATGGTGGCAGCCCGCGGAGGTGGCGAGGAGGCCCCTAGGGATCTGCTCTGGAGGTGGGGCGGCAGGCCGTGCTGGAGGGTTGGCTGTCAGCAGCCCAGCCTGGGCAGGCGGCCGGCCTGGGGAGGGGAGCGTGTGGAAGCCACCTTGGACAATCTCCCTCTGTCCCACCCCTTCAGAGGGGCAGGCGGCTGCGTGGGGTGGGACCTAGGCAGAGGCCGAAAGGCCAGGGCCAGAGTCTCAGGGCTGCCATTGTCCCAGACCAGGGCTGGCTGTAGAGTGAGTGGGGCGCGGAGAGCAGCCAGGGAAGGAAGGACACAACCGCCCGGGGGGGAAGGGCCCCTCCGCCCCTGACGCTGTGCTCACTCCTGCTTTGGTTTGCTCCCGTTCTGTAATTACAGAAATTACAGAGGCTTGCTTCACGCCGCAATTGCTCCACTTGCTTTTCTTTCTTTTTGAAACTCTGTGGTTCAAGAAAGAAATTAATATTGAGTTTGGCTTCATTCCAAGGGGAAACATAATGCAGTTTATTCTCTGCCTTGGGGGAAAATGCTAGGCTCAATCAATTGGACAAGGCTTTATTGAGCATCTGTTGTGTACTCAGACGCATGCCAGCTCCTATCAAGGGAGAAGAGCTAGCATTTATTGAGCGCCTATTGTGTGCCAGGCATTTCACAAGCGCTGTATCGTCCAGGCCTCGTTCCATCTCTGTGAGCCAGGACTACTGCACCCAGCTGATGGATAAGGAAACGGGCTTGCCCGCCCGGGGCTGGCCTTGTCACCAAAGGTGTGTTCTCTAAGGGACAGCATCAGCATCACCTGGATGCCTGCAGGAGATGCAGGGTCCTGGGCCCCCCACTCCAGACCTTCAGAATCAGAGGCCGATTGTGAACAAGGTCCCCGTGATTCAGGTGCCCAGGGCAGCTTCAGAAGCCATGAGTTAGGGATGACCCGGATTATGCCACGGGGTTTGGTTCAAATTCCTGCTTATCCGGGGGCTAGATACTTGGCTTGCTCGAGTCTCAGTTTCCTCATCCGTAAATGTGGACCCTCGTACTTCATGGACTTGGTGTGAGAATCCGAAGCTAGGTAATGTATGGAAAGAGGCCAGCCAAGGGCCTGGCACACAGGAAGTATCAATAAATAGCAGCTTAGGCTGCCACTCAAAGAGAGGAATGGTTGCAAAAGTGCTTTGTAATTGAAAAACATTGTATAAATGTGAGGACCAATTAATAGTTGACCATCAGGTGCAGAACCTGTAGAGGTCAGGGAAGGCTCCGTGGGGAGGGTGCTCTGACGGAGAAGGGGCTGCTGGAGAGGGTCTCCAAGGCCCAGGATTTGGACGAGGCCCCAGAGGCCAGCCGGGTCGGGGGGAGTGGTGCAGGCTGCAGCAGAGACGGGCAGGTCAGGATGGCGGGGTCTAGATGGGAGGCCCCCATTCTTGGACCCTCAGCCCATGAGTAGTGGGGACTGAGGCCAGGACCTAGGCAGCCTCCTTCCTGGTCCCAGGCCACATCAGTGCACCTGGTCTATGGTGGCCCGATCCTTACAGACTCCCAGCTCCCAGCCCCTGCGCACTCTGACTCCAGAGATGGAGGACAGCAGCTCTGCACCTTGGTGTAAGCCCCTCGGCAGCCTCAACATACCTCAAAGGGCATGTGCAGAGCCGGGTGCAATTCTCAACAGCATTTATTGAGCACCTAGTCTCCACAACAGCCCACTGTGACTTTCAAGTAAGTTACTTATTTCCTCCAAGTTTTGGTTTCTCATCAGTAAACGAGGCCAATGGAAACCACTTCACACAGTGTGAGGACTGGATTTGAATTTCCTAGCGCCGTGCCCTGCACAGCAAGCACTGAATACATTGAAGCTAAAATGATCATTGGTCCCGTCTTGTAGCTGACGGCATCGATGCTCGAAGAGGTCCCATGAGCCCAAGGTCACGAGGACTTGACCCAGGCCTTCTGATTCGCAGCCTGCACTGTCTGCTTGTACACCAGGGGCCTCCCAGGCACTGGCCTGCGTGAGACTTTCTGAAGCCATTAGACCTACCTGGCCTCATAATCCGAGCTACCCAGGCCTGCCTGCCGGGTGCCGGGGGGAAGATTCGGATGTGTGCACACGAGCTTTCCCGGCCTCACCACCCTGCAGCAGACAAGCAGTGAGAGGCTCCAGCCCCTGCCCTCTGCTCGCGGCCTCTGAGAGCCTGGATGCCTGGTTTTCTGGGGCACCTCCAAGCCACGGTGCAGAAGAAGGCCAGAGGGCATCTGCACCCCAACAACTGGGGTGAGAACAAAACCAACTCTGTGACTATTGGAGCCTCGACAGACTCACTGAATGGTGAAATCAACTCCAGAAGTCATGATGCTCTTTCTTCTGCAGTTGCAGACAGAAAAGAAAAATTCCCCAACTTTCTTTAACAAAGGGGGAAAGAGAAAGAAGAGCTGAGAGTGCAGGGAGGAAGTCAGCCAGGCATGCTCTAAATGCTTTTGTCTATTCACTTGCTGTTATCCATGCACGCCCATTTTCCTGATGGCTAAACTGAGGCACAGACAGGTTAGAGTGACTTGCCAAAGGTCTCCCAGATAGGCGTTAGGGGTGCCAAGACTTGAACCCAGGCAGCTGGGTTCTTGTGTCCATGCTCTAGCCGCTCTGCTGTCTCTACTGGAGCGTCTGTGGAACCCCCAGCCCCACCTTCGTGGTGTGCAGGAGTGGCCCGTCCCCAGCAGGCAACTCCCTCCAGGACAAACCCCCACAAAGGCACAGCCTGCGGCTCTTTTTAAGAACCCAAGAGAGGCGGCTGGCACCAGATTCTAGAACCTTTGAGGTCTGGCTCCAAAAAAGGCTACCTTGCCCCCACGGTCGCGTTGAGCAGACCCTGCAGGTGTCCCAGGAACCACTGAGAGATCACGTGAGATTCTGGCCAAGCTGTAGGGCTGGAGACTATAATGAGAGTTTCCCAGGAGGCAGCCAGCCCCAAGGACCAGCGCCGCCTCTTGGAGACCCCCTTCAAGGGCAGATACTGCTGTGCCTTGCAGCGGCCAGAGCCCGGCCTTCGGGGATCGAGTGTGGGGAGTGGCCTTTCCAGGGGCTGACCTGAGAGAAGTCCAGCAGACGGGGTTCGAAGCCTCACCCCGCACCTTACGGGCTGTGTGACCTTAAGCCAGTCCCTCCCCTGTCTGCCTCGCTGTCCTTCTCTGTGATTTCTAGCCCTCTCTGCCTTTCTCCTCACCCTGGGCTCATCCTGCTTGTCTCACTCGCGCAGTCAGGGATCTGCCAACGTCTATTCTGGGCCCCCATAATCTGCAATGCCCGGCTGAGCACCTCATTTTGTCAGAGCAATTTTCATTCCAACCCAGCATCGACTGCACACCTCTAGGGAGCCAGGTCCCATGCTGGGTGCAGAGGGACAAGGATGTGAGTTGGAGGCTGAGTCCTGCCACCACCGAGCTCTCAGGACAGCTGGGAAATGTGCCGTGGACAACCAACATCCACGTGGTTAGTTCTTCCAGCAGCACTCAGAGGAGGAGAGACAGTGCCCTGCCGAGGGGCCAGGGTGCAGGCAGCCTACTGGGAGAGGGTGGCGTCTGGGCTGGTAGGCACGGGCAAAAGGGGCACATTCTTTTTATACTCATAGCCAGAGAAGCCGGACTAGAATCCTTGCTCTTAACCACAGCCCTAACTGCTGTGGTTAAATATGGAATGTATTTAGAGACAGTGAGGGGCCTAGCTTGGTTGGCTAAAACCTGGGGTGATTTCGGGAGCACGGCTGGAAGGCAGCCAGTAGCAGTAAACAGCTGTGGATGCAGGAAAAGGGGGTGCACTGTATCCTGTACTAAGAACATGCTCACACCACCAGCTTATTAAGTGCTTCATATGTCTAGTGCATTTCATGGATGAACGATTGCATTTAACTCCCATAACACCCCCGTTGCACAGATGAGAAAACTGAGGCTCAGACAAGTAAAGCCACTTGCCCACGGTTCCAGATCCCCAGGACGCTGCAGCTTGACTCCAAAGCCCATGTTCCTATCTCTCTCCACCATGGGCACAGGGTGGCCACTGGGGCTGCCATCAGAGCCTCGGAAGGTGGGGACATTTGACCTGATGGTGCTTTGGGAAGACCGCCTGGCAGCTGTGTGTGGGAGTGGGCAAGGGGTTGTGGGAAGGGAGGGGAGGATGGGAGGAGGCTGCTGTAACCGTGGGAGAGGACCAGAGGACATGCCTGAGCTGGGACCATGGTGGGGGTGACAAGGAAGGCCTGGTCACTCTATGCAATGTGGCTTCTCTCCTGACTAATGACTGATTCTTCTGTGTCAGCTCCCCAGCTGCACTGTCACCTCTGCACAAATGTGGCCTAGGTTTTCCACCTGCTCTGCTACCCCCACGGCAGCTCCAACAGTGCCAGCCACATATGTGCTCCCCTGCGCTTTGCCCTCCGTGACAGAGGACGCTGCTATTGCACACCCTCGGAGACGTTTGCTTCTGAGAAGGCGGCACTGGTCCCCAAAGCAGTGGTGTGCTGCTAAGTGTTTGACAACAGGCTCTCAGGACCCAAGACAAAAGCCCCGATTCACGGCATCTGCTGACTTCTGTGGTGTAAATACTCCCACCACAGCTGATCCAAGAAACCAGTATGAATGAGGTCACGGGACAGGGAAGAGATGGCGCCATCTGCAAGTGGCCCCCAGCACATCGCTGCGGCTGAAGCCTGCTCCTTCTTGTGGGTGAGGCGTGCTCTGGGGAGAAGCCGCCCTGCTTCCTGAGTGAGTTCATGCTGGAAGCCTCCTGATTGCTTCCTGGAAGGAAAGCCCTGGACAGCACCTCCTAGGCTGGCCCGGAGCAGATGCTGCAGCCACGGGTGCCAGCTGGGAGGCCTGCTGTCCTGGGGTCAGACACAGGGACTGAAAGCTCCCCCCATGGATTCTGGGTGGATTCCAAAGGGCAGGGAGGGGGTGGGGGAGAGAGGAGGGCAGGAAGGAGGGGAAACGGGAGTGAGGAAACAAGAAGTAGAGGGAGAAGAGAAGGGCAGAAAGGGAGGGGAAGGCGCAGAGTGGTGGGGACGGAGCCCAGGAAGGAATAAGAAAGGGAAAAGGAAAAATGAGGACAGAGGAAGGAAGGCAGAGAAACAGACTTGCCACGTGCCGCGCATTTCTTGCGGGCTGCACGAGGCTGACTCTGTTATCTCACTGGAACCCGGGGATGGAGGGAGCCTACATCTTAGCAATGAGAAGCCTAAGTCTGGCAGAGCCCAAGGTCAAAAGTGATTGGGAGCTGGGATTTGAACCCAGGCCACAGCACCTTGCCCACTGATTTCCTCTAGTTGGTTCCAACTGGATTTGCCGTGGGCCAGCCCCTCAGCCGCAGCCTTCCACGCAGGGCAGCTGCCTGCCCGCACCAACTGCTGAGCAAACCCGTGCCAGGCACAGGGGAGCCCCGGTGGGATGGCTCAAGGCTCCCCGCCACTGGGCCTCCGTCCGGTTCAGGCTCCTTCGTCCTGCCTGCCTTGCTCTGACGCGGGGCCCCTGGAGGACTTCAGCTGTGGGGCTGCCGTTGGAAAGGCCCGGAGCTGAATCGGCCAGAGAGATTAGTTCAGACCAGGAAGCAAGAGCGGCATGATGACCATTTGGCATTCTTTCCCATCACTCTGCGCCTTTTAAAACACGCTTGTAAGAAACCCGCAGGGTTAAATAACCGTTCATGCCTGTTCAAGAGGGGCTTGAAGACTCCCAAGGGCATTAGGAGAAAGGCCCTTTAAGAACTCAGATTCAGGAAAAGAAAAACTAATACTGCAGGGGTTGGCTGAACTAACTGATGATCTCTAATAAGTCACACGCAGAAGCGCAGCCCACGTCGGGAGCTGTCTCGGGGTCACGGAAGGCGCGTCCACGACGGTGGTCGTGGGCAGAGCCGCTGTGCTGTATCCAGCACCCACACCGGGGCTCTGCGTGCTTCTCTCCGCAGCTCTGCAGGTTTTATGGGCCCCACTCTGGAGATGAACACAGTGAAGCCCCAAAGCTAAACTGTCAGGGTCCAGATCACACAAGGTCACAATAAGAACCACTAAGGATGTCAAACTGGTGGCTTGTGGGCCAAATGGGCCCCACAAACGTGTTTGGTTGAGGGGTATCAGCCCCTTAGAATTTTAAAACTTGAACTAGTATGCTTTGGAGGGGGGAGTGGGATGTGTTTCCCAGTTTACTACAAGACCCACCATCACTGTCATCTTGTTCCTAACCTCTTTCTTCATTTCTGTGACCTGCCTGGCCCTCAATGGCCTTTGAGTTTGCAATCCTAGTCACTCAGTAGAGCTCTTTCTGTAAGCGGTAAGAGAAGGACAAGGTCAGTGTTGCCCCATCCCTAGGGGGCATGTCAAACTCTTGCAGGCGGTGAACTTTGAAAAAGCATATTTGGTGTTATAATTTCATATTTGGAAAACAACAAATCCTATTGTTCTCTTAATAAAAGCTCAGTTGGATTTTTTAAAAAAATGCCAAGAGAGAGACTCTGCATTAGAACAGTTTGCAAGAATGAGGGGGGCATGTATTTTCAGAGTCAATTAAGGGTCAGATTCCAGGGTCTAAAATATTTTCCCACAAGATAAAACTGATTTTATTTTTAAAAGACTCCAATGAATGCTCACTTTCGCCAGCACATCTGTTCTTAATTCATTCACTTAGTTTTGGAAAGGAATTTTATAGTATGACTGCCCCATTTTCGTAAAGTAGAAAACCCTATGTAGCAAGACCAACCTATCCATTTGGTAAGATCAGATTTTTATTGAACAAATTTTCTTTAAGTCCCACAAACAATGAGCAAGCCTATGGATAACTTCTGCTTGGGATATTGTAGGATGATGGGAGGTTTGTTTGTTAGGAGCCATGGTCCTGGGGACAAGGACACCTGGTTTTGATTCTCAGCTCCCATGTGATGCTGTGTGACTGTAAGTTAGTTGCCTAACCTCTCTGTCTAAAACAGAGGTGATAATATCTACTTTTAGGGCTACTATGAGGATTAAGTGGGAGAATATGTAGTTTGTGTAGCACCTGGGACATAGTAAATGCCTGATACCTGGTGGATATTATAAGGAGCCACTGGTCAGGCCTAGTGTTATTTACATTTTTAGACAGTGATGGGAAATAGTCCCAGGCATCGTGCCGGTGCTACCGTGACCTACAGTGCAAGGCAATGGGGGGAGGCGCCGGAACTGCGGAACAACTCAAATTCTTAGAGCAAATTGTTCATTAAACACGATTCCCACAGTGGACATGTGTACGCATCCTGCAATTAAGTGCACTCGTTAAAGTCCTGGTTAAATGTCAACTGTCTCTATTTGCCCATTGAATGAGTCCCCTGATCCCTTTCCTGCCTGCGTGGAATGGGATGTCTGAGCCCGAGGTCTTCATCTCATGGCTTTACACCCTGTCACCCAGCTCCAGGAGTGGCAGCGAACAAATGACCCTCCCTCTCGGGCACCCAGAAACAGGTTGCTATCTCTGGGGTGGATTTGCTCAGACAGGTTTGCGGAAACAAACAAAATGGTTGCTTGCGTCTCAGTCATCAGGATCCCAGCTCTCACCGGAGCTTTTGAAACAGCCAAATGCCTGAGTCCAGCACCCTCTTTCCGCTTCCAGAATGGAATGGGGCTGTCTGCCAGCTCCCTCTTTGCCAGCATGCAAATGCTGCGCTGGGGGTTTCACAGGGTGTTAACCCCCTGTTCTCCAATCCCCAGCCCGGGAGGTAAATACATTGCACCGGCTGTGCAGGACAGAAATGAGGCGTGTGGGTGAGAGTATTTATTTTCCAAAAGGGTTTGCAGAGTGGGGTCATTTAGACAGCTGGCATAGGGAAAACACAGTTTCCCCAGTAAGGTGTGCATATAGGTTTTTACGGACCGGACATCTGCAGTGAGCAACACCAACTATACCCTCCAAATGCAAAACATTGATGTATGTTTTTGGTGATGAGGCTGTTCACTTGTTCTTCTGATACGTGCTAGCCTGGGAGGAAGAGCCCTGTCATGTATCGCTCTTGTACTCGTTTTAGTCAGTCCTGTTCTTCTACCTTCACAAATTACAAGCCAATACATGGCTGCGAGTGGCTCCTTCTCCTAGCCTGTCCCCTTTGGTTAGTAACACCTGCTACCGTTGACTGAGCCATGCCAGGACTGGGCTTCACGCTTTACCCGCCTTACCTTACGTGGTCTCACAACAATCCTATGAGGTAGCTGCTGGTACTATCCCCATTTTGCAGATGAGGATACTCAAGCTCAGAGGTGAAGTGACTTGCCCCGCGTTACACGGCTTCGGCAGTGGCAGAGAGAGATATGACTTTGGCTCCAAAGCTGATGTTGAATTACCTTGCCATTCTGTGTCCCCTTCCTCTGGGGCTGGAACTGTCACCCTAGCCCACCAGAATCCCCAGGAGCCCTCTTCTCAACAGTCTGCAGAGGGGTCCAGGTGCTCACGTGCAGGGCCCTGGTGCCGGCCCCTCCCCCTGCAGGGCCTCCCACAGGCCTCCCCGGGCCAGCTGGAGCTTCGCCCCAGCCCTGGCTCTTTCCCCGTTGTGGGACCTGGGGTGAGTCTCTTCACCTCTCTTCACCCGACTCTCACCTTCACGAAGGGAAGGTGATTATCCCTTTCTGACGAGGTTGTAGGAAGGACGGAACCAGACGAGGCAAGTCTCCCGGCAGCTGCGCCCCCACCCCGTCCCTCACCCGCTTCTTGGGGAAGCTCGGATCCCAGACACAGCACCCTCTGCTCTCGTGCCTGCTCGCTCCAGCAGCTCCCGAATCAGCATTCAGCACACATCGCTCAGCCTGTGCAATGCTATTATCTCTCGAGGACACAGGCTCCGTTGTCACGGCAACCAGAGTCCTTCCACCAACTCTATTTAATAATTTCTTAACAGTGGAGCTGGGCTGGCTTGGGGCAGGGGAAAGAGCACTGGGGCAGGGCTGAGAAGCTCTGGGTCCTAGCACCTGCAGGCCTTGGACTCCTCCTCTCTAGGACTCAGTTTACCCATCTGTAACACAGGGGTACTGGATTAGGTGGGTTTCATGACTTTCTCTAGCCTAGAAAGCCCTGAGAAACAGCTTTCTAGGTCCAGGAAGCTGGGGACCAAGGGGCCTGAGTTGAGGGTTGGACTGAGGTTTTTAAATCCACAGAAAGAACCAGAAGCTGCCTTTGGTGCCTTTGGTGGCCCCACTCCCTTTTTCTGCTGACCTGCCTCCAAAATGTCACTTTCCAGACATTTATGCAATCTCTGTGGTCCTCTAGGCTCAGGTTCAGGTTCAGGCCTGGGGCTGTTTAGGAGACAGAGCTTTGCCTGCAGCCAGCACAGCCCTCAATCTCCCCACTTCACAGATAGGCAAACTGAGGCTCAGAGAGGACAAAAGAGTTGCCTGTGGTGACCCAGCAAGTGGAAAATCCAGCTCACATCACGCCTCCCCTCAGAAGCTAGTCACAAGCTGTCTAGGAAGGCCAAGTTGCTGGTACCTGGAGAAGAAGGCCTGTCCCCCGCCCCATGGTGACTCTGCCCACCGAGCTCATGGCCGGTCTTGTTCTGGCCACCACCTGCGTGGCCTCTGGCTCTCACTTAAGGAAGCAGGCAATCGAAGGCGAAAGGGAAGTGCCTACTGTGCCTCCCACCCTGCTGTGCTGGGCACCCGAGACTCCGGAAGATGCAGTACCCTGTGAGCAGCTCTCTTCAAGGGGCAGAGAAGACACCCAGTTTCTTGCCACGATCCACAGTAGAGCCTGGCACACAGGAGGTGCTCAAAGTTTTCTTTGGTCCAGTTGCTTGCCCACATCGGCCCCTGAAGATAACTTGCCTGGGCCCCCCGAGGCCTCTAAAAAAATCCCCCAAAGCAGATACCGACTCCTGTGTCTGGCTCTGAGGACCCCTGCAGACCCCGAGCCGGGGAGGGGTCCAGGGCCAACGAGGGGACCTTTAGCTCTGCGACTCCTGTCTAGCTCCAAGGTTGGGGGGCGGGTCTGCCTGGCCCAGGCCCACGGCAGCACTTTTAAGCGCAGTCGATGCCAGCCCAGCGGAGCTATTTAACTCCTCCGGGGTTGGCGTTTTCATTTAATGCCCGCGAAATAATTAACAGTGCTGCATCTGCTCTGTCATTAGTGGCATTCACTGCCATTCGGGAAAAGGGCTCTTATCTTCCCCAGTCATTAGACTCGGGGAGGCTATTATGGGGGAAATGGAGGAGGAGAGGAGGAAGTGGGCGTGCAGCGGCCCTCCCCCTGCCTGGAGCGCCAGCGCCTGGCACAGGGGCAGCGATCGCCCGGTGGGTGCAACGGTCCCAACCCCTTGGCTTCAGGGACCGGGAAGGCAAAGCCCAGGCAGGAAAGGAACCTGCACACGCCCCCGCAGGCTCGCGGCCAGGAAGGAGGCGGCTCTCCCACTTCTTCCTCCGGCTGCGGCCCATGCTCAGGTCCCACGGGCGGGATCTGAGTCCCAGCTCTGCCCCATGTCATGAGCATGACCTTGAGCAACGATTTGAGCTCCCCAAGCCTCAGTTTCCTTTTTGAGGATCCTGGGACAATGCTTGTAAAGTGCTTGGGGCTCAGTGCCCGGGTCACCATCAGAGCTTAAAATTGGGGGCTGCACACATCTGCTCATGCTGTCACCATGCTGAAACTGTTAGAAACGTGCATGTCAAACGTGTGCACATTTAAATTCTACCTTTACACCTTTACACAATACTCTTCAATGAGACTACTTCTTCCCCTGACCCAAGGCCTACCCCCCCCCAACCTTTTTTTTTGAAATCAGAGGTGGGTCCTCGACCTCAAGCTCTGGAAACGTCCGACTTGGAGCAAAGGGGCGTAATGTGCCAAGGCCTCGCAGTCGGCTCAGGCAGCAGGGCCGGCTGGGCGGCAGGACGGGAGCACAGACAGCGCAGGGGCGGCTGGTGGCTTTGGCTTCAGTTGCCTTTGTTTTGTGTTGTTTTCACTTTCCCCCAGCCCTTTCATGGCACCATCGGGAATGGCAGATGCAGAGAAAAAGCTCTGTCTCCGCGTGGTCATCTCCACTCGGGCACGTTTCAGAAGCAGTGAATGGCGTGGGAAAGCCCACAGGGTTGGCAGCAGCGAGACCCGAGTCCGAACTCGGACGCTGCAACCCGGAACAAGCGACTGCACTGCCTGGGCTGCAGGGTCTCCCTCTGGCAGATGGGAGAGTAACACCCACCCCCCAGCATCAGCCGGGGCCCAGGGGCTAGCCCAGGAGGCCCCTCCGCGCAGTGGTCAGGGCCAGGCTGGCCAAGTTCTCTCCTCACCACACAGCCAGGGGAAGCATCAAACACTCAGGTCTCTGGCCTCTCCCTACATCCCAGAGGGAAGCTCCCAGAACTCAGTCTTCAGCATGGCAACAGTCCGAAGACAGAGGGCAGTGGGGTGAGGGCCGGGGCTGGGGGTTTCCATTCCATAGCCCCTCTCTTGCCCTCCCCTCTTGGCTGGGCACGGCTCAGAAACACACAGCCAGCTCCTCCAGCGGGTCCCAAACGACCAAGGCTCACATACAAACACTTCTCTGCACCCTTCCTGGCTACCAGGGCCTCTAGATCCTTCTATACCATCTCACAGGGGCCCCTGGTGTTCACCTGCATCCCACTTCATCTAGGTAAAAACGCTTGTGTGCATGCAGTTGAGTCTGAGAGCAGCCATCCTTCCTCTCCCCCCAAGTCTAGTTACAGCTGGGGTCCCCTGGCCAAATGATCACACCTGGACCCCAAACTCTGGGCATAATCAAGGAGACATTAGTCTCTGGTCAGAGCTCAGGTAAGGCTGGAACAAGATGCCAGGCCCTTTTCTCCCAAACGTCACGGCTGTGCCTTCCCACAGTATCCTGCAAACCACAATCCCTGAGTGCTCCGAGTTCTGCCTCCTGCCAGATCTGGGTTCGTCTGGCCTCCTTCTCAAGGAGCTACCTGCTGAACTCAGAAGTGGGTTTAGTAAAGGTGATTCCCATCAGCTGGGGAACCAGGGGGTAGAGATGAGAGTTCAGGGCTTGCTGAGCCTCAGTTTCCCCATCCAAAAGACAGGGATAACAATGGTAATAATAACAATATCACCTTCGCTTGGAGCTCCCATAGCTGTTGCATGTTTCAACTGAGAAAACACTTGCAAAACCATGAAATTCTACAAGTGTTAAATGTGCATGTACTCATGTGTGCAGAGGGGCCTTATTTGGGTCAAGGTCATTCTGATTTGGACTTTATGAGAAAACTAGATTTAAAAAAAGTCTCTCCTTATTGGACAGAGGATTCTTCTCCGGCATCTCAAGGATCGTATTTTCTTTCCCTAGAATGCTTCATACATGATCAAAAGAAGGAGCTGCTGCGAGAGCATTTTTAGCAAACCAGAAAGTGCTGTTCCGATGACGGAGCACTGTGGCCAGCACTGAGTCGCAGCAAACCGAAATACTGAGACTGAATGTCTTTGCTCACCTCCTTGTGGCTGCTGCCCTCCCCCTGCTCAGAACCTCCTTATCACACAATAAGGCCATGAAAGCAACCTGCTGTCCATGTTTCAGGGCATCTTTGACCTTGCCTGTCCCTCTGGCCAGGGCTCAGTTACCTCAAGAGCTGGCGTGAGACACTGATCTTGCAGACAGCAAGCAGCTGACAGGTGGGCAGAGCTGCAGGTCACCGTCCGATGCAGCCACTAACTCCTGCATCCCTCAGCCTGGCCATGTGCCAGGATCTCATCCTCCCCAGCAGCCTGGGACCCCTTTCACAGCCAAGAGGGCCCCTGGCACCCTAACATGGCCTGTTCCACCTAACGGCGCATCTCCTGCTTTCAGACTGCCACAGCCAATCACTCTGCAAGACCTGGCCTCCTTGTAATTTCCAATTTGTGAGAAATGTAAAAATAGAAGGCCATTCGCTGCAGGCAGCTCGCATCGAATCGGATCCCACTTTCGTGTCATATCAGATCACGGTAAACGGAGCTGATGGCTTCGTCAGGGCACTCTCAACAGCTTCCCGACAGCGAGATGGTGGGGACAAATTGGGAGACACCTGCGAGTTAGGAAAAGGTGGCTGGGTGCACAACATCAGCACCAGCTTTAAATGAATTTAAAGTCTAGGTTGTAAATATGTTGTAACAGGCTGGACACCTCAATTCAAACCCCAGTTCTGCAATTTAGCAGCTGAGGGACTTGGGTGCAAACTCATCTGTCTGCACGTCAGCTTCCCCAGCTGTCACGCAGAAGCTATCGTGCCACCCTGCCTCCCAGAGCTGTGGCAAAGCTCCGTGGAGGGAACGGATGGGACAGTGCTCTGTAAACCGTGCCTCTCCTTAAATGGGGGGATCACACTCATTGCCAAGTAAGCGATGCCAGGGACCTCTCAGTGGCACAGATTTAAGCATGAGTTTGGGCTGGAGGGCCATTTACTAGCCCAGCCATCCTGCAGCAAGTGCCTTAACCTCTCTCCTCCTCAATTTCCTCTTCTGTACAGGGACAATTATACTACACACCTCACAGGGCTTTGTGAAAATTAAATGCAATGATACAAGTAAAGCACACAGCATATTGTTAACGTGCGATAATTGACAGTGATTACTGCTATTGATAATATTGTCACTGGAATGATATTTAGTGGGTTTTTTTCTTTCTGTTTATGACTAAATCCGAGGTCTGTGCTGAAATATCACAGCTTGCATTCACACCTACTGCCTATGCCAGGCAACTCTGCTGTCTGCGATTAGCGGCTTCCCGCTGACTCCCCCTCCCCTTCCCCTGGTTCCGGGGGTGTCCAGGCAAGTGTGGAATAGACGAAGATGCTGGATGTCCATAAACCTGCTGAGACCCACTTCCCGGGAAGTCCTATTTTGAGGTCTGCATCGGGCCTCCCAGCCTTTTCCTTCTCACGTGCCTTCCTTTCTCTCTACCTCCCAGCCACCTTAGAGAACGGGGCAAAGCTGGCAAAAAGGGCCCCTGTGCCAGGGCCATCCGAGGAGCCAGCCCCGCCAAGGCACAGAAACCACGGGAAGCGGACACACGATGGGGGGTGGGTACTGCTCTTGGCCACTGCAGCCAATTCAAGGTTGTTTTCATCCTGGGGGGGGGCTGCACCCCGCCCACCCTTCTCCAGGCAGAGAAGCCCCGGCAACTCGGCCTGGGGGCATTGGAGGGGCAGTTCTGACACAGGCCAAGACAGGCCTGCTGACGTTCACAGTTCAGTTTCCATTTGGGGAGAGGGGTGATAAAGTGGCTCTAACTGGGTTTGGCACTGGGGCTGCAACTGAGGGAGAGGGACTGCCAGGGGTGCAACTTCCGTGCTCAACGGCAAGGTGGGTGCACCTTGGGCCAGGCGACAGGGATGAGCTCCCAAGGACAAAAGGGATGGATTTCAGGATGCAGGGGCTAGATGTGGCTGAATCCACTGTGCTTGACACTCTGCTAGTGACCCATACACAGGCAAAAGAGGGGGTAAAAGACATCTCTGAATTCCAAGCGGCTTTGGACATCTCTATCTCAGCTGCTGAGCTCACAGCCAAGCCTAGGAACGGCGTCTTTGTACGATGGCAAGAAGCCGCCTGACATTTGTGCTTTATTTAATGTTGCTCTTAGCATGTCATATGCTGTGAAGATAGAGGAGCAGCCACTGCTCAGATGGCAGGTCCAAGAGGACTCACTGTCAACCACGAAAACCCATCCTCAGCGACCATCACTCCATCACCTCACTTTACAGATGTGAAAACCGAGGCCCAGTGACCCACAAGAGGACAAAGTTGGCTTGGGAATCAGAAGAGCAGGGTTCAGATCCCTGCCTTATCTCCTCCTAGCTGTGTGACCTTGGGCAAGTCACTTCCCCTCTCTGTATCGTGGCTTCCTCGCCTCTGGAGTGGGGATTAGAATAGGACCTGCTGCACCAGGTTATAGTGGGAATTATAAGCTTGGCATATTGGAAGCTTTCAGTATTCCATTCCTTCCTTCCACCGGGAATGGGAACTTACCCAAGGTCAACGGGCCAGCAATGGCAGTGCTCCAGCTCAAAGCAAACCCTCATCCAGGGCCCATTCATTCCTGGCCAAGGACTTAGGGGCCGCATTTTATAGCCTTGCTTGTTCAGTGAGATAGGTAGACATTGCAGGTAGCTCCATGCTAGTGCTGCTATCACCTTCCATCCATGCAGGCTTTATTCTAAGACATTTATTGAGTTCCTGCTGGGTGCTGGGCCATATGTAAACAAATTCACAACCTTTGACACTCGTGGGTTGCCAGGCATGTAAAATCCAGGACAGACAGGAGAGACCCACATCCCCAGCCCCATCCAAGTTCCCGGAGACTCTCATCAAGCCTCCAGCCCTGGAATAAAGGGTCCCACATTGAGACATATGGTCCCCGATTTCTCTCCAAAGAACCCTTGTGTGGTTCTTAGGGAACCCCACTTTCCAGATGCTCTGCCAGACAGGCCAGGCTATGTCTCACTGCCTGGGACTCAATGTTTGTCCTCCAAGGACCGGCCATCGAGCCAGCGCTTGGCTGGAGACAGGGCGCTTTCTTTGTTTGCTGCCTGCCTGACGATTTATTTCTGAGGCTTAGGGGAGGCTCAGCCATTTTGCCCTGGTTGCTCTGGGAAAACGTCCCTCCCATTCGCCCAGGGACTCACACCTCTAAGGACAAGTTCTCTTCCCCCTCCTCTGCCTGGGGGAGGGTCTGAGGCTGCTCTGCCCAGACCTGCCGAGGGGCTGAGTCAGTGCTTTCCAGTGCTCTGCGGAGAGGAAGAGAGAGCATGCAAGATGCCTGTAGTTCCCACTGACCTCTTTTGTTCTGGAATTCGGGAGTTAGGGTAGCCTTTTCAGGCTACCTTGTGAACATATTTCCCCCAAAGTTCCCAAAGACAGAGAATCTGTCCAGCACCCAACATCCCCTCTCTCTTGCCAAACACCCACCTTGTGTGTCACAGAAAAGCAAAGGTCAGCCCCGAATCCCACTCGGCCTGACACAGTCTCTGATTTTGGGGGTGTCACCAAAGCTCAGAAGCCATTTTATCCACCTCCCCTCACAGCTCTTCATGGGGATGAGGCTGAGCTTCCCTGGAGAGGGAGCAAGTGCTCTAACCCCACATGGGGGAGGCGACATGGTTTATCATTTGGCTTTTTTAAAATTCAATTTTCTCCTTGGGGTTCATGTTTATTTTGGGAGGACATTAGCTCGGAGCCTCAGCTCAGTCTGAGTTCCTTGTCTAAAGACCCAGCCAAGCATAGAACAGGACATCTGTGGGTGCCACCCGTGGGAATGTGCGGGTACAAAAGGCTGGCACACGGAGACCCCGTGGTCACTGCCGGTATCACCCCCCTGGAGTAAACGCAGGACAAAAGGCAAGAAAGGGCGACGGGTCCCGAGTCCTCCAGTCCTCTGAGGGACCTCCCGCACCCCACATCCCTCGGAGGTGGGGAGCGCGGCGCGGGCTTGCGTGCGCTCGGCCCCAGCTGTGGTGTGCTTTCAAGCCAACGTTCCCTGAGAGCTTGAGCTGTCCGAGGATGGGAACTTAAGTCGACCCCCGCCCCGCCATAGCGCTGGGGGGATAAATCAGGGGCACGGCTCTATCTGGCTCAGCTGACCCCGAGACTGGGGAAGTGGAGCATGGCCCCCCAAACGCTGTTCCTATCATTCACTCCCGGTCCCCCGCCATCCCCTGGGGAATGAATAGGGCGCTTCGACGGCTCCATCAGAATCCGGCGCCAGCTCTTGGGTCCAAAGGGGCTCGGCGACAGGGAAGGGGCATGCGATTTTCTCGCGACCCTCGTGCGAGCCCTCCTGCCTCCTGCGCGTCCCAGCGGATGGCCAGGGCGCACGTCGGGGTCGGAGCGGCGCCCCCGGGTTGCTTCATGTAGCCCCAGGCGAGGCGAGGCGCGGGAGCTGGAATCTCGGGGTGTCCGCCCCCCACCCCACCCGGCCCGCGGTGGCGGCTCAGGGCTCTGGCCCGTCCTGCCCGGGCTGTCCCGGGCTCTGCGCCCCGCGCCCCGACGCCGGCCGCCCGTTCCTACCTGCGGCCGCGGCTGCGCTGCCCGCGCGGGCGCTGAGCGGGGCGGCTCGGCCGCTGCGGTGCGCTCGGGCGCGGGGCCGCTCCGGCTCGGGCCGCGCTGCGCTCCCGGCTCCTCCGCTCCTGGGCTCGGCGCAGCTCGCCCGCAACCTCTCCGCGCTCTCGGTCTTCCGAGGGCGGGCGGAGGGACGCGCGGAAGGCAGAGGGCGGGGGAGCGGGGCTGGAGGGACGGGGCGGGGCCCGCACCGCCCCGAGCCCGCCCCGCCGGGGGAGGGCCCTGCCCGCGCCGCCCGCACCCCGCCACGCGCTCCCTCCCCGCTGCTTGCTCGTAGCGTCCCCCCCGCAGCCTCTCCGCTTCCCCTTCACCCCTTCTCCGCGTCCTCTCTTCCCCTCGCCCCTCTCTCCTCTTCCCTTCTCCCCCTTTCTCCCCTTCGCTTCTCTCTCCTCCCCCTTCGCCCCCTCCCTCGCCCAACCCCCTCCTTCTGTGTGGCTTGCGTCCCTCTCCCCCTCCTCCTCCTCCTCTCCTTCCTTCTCCTTCAGTCTGCTGGCCTCTTCCCCGCCCGCCTAGGACATCGGCCTGTCCGCCTGTCCGTCTTGGACTCTGTCTTTCTGTCCTTTTAGCATGGCTTTCCCCCTTGGCTCTGCTCTTTGCAGCCTGTTGGTGTGTCTTTCTGTTTCTCTGTCTTTGTCACCCTCTTCTCTCCCTCCGGGGGTCACTGTGTGTGGAGGGTGGGCTCCTCCCAGGGCAGCTTGCCCTGCCTGGTGCACATGGGAACGCAGGTGTGGCCTGGAGTACCAGGTTCTTGGTACCAGGCTGGGGTGTGGAGGTGTGGGGGGCTGGGAAGGACTCCCTGGCCACAGCTAGGGGTGGGTCGTGGAGACACAAGTGTGGTGTTTGCAGATGGACAGGTGGGTAAACAGATGACTAAAGGGAAACAGCCTGGAGAAGCACCCCAGGGTGGTGGCAGAACCCCCAGACACCCTCCTTCCAGTCCTTGAGGTCGGAGGGATTCTCCCAGAGAAGTCTTCCTCCCAGCCAATCCCAACCCTGAGGACTCCCCCACTTCCCCTTGCCAAGTCCTGACCTCCCCACCCTCTTTCACAAAGTCTCCTGGGAATGGGGCCACATCTGCCTTTCCCTCTGGGTTCCCCGAGGACTCATAGAAAGGATTCCTTCTCTCCAGCCCTGACCTCTTCCCCTCCTCTCTCTGTCCCCAGGGCTGGCATTTGCTGATTGACCTCCCATCCTCCACCTCATTTCCCCTTTCCCCCCTTCATCCATCCTGGGATCCCCCAACACAGTGCTGCCCAAGGTCACCCTGACTTCTCCTGTCTCTTTCCCCACACTGATTCATGAGCATGGAATCTTGGTGTCTTTCTTGACCCATTCCCCTCCCACTACTGGTCACCAGGTCATATGTGTGATGGACCTTCATCAGTACTTCAAAGAAATATTTACGGAGCCCCTTGTATGGGACAGGCACTGTCTTAGGCTCTCTGGACAGAGTGATGGACAAGACAGGCTACAGCCCTCAGATGCTCCCGGTCCCATATGGGAGACAGGCTTTCATCAGACAGCCACACACGCCCGGAATGACCAGCGCTGGCGGGACATGCGGGGGATCCCGGTCCAGCTCCGATGGTCCAGGAAGGCTTCCTCTAGGAAGTGTCTCTGGAGCTGAGGTCTGGAGGCTGAGTAGGAGCTGTGTGGGTGGAGATGTGGAGCACAGCTTTGAGCAGAAATAGGAGAGTAGCGAGAATGAAAGCTGCCTTTGCTTGCCTGACATTCATTTCAACTTCTTTGGGTGATAGCACCTCCATTTTCATTTGGGTAACTTCCCCTCCTCACCCACATTCATATGGTTGGGTGGGATTCTCCCCTTCCAGAGGTGGACATGTGGTCCAGGGCATAGCCAGTCAGAGCACATCAGTGAGGGGACATGTGACATATGTTGGGCCAATGAGAACTCTACCTGAGACTTTTGCTAAAACTATTATCAAATAGAAGCTTGATTTCCAAATAGAAGCTCCAGGCTCCATAGCCTGGAGCCGCTGGCAGCCGTCTTTGCAGACCCTAGCAGACCTTACCTGTCCCGAAAATGAATCCAGCCTAGAGAAAGGCAGGGCTGAGAGACGGGGAGTGGGCTGAGTCCTCATGAGTATTGTTTGAGTCCCTGGATCCATATTTGAAAGCAGTGTCAGTTATTTACATCATTAAGTTCCTTTTTCTTCACTTATGTGAGTTTGAGTTTAGTTTATGTTGCTTAAAACCAAAATGGTTCTCGTGAATCCAGTGTGGAGTTGAGAATTACGAGGCATTGCTTATACAAAGGAATAATAATAACTATCCCATCCCCTTTCCTTCCCTCATGTTTCCTGGATAACTCCACTCACAATCGTCTTTTGTTCCCTGTGTTCCTGATCGGAAATGAGTTCCCCTCTGTTTTCATCACTCTAAATCTGTTTCTTCTACAAGTGAAGGTGAGCTCCGGCTCTCAGGTGCACGTCACAGGCTGACCCTCTGATGCTCGATCATCCCACAGCACTCCCTGCTCCCCACCCACCTCTACGACTGTCCCCTTCTGCCTGCCTCTCTCCAGTTATGGGGAACTATATTCTACCAGGCCAATGGTTTCAAACAACAAACTCTTATTGCATAGAGTTCTGAGCACTGTCTCTGGTGTGGGGGGCGTTAGGTGAGGGGCCCTATATTGGGAAGTTGAGGAAGCTGCATGCAGGGCCTCCGTGCCCTTCCAAAAAGCCTGGGTCAAAGTCTTCCAAAGAACTCACTTGCATACCTCGCGAGCTGCAGGTGGGGCTCTGCAGAACAGGGTTCCTGAAGCACAGGCTGTCAACCACTGGTGGAGCTAGGATGATTTTCAGTGGAGTGGAGCAACTTGGAGTGGAAAAGCTCTTCCATGTTCATCCCCTTGTAACATCTGTGTGGTTTCTGTCAATGAGCAAGTCTCAGGTTGGTGCTAGCTAGTCTTGCACACCTCTCCAAAGCACTGCCTAATGCCATATTAACTAAGAGAGGCCTCCAGCCTTGGTAGGCAACTGTATTTAGTTAGAATTGAATGCACTGCTCATTTGTCCTTGTATTTATTTTAATGGAGAACTATTTCTGGCAAGTAATACTGGTCTTCTAGTTATAGCATGATGTAAAATTTCCTTTTGAGATACATTTATTTAATCTAAAAAAGGAAAATATTTAAGTAAATAAAAATAGACATGGTGCACAGATTTTTGCAAAACTTGTGGCTGGTTTGCAAATGACTAAAGTTTGAGTAGCCTAATTTAGAGAGACATTTTATCCATGTGTTCATTCACTCAAATGTTTATTGAGCACCTGCTGAGTACACGGCATGGGAGAGGACTAGACAGAGACAACATAGTCTGTGAGAAATTCCATTAGAGAGGTCAGGGTCTGAGCATCAAAGCCTTACCCGTGGCATTAAGGAATTGGGCTTTGACCTTGAGAGGCACTGGGGAGCCATTGAATGATCTTGAGCAGAAGAGGAGTAAGGCAGGTTTTAAGAAAGCTGAGACTGGCCAGGTATGCAGAATGGATTGAATGGGAGAAGATTAGAAGCCAGGAGGCTGTATTGTAAGTGTGAAGTGAGGAGGGCCTGGCACCTAGCCGAATTCCCAGCACACACTAGGCATTCAATAAATGGTTGAAACTATTAATGTTGATATCATTATCATAGTCCTCTCCCTTCCTTAACTTGGGAGAATTCATTGAGCCATAGACTCACGGCCCATCAGACTGGTATAGTCCTTAGATATTACCTAGTTGAACACTTTTATGGGTAAACTGAGGCCCAGACAGAGGCAGTGACTTGCCCGAGGGCACCTAGCTATGTGGTGGCAGAGCCAGGAAGATGAGGACTGCTAGCTACACTGTGAGCACTGCCAATCGCTGACACATGGGGAAACAGAGGTGCAGAGAGGGCAAGTCACCGGCCCAGAGACACACAGTAGAAGAGGAGCAGAGCGGGGATCCCAGCTCTGGCCTGGCGAGCTGGGGTCTGGGCCAGTAGTAGCTCATTAATCCTGCCCCTGGGCTCCCCCGGCGCCCAGACAGCCTCTCATCCGGCCACAGCTGATGCTGTGGGAAGAGATCTGCTCTGGGAGTCAGGATGCCCAGATTTGTCACCAACCTGCCATGTGACCTCTAGCAAGTCCCTTCCCCTCTCAGCCTCAGTTTCCTCACCTGTAAATTAAAGGGGTTGCATTGTCCTTCTACCGCTTCAGGTCACCAGGCAGCTGGGTGAAAGGCTCGGGAGGGCCGTGCCGGGGTCTGCTCTCCTACCCCTTGTCCTGGCCTCCTGCTCTGGACCCCATCAGCTGCTCATTGCAGACTCTGTCTCCATGACAACATAGGATTCCTTCCAGGCTCTCCAAAATTATAGCAAGACTGAGAAACCCCCTTCGACCTAAGAAAATATCTCCCATAGGGAAACAGGCCCTCGTGTTTTGTTTTCAGAAGAAATGCTATTACCTTAACCGCACCCCCTCCACGCCAGAAATTCCCCCATTAGCGAAAGAGTCCCCACATTAATGTGTGTAACCACTTGAAAAACCACAATAAACCTCGCAGGAGATAATAGGACATAAGATCATGTTGTTATCCTGTCCCCGAGTCACGCTGGGGCAGATCGCTGGCAGCACAGCCTCGTTGTTGAATGTTCAAATATTTGTGCATGTCGTACCACGCTGGGATCAGCACTTAGACACTGCCACGGGCTGACGCTTCCACAGAGGCAGCCCCCCAAAAGACGGACCAGGAGCAGCCGTGGAGACTGAGCCTGCACTCCCCTCCGCCCCCCGCTTAGGAGATGGCTCGGTGAACATTTCTCTACAGCACATCGTAGTGTGTGTAACGTGCTGGCTTTGGGGCTAGACAGACCTCGGACATGTGACCTCACCTTTCTGGGCCTCAGTTTCCTCACCTATAAAGTGATAGTGGTATCCACCTCTCAAGGTGGCTGGGAGAAAGCCAGCTAATGCCCTGGTAGGTGCTAAATGCTCGGCGTAGGTTTACTGTTCTGCTGCCATGTGCCAGCAGTCTCTGCACCCTACCTCCTCAGTTGACAAGATTCTAGTGGAGGGTCAAAGTCAGTCTCAAATGCTACCACCGCCAAGAATCTTGCCTGATTTTTGCCCAACTGCGTATGGTTTCTTCTCCACTGGGATCCCACACAGTTCTTGTTCCTGCCTCCATTTACCTACTTACCACTCTCCCTTTGGGGGGGCAGGAGTTGTCCCCTGGAGTCCTGCACACAACTAGGCTCAACACCTGTTGGCCTTTACCTGCTCTCCCAGTGTGGGGAGCCTGGGGCTCGGGGATCCCCTTCCACGCTCACGGCCTTACACAGCCAGAGGAGGCCACTTTCAGTCCCCCGGCAGTGTTCCTCTGCCAGGAACACTGTTCCCTCATCCTCTCCTGGTGAACTCTTCCTCACTCTGTAGGTTTCAGCTTGGGTTCCACCGGACACCTCCAGCCCTCCTGGCTTGGCCTTGCCATGTTCCCACTTCGTATGTCCCCTATCGAAGCCACGCACCTCACATACTGGGTTGCTTAATTTGCGTTCATCTTCCACATCTACCATTTACTCTAAGCCCTGGGAGGTCAGGAATGGGCCAAGAGCCCAATGCCTGACATGCAGGAAGCCTTCAATAAACATCTACCGAATAGATGAATGCACAAAGGAAGACCCTCTCTGGGGTCTCGCTGGGGTGTCAGATTCTCGAAGACCTGGGCCTCTGCCCCTCAATGGAAAGGGTGGAGAAGCAGGGATCAGAGTTCCGAAAGCCCTTATCTTTTTCTTCCTTGGGCACTGGGGCTTAAAGCCCTGCCTAGCTGGTGAGGATCTGAATGTCACCCATCACCTGTGGACATCTGCCAACCACGCCAGACTGGTTCCGATGTGCAGGGCACTGGGGACACTGAGTCTTCTCTGGAAACCCAGGAGGAGGGAGGGGAGTGAGATGGCTGGGCTGAAGGAAGAGAGGCCTGGACGGAAGGCACAAAGTGGCAGCTGTTGCTGTGGAAAGAACATGGGCGTCAGGTGGGAGGACGGGACGCACATGCCAGCGAGTTGGCCAGGAGCTATGTGGCCTTGGGCAAGTTATGCCTTTGAAATGCCAAGTGCCTGCATAAGCGCTTATGGAGCGTCTCTGTAGTGCTGGGGCCATTCACAGAAACCACTGCAGTCACCCTCCAAATGGCCCCATAAAGGAGGTGATGTTATTCCCATTTTATAGACTGAACTAAGACTCAGAGGTGAAACAACTTGTCCAAGGTCGCACAGCCTTGGATCCTGGTGAGCCACTGACTCTGGGGCAAGGGTGGGGCGTGGGGGCTGGGGTCTGTTTGGAAAAGACACTCATCTCTGCAAACCTGTTTCATGGTCTGTGAAATGGCAATGAGATACAGATTCCCAGCGTGGTCCTGAAATCCGAATGGGGCAGGCTGGCAGAGGGTGCCAGCTTGCACCCAACGACATGCAGCTAGCTAACTTAAGGGGAAGCCCACCGTGCCAGAGGCTGTTCAAGTTGTCATACTGACGGCAGATGAACCCATGAGGTAGGTGCCATTACTATCCCCAGATGAGGAAACCGAGGCACAGAGAGGTTAAGTCTCTTGCCCAAGAGCACACCCAGAAGTGGTAGAGCTGAGATTTGAAACCAGACAGTTTAGCTTGAGCTTCTAACCATTTTATTAATATGCAGAAAGTGTCGCACTTACATGAGGATTCACCCTGTCTTATCTATGGAGCGTTGGTCCGCGGGGCGGGCGCAAGTACGAGTGCAAGAGTCATGAAGAAAGGGCGGGAAAGCACAGCACCGTCACCGTCACCGGCTGCCACCTCAGACAGGCCGCCCAGCCTCCCTGCCGTGTCTCCGCTTCTTAGGGGGCCGCCTGGGTCCAGCGGGACAGCGCACACCAGGTGCCCCGTGCCCAGCCCAGCGTGGCTGTTCATACAATGGCAGCCCTAGGAGAGGGCTTTTGGTGGCTTTAAAAATGACGTCTCCTTGGGCGCAGCTCTTTAGTATCTATGAGGAATGCGCTGCTTCCAAGGGGGAGGCGGGAGAGCAGTTGCCCAGCTGCCAGGCCCTGGGGTGATTCCCTGACCGGACTCTGCCCACAGCTGGGTGACAAAAGCCACCCGCTGGCAGATCTCACCAACTTGCTTCCCTGCCTCTCCTTGTGGCTTTAGTGACCCACAGCAGCCAATGCACCTTACCCGCTGGGCTGGCTGGCGGCCTATTTGAAAAATTTTCAAATTGAGGAATAACATGCACTCAAATACATAAGGAGCATTAATCCTGAGTGTACAATTCAGTGACGTTTTACACAGGCCCACACCCGTGCACCTACCACCAGAGCAATATGTAGAGCGATTTTCAGCTTCCCAGAGATTCCCAGTTACATCACCCCAAGAGGTAACCACTGTTACAGCTTCTGTCCCCATAAACTAGTTCTGACAGCTCCTGAGCTTCACGAGTAGAGTCACACTCTCAAGTGTCCGGCGTCTTTCATTCTGCGAGAGTCTGTGAGCTGCATCCATGCCGTTGGGTGTAGCCGCAGCTCACGCTTTCCCGGGGCTGTACAGCCTTCCGCCGCGTGGATGTGCCGCAGTGTAGCCATCCGTTCCCCACCGATGGACGCTTGGGCTGTTTTCTGTTTGAGGCTGCTCTAAACAGGCTGCTGAGAACATTTTCTGTGCATCCCTTTTGGTGCACACACGATGCATTTCCGTTCAGTGGTCTTCCACACTTACATATTTGATGATAAAATGCCATGCGTTTTTAGGCCAAGATCACTTGCAGAATTATCTTTCTTCATTGATAAGAATCTGGACCTGCCCCTTTCGACAGGGAGGGGCCCCAGGGCCAAAGGTGAAGTGTGCGGGGCCCTCGCCCCACGTCCATGGTGCCAAAGGGAGGGTCTGCACCAGGGCCTTTGACTCAGAGGGTTCACAGGTTACTTAATTTCCTCATCTGATAGCTCTACTCCTCACCCCATCAGACTATTTAGCCATTGATTTGTCTCTTGTTGATACTGCATTCTATACAATCACCTTACATAAGTTTTTTTAAAAAATGAAAAATTTTCAATGCCTGCTCTAGCTGAAGAAGGGATGGCAAAGATGGCAGACGCATTTGTCACCAGGCCCCTTTGCCTGTGACCTTGGCAGTCAGGGACCTGTGAAGGCCTGAGGGGTCAGGGTCTAGACCAGGGGTCAGCAAACTTTCTGGGTAAAGGACCAGTTAGTAAATATTTAGGCTCTGCAGGCCACGTGGTCTCTGTCGCAACTATTCAACTCTGCTGTGTCGTGGGCAGGATAACACGTAAGCAAATGAGCAGGGCAGTGTTCTAATAAAGCTTTAATCACAAAAGCAGGTGGGGGCATTTGGCTGACAATTCGTAGTTTGATGCCTCCTGGTCTAGACTCTCCTCAAAGTGTAACCCAGGGACCGGCAGCTGCGTTGGCCTCACTTGGGAACTGTTAGTGCAGAGTCTCAGCCCCTTCCCTTAACCTGCTAATTAGAATCCGCATTTAACAAAAACCCAGCAGACTCTGCACACCTTAAAGAAGCACTGGCCTACAGCAGAATTTTCCCTAGTGTCAGATGCCTACCAGCCGGGGGCCAGTGCACCCACAAACATGGAAAGTGACTTCCTCTTCAATTTGCTTCCAATCCTTCTGTTCCCATCAAAAAAAAAAAAAAAAAAAAGGAGTCTCAGCTCGGTGGTGCTACCGTGCCCTTAGCCCCTCTCCAGTACTTGCTATCTCCTTTTTCCACAAAGACAGCAAACCTGGCTTCCCCACTGCAGCCGAGTCTGGCTGGAATTTGATAGCATTGTTCTTTGTTGTTGTTATTGTATTTATTTTAGCAGTTTCTATTTTGGCGAGGGACACTGGCTTTCCATTTGCAGTGGTGGAATGTTTCCTTTTAAATGAATTTATTGTAGTTTAGCAGTGGGGGTTGATTTAAAGAAAGACATTGAGCCAGCGGCAGTCTGCATACCGTGCAGAGCTGGCAGCATCCCCGGAGAGTGGTGTGAACGTTGGGAAATTTCCAATGTGGTGTTCGAATCACTGAGACCCAGGAAGCACGGGCGGGTGGCACAGAGGGTGGAATCAGGGGCTCACCTGGACTCCAGTTGTCACTCTGAGCATGTGACCCTGGGCAGGTCATTGCCCCTCTCTGACTTTCTGTTTCCTCAGCTGGGTTGCTGCGGGGCTGGGACCCCCGTGATCCCTGGATATTTCGTGGGGGGCTCTGGTGGGTAACGCTGTGTGGGTGGCAGGTGAGGGGCTCACGCAGCTCTATCGTCGATTCAACCACAGCAGTTCCACTTTTATAAGCTGGACTTCTACTTATTTGCCTGATACAATTTTTGTGCAGCTAAAGATCAAAGTTTGAAGTCACCGGCCTCAGGATCTCAGGTCGTAAGTGGGCTCCGTTCCATGCTGCTCTGGTCGCAGGAGGCGGCATCTCAGCTCAAACCGCCTGAAACACCAGGGGAGCTTGTGTCTTGCACAACCAGACCCGAGGGCACATAACGTGTGTCTCGTCGCACGGCTGGATCCTTATTCGTTCTCTCTCCCCGCCCCTGCCCCCGTTTCTCAGCTCCGCTTTCCTCAGAGTTGGCTCTGACAAGACGGCTGTCAGCGGTTCCAGCAAACGTCCTCATCCTTTCAGCAGGAAAGACCCTTTCATTCCCAGGACATTCCCAAGGTCGACTCTCATCGGACCGCTTGGCCCACAGGCCGTTCCTGAGCTGGTTGCTGGTCAGAGGTCGTTGGCTCTGTTGGCTAAGCCTGGGTGGCGTGCACCCCTCCACGGAACCTGGGCTGGAATCCCCCACCTGAGCCACACGCCGGGTGCCGTACTCAACCCTTTGTGTGTCTGAGCTCGTGGCATCCACGCACAACCATGTGGGAGGCCCCATCCCTGTCCCCGTCATACCCAGAACAGAAGCTCAGTGAAGTGAAGTACTTGCCCTCGGTCACTCAGGCAGGACTCACACCCACACTCTTAACCGCGATCTTGACCACGATGCTATCCTGTATCCTGTTTGTACTAAATCTGGAGAAGTAATCCCTCAACCCACACCCAAACCGCGGGGTTGTAACCAGATCGGGAAAACCTCTGAATGTCCAAATAGCACCTTAAAGAGTCTGAACTGAATCTAGGAGCCCTGGAAAAAGGATGTGATCGTACCTGCGTCTTAGACAGTTCCTTTCAGAAAACATGTTGCTGGTGGTGGAAGTGTCTGTTGGAGTGTCTGGATCTTGGCGTCAGAGAGGGTCTTTGTTTGGGATTGTTGGAAGCATTCCCGGAGTCGAGCACTTGGGTGCAGATGATTCCGGAGCTGTAGGGACCACGGGTGGGGAAGTGGGATGTGAGACGGGAAGGGAAGGCACCAGTATAGGGTACGGGGTCGAGAAAGCTACCAGGGTGGGCAACTGGAGTTTAATCCCACGGGAGAAACTCTAGGAAACAGGAGCCCGCCCGAGGGCAGAGGGGCTGGGGTGTTCGTGCACCAACAGCTGCCGGCCTAGGCTGAGGATTTCTCCTCGGGGTGTCAATGTCCCGTCTTCTACACTAGCACGCACTTGGGTGCACAGCCTTCTGGGGTCGCAGGAAAGCCCCCAGGCACAGAGATGCAGGTAATGGTGCTGGGAGGTCTGCCAGAGCACCAGGAAAGGTAAGGTCAGGGTCTGAGTGACACACCGTGCCTCCTCCAGTGTGGAAGGGCTGGGCACCGAAAAGGTAGCCGGTGCCTAATAGGGCTGTACCCTGACACTCAACCCTACTCGTTTTCTGGGATCGCTGCCTGCCAAGAGTCGTGGGCAGTGGAATGCAGGGGCGAGAATTTAGCCTTGGAGTCAGAAGTCCCCAGTTTGTTCTAGGACTTTCTAGCCGGGCCTCTCTTTCTTTGTTGCATGCACACCACCGTGACTGCTCAGGAGAGGCACTGCGAGGCAGGAGTTCACGGCACTCAGGACCTGGCGAGGCAGGGGGTGCGCCATGGGGCCTGTGGTGTCCGTGCGCCCTATCTTAGGACAGGTGTGCCCCGCTCCCATTGTCGTCAGAATGGCAGCTAATTACAGCGTCATTATTTATAAGAAAATACAGATTCAGTATTTGTATTCCAAATGGAAGCTATTGACGTTCCTAGAATAGTTCTGGGAGAGGGAAAGCCCACCCTGAAATGCCCCTTCAGACACGATCTGCAGTCAGTGGGGCTCTCTGGCTCTCTCTGATAAGGGGAGTGAAGTGCTCAACAGGGGCCAGGGCTGGGGCAGGCAGGCACCAGGAGAGGCACTGAAATCTTACTGGGAGAGAAAACCACAGAGCCCTGGACTTCTGCTGTCCGTCCCAGGCCACCAGGGTGGGAGGGACTTTGGCAGGCGGAGGAGAGGGGGACACAAGGAGTTTCTGCACCTGCTCCCACCCCGCCTTCCCTCCACTCCTCTCTTTCCCCCTTTTAACCTTCTTCCTCTCTTCCTCTCTCCCCGCCCCCCTTCTTTCCTTATTGTGTTTCTCTTCTGTTCCCTTAAGAGGAGAAACTCAGATGTGTGTTCCAAAGACCGGGGGCTTCCCGTCGAGTGCGAGACTGAAGGGGTCCGCTGCCAGGAACGCAGGCCCCAGAGCTGCCCAGGTAGGGAGGCAGACCGTGTCCAGGCGGAGCTGGCTGCAAACACGGCATTTTCCCTCTTTAAAAATATTGATTACACAAGCATTGCAGGTATTTACTCCTTGTAAACCAGTGCATTTAAGACAGAAGTTCCTTTGATCGTTGCGCTTGATCCTTGCCCAGCCCCTGCTCCCAGACAGAGCCACTGTGAGCAGACGGCTGTGTGTCCTTCCACACTCGTTCATTCCGTTCTGCACATCTAGACACACCTGGAAAATGCGTACTGGTGGGCTTTTTGTTGTTTGTGTGTGTTGATACTATAAACAGAGCGTCACACTCTAGTTGTCATCCTGCCACTTTCTTTTCTGCACTCGGCGACCTTTGTACATTGGCATGTATTAATAACTAGCAGACCCACTTCGTTCTTCAGAGCTGCAGTGAAGGTGCTGTGTGCATCCCCCACTGAAGGTCATTCAGGCACGTCCACTCCTTGCCGTTGCAGACTGTGTGGCCGGGACACTCTCGTTCACACAGTTTCTCTCTCCCCCTCGCCCTCCCTCCTTCCCTCGCCAGCCTCCAGTTCTTGCAAAGCAGCACCCCTCAGAGATGTGCCTCTTTTCATACAACCCCAGCTGCTCACGGAGACCCAGAGGGGCCACGTGTCTCCCCGAGGTCACACACTGTCTCACGGAGTCGCATTTGCAGCCGGCTCCGCCTGGACACCGGCTGCCGCCCCACCTGGGCAGCTCTGGGGCCTGCATTCCTGGCAGCGGACCCCTTCAGTCTCGCACTTGATGGGGAAGCCGCCAATCTTTGGAACACACATCTGAGTTTCTCTTAAGAGAACAGAAGAGGAATAAATGACTCTCATTCTTTTGTGACGAACCAACTGGCCATCATGATTTCTAGGTCAGGTGATTCGAACCCAAATCCCAGGGGGTCAGATGCAAAGTCCCTTTCTCCAGCGGTGGGGAGAAGGTCGATGCTTGAGGGAAGGGAGTGTGGGGCAGCGCGGCGGCGCCATTTGCAGAACCACAGTCTGTCTCCAGACTCGAACGTGCTGTGCCAGCCTGGTGAGCAGGCAGGAAGGGCGCAGGCTGTGGGGAGGGTGGAAGGGGCTGTTTAGGGCTGACCCCATGGCTACCTGCTTTTTGCTGTAAAAAGCCTCAGGATCTGGAGGGGTGCGGTGGAGGTTGGCACAGGAGGCAGGAAAGGGCCAGGCGTGAACTTGGCTTCACTCATAGCTCGATTCTGAGAGGTTTGGGGCTGCCTGATGAACTGCGCACCCTTATTTGCGTGCATTTGTTAGGGGAGGAGGCACAGGAGAGCCTGGGACGTGTGCCATGAGCCATTTTGGTGTGCTGGTGCTCCCCATAGGAACAGCACCTGTCTGAAAATGAAGCCAAAACATAGGAGAATGCAGTCAATGGATGGCGAGAATGAAATTCAGTTACAATGAGTCCTAAGGATATCATCTGAGCTCCTGGATCCTGCCATGCCTGACGTCTCCTTGGGACTTTTCCCTTATGTGACCCAGTAAGCCCCTCTGCCCATGATCGTCTTTATCTTACACAAGTTAGCATTGGGATTTTGTTGCTCGCAACCTAAAATGTCCTGCCTGAAGATTTACCTAGAACAAGGGTAAGCAATCTATAGCCCATAGGCAAAATTCTGCCTATCGCGTATTTGTAATAAATACAGTTTTATGGGGACACGGCCACGCCCACTGCTTGCATAGTGTCTGTGGCTGTTTTTGCACTATAAGGCAGACTTGAGTAGTGGTGACAAAGACCACATGTGGTCCCCAAGCCTAAATATTTGCGGTACCGCCTTTTACAAAAAAAGAGAAGAGTTGATCTCTGACCTAGATCCAACTCTCTTACTTTATTAGGATGGAAACTGGGGCCCAGAGAAGGGCTGGCCAGAAGTTGGGACAGAGCCAGGATTAGCACCTGGGTTTTGTACTCCAGCCTAGAGCCCTTTGTGCTGTCTCCCCGTGTCCCTCAGACACTGCCCCACATGGGCACGGGCCCTCTGGGGGTGTCTGACCACTGACAGTTGAATCCCTCTTCTAGGTCTAGACAAAGCTCTTCTCCGTGGCCTCCCTGTGATGCTCCTGGGAGATGCAGGAGCCAGGGAAATTGAAATCCAAAAATAACTGTGCCTCATGTCCCGGCCGGTCCAGCCTGCATCCCCTAGGGACCTGCTAACTGGAGCCGGAGCTGGGCCTGACACAGAGGACAATCGTCCTGTTTGGGACCCCACCCAAACCCCAGAGATGCCCTCCTGGCTGTGGAGCCTGGGACCACAGGAACACCCAGTTGTAAAATATTTTTCCATCCTGTGAGATTCCTCCATGTTATGGGGGCTGAGAGGTGATTGGAGTCCCCAGGGGTTGGGCTTGGGGAGCTCAGAGACACAAGGGATGGGCAGTCACGGAAGGCTCTCGGTGGAGGTGGCCTGGAGCATTCAAAGATGAAATACAAATGTTCACGAAACCTTTTGCTCCCCCGCTGAAGCCCTGTCACCCCCAGCTGTCTGCGCTCCAGCCTTGAGGGGGTGCCCGCATGCGCCAAGCCCATTCCTCCCTGCCGGCCGCACCTCCTCTCAGAGCTCCACGCGGCCGGTCCTCCATCCTTCAGGACGCTCTGCACACTTGTCACCAGCTTTCCCTGATGGCCTTTCTGCTGCCCAGCCCGAGTCACTCCCCACCCTCTCTCCTTGTTTCTTGTCTCCTATGGCTGGCCTCTGGAGCAGTCTGCCTGGGCAGTGAACAGAGAGCTTGCCGCTCAGCAGCAGAGGTGCGGCCACCTTGTGGGGTGGGGAACTGTCCCACGTGTGGGGGGCGGAGCTGTGGAGCATAGAGCCGGTCCCTGACCTGGCACTGGGGGGCAGGAGTTAGCAGGGAAAGTGGAAAGGAGGAGGACGGGCTCGGGGTCAAGGGAACAGTATGCTGGAAGCATCAGAGCAGAGGGGCAGCAGGTGTGAGGTGCAGACGCAGGAGAGAAGGGGGCGTGCAGTGACGCGGCTGGAGAGGCTGGCAGGGCCTGTGTGGCACGGACGAGCCTGAACTTCATCCGGGTGATGGGACACAGGCAGCGGTTGACAGGGACATGACAAATCATCCATGGGCTCGAAGGCTCATTTCAAGGACGTGTCAGAAGCAGAAGTCAAGGCCCAGGGAGGAGCCCGTGTGGCAGAGTGTCCCTCACCGGGACAGGAGTGGGGTGTTGCCAGAGAAGAAGACAAGGTGACCTGGACCCCCTGCTCGGCCTCCCCCGGCGTCCACACGCAGGGCTGCTGTCCTGCCACGGCCCAGTCCAGGCCCGGCCCCTCCAGGTTATTTGTCCCAAGGGCTTCTTGGAGGAAGTGCTCTGAGCAGCCTGGACCCACCACAAAGGGCTGAACAGGCCTTGGCACAGGCCCCGGTTTTGCTACAAGTGGGCTGTGCAAGTCTGGGCACGTCTCTGTGCCTCAGTTTCCTCATCTGCTAAATGGGGAGAACAGTAGCGCCTGTCCCTTGAGTTTTGTGACGTTCAATGCGATGTGTGTTGAGTGCTGAGCACGGAGCTGGCGCAAGGGCAGCCCCGGGGAGCAGCCGCTCTCTCAGCAACTGCTCGGGCCGGCTCGCTGTGGCCGGAGGTCCCTCCAGGGAAGGAGGAGGCCGACTGGGAGGAGGAAAAGGTCGCTGGAGGTTTGGGGCAGTCCAAGGCATTTTGGAGACTCCCAAATCCCTATGGAAGAGACCTATCCTTGGAGACGGCTCAGGGCTGGCTGTCCCCACTGTGCTCCTGTCCCTCAGGGCAGCTCTGAGAGGGTCAGTTCTGAGGCTGGGAGGGGGACCCATCTTTGGAGTGATAGCTGAGGACAGAATCCGTGCCTTCCCGTCCTGCTGCTGTTCTTTTGCAGCTGCAGTGCGCAGACCAGGTAGAGACAGCCACCGGTGGAAGGTGACAGATGGCCACAAATGAGGGGTGCATGAACCTGCTAAAACATCAGCTGGGAAATTGAGCATCTCACCTCCCATCTGCGAGAGCCTCTTCCCGCTGGAGGGGAGCATGTTTGGGTGTGAATGTGGGGGACGTCCGTGTGCGTACAGATGGACCTAGCGCTGTGACTAGGGTGAGTGTGCACACATGCACACACACGCACACACACGCACTCCCCTCCCCACACGCCCCCATCACACACACTTGCCTCTGCCCGTTCGTCCACAGGCTCCTGCACGCAGCGCCCACACGCTGTTGGCATCGGAAACACCAGCCTGCATGTGTCCACACCCGGAGGACGAGGCAACAGCTGCATTTGCACATCTGCTCTTTCTCCCGTGATACCATGTGAGGGGCCATGTGCTCTCCCCACGGAGTCCCAGGGCTGCCGGCTGTGTCCTTGTTCACAGGCGCTTCCTGGCCTGCCCTGAGGAAGGATCCCCTCCCCACCCTGTTGTAGTCAGGCCCTGCCGAGGTAACTGTGGCCGTGGGATAGGGTGGAGGAGCTGGCTGTCACTTCTGGGCAGGAGCTACCAGAGCCAGCTCAGGCTCCTCCACGCTCTCCTCCCCCGCCACAATGACCGGCAGTGCTCCAGGTAGAGGCTGCCCGTCTACGCTGGGTCCCAGGTGCACTTGACAGAAAGCAGAGCCGTAGGTGACCTGCAAATCGACTGGCAGATGCTGAGAAATAAACATCTGCTGCTGCGAGCCACTAAGATCCGGGCCATTTGTCACCGCAACGAAGCTCAGCCCCAGCTGACGGAAACGACGCCCCACACATGCCTGCCGGATTCACACGCTTCGCACACGCCAGCCGCACACACACTGCTCTCACACTCTTCTCACACACACGCACTGGGCGTGTGCACACGTGCACACTCATCTCCCCTGGACACACTCGTTCCCACGCACGGCAGACTTGTCCAACTGCCGGGGCCTCCAGCCTCCGATCAGGACCGGGGAGGGCAGGGACAGGACGGGACGGGACACAGCTGTGCTCCCTGGTGGAGTAGCCGCTGAACATGTCACTAGGGGCTTTCATGTTGTCAGAGGACGCAGACCTTCACCTTGGCCGACTGGGCAGTTTTCTGAGGACAAGGAGCACTTCCTGGGGAGTCAAGAGTCAGGAATCTTGGCTTTGAGCCTCCCGTGCTTGTGTGGTTGTCTCTGTTCTACCCCTCTGTGGTCGACAGGAGCGACTCTGAATCCAGAAAGGGAGCCGGCCCAATGCAGACAGCAGCGAGCAGCCCAACGGCCCCCTCGCTGCCCAGAGCACTCGCTGTGTGCCGGCCGCGGGCTCCTGCGGTGTCTGTGCCTGGGGTCCTTGCAGGGGCCCTCCACAGAGGGTTTGGATTAATCCCCTCCCCAGGCATCTTCGGGGGCTCCCAGCCTGCAAAACCCCTGCTGGGTGTGGGGTGGGTGATACCATGATGGCCCCTCCACAGAAGCCGGGGCAGGAGGGGGCGAGTGTGGCTGTGGGGTGGAGTGATGTGGAGGTTCAGGGACTCAGTGGCCACATCTGGGGGCAGTTGGGGAAGACCGACCTTTGTCAGGGCTCCTAGAGCTGGGCCGCCAGCTGCTGGTGAGAGTATGGGCTCGGAGCCAGCAAGACCCGGGTTCAAGTCTCAACTCCTTTACTTACTGGCTATGAGACCTTGGGTAAAGGACTTAACTTGACTGGGCCTCAGTTTCCTCATCTGCACAATAGGAATCATCACCGTTATAATCATCACTGGGTGCTTGTGAGGATTAAATGAGAAGCTGCTAGAGCAGCCCAGGCAGGGCCAGTCTTTACTTGAAGGCCAGCTCTGATGCTCCTTCCTCCAGGAAGCCTTCCTTGATCTATTCTTCCTCCAGACTCACAGAGTATTTGTACCTGGTTAACACATATGTTCACATTCTGCCACAAATTTCAGTTCACTCATTCATGAATTCATTCTACATTTTACTGTGCAGGGCCCTGGGTAGGGGGCTGAAGCATGGAGTTGAATAAGATGAGATTGCTGCCCTCCCACAAATGACCCCCTGTTGACCGAGGGCTGTGGTCATGCTCTGCTCAGCTTTCTGTCCTTCCTTCAGCCCAGCACAGTGATCAGCACACAGGTGTGCGGCAGGCGTCGGGAGATGGAGGAGCAGCGTGGGAGGGTTCAGGCCTGGGGTTAAAGCAGAGCTCTGCTACATTCTTGCTAAGTGAGCTTGGACAAGCCCCTGCCTCTCCCTGAGCCTCAGTTTCTCCATCTGCAAAATGGCAGGGGTTGGAACTGATCAACTCTAAGTGCCGCTGGGCTCTGTCACCCAAGGGCTGCCAAGAATGAGTCTGTCCTCTCTGGAGGCCCAGAGCCCGCCCCTCCATCACCTCCCGCAGGCCCTGAGGGTGCCCGGCTGCGGGAAGTGAGGGGAGGTTCGTGCCGGAGCTCTCAGCGGCCGCCCTTTATTCACAGTGGCTTCATTAGCATCTGCGGCCATCAGAGTCTGAGTATTAAGGAGCCATTGAGTCAGGGCCAGTTTTCCAGTGTTGTGTGTTTTTGATGAATTAATCACTTCTGACAGCTCCAAACACTAACTCTGTGCTTATCCAGAGCCAGCATGTGGTGGCTACTGGCTGTGCCATCCAGGGCCCAGGCTGGCCGAGATGCCACAGCACCCGCTGCCCCGTCGGTGTGTCCAGCAGCCCAGCCTGGGCCCTCGGCCGCCTTCATCTGGAACCGGCCCCTCTGTCCCTGCCACCCGTCACTTTTGCCTGGTCCCCATTCCACTCCCGTAACCTGCCAAATCATGCAGCCTCCCCAGGCAGAGGGCTGGCCTCTGCCCGACTCCCGTCCTCCACTTGAAGGAAGCAGCACTCTCCCGTCCCTTGAGTGACGATATACGGAACATGATATGCTCTCAGCGGCTCATTCTCCCTAGGAAGAGACCTGTTTTGTTTGGATGAATACTTGTCTGCTTTTTTTGGGAGATTGGGGGTGAGATCTCCCATGGGAATTCTGGACCAAATGCCACCCGAGGGATACAAACTGAGGACAGAGCGGAACTGCTCCAGCAGTCGAGGGGAGTTTCGGAGATGGTGGGGAGCAGAGGAAAGAAGATGCGGGGCACACCCTGCCTCTCTTCCCACCTGGGCCTCCTGGCAGTTCCAGGGCTACGTCAGGACCTTTCAGACCCCTGGGTCTTTGCTCAAGTTCTTCCCTCCATCTGGAATGCCCAGGCCTCTCTTCTTGGTTTGAGAAAACTCCAAATTATGCTTTAAAACCCAGCCCCAGTGCCTACATACCCTCTCCAATCAGCCCTGTCTGGGTTTCCACTCGGCTCTGAAAAGATTGCCTCCAAGGTTGTTAATCTAGTTCTGGATCTGTCAGTGCACACCTCTGCCTTCCCGGGAGCCTGGCTGAGGGCTCCTCGGCAGAAGCCTCGCCTTGTTCACCCCCGTAGCCCCAGGGCCGGGCTCAGAGTGCGGCACAGAGGTGTGCTCCGGCACGGAGGGGAGCAAATGGAATTAGATGCTTGCGGAAGATCGAAGGAGATCCTTTGGGGACCGTTGAAAACTCTCCACCTGGATTCTGGCTGTGTGTGCCCCCTGGTAGCCCCACGAGGGCAGGGCTGGCGTGTGGGTCTTCTCGGGGTCCCGAGCATGGCGCAGCTGTGGGTGGTGGGTGAGCGGAGAAACCAGGGCACTTGGAGCTGAGTGAGGCCAGGTGGCTGCCGCAGAGGGGAGCCCTGGGGCCGAAGACGGGAAGAGCTCCGGCTCCTCCTCTGCGTCCCGCCCTCCCCGGGGGGCCCCCTCGCTCTCCCAGGCCTGGAGCTCGGGCTCCAGCCTGCCCAGTCCCAACCCTCCCAGGGAGCTGAGCACAGAAGGTGCATCCCACACTGTCGTGTGCAGGCAGGATCAGCATCAGAACACAGAGCCCCAGCTCTGTCTCTTCCCCACTCTGGGTCTTTGAGCAGGTGACTTAACCTCTCTGAGCCTCATTTTTCACATCTGCGAAATAGCCCTGTTGATAGGACACTTCGCAGGGCTGTGGTACAGATCGCGTGACCTCATAGCTAGATCCCCAGAACAGAAACCTCTGTGTGTATCTCACCACAGCTCACGTTCACACAAGGGTCTTCCGCCCTTTTCCTCTTTTCCCTTTCCTTCTCCTCCTTCATGTGTCTCTCCTTTCAGCTCCTTCTCTTCCTTGCTCTCGAGCTTCCCAATGTACAATTCAAAGCGGGGTCGGGGGGAGAGAGATGACAGCTTGCGTCAAAGGAGCAAATGCTCTACTGGGGCACGTCAGGCACCTGCCAGCCACACTTTGGCCAGTGCCCCTAAGGTGTGCATCGCAGAGGCCTCCGCAGGCGCTATCGTTCCAGCGAGGCGTGCTATTTCTGCTGCTGGGCACCGGTGTTCTGGCCGGACCCGGCGGCCCAGGGGCTGGAGGATGAGACGGGCTCCCCGGGACGGCCTGGCGCCTCTTGAAAGCGGTGCTCTGAGAGACAGCACTTGTCACAAGGCTTCTGATCATCCTCCCTGGGAGGCTTGCTTTCATGTCTGTGATCACAGCCACTCCCTGGGGCTGCGCTGGCGGGTGGGGACGCGGGGTGGGAACGCGGGCAGCAGGGGCAGCTGCAGACGCAGCAGAGACCACAGCTCCCCGCCGGGCCCAGCTGCTGTCTGCAGCGAATTCCACACTCTGCGGTGGGTTTCTCAGCTTCTCCTTAGAGTCTGGCCTCCCGCCTCTCTGTTAAGTAAGCCGTCAAGGCTCATCTGTGGTAAGGTGCGAGGGCATGTGTCGATCTGTCCATTTGCTCGCTCATTCGTTCATTCACACATTACTTTATTCTCTTCTCAAGTCTGAAGTCCCTGCCGTGGCCCGCAACACCCGCATGACCTGGCCCCGTGGCTTCTTGAGCCTGAGATGCCCACCCCTTGTCTCGGCCACGCTGGCCTGCCGGCTGTCCTGTTCCTGACACTCGGGACAGCTTCCCCCTGCTTCAGGGCTTGGTACCTGCTGTCCCCTCTGCCTGGAACCTGTTCCCTCAAACAGCCACGTGGGTCCCTCCTGCTCTCACCTCCTTCGAGACTGGGCTTCAAGGCTGCCACCTCTGGGAACCCTCTGTGATCCCCTGATTCGGTTCTGTACCTCCCCGCCCCGTGTGCCCAGCCCCCACCCTCCTTCTCCCAGGCACTTACCCCTTTTACAACCCGACACATTTTACTGAGACATTTGGTTTAGTGTCTGTCTTATTCCCCTAGAATTTAAGCTACTTCAGGGCAGGAATTTTCATTAATTTTTTCACTTCTGAGTGAGTGGTGAGAGCTTGGGAGAGTTAGGTCATCTCCGTGCCTCAGTTTCCTCATCTGTAAAGTGCAGGTGGCAGTTCTCACAACCTCACCGTGCCGTGTGAGGCTCGTGAAGGACAGAGCTCTGCACAGGAGTCAGCAGCGCAGACCCAGGGACGCAGTGGTGAGCAGCACACGCATCACGGGGTGCCGTCCTGCGGCTGGAAGGTTAACGGCACAATTCAGATGGCCGTCAGGTGGGCAGCTCGCCCTGCCAGGCCCTCCACCCCTGCACCCCTCCACCCACGGGCTCGCTCGTGGCCGTGCGGGGCAGACAGGACATGCTGGAACTTCTGGGCAGCCCTCGGTGACGGGACGGGAGTTGGAGGGTGAATACCCCGCCTCCTGCCCCTCTGTGGGGGCCCTGAGCCCCAGCCACCACGGTGGGAGCCTGCTCAGGAGTGGAAGTAAATTTATCTGCTTCCTTCTCTTCCCCACCCTCCCCACGCCCTACCAGTGCTTTCTGCTGAACTAACTGCTAGCTTGTCTCAAGGTCTCTTTCTGGGGGAACCCAGCCTGAGGCAGGTGGATGCTTGGGGGTGTCCCTGGGCAGCACCCACCATCCCTTCCTTCCCAGCCCAGCCAGGCCTCCCCATCCCACAGCCCTCTCTGTGGTTCCCCTGGACGTGCGCTGGGAGTCCCTGTGCAATTCCACTGGGGCCACATGGGAGAGGAAGAGAATGAAAGTAGTGGAGAGCTTCCTTCCCCCAGCTAGAATGGTCATGGGCCAGAAGAGTGTTTATGTGGCTGATCAGAAGGCCGCTGGGAGGAAAATGCCCTGTTTGGGGGAGGGGCGGGGTGGGGGGCTCTTCCATGGCATCTTTGGGCCGTATGGGGTGGGAGGAGGACTTTGTTTGAAATAGATTGAGCCTAAAACACAGGAAGAGTTCTGCTGGCTCTTGTACTACCTATGGACTCGAGTGTTCATTCTTTCATCCATTCATCGTACTTTTACGTGCCAGGATGCAAGGATGCAGTAGGGAACAGGACAGGCGTGGCTCTGGGACAAAAGGCCACCCCGGGGGCTGCAGTAGCTCCAGGATTTTGGAGTCCATCAAAAGTGGAGTCTCTTAGGCTGGGTGCTGGGGAAGGCGCTGAGTCTGCCCTTTGAGGGTCCTCACACTGCTCTGGGCTGGGGCTGCAGCAACCGCCGTTTGCACCCTTGGCTGGTGAGGTCGCCTAGACAGAGAACCCAAGTCCTGGCTTCTGCCTTGTCATGTGGCTTCTGTATTTCCCAGAGGAGGGTCAAGGCTGCAGAGACCCAACCCCATAGCTGGGTGGCTGGACCTCCTTAGAGGGAGAGAGTGGGGAGGGAAGACAGAGAGAGGTTGATTCCCAAGGTGAGAATCAGAGAGCAGCCTAGAGCCCATGGGCTGGAAACGAGGTTCCAGGCTTCACTCCCTAGAGACAGCTCTCTCTGGCTGTCTGTTTTCACTAGTGTGTGTTGCAGGGGTGTGGTAGTGCAGATACCGGTTCAGAGCTTTAGGAGAGGGCTGCACAACAGAGCTGTGTCACCCACAGAGGAGGGCGGCTGGCCTACAGTGACCCCTCAAGGAGGGATCCAGGGGAAACACCTCCACTGGGGGATGGGTAGCATGCCTTGGACTTGAGCACGCACTCTCCTCCTGCTCTTCCATTGGCTGGCCCCAACTGTACACATCAGAGGACAGGGAGGCCTGTAGGTGTAGCCGCTGTAAGTCAGCTTCCTAAGCCGCAGGGCAGGATGGAGACGAATCTTGAGCAGACGGGAAGAGGGAACAGAACCTGTCTGTTAGCGGGAGGTTTATCACTATTCCCATGCAGGACTGGCTACGTGAAGTGCAGGGCCTGGTGCAAAATGAAAGTGCCAGCTCTTTGTTTATAAATTACTAAGAATTTCAAGACAGCGACAGAAGAGCATTAAACTATGTTACATACGCACGAAGCCCACCTCGTTCCCATGTTACTGATGAGGAAACCGAGGAACAGACAGGCAAGGCATCTTATCCCAGGCAGTTTTGCCTGGGTTTTGAGTCCTGCCTCTGCCCTTTCTAGCAGTGGAGCCTCAGACAGATCACTTCACTGACGTATAGGGGCCTCAAGACACCCACCTACCGTGGAGGTGCTGCTAATGAGGAGGCCACACCCCGGAGGAGCACTGGGCCAGGACCACGCCGCGGGAAACTGTCCACGGTGTGACCCCACCCCGGGCTCCCTGGGCCCCATGCATCTCAGGGATGCTGAGGCGGGCAGGAAATGTTGAAATAACCTGCTCCCACCCCTAGTCCCTCTCTGGGTTCCTCTGAGTCCTGGGGTGGTGTTGTCTGGAGTTTGGAAGTGATGTGCTGAGCTGGAAAGAGCACAGGAACAGGAGTGGGGACATGGGGATTTATCAAGGGCCCTGTTGACATCATCTCAGTTCATCCTCACAGCCACCCATCAGCAGGGCCCCCGGAGCCACGTCACCGCACGGTTCACCGCACACTCGCGACGCGCCCGGCAGCGCCACTGCACACTCTCACTGAGTGCTGACGTCACCCCCCTTACAGACCGGGCAACTCAGGGTGCGAGAGGGGAGGCGCAGCTGCAGGGCTGCAGTTGGTCCCACGGACCAGCACTGCAGGAGCACCACGTGGAGAAGCGCCCCCACCTCACTGCCAGTCGGCATCACTCCGAGGCGTGTGCTTCACTGTCCCCCAGGGGTCCCCTGTGGGATTAACCTCTGGCTGCCCACAGCGAGACCAGGGTGGATAACACACCCTCTGTTGGCTTCCCAAGTCACTTTCTGTCACAGCCTCTAAGGTGGCCAGCACAGCCCCTCCCACATGGTATCAGGGTGTGACAAAAGCGATGCTGTCACTCTGAGACTAGGTTAGAGAAGACACTGCAGCTTCAGTCCTGATTTCTCCCCATCTGCTCTCGCTGTGGGAAGGGCCAGCTCCGCGTCACGGGAAGCCCCGTGGGAAGGTCCGTGTGGCCAGGAACCGAAGCCTCAGCCACCAGCCAGTGAGGGACACGGTCTGGCAGCCACGACGTGAGCGAGCTCAGCAGTGGGGCCTCCAGCCTCAGTTGAGCCTTCAAATGATTGCAGCCTGCATGACATTTTGACTGAAATCTCACGTGAGACCCTGAGCCAGAACCGCCCAGCTAAGCCACTTCCAGATCCCAGACTCTTGGACACTATTAGATAAAAGCGTTTGCTGTGTTAAGCTACTAAACGTGGGGGTCATTTGTTACACAAGAGATAACTAATACATTTTCTAACCTCACTACCTATATTTCCCAGCGTTCCCTCCCAAACTACACCTCAATTCTTGTCTCAGGAGCAGCGTCCAGGGGACCCACACGCAGACACTTGCCCGGAGCCCGCCTGGTAAGCGGAGAGCCCGGAGCACAGGAAGTGACTGCACAGGAGCCCTGCACTGCCGACGTCTCAGCCACTGCTGGCTCCAGCCTGCCAGCGCCTGGCTTACAGGGACTAGGGCTGGTCCCCGGGTGTCCTCGGTACTCAGCGCGGTGCCTTCCACGTGCTGGGTGCTCCCTGCATGCTGCTTCCCTCCTATTTCCTGCCCTTTGCCCGGGCTGTTCGGCTTCATGGA
>CM052447.1:2262814-2283958 GCA_028533085.1 Varecia variegata | reverse complement strand
GTGGAAGGAGAACAGTCACTGCTTAGTGATGTCTGTCCTGGGCTCAGGAATTGAGGGTGGTAGCATGTGTGCTCTAGTAGCTGACTTTCTAAGGGTCCTGCCAGCTCTGACATTTGGCACTAGGATGTGTCAACCCCCATCTCTAGTGACCTTGGGCAAGTCCCTGCTCACCTTGGAAGCTCCTTGTGCTTGGCCTGGGGGCAGCTGCCGGCCTCTTTGTGAAGGACAGAGCCAGCTGCTTCGGCCCCCACCTGCTCCACCTCTGCTGGGCCCTCAGCCACCAGCTGCTGCCTAGCAACAGGGGGTGGGGGTGGGGTCTGCAGGATCTGGGCTGTGGGCAGACATCCCACCCCTCTCCCACATCCCACACGGGCCTTGGAGACCTCGTGCCAAGCCCGTGAGGGTTTCCAGGCCAAGTGAGGGAGGGAGGCAGGTTCCGAGGGCTGCACAGCTGCGGGGTCCAGCGCCGGCCTTGCTGAGCGAGCCGAGAGATCTGGGGCGTGCGGCCTCACCTTCCCGAGCATCGGCTGCTCCGTGCACACCGCCGCGGACGCCATCCCAGCCTGCGTCGGGAGGGTTATGAAGATGACAGGTGTGAAGGCCTCGGGAGTCTCAACCCGGGAGTCCCCATCTGCAGTTGGGGGCTCACTTAGAAATGCAGAGTGGCTCAGATGTCCACCTCACAGCCCGGATGTGAAGCGTGGGACCGAGGCCAGTCCCTGACTAACCATTAAAGTTACTGAGCACCACTGTGTGCCCGAGCTGGTGCTGAGCGCTTTGCATACATTAGCTCCTTGAATTTTCACAACGACCCTGGGAGGCAGGAACTAGCTTTATCCCCATTTTACAGATGGAGAGACTGAGGCCCTGAGAGGGCAGGCGACTTGCCCAGGGTCACACAGCCAGGAAGCGGCAGAGCCAGGATTTGAACCTAGGTCTGTGTGACTCCAGAGCCTGTGCTCTGCAACCTGCCCTGACAAGGCTTCCCTGCATGCCTGCTGCGTCCTGTAGCCTCCTCCCTGCCCGCCAGGCCGCTCTGCTCTGCTGCAGGACGCCAGGGCAGGACTGTGACGGCTTTTCTCTCTCCTCTTCCTCTTCCTCAGGAAGGTGACGCCGGAGCCCCGTCCCCAAACAGAGATGCTGGGGGCTTTGAAATACGGGAAGAACAGCAAAGGGCTGCGGGCGGTCGGTGGTGGGGAGAGAGAGAGACTGTCAGGTAGGGAGCTAAACCCGCTGAGGGAGCACACAGGGAGGGGTGCACAAGATGGGAGGAGGGAGAGGCTGTGGGAGGGGAGGAAGGAGAGGGAGAGGAAGGAAGGCAGAGACCGTGAAGGGGGAAGAGAGCAGGAGAGAGGAAGGCAGCAGGGAGGAGGGGAGAGGAAGGAAGGGCTCCCAGAGCCGCAGAGAGGGGAGGGGGGTTGATCTGAACGCTCCTCGGAGCCCGCGGGGGGCGGCAGGGCCTGGCCCACCCAGTCAGAGGAAGGCAGATTGTTCTGCTTCCCAATTCTGCCCAGGACCCAGGGGCAGAGCCGACAACGGAATGAGAATTCCAGTCTCTGGGCCGGAGCTCTGGAGCCCGCTGCTGCCCAGGATTCCAGGGACCAAGGCCGGGTCTCCAGTGCCCCCTGGTCTCCATGGCCCAGGAGGGCAGGGCTTCCTCGTCCTGGACTAGAGGACCACAGGCTCTCCTAGGTGGGGAGAAGGATCTAGGGCTCAGACCCAAAGCAGACATCCCCCTTATGACTTCCTTCTGGCATTGCTCTCTACAGAGGGAGCTCACTACCACCAGGGCAGCTCAGTTCCTCCCAGGATAGTTCCAGGAAGTGAGGTTTGAGCTCTGTCGCATGAATGGGTATGAGTTTACTAGAAGCAGGGAGAGAAGGTGCTCTATCCGGGAAGAAGGAGCAGCAGTGCAAAGGGCCCTGGTGGACGGGCACACAGTGGGTTGAAATCTGAAATCTGAGACTAGGGGGCTGCAAGGAGGGAGTTGCTGGTGTAAAGTGAGACTGCAGTGGGGCAGGAGCTGGTGCCCGCAAAGGCTTATAGACCACAGGGCAAGGCTCAATCTTTATCCTTGGAGCAATGGGGAGCCATCGATAGTTTAAGGGGGAGAGAGGCTGGTGTTGAGATTCGCATGTCAGGATCCTTCCATCTGTTGTATAGAAAATCAAGGGAGGCCAGAGGGACAGCAGGGAGTCCAGGGAGGAGGCTGCTGCAGTGGCCCAAGTATGGGGTGATGAGGGGCTTGGGGGGCAGGGGATGCGGTGGGGGTGCAGAGAGGCCCATGTGAGCGTGAACAGAGAGGTCTTGCAGATGTTTGCATTTGGGGGTTGAGGGAGTCTGGGGGCAGCATTGAGTGATGTCGGGCTTCTCACTTGGGGGACAATATGGCAAGTCGGGGTGTGGGCTTTCCCCAAAGAGAACCACTGACCCTCTGGTGCTCACTGTCACCTGGGGAGTGCCTTAAAATACTGATTCTTGGGCCCATCCCAGGCCTATTGATTCCAGATGGCTAAGGATGGAGTTCAGAATCCACATTATTATTATTATTCTTTTCAGAGACAGGGTCTCACTCTGCTGCCCAGGCTGGAGTATGGTGGTGCAATCACAGCTCATTGCAGCCTTGAACTCCTGGACTCAAGGGATCCTCCCGCCTCAGCCTCCCAAGGAGCTGGGGCTATAGGTGTGTGCCATCACACCCAGTTAATTTTTTAGATTATTTGTAGAGACAGGGTCTTGCTATGTTGCCCAGGCTGGCTTTGAACTCCTGGCCTCAAGTGATCCTCCTGCCTTGGCCTCCCAAAGCTCTGGGATCATAGGCGTGAGGCACTGCGACCAGCCCAGAATCTGCATTTTAAAAATTTGCTTCCAGGTTACTCCAAGAATCAGTCCATCCACCAGGGGGAATGGCCTAGCACCTGGGGGACATTGAGTTGACCCCCATTTTACGGAGGAAGAAGCAGGGCCCTGAGAGGGAAAGGGACGTTCCCAGGATCATACAAGACAACCAGCCTTAGACGTGTGACGAGCTGTTCCCTTGTGGCTGCTCCTCAGTCTGGGCTGAGCAGGCTGTGGGATGGTCAGAGAGAACCACAGGCTTCCGGCTCACACTGACCGTGGGTCAAATCCTGATGTCACCATTCCCTCCTTGGGAGGTACAAGGCAAGTCACGTCACCTTTCTTAGTCTCAGGGTCCTCACCCGCAAAATGGGCACAAAATACCTACCTGGAAAGCTGGTTGCGGTGTTTGCAAGTGATGAGGTGCCCAAGGCAAGAGTCCAGTGCTCAGCAAAGGGAAGCTCTAATTATTAAAGCTCCATCCCACCGCTCAAGGGCAGCCTCAAGTACACCAGAGGCGTGAGTGGTCTCTGTGTGTCTGTGCACACGTGTGCAAGCGTGTGTGTGACGGGTGTTTTGAAGAGCCACTTCCCCAGGCCACCGACCCATCGCAGTGCCTAACAGCCCACCATTAAAGCCACATTTCCCTGGGTGCTGTTTTGTTCTGCACAGTCCTGAGCTCAGCAGGATTTTGCAGAGGAGGAGGGAGAGGCCTGGGAGGGGAGATCACCTGCCCCAAGTCCCACAAGAATGAGGACCCCAGCCCAGGTGTGCTGCTCCACTTGCCTGGTCACCTGGTCTGGTGGCCCCTGGGTGGCAGCAGGGTTTGTGGTGGGGGAGCAGGAACGTGTGCGCCCCGCAGAGCCTGGGGAGGGGGCTGGGCAAAGCGCCTGCCACAATCAAGTCGCAATCAGCGCTAATCAGCGTGTTCTTGAAATAGACCCAACTGGATGGGGGAAGCGAGCAGCCGCCTGGGTTTGTATAGCAGCAATCAGAGGGAGGCAATTTTAGATCTGCGGGAACAACAGCTCTTTGTCCGTGCGCCCAGGGACTCTGCCGAGCTCCGCTAGCCCACTGCGGCTTAGAAATAAAAACACCCATCAGGCCTGCAGCTGCCCTGGGCCAGGAAGCGGGGTGTTGGAGCAAGGAGTCCAGCTGCCTCCAGGGTGAAGTCCAAATTGCCTAGCACCTTGGCTGCGTACCTACTGTGTGCTGGGTGCATGGACCGACAGCTGCTTCTGTTGGGAGAGGTGGGCTCCATTTTGCAGGGGAGAGGATGGAGGCTCAGAGAGGTAGGGGCTTGTCCAAGGTCACCTAGCTGGTAACTGGCTGAGCTCGAAGGGAATGCAGTCTGTCTGGCTCCAGAGCTTGTGTCCGTTCCTTTTATGGGGGACCATCGGGCCCTAGGAGACATCGTTCAGAAAAACATACGCCAACATCCACTTGTCCTAGGTTAACATAAGCCAACACCCTAATGGAGCGCCCTGGTCTTGCAGAAATCTTGAGGCCTGGAGATTACTGGTCCCAGTTTGCAGATGAGGCAAGAGAGGATCAGAGAGGTGAAGGGACTTGCTTGAGGTCACCCGGAGGGTGCCAGCGGCAGAGCCAGGACTCAGACCCACGTCTTTGAGATGCCAGGGCCCACACGGGAAATCACTGAGGTCTGAGCTTCTTCACAGGCCTGGCCTCTGCCCCGGGAAGCTTCCCCTGCTGGCCATGGGGCCGCCATCCCCTCCCTTGGTCACCATGGAGCTGGCCCTTGTGGCGGGGTTTATCTGGGTGGCAGACACTGTGGTTTTTTGGTGACCCAGTATCACTCCCCCATCTGTTGGTACCTGCACCCCAATTTCCTTGTGGGGCGGTGGCTTTCAGGCAGAAGGAACACTCTGCAGCGGGCAGTGGGGTGTGCTTGGCTCAGGGCACCCAGCCGTGAGTGCCGACAGGCGTGAAGTGCCCATCAGGGGTGCTGGGGAAGGTGCCCTGAGGGAGGGAGGTGGGCAGACAGCCAGGAGGGGGCTTCGGCAAGGGTCCAGGGGACGGCAGAAGGCTCAAGGCAGCAGCTGGGGCTGGAGGGAAGAAAGTGGATTTGGGAGATTGGGAGGAGGAAGCGCCAGTGAGACTCACTGGTCTCTTGAACGTGGAGTGAGAGGTTTTCTCACTTGAGCCTCCGGCCCCCCCAGACCTCGGTCACCCTCCGCCCCTCTCCCTCCATCCACCAGGAAATCCTGCCGGTCTCAAATGCGCCCAGGATCGGCTCACGTCTCCATTCTCCCTCTCTGAGACAGCCACCGTCTCTCTCCTGGACTACAAGAGCTTCCCGCCTGGTCTCTCTGCTTCTACCCAACCCCCTCCCTGCCAGCCAGAAGGGTCATCTCAAAATAGGACTCAGAGCATGGCCCTCTTCTGCCCCACACCCTTGCTCATCCTTCTGTCGCACCCGCACTGGCCTCCCAGCCCGTCACAACCCGCCTGCCACCTCTCTTGGCGTCCTCCTACTACTCTCCCTGTGTTCACTTGCATCAGCCACCCTGGCCTCTCAGCCGCTCTGTGCCCAGCGCAGGGCAGCTCGCACCCCAGGGCCTTTGCCCATGCTGCTCCCTCCGCCTGCGTGTTTCTCCCTGCTCAGCCGAGGGCTCCTCCCTCGCCTTCCCAGCCTGGCCTTCCCTGACCAGCTGTTTAAAATCCCACCCCGCACACTCCCCGACCCTCCCTATGCCTCCTCTCCATTTTATTTTGAGCCGGATCATTTCTCATCTTCTGCCACCCTGTGTATTCCTACTGTCTAAAATGTTGTGGTCTTGTCTCCTCTGGCTGGAATGCCAGCTCCAGGAGGGCAGAGCACCGTGGGTGCGCCATCAACACCTGCAGCAGGAAGCAAGTGGGTGGACGCGGGTGTCACTGGCTGAGCTGGGAAGGAGCAGGCTGGGTGCGGGCGGGGTTGTAAGGGATGAATTGATCAACTGGGCAAATGGAGTTTGAGATGCTGAATGGACATTCAAAGGAGAGATCCGGAAGGCAGCGAGGATACAAGTGCATGTCTCAGTTTCCTCATCTGTAAACTGGGCTGATAGTCCCAGCCCCCTCAGTGGCGGGGGTGGGGCGATGAGTTAAAAGAGGCGGCTGTGCTGGGCACTGGCTCCTTCTCCCCTCCGGCAGCTGCAGCAGGCTCCCCGAGACAGGCCACAGGCTCGACGCCCCCGAACGCCCGCACCAGTGTGCGGCAGGAGGGTCCTGCTTCTTTGGCTTCTTCCTCAGCTCCCCAGGGGAGGCTGGACCCCAGGGTGGAAGGACATTGGGGGTGGCACAGTCCCCTCTCCCCTCCCTCCCCTTCTGGCCGTTTCTTCCCACGGCAGGAGAACCGTTTTTCTTTCCCTCAGCGTCTTCATTGGAAACCAGCCTCTGGATAGCAGCAAGAAGAGGACTTTTTAAAATAGCTTTATTGATTTTGTTTCTTTTGGAATATAAAAGCAATAGATGTTCTTTGTTAAGAAAAAAATTGGATGGCACAGGAAAAAAAAAAGAAAGAAAGAAAAAGAAGATAAAAATCAGCCCAAACCTCATCATCGAGAGATAATCACCACCGTTTCCGGGCTCGGCCCCCTCGCTCTGTCCCGGGCAGGCGCTTGGGGTCAGGGCCGGGCTCCAGGCACTGCTGGGTCCGTGGTCAGAGCAAAACCCAAGGCCTGTCCCGTGTGCGGGTGGGCCCGGAGGGGCTGCCTTGGGCTCCTCACGCCTCACTACCATGAGAGTATTCACCCAGCCGCACACCCAAGAAAGCTTTAACAGGAATATGTTCAATAATCGCCCTTCCTGCTTATTTGGAGCTTTCTAAAACAAGTGCCAGATAGCCACGATGTCATCTCATCCTCAGGATGACCAAAAGGGAGCGTTCCTGCGATTAGTCCCACATTATATACGAGGAAACCGAGGCCGGGAGAGGCAAAGTGTCTTTGTCCAGGGTACACAGTGAGTCAGAACTAGCACGCGGCTCTCTGCCACCAGCAGGGGCCCTTCCGACTGTGGCCCTGGGTCACGGGGACGGGAACCACATCCTTCCCACGTGCCAGACACCTGGCACGCACCAGCGTCGCATTTAGGCTCTCAGCGTCCCTGCCAGAGAGGATCCTTCTGCCCACTTGTACACATGAGGACACTGAAGTCAGACAGGTGAAGTCACCTGCCCAAGGGCACACAGCCAGGGAGTGGGAGAGTAAAAACTGAACACTGGTGTGTCTGGCTGTTGGGGTCGTGCTGCAAACACAACTAGGGATGGGGTGGGTGAGAAAGATGACTTGTGCCTTTTTGCCAAGAGCAGCCCTTCTGTCCCCATCGAGGCACCCAGGGTGGGCCTTTGGACCCTCTAGTCTCTCACTGGCCTGAGCCTGGACCACAGGGAGGGGACTTGGGCTTGGCAGCAGCGCCACCTGCTGGCGGACTTGCTGCCACCTGCCTGTCTGAGCCCCGACCCTGGTGCGGGGGAGGTGGGTAGGGCAGCCAGGCCCAGTGCTCTTTGGTCCCTGCTAAAGACCCCCGCCAAGCAGGAGCTGCCCGAATAGAGAAAAAAACCGAGGACTCTGGGTTTGATACCCCTGGCTTCGAATTCCATCTCAGCCTGTGTGACGCAGGGCAAGTTCCTCCACTTACCTCGTTGGGCCTGTTTGCACATGTGTAAAATGGGAATAAATCACGATTGCAGGTTGTTTTGAGGCTTATGGAAAATGCCTGACCTTATCCCAGGTAACGGTAGGTGCTCAATAAATGATCCTTGCCTGCGAGCTACAGTTTCCTCTGTCCCTTCTCTCCACCACCTGACCGGGGTCTCCCAGGGATCAGGCCCGGATTGCTCTGCCGGGTCTCCCCGAAATCCCTCGGGCCCTGCTGGCAGGGCCCGAGCTCCTGCCCAGACTGGTCTACGAGAGCCTTGTCACTCTGGGAACGGCTGGCTTTGGCAAGAGACTCAAAGGGAGGCAGAGAAAATTCCCAGGAGAATAAGAAAAGCCACGTGTTTGCCAGACCCAGGTGGGGGGTGTCAGGAAAACCTGGGCCTGCACTGGCCTAGGCAGGTCAAGGTTGCGGTGTCCCCACCCACGCCACACCTGCAACTGCTTCTGGGGTCTGCGGCTCTGGCTGGGCCTTTCTGTCACTCCAGGTGGGCGCCACGTTCTTCACTCACACTGAGTTCCCTCCATTGTGTCCGCCTCCACCTCTGAGAGCATTTCTGAGCTCCCCTCCTCCTCCTCAAGGCTGCACGGTGCCCCCAAGGTGACCAAGGGCTCCCCAGCAAGGACCGAGGGCCTTGATATTTTTTATGACTCTTGATGGCTCTCAGCATCTCTTAAACGCTCCCCAGTCATCCTCCACTTCTGTCAACAGCCCCCTGCAACTCCTGTCCCTGCTGTCACCCTCTGCCCCTCACGACTCCCAAACGGCTCCATATAGTCTACTGGATCCGCGGGACCCCCACACCTCTTTCAGGTCTCTGGGGTCCCGGGGTCCCCTCCACTCTCAAGGCCGCTCCCTGGCCCCAACATCCCCTTGTCCCTCTCAGTGGATCCAGTGGACTTCTAACATTTCTGGGAAACTACAGAGGCTGCCAGAGGTCCCTAGTGTCACCAAGGGCATTTCAAGGCCCCTGAAGACCCTCAGACTTTCCCCACATGGCCTCACTTTTCCACAGTCTTGCACGCGCTGTCACTGCTAATGGCTATGGGGACACCCAGTGGCTCCCAACAGTGCTGTGATGGGTATTTCGTGTCAACTTGACTAGGCTGAGGGTGCGCAGATGGCTGGTAAAACACTGCTTCCGGAAGAGATGAGCACGTGAGTGGGCAGACTGCTGGTGGCTGTCACCCAGCCCCTGAGGGCCTGCACAGAACAAAAGGCAGGGGAAGGGCGGATCTGCTCTCTCCGCCTGGGCCGGACACCCGTGTCCTCCTGCCCTCGGACACCTGCACTCTGGTTCTCGGGCCGTCAGGCTCGACCGGGAGCCATACCCCCCGCTTCCTGGGCCTCCAGCTCGCAGAAGGCAGATCACGGGACTTCTCGGCCTCCGTAAGCGCACGAGCCCGTCCCTCCCAACGCATCCGTTCCTGTGTATCCGGATGTATATCCTGCTGGCTGTTTCTCTGGAGAAGCCTGACTAATACAGGTGTCTGCGGAAAATGCCTGGGCCCTGGAGCCAGGCACACCTGGGGCTGTTACCCGCTTCTGCCACTTTCCAGCTGTGACCTTGGGTGGCAGACTCTACCGCTGAACCTGCTTTCTCCTTGGTAGAACGTGCACACCATGCCAACCTACACAGTGGCTGAGGGCAAGGTGACACAGACGACAGGGGCAGTATGGTTTCCAGCGCTGAGCAGGCCTTCAGTGCCTGTCTATCCCTGTCCTCACCGCTCCCCGCTCTGAGGCAAGCTGGGCACCTGTTTGCTGAAGCCCCTGCCTTGTGGAAGGACCTGCACCAGGTGCCACCCCTGATGAGCTGGTGTCACCTGACACTCCTGTCTGTCAGAGAGATCAAAGAGGGGTCATCCCAGCCTCACAGCTGCTTATAAAAAGCAGACCAGGGACGGGGAGGACTCTGGTTTCTGCCCCACTCCCCCAAAGATGTCCTCCTGCTTCTGTCATTGCTAGGGCTGTTGCCTGGCCTCACACACGCTTCCTTGTCTGAGCCGCCCATCCCTCAAGGTGCAGCTCGAGCCCTGCACACGTGGTTTAGTGGCCGGGTACACGGGCTCCGAAGACCCAGCAAACCTCGATCCAAGCCCAGCTCCTCCTCCTGCCAGGAGGTGTATCTTGCATCTCTTTGGGCAAACTATTTACGGATCTTAAGTTTCCTCATATGAAAAATGGGATTAACAACACTTACCTCTTAGATCTGTTGTGAGGCCCTGAGAGCAATGCAGGCATGACACTGGGACCTAGCAGGTGCTCAGTAAACAGTGCTGAGCCCTACCTTGGGCACTCTCTGGATACTCGGGCCTTGGCACATTCTGCCTTGTGGTTCCCTGTGGAGTGGCTGACACTTCAGTGCACCTGGAAGCTCTGAGCGGTGCGTGTGTTATTCCTCCCAGCAGCCCCCACAAAGGGAACCTTACTTAGAAGTCAGAGACAGAGAAGTTGCCAGAGTTGGCAACAAAGACTCACTCTTCTCCTGAGTGGGTAATGAGGTGCCCAAGCTCATTTGCTTTTTAACATCTCATTGCCTGAGATGGTGCAGGGACTGGTTTGAGAAGGGAGTACAGAGGAGTTCTGGGGGAATCTTGGGCCAGCTAAGTTCCCGCTCTGGGCCTCATTTCTTCACCATTCTACCAATGGCTGAGCCGAGGCCCATGGAAGTGGGCAGACTTGCCCGGTGCCACACTGTAGAGCTCCAGCTGGCTGGAGAAGGCTGAGCACTGGAAGTCAGAACAGCTTCTCCCCATGAACTTACCCCTGTCCAGAGGGATGTGGGCACCTCTCCTCCTGACTAAGAAGAGCAGGAACACTCCAGGGAAGGGGCTATTCCACTCGTCTTAAGAGCCCTGGTTTTACCTCCAAGCATGGAACATGGGGTGCTCAGTACAGACCTGCTGAATGCACGAAAGGACCCGATTTTCCAAGGTTTGCATATCTCAGCAGAAAATGTCTGTGTCTGCTCTTTGGTGCCTGATCTCCTCCCCCATCCCACAGGAAAATCTCTTAGGCCTGAGGTAGCCCTTGACTTCACTTCCAAAGCTCCCCTCCCCTTCTCTGGTTTTTTTGTAGTGTCTGATAGAGCCAGGCTGCAGAATCACACTTGGCCAGCAGGGGCCACTAGCACACACTGCAGCCTGCAGGGTCTACTGGGTCAATTAATTCCTGACGGTATTAACACTGTAGGAACAAGAGTCTGCAAAACAGGCTCCCTGGGAAAGAGTGAGACCCACATTTCTGGACCCAGCCTATCCTTGTCTTGCAGCTGCAGCTACTTAACACAATACACTTTCAGACATGGGGAAGGAAGGTGGCAGGGGGCAAGTGACAGGTGACCGCACCAATGTCTGTGGCTCTGTGAAGTTACGAAGTACTCAGGGGCCTCTGTGGCTCACAGAGATGTTCTGAATTCCAGAACTCTGTGGGATGCTTTCCCTGTGAGCAGCTCTTACCACCTCAGAGAGAGTGAGAGGCTAAGAGGGTTCAGGTAGAACCAAGATCGGGGATTTTAAGCAAAAATGTTGACCAGAGAGGAATGAGTAGACAGTGCGTAAAATGATCTTCCTGTACCATGGGTTAGCAAGATAAAACACACTTGGTGGTCTCAAGCTGCCATTTGGAAACCTCAGACACAAATTTAAAGATGATTTTTGTCTAAGTTCTGAGCGATACCACAAACACTTTTTGAGCATAGGCACTGTTCATTCAGGATAATAAAAATTAATGTGAACACGTAACTTTACCATTCATGCTCAGAGGGCACAGGAACTTCATGATTATCCTGAAGCCAAAATCGGAGCCACTATCCCCATTTTAGAGATGAGAAAACTAAGGCTGGCAAGGGCAGATCCAGGAGCCTGAAGCAGGGCTGCACACTGCAAATCCTCATCTTTCCACTCCGCCTGGCCTGCCCCAGACAGGAGGGTCTGCCGGCCAGGACAGACGCGTGAGCTCTGTGGCAGCTACTTCTGCCACTGCGAGGTGGCTGTTGCTTTCTTTGGGCCTTGCAGCGTGAGAAGCAGGAAGGCACAGTGATCAAGACACGGGGCCTGGGGTGAGACAGACTTGTGTTCTTTTTCCATCCTGTTATTGACTAGCTGTGTAACTGTGGGCAAATTGCTTGACTTCTCTGCGTCCCAATGAGGGGAAGTAATAAATAAATAAAGCAATACATATGTAACGTGGGAAAGTATCTACTTTACCAGTTGTTGTGAGGATTAGAGATCACTTTGGTAATGCCTCCGGCAGACTAGGCGAGGGGCGGACACAGGAACAGGAGGAGGCCTGGGCTCCTGAAACACCCCTGCTTTTCACTTTGTTTCCAACTGGCCGTACTGAGTTGAGGCTGCAGCCTCCAAGCGTGGAACTCAGACGGTTTTGCAGGCATATCATGGAGGTAACAAAAACCAGAAAGAGAAAAATCCAGTGAACAGCACCCTGCTGGGGACAGCCACGCGATAGTTTGTTCATTTCTTTAATTTTTAAAAATGAGTAAGCAGACAATCGTGTGCCCTTTGAATACCCATAACCTTTTTCATTTTTTAATAATACCGTAAATATCTCAGAAAGGATGTATTGTTTCTAATGGATATCAAAAAAGTCATCACAATGATGCGTCCCCTGCCCCATGGTGCCCTCCCCACCCCCAGAGTTGCGCAAACACTAGTAGGAAATTACAAAAACCAGAAAACAGCAGTCAGCACTCCGCCCTGCCCGCCAGTGGCGTAGGCCAGTCAGGTGTTAAGTGCCGTGTGACTGCCGCGCCCGCAGGGGTCTGTGCCTCGGAAAGAGCTGCTGGTGGAGACCGGGCGGCGGTGGCGGCGGCGGGCAGGCTCCCTCCAGGGACTCGCTGCAGGAGAGCAGGTGAGGACCACCGTGCAGGGCGCCCAGCTCGGGCCACACAGCTCAGGGAGACGAGAGGGGGACGGTGGTCTGTCTGTGGAAGCCAGGCAGGCCTGAGCTGTGTGCACAGGGCCAGGGGCGGCTAGACCTGCTGTCCCTCCCTGCCCAGAGGGGCACTGGGCATCCCTTTTAGCAGACTTGGACTTCAGAGGGGGGCTGGCCGGAGCAGAGACACTGGGAGTTTGGAAACTTGTGGGTGAAAAAACCACATGGGTCCCCTGCCCGGGTCTGCAAGAAGCTCACATTTCTACCACGTCAAATCGGGAACATACAGGAAAAGGAAAAGAGCATGCACCTTCCCCGCCCCTAGGAGCGCAGACACCAAGGCAGAGGCTGGCGTAGGGTCCAGTTAGAAAAGCAGAGCGGTATGCGCCACAGAGTCTGCGCCAGGTGGGAGGGAGCGACCCCAGCCCCCTGCAGACTCCGGATGCCCCGTTCTCCCTCCAGCAAGAGCAGGCGCTTCTCAGTCCCCTGGCGACAGAGGCGGGTGGGATGGGGAAAGATCTGACGGGCAGGATGGCGGGGGTGGGGAGGGGACAGCAGGAGGGAGAAGAGGTGGCCAGGGACAGGGAAAGGCCTGGGGAGGACACCAGGTGTCAGGCTCCACTGTAGCTCCCCGGAGGAAGGGACTGAGACACAGATCCTGGTCAGGCAGCTGCAAGAGTAGACGGCGAGTCCGCCCAGAACGCCAGCCCTGCTGGGGGCGGGGAGAGAGAACTGGGGGTGAGAGCAGAGGACCGGGACGGAGGGCAGGCCAGGCCATGGGGGCTGAGGACCCCCTGGGCACTAGAGAGCAGGGCTGCTCCCAGATGAGATAAAACTAGGGCTTTAGGGGAAAACATACATCCCTACCATTTCATTTCCATGATAATCTTGATTTTAAATAAGCAGGTGGGGAGGGGAGCGGGGAGGGCTGAGATTATTGCCTGCAAATCTCCAACAGAGGCCAAGATCAAAGGCAGGTCCTGGAGCCAGCAAGGCAAGCAAAGAGAGTCCCTATGGGAACACCCAATCCAGCCCGTCCCCCAATTTGGGAGTTAGGAAAACTGAGGCACAGAGAGGGGAAGGGAAGGGAATGTCCAAGGTCACTTTAGTGGGATCAGGGTGGTGGGGGTGGGGGGCAAGGGGACTTCAACCCAGGAGTTCTGAGTCTGATGGGACCTTTCCTCTCTGCCCCACAGCCTTGACCTTGCTGTCTGCAAACCCACTGCCCTTGGGAAAGGGAAGGTTTAGGACGAGCTCTCCCTGGGGGCGCGGAGACAGGGACTCGGAATGCTTGGTTAAAAGCCTGACAGAGGAGGACAGGCACCACTCCCCACCCCACCTGCCCCACAACCCAAGTATAAAAGTTTTACAATATTATACACTGTTTCCTAACCCCTAGAAAACATTGATTAAAACTGCCCTAGGACAAGAAAATTTCGCTATTTGCTGTACAGTATTATCTCTTCGCAGTGGTTACTTCCACGATGACCGGGGCGAGGAGAGGAATGTGACTTGAAACCAGAGTGTACGGTGGCCACCTGAAAATTAACGTGTTAATAAATCATGTGCAAAGGAGCAAGCCCTACCATTAGGAGAAGCACGTGTCTCAGGTATTCATTTACACGCGGGGGAAGAGGGGGACCCGGTGGCAGGCGGCGGCTCAGAAGTGCGTCTCCTTCTCTGTGATGGTGGCGATGGCCCCGTCGCCCTTGAGTTTGGCGTCACAGTCATTAACCGTCACCGTCCGTGGGCCTGCCCCAAGCTTGCCCCGAATTTTCAGGTCAGCGCTGGGGATCGTCAACTTCCGGAATTTCTAGATGGTTGGAGGGGAGAAGAGCCGTCTGAGATTAGCTGCCAGGGTGCCGGGGTCGGCCTCGGCCTCTCCCACCTGCACCAGGGGGAAGCCTTGGTGTTGTGGGGTCGTCAGGCGGAGGTCGGGGCCCCAGCCCTGCCACTTACAGCCGCGTCCCGATGAATGGCCTCCCTGGGCCTCAGTTTCGTCCTCTGGAAAGTGGGGACAGTGCAGGTCCCCGCTCCCGGCGTTAGGTGAGGAGCATGGAGATGGCATGTGGAAGTACCTAACCTTACACCCGGCCTGTGGAAAGCGCCTGGGACCCAGAGCTGTCATCAGGGCCATGCATGGCTGCGTCCCCTTCCCTCTGCCGAACACCGGGAAGCTGGGGTTTGGGTCACTGCTTGGCCACTCACTGCAGTGTCCTCATCTGTGAAGTGGGACCACAGGGCCTGCCTGGAAGGGCTGCTGTGAGGCGAGTGGTGAGGCACCTCCAGGGCCGTCTGTAGGGCCATCGCTGGATAAATGGGTGCATTTCCCACAAAAGGGTGCCATCGTGCCAGGGCAGTGTGCGGCAGGTGTGGTGCGCTCCGCGCGGTGCCCCAGGGCAGGACCATGAGCGCCAAACCCAGCGTGCCCAGCCTTGCAAAGCGCCCGCTCCGAGACTCCTGCCGCCTCCGCCCTGCCTCTCAGACCACACGGGGCCCCCGCAGCGCAGCTTCATCTGTACTCCCCAGGACCCCCAGGAGAAGACCCCGGGCCAGGATTTGGGAGACCCTCTCTGGCCATAAACCCTTTCCCAAGGGGGGCCGCAAAGACTCTGGGGAGGCCCGTTTCTCATGATCAAGTTGTTTTCTCTCTTGGATCCTGCCATGCCTAAGAGGCTGAACCTACACTGATTGAATCCTAATCCTCGTAGGATTAATGAGTGGAGTCACCTGTGCTGGTTAATAGGTGCCTCCTGTGGCCCGGCACATGCCGGGAGCGATGCAGACCAGGGGCCGGAGCACAGGCTCTGGAGCCAGGCGCCGCGGTTTGTGTCCCAGCCCCACCACCCAGCACGGGCAAGAAGCTTGACCCTCTGTGCCTCTGTCTCCTCATCTGTAAAAGGGGGACAGTAATGGTACCCGCCTTCCAGGGTCTCATGAGGCTCAGGTTGGCAGACTTAGCACAACACTAACATGTTATCCCTCTTGGTACGATGCGTCCCTCCAGAGCTCTCCTGTCCGTCAGCAGAACCTTTGCGGGGACTGAGGCTCAGGGAGGGGAACAAACCCGCACAAGGGCTTTGGGAAGGAAGGCCTGGAAACTGGGCTGACCCCTCCAAAGCACTTGCTCCCTTTAAGGAGCCCTGCTGAGTCAGCAGGCGTGCGCTTAGGGACATGGAGGGGACCTAGGAAAATAGTCCCTCCCCTCCCTCCCACACCAGGTCTGAGATCATCTCCTGGCTTTACCAGGAGACACCGGGCATTTCTGAACACCAAAAAGCCACCTGGAAGTTTAGACAGGGGCCTTCCAGTGGTGGAGGTTCAAATGCCCTGGGGCAGCTCCCCTCTGGACATGGGTGGCTGGGATCAGAACCAACCAGCTGCCCTTGGCCAAACTCCCTGCGGGCACCAGGGAGCCTGACTTGCCCTGGGGCACGAGCAGGGAGGAAGGGACCTTCCCTCCTGGCTGGCTCCCTCTGGCCAGACACACGGCTCTTCCAGAGCCAGGCCCCTCCGTGGGGGTGGGCAGGGGGCTGGGTGCAGCTGACTCTGGGCTGGAACTTGCATTCAGGCTCTGTGCAGACCCACTCCCATCTCCCTCTGGGCTTGGCCTGGGAGGCCAAGGTCAACTCCTGCAATCCCTGAGGTGAGACAAGGCCCCACAGAGGAGTGCAGCCAGTCCAGCAGAGGAAGCTGAGGCAGCGAGGCTCCAGGGACAAGACCACAGACTCCAGAGTCTCTGCTTTACTATTCAGAGGCTGTGTGCCCTTGAGCAAGTTGCTTCACTTCTCTGTGCTTCAGTTTCCTCATCTGTGGAGACAAAGAGAGTCTCCACCTCACAAGATTGCTATGAGGATTAAGTGACTCAGTATTTGCAAGTTGCTTAGAAGAGTGGCACACAACAAACACTCTGCTGAATCCCCGCAAGCCATCTGACCTCGGAGGTCAGATAGAAAGTGTGCGCCCTGCAGTGAGGCGGGCTTGGGTTGACGTTCACTCTGCGACAAGAGACTGAGCTCCTAGAAATTCAACCCCAAGGCCACACGGAGACACCTACAACACAACCACGGTGATGAATGCCCCCGGGAGGGGCCTGCCACAGCTCCCCTGAAAGGCAGTGGGGGCACCTTTTCATCGCGCTGGTTGTTCAGACGAGGAAGCTGAGACCTGGGACGCGCCCACACCCGCCGGCCCTCCCAGGCAGAGCTGGTCCGCCCTCCTGGCTGTCTCACCTCAGGCAGCGTCCCCTCCGTCTTCCACAGCTGGAGGAAGATCCAGAGCGGGATGCAGAGCATGGAGGACAGGGCCATGAGCCAGCCGATGCCGTAGCCCCAGGCCGGGTAGGTGTACACGTTGTTGTACTTGAGCGGCTTGTACTTGACCAGGAAGAAGATGAAGATGCCCTGTGGAGAGATGGAACAGAGGTCCCTGGGGACGGGTGCAGTGTCCAGGCTCGGGGCTGCGGGAGGCCAGCAGGGGAGAAGGTCACCCCGTCTGACAGTCTTAGAGAGGTGAGCCCCTGGCCCGGGACCACAGCGCCAGACACCCACGGAGCTGACCCCGGGCCCCAGACTCCTGGGGTCCTGGAACCCAGCGACAATGGCGGGTAGCCAACCATGTCTTCGCTGTTACCACAGAACGGGGTGCCTCCCGTCCCCCCACCACACCCCCAGGAGCCTCTTCTTCCCCCTCTGCCCACTACGAATGTTCGTATTTTCCCAGTTACTACTTGGGGCTGGTTTCAGAGCTGCCTCTCAGATCCACGGTCGTCTGTGAAGAAGCTCTGAGACGCTTCAAGGGCCCAGAAGTGGGTAGAGAGTGATGGGCTGTTTTTGTTTTTTTCTAATTAAACATCTGCTCTCAAAGGCTCCTCTGTGGCCTGGTCTCAGGGACAGAATGTGTACCCCGATGTCCCCCTCAGCTCTGCTGCCTTTGCAGTTAGCAAGACCTTCCTGCTCACAGAATCCCAGCCGAGTGGGTCCCGGTGACCAGGTTGTGCCCACAGAATCCGAGGCCCTGAGGAAGGCAGCGACTTGCCTGTGGTCACAGAGCAAGCTGGCAGGGCTGGGATTCCAGGCAGGCTCTGCCCTCGTGAGGCCCAGAGCCTGTCCCCAAGGCTCTAGCTTCGCCAGGACCCATGGGGACATCAGCCTCGGCAGGGCTGGGGGCTGCGGAGTGGAAAAGTGGAGGGTGGATGGCTGGAGGGGGCTCCTGCGGGGTCCTTACCGCGCAGATCCCGGGGGTCACGACCTTCCAGCACCACTTAATGAGCGACAGTGGCCGGTAGCCAATCATGTCTTCAATGTTATCATAGAACCGGTTGCTTCCTGTGCGGAATAAATCAGAAGGTCACACACACGGCCCAGAGAATTTCTGACATGACCCAGGGGAAGGGCTAAGAGTGTTTGCTTCCCCCAGCTGGGGACAGAAAAATGGCGGCATGGACCTTATTTATGGCTTAAAAAATGACCAAGTCGTTACGTATGTGAGGTTTTGGAGTAAACTGCAGTAGGAGGGAGTCTGGCCCCATGCTGGGGAGAGTGCTCCCGGCTCGGGCAGTTGGGCCCAGATGAGGAGGAGATTCTGGGAGACCCCCGGGGAGAGGGAGGGCAGGTGGCTCGCAGGGCAGGGGCCCGGCAGGCTGCTTAGAGCAGAGTGGCCCGCAGGGTTGTGCCCGCGCTGTACGCCAGGCAGGAGCACCCGCAGTGAGCCCAGCAAGCCTCACCCACCTGTTCAGTTTGGGGACTGGAGGACCAGGGGGCGGTGTTTGTTGGGGCCAGGCGCCCCGCTGGTGGCTGTGCCTACGTTATGTCCCAGTTGGAAACGTGGTGATGACGACTCCATTTTACAGGGGAAACCGAGCCTCCGGGGCAGAGCCCAAGGTCACATTGCCCGAGCCCCGAGCACCCCCCTGTGCTGTGGGTCTCCCGACAGTGGCAGAGCCAAGGAGTCCTTGAAGAGGAGGAGGAGGAGACCAACACAGACAAAGAGGAGCCCCGGAGAACAGAGCCCACCAAAACCCTGGATGCCTGTTCCTGGGCACCAGGCAGGCAGCGGGGCGTGGAGGGGCCCGGCGTCTACTCACCGTACACCCAGCCGATGCAGACGCACTCGAAGATGGCCACAAAGAGAAGGCACATCCCACTGGCGGCGTAGGAGTCAAAGAGCTGGAAGATGTACATGCCACCCTGCAGGTGGCAGGACAGGTATGTGGACACACGGGAGAGCGAGGTGGCCCAGCTGGCCTGGCGAGGGCCCCTCGCTCTGCAGCGACCGTCAGCCCGGAGCCTGTGCCCCCCCCACCCGCTGGTCTGGACATTGTACCCTCCCACCTGGCCGCCCCCTAGGACCCTGTCCTCTGGGGGCTGCTAGAATTGTGGATGGTTTGTCTCATCTCAGCCCTCACTTCCCCACTCCCCAGGGCCGGAGACGACCCAGAAAATCTGAGACTTGAGGTGGGGATGCTCAGCACCTCTCCCTAGCTGGCCACAACAGCTTCCCCCTCCTATCCTCTCACTTGCCATCTTCTAGAGGAACCTTTCTCTGAACGTGCAAATGCAACCATGTCACCCTATACTTGAAAGTGACCCTTGGGCTCCCCCCAGCCTGCCAGTCATGGTCACTGCCCTCTTTCCTGGCCTCACCGACGCTCCCACGGCCACCCTTGAGATGCTCCCTCCTGGACAGAACATGGGGTAGTCTCACCTCTGTGCCTTTGCACATGCTGTTCCCTTTCACCAGGTAAGCTCCTTCAAAGCTCAGATCAAATGTCACCTCCTCCAACAAGCCCTCCTTGACAGCCTCATTCTTTGGGCCTCTAAAGCAAGTTTTATGGACTCACAATTTTCAAAAAAGTGCCCCCCTGTAAGCTGCTCTATTAGCTCTGAGCTCCCACTGAGAAGGCCCCACACACTGGTCTTCTTTGTGTCTCCAGCCCTCTGCACAGGGCCTGGCGCACAGTAGGTCCCTGAGAAATGTAAGTTGGATTGTGTGGCGTGTGAGCTGCAAGGGGGACGAACTCTGAGAGGCTTGTCCAGAGCTGGGTCCCAGTTTCCGGCCCAGACATGGCACACAGGAGGTGCGTGGCCTGTCTCTGTGGGTGAAGGACACTGTGGGCTGGATCTGCAGGTGCAAATCTGAGATGCTGATGCTCGGTGAAGTCCTGGGAGCTGTGAGCTCAGCTGGCCATGGTTATCGGGGAGGTTCTCCAGGAGGGATGGGAGGTGTCTGGGTGAGGAGGGAGGGAAGTCCAGCTACAGATGTGGGGAGAGGTTGGATCTGTCAAGATCATCTTTATGTTACAACAAGGGTCCTTAGGGGGTACAGTGAGGCACAGGGGAATGACAATGTAACGAGCTAGGAAGGACCAGGTGGAGGGTCTGAATGCCAGGACAGTGGGTTGGGTTAAGAGGCCAGAACGAAGCCTGGACAGCCTCCTGTGACTCTGCCATGGGGACAGGCTTGGAATTAAGCTTCCCCTCTGTGCTCCCATAGACGCCCGGGCCTCCTAGCGTGCACGGACCACACGGCCTGGGACTGTTTGCTTCTTCCTTCATCTCTTCAGCTAGGTCTGGGAGAACATCTCCACACCCACAAGGCCAGACAGAGAACACAATGGGGACGAGGGCCGGTGTGACACCAGGGAGTGGCGAAGACTGTGGCCAGCTGGAGAGCACTGGCCCCATTGGGCCACACGGCTTTGCTCCATGGTTGTTGGGGCAGATCTGCAGATTTTCTGGAAGACACCAGAAATCCAGATTCTCATGGGAAATTTTTCTTTCTTTTAATTGTTGGCAACTTTTCATGTTAAAAAAAAACCTCAGTGAGGGCTAAAACAAAACGGATCTCTGGGCAGCGTCTGGTCTGGGCCTCCCATCTGCGAGGCGACAGTGGGTATTCGGGTCTGCGGGGTCAGGAGCAGGTCCGAGGCACCTCTGTGGCGAGCTCTGGGCTTGGCTGTCTGAGTAAAACCTAAGACCCTCCCCCTCATCGCTCTCCTCCATGAACATCGTACATCAAAAAAGAACAAAGAAACCCCTAACACAGGCTCTGTCCTAACTTCTCTTGCCTTAGTCCAGCCGGTTCTTCACAGTGCAATTACAAAGCAGGTGCTATTGTTACCCTCAATGTTCATATGGGGAAACTGAGGCACGGGGCGTTGACAGCACCTTCTGCAGGTCATCCAGCCAGCTAGCCAAGGGCTGAGGAATGCCCCAGGTGGTCTGGCTGCAGAGCTGTACTCTTAACCACCCCCCAAACTGCCTTGGTGGCAGATACGAAATTTGTGCCCTATTTTTCCCCCTAGAGCTGAGCTTTAAATGTGTATAAATGAGGGAGAAGTTTCTGCCAGCAATTACCACGAAGGCCAAGGCGACGTGGCCCATTTGGCAATTTGAACTTCCCTGGTGCAACTGCTCGCAGATATTCCTCGGTGGAGGTGGAAGGCTGGCATGTGAAGCCCAGTGTCTGCTGACTGTCGGTCTCGGCTGGCTGCAGCGCTGGCTCCCTCATGGCCCCTCAGGGACCACGAGGTGCCCCTTGGGCAGACCCGAGGCCCCAGGCAGAGGGTGGGCATCCCAGACTCTGCAAGCCAGGGGCGCCAGGGCCAGGTGGACCAGCAGGCTCCCCACCTGCCCGCTCCAAGCCAGTGATGCCCCTGTCGTGCCAACGCTTGCTCTTCTTGTATCCCGTCCCTGTTAGCCTCTTTAACGCATCAGTTTAACCCTCCAATTTGTATGTGACAAAAGA
>CM052447.1:2224819-2262714 GCA_028533085.1 Varecia variegata | reverse complement strand
GGGGAGACAGGTGAACGCAGATGGCAGGTACCGGATCGCAGTGGTGAGGGGGGCAGGCGGAGCTGGGAAGGGGGCGCTGGGGGGGGGGCACGGCCGAGGGAAAGCAAGCAGAGGACGCTTCTGGGAGGCAGTGGCACTGGAACTGGGAAGTGCGGGACGAGTAGGTTCAACAAGGCGACATCAGCCCAGATGCTCCCTAGGCTTAACTCAGTGTCACAGCTGCTGCTTTTATGGATTCTGAGTTCCCTGATTTCTTTCCACATTTCTTGCAAAACCTCTTCTTGTCTCTAGGCAACAGTTTTGGGGATTTTTTTTTTAACTTTTTATATTAATTGTCTGCATATGAGGAGAAAGATACCTAATCTCCCCTTCCCAAGATACCAGAGGAAGTATTTATTTGACAGGGTGGCTGTCGGAGGGTAGAGACACATGGCTTCATCGGACAGTCCTAATCTGGGGCTCACGGAGAACAGGGGCACACAGAGGGCCGAGGCTGGGACACACAGTGCCCGAAGGTGCCAGATAACAAGGAGGCCTGTTCTCAGAGACACCCAGGAAAGCCTGCTTTGAACGCGAGACCAGTGATAGGGAACTAAGCGTAGGGGCTGGTGGTGACACTGTCCCCTGCACCCAGGAGTTACTCTTGGGGCTGGGCTGGCAGGCATGTACTCATGCTTGTTGGACAAAGTGAGTTCTGTTCCCCCTGTTAATAACAGCAGTGCCCTTCGGCTGAGCACTTACACACGAAGACCTCGTGCTAGGGGCATCACGAGAACCTCTATTCGATTCTCACAGTGACCCACTAGGAAGAGAACCACCCTGAGTGGCAGAGAAGGTGCTAGACCTGCCCAGGGTCACACAGCTGGTCACCCTGAGAGCTGGGAGTTGCTGTCCAACACCTGCTTCACCCTCGTGCGGCACGGACCACGCCACTCACCTCCGTTAACATCACGAGGCCCAGAAAATAGGAGACAACCGACAAGGCCAGGATGAGCAGCTCCCGCCGGTAGCCCCTCCGGAAGACCTTGGGGTACATGTCCACCACGGCTGTCACGAGGCTTTCCACGCACACAAACTGGATGGGGAGACACGACGGTGTGAAACCCAAGATAAAGGCCATTCCTGGTGGCCCTGGCACTGGGCAAGCACAGCGGGCCTAGCCCTGGGCTTCCTCCCCCCGGGCCTCACCTGCCCCCCACACTCACGCGCACAGACCAAGGGTCTGAGAACGACAGCCCCAGCACTAACGGAGCTCCGGCAGGTCCATGTAACAGATGAGGACACTGACCCTGGAAGTGACCTGCCCAGGGTCACTCAGCACGAAAGTGGCAGTTAGGACTTGAACCGGGGTCTCCAGACTCCAAATCTAGTACTCCTCCTTCTGCCCCCTGCTGTCACATGCCTGTGTGCTGGGCCCTGTTCTGGGGTCAGCCATTTACATGAAGCCCAGCCCCTGCCCTGGGGGCAAGACTGGAGTCTCTGTGAGGGCCCTGGGAGCAAATGGCTCTGCCGGTGGCAGGCTCTGCTCAGTCCTGCAGCCTCCAGGGGTGTGACGGCTCCCTGCCCTTTGCTCCTGGCGGTCAGGCGCCTCTCTGCCGGGAGGAGGGCACCCAGAGCTGAGCCAACAGCCAGCTCTGGTGTCTGTGCTGTGAGTCTCGGGGCTCCGGCCACTGTGCAGGCAGTGCTGGCTGAGGCTGAGCCGCTAGGCACCTGCATCCTGGGTGCTGAGCACAGGGCCAGACACACGGCGTCTGCCCAACTCCTACCCACCCGTCAACACCCAGCCCAAACATCCTTGACACACCAACCACCCCCTCCTCTTGTTCTCCTAGGATTGGGGGCAGATCTCCTGCATGAACCTTTTCCTGACCACTCCTCCTTGCCCCCCACTCAGAGAGAACAGACCCTCCTTCTACACCCCGAGAACACCTCCTCCCCCTGGCGACCTCACTTGCTTGCATGTGCCTCCTTAAAAGCAAGTCAGAGCCTGGAGGGCAGGGGCCACATCACTTTCATCCATTTCCAGTGTCCAGCACAGGGCCCCTGGCACAGAGGACAGGCTCAGAAAATGTTCGATAAATGAATCACAGTGATGATAACAGCGAGCACACAGTGCTTGCTATGTGACAGGCTGTTCTAGGCAGTTAACATATACTCATTTATTCACTCTGCACGTGGTACGTACTATTATCATCCCCACTTTGTAAATGAGGACTCAGAAGCACAGGGGAGTGTGCAACTTGCCCAGGGTCACAGAGGTGTTAAGTGGCAGAGCCTGAGTCTGAACCCAGCAGTCTTGTTCCAGAGGCTGGGCTGGACCCACTATGTGGCCCTGCCTCGAGGGAGGGAGGGAGGGAGGAGGGCTCAAGGGCACAGAAGCGTAGGGGAGTAAGCAACTTGCCCAGGGTCAGACAGGGAGATTCACTTCTACCTCTTCTACCTCCTCAGGAAAGGCATTTCCATCCTCACTGTGCAGGCAAAGGGGATGAAGCACAGAGAGGTGCAGTGACTATCCCAAAGTCACACAGCTGGCGAGAGTTGTGGACCTGGGACTCAAACCCTGCCCTGACTCCAGAGCCCAGGCTGCCCTGCCTCTGCAGCGAAGGCTGGCTTTGCTCGTCCTTTCTCCAGGGTGGCGGGGAAGGCGGGGAATGGGACTCAAGGGAGGCTGTTGATCCCGGATTGAAACTGAAGAAACGTCGGAGGGTGTGGACTGAGAGGCAGACAGGCCTGGGAGCATGTCCCAGCAACGCACTCTGTCTCTGAGCCTCAGTTTCTCCCACTGTAAAGTGGAGACAACAACAGGGGCCCCCAGCCCGTGTGGTCACTGAGACGATGAACTGAGAACGGGGCCAGGCACACAGCAAGTGCAGTGTGCCTGGGGTGGGCAGAGCAGCCACCGCCCTCTGTGCCAGGCCAGGGACCTGTCTGTGCGCCGAGGCCCCAGCCCCCCTTGGCCAGGTGGGCCTGTCCTGTTAGCACAAGCTGCCGATCCCTGAGGCCTCTGCCCGTGACGGCAACAAGAGGGGGGTTATCAGCAGAAACACCCAGACACGGAGCAGCTCGGCTTGGCGGTTTCTGGGAAGCCATTCAGGGCAAGAAATCGGACGTGGCTGGGTTGACAGACATGTCAGCGTGGGGTTCGCGCAAGGTCAGGGGTGGGGGTGGCACCTCACCAGGCCTGCTTGGGCACTGTCCCCACAGGCCTGGCCAGGCGAGTCTCACCACGTCACCTGGGGGCCGGGGGCCTGCCTGCTTTGCCCGTGCTGCCTTGTTAAAACGGGCTCCTCGCCTGCGGAGCCCCCCTCCCACCTCAGCGCTGGCTGGCCGGAGCCCCCCGTCCGACGGCCGGGCCGCTGCTTTGGCCGGAAGAAGAGCTCTGGGGCTCGTAGGGAAACCAGCTGTGATCAACGGCAGGGCCAAGGGCAGGTCTGGGGACTGAGGGGGCAAGGGGGTCCCCGGGGGCAATAGGGGCAGAGAACCCAAGGCGAGGACTGCAGAGTGCTCGGAGTGGCGGGTGGGCTCATCGCGTGTGCACCGTGTGGAGACACAGGGGACGGCCAGTTCTCAGCCCACCCTCCATGGGGGAAGGAGGCTGCTGGGGGTCAGCGAGGGGCCTGAGGTGGGGCTGAGCCAGGGGCAGGCCGGGGAGGTGGGGGCAGGGCTGGTGCTACTGAGGGGCCAGTGGCCGCCTGGGGCCTGTTACGGTGGCCCAAGCACAGAGATGGAGGAAGGGAGAGAAAGTGCTTTACTGTCCCCGTGTCCTGAGTGACTGGGTTGGGACAGGGGCACGTGTGCTGTGGGGCCCTCCGTGGCCGTGAACGAGCTGTCGGGCAGGTGTGGGTCAGCAGCGTGGAAGTATCTAGCACGGTTTTCAAAGCTGGAACTGGAAATTCCCACTAAGGAAAACTGTCTGGGAAGGCTCGGAGGGGCAGAGCAGATGTGTTTGTGGAGCCCACCTGGTGGACGGGGTGGCGCTGGGAGGAAAGCAGGGGGCAGTGAGGGTGGCAGTCGGCCCTGACGCCGGGGCCACGGGCGGTGGCCAGGCTTGGGGAGCCACCCCTAGGACTGGTGTCCGTCGGCGCTGCCCTCCCAACCCGGGCTCCCCCTCCCCCTGCCCCTTACCTGGCTGTCCAGCCCCAGGAAGATGAGCATCATGAAGAACAAGGTGGCCCACAGTGGGGAGAGAGGCATCATGGTGACAGCCTTGGGGTACGCAATAAAGGCCAGGCCGGGGCCTGGAGGGAAGGAGAGAGAAAGCTGCTGGGTGTGGTCCAGTCCCTCATTCCATTGCTATTTTAACCCAACATTTACGGAGTGCCTCCTCTGTGCCTGGCACTCAAATCGCTTCAATCTCCTGGCCGCCCCAGTGGCCGGTACTACTCTGATGCCCATTTTGCAGACGAGCAAATGGAGGCATAGGCAGGTAAGCAAGGGTCTGGAAAGAGCAGGATTCCAACCCAAGTTGGTCTGACACATGGACTTTCCTCTGGACAGACCTGTCTCTACTGCTCTCATGAAACAGGGTGCGGTTTCTTGTTAAAATGCCCACCCGGAGATTCTGATTTGGTTTGTTTAGGGTGAAGCAAGGACTAGGCGCCCGGTGGCTCTGACGTAGGTAGTTAGGGGTCCAGGCTTGGAGAAATGCTGTTCCACCCAGACTGCCTCTTCCTTTGGGTTCTCTCATTTCCCAGGTCCACACTCACCCACTTTGGCTGCTGCAAATAGAGGGCTTGGTTAGCGTGTCCTCAAGATTGAACTTCCTTAATGTTAGTGGAGAGGCACTTAATGTTCTAGCCCCGTAGCACAGTGGTCAAGAGCACAGGCTCTTAGCCCGAATGGCCTGGGTTCAAATCCCGATTCTTTCATTATTTACTGCGATCTATGTCTCTGTTTCCTGAGCTGAAAAATGGGGATAATAAATAAAGTCCTACCTAAAAAGGCCAGTGAGATGGTACAAAATACAGAAAGTACTTAAAAGGATAAATGCTTAATAAACATTAGCTCTGCGGGTTTGCTTTTTTAAAGAGCAACTTTATTAAAGTAAAATTTGCATACGATACCCATTTTAAGTATACAGTTCAAAGAATTTTGCAAATGTGTATCCACCCAGATAACCACACTGCAATCATGATATTGAACTCTGCCTTCACCTCCTCGGGCCCTCTGACGTCTCTCCATCCCACTCTCCGAGGACACCTCGGGCAATCATCAGTGGGGTTTTTTTCACCCCAGATGAGTTTTGTCTATTCTACCTAGAGGTGGAATAGCCGGGTCATAAGGCAATCATATGTTTAACTTTCTAAGAAATGCCAAACTGAATTCCAAAGTAGCTGTGCCATTTGACAGTTTTACCAGCAATGCGTGAGATTTCCAGTGGCTCCACGTTCTTGCCCACAGTCGGTATTGTCAGTCTTTTAAATTTAGTCATTACAGTGGGTGTGAGATGTTATATCATTATGGTTTTCATTTACATTTCACTGATGCCTAATAATGTTGAGTATCTTCACATATTTATTGTCTACTCATAGATCTTCTTTCATGAAGTGACAGCTTAAGTCCTTTGTCCATTTTTTATTGGGTTGTTTCCTTTTCACTGAGCTGTGAGAGTTCTTTATATATTTGGGATATAAACACTTTATCAGATGAATATTACGGATATTTCCTCCCACCCTGTGGCTTGCCTTTTCATTTTCTAAATGGTGTCTTGCGAAGAGCAGAAGTTCAAAATTTTCCAATTGTTTGTTGCAAACATTGAAAGAAATATAATAGATTTTGTTTACTGTCCTTTATCCTGTGACCTTACTAAGTTCACTTATTACTTTTTTGCAGGTTCCTTAGGATTTTTGACTTGGTCAGTCACGTTGCTTGTTGATAAAGACAGTTTTTATTCTTCCTGTCAATGGTGGTGCTTTTTATTTCCCTTACCTTTACGGCACTCTGTAGGCACTTCAACGCCACGCGGCAAAGGAGAGAGTGCACATCCTAGCTTTGTTTCTGATTTTAGTGGCACTCACTCAATATTTAATAACTGGGAAACTAACACTGGTACAATTGCCATTGATTAAGCCACGAATCTTGTTCATTTTCTACCAGTTTTCTCCTTTTGACCCTTTTTCCTTCTGTTCCAATATTCAATTCAGAACGCCGCGTGCACTGAATGGTCGTGTCTCTTCAGTCTTCTCCAGCCTGTCACAGCTCCCCAGTCCTGTCTTGTCTTTCACAAACTTGTCATTTTTCATGAGTACTGGCCGTTATTTTGCGGAATGTCTCTTAATATGGGTTTGTCTGATGTCTTCTGATTAGACTGAGACTGTGCATTTTTGTTTTTGTCTTTTTGGCAAGAAACCCACAGAAGGATGCTGTGTACTTCTGAGTATCGTATCGGGGGTCCGTGTCCATCAAGTCTTGTCACTGGCGATGTTCACCTTGATCACTTAAGGTTAAGATTAAGTGGTGTCGGCCAGGTTTCTCCACTGTAAAGTTGCTCTTTTTCTCTTTCTAATTGTTAAATATCTTGGAGGGGGAATATATTGAGATTATGGAAATATCCTGTTTCTATTTAAACTCCTGCCCACTGATGTTAGCACCCATTTGTGGATCTTGCCCGTGGCCATTATTACAATGGTGTTTGCCTAATGGTGATTTGGTATTTCCCCCATTCCTTCTACATTTATTAATTAGAATTCTTCTGCAAGGAATAGCTGTCCCTTCACCCCATTTATTTATGTATTCAATTATTTGTTGATATCAGTTTGGACTCCTGGGTATTTATTCTATGGGTCATAATCCAATACTATCATTATTTGCTGCTCAAATTGTTCCAGCTTTGGCCACTGGGAGCTCTTTTGGCTTGATTCCTATGTCTTTGTTGACATGCCTCTGCCTTTTTTCTGAGTACTTCCTTACTTTTTTGTGCCATAAAAATATTCTAGCTTCATCTTGCCCTGTCCTACTACTGGCATCAACTGCTTCTCCGAGGAGCCTGGTTTCTTTTACTGGAGAGTGGTGTTCAGAAACCAACGTCTGGGCCCTAGGTGTGCTCACAGCTATGAAGTAATACTGCTCGCAGCCCTCTCAGCACACGAAGCTGGTAAATATACGTGTATTTGACCTTGCATACAAGCACACGTATATTTCTATATCTGTCTATACACATACGAAAACCATGAGTTTTAATATACTGATACCTCCAATTCCATTAAAGGTAATTCAAACATCTCCACTTCCTTATTTATAACTTCTTCCTCAGCGAGTGAAAAATCTGACCCTAATTATCTGTGATATATTTACCTATTTGTTCAATCCTAAGGTACACATACAGTACTTGCAGGATTCCGAATGCATACCTCTGTACGAATACAAGTACAGTATAGTCATTTTTGTCTTTTGCCTTATCACAGTATCCAGTCAAAATGCTGTTTCTCAAACTTTGGTAGCTTAGTCTTTTCTTCCCCTCTCTTCCGTGTGGTTAGATTATTCATTTGCAGTACAGCTAGCTTTAGTTGTTACTGTTTTATTCCATTTTGGGTTCCACCACAAAAAGAGATTGGGAGGTATGGAAACATTGCCCAGAGCCAGAACCAGTAATAAGATGCGCTGGGAGAAGTGCAGCCACCTCCTCATCCTCCCTCCCTCATCCCCACCCCTCCCTTCTTTCCACCCTTCCCCCACCCCTGAAGGTGACCATTCTCTTTCGTCTCCTTTATCCTTTCTATAGTTCTTCTGTATAAATGAGTAGATATATTTTCTCATATCCCCTTCTCACATGAGGAATAGGATGCTATAAATATTTCCTTTTTAAACCTTTACACACACATACACATGCACACACATGTGCCATTTAAAAATATCCCTTAATTTCTAGTTTCTTATTTTATATTGTAAATGTGTGCTACATTTTTTCAAAGGTTTTTTCAGCATCAGTGAGATAATCTTATGATTTTTGTTAGATCTATTAATATAGTATATAATATTTATGGATTTCCTAGCATTAAACCAACCTTGCATTATTCCTGGACTAAATCCTACTTGGTCATGGTATATTACCTTCTTATTGTGATTTTGGATTCTGTTTGCTGATATTTTACTTAGTATTTTTGCCTCAATATGCATGAATGATATTGGTCTTAGTAGTGTTCTTTCTTTGTATTGTCTTTATCTGGTGTAGGTATCAATGTTATGTATGCTTCATAAAAGGATTTAGGAGGATTTCATTCCATTTAATGCTCTGGAATAATTTATAGAGTACTGGACCTTGAAGGTTTGGTAGAATTCCTCTGAGAAACCGCCCGAGCATGGTGTTTTGTTGTGGGGTAGTCCCTCAATAACTTTGTCTTTCTTACATGGAAATTGGACTACTTAAGTGTTTTAAATCAAATACAGTCAATTTTGGTAATCTGTGTTTTCCTAGAAAAATATTCATTTCATCTGTGTTTACAAATTTATGTGCACAGATGACTGTGTTGGGGCTCAAAAAAACCCCAAAATATGCACTTTGGCATATTGAGTGCTTTGAATTAAAAGAAATTAGAAGGCCTCAGAACCAAAGTCTCTCCCTGACCTTACTCTACCCCTTGTCTCTTTAATTCTCTTTCTTTTCCAAAGCACAGGGATTGGGGGGAGACTCTCTCTGGTATTTCCTTATCTGAATAGGGAAGCTTCTTTCCAAAAGAAATGTAATTGCCTTAAGACTCCCTTTCTAGAAATCTCATCCAGCAATCTGGAAAGATTAACCAGAGAAGAAACTGGGCATCCTCACCATGCCCAGAAAGACTTTCCATGTATTCTGCTGCAGACAGTTTGGAGAGATTCCCTGGGAGGCTTTAACTGCAGAACAGGATGACCTTTGTTCACAGTGAAATTCTGGGGCTCACCTTATTGCCACCTCCCCCAAGAGCTCAGAAGGACTTTGTCTCAGGACATCTTTCTTTGGGCTCATTCATTTCCCCTGAAAATCATTCACTCCTAGACCTCCTCCTTCGCCTATGAGGAAGGGTGTATAAGCATCTGGATTTCACTGTGTTATTGGGTAATCATTCCCCTGTGATTCCCCCATGCTATGCCCATTAAACAAATTTGTGTGCCTTTTTCTCCTACTAATCTGTCTATTGTCAGTCATTTCAGCAAACCTTCAGAGAGCCTGGAAGGGAAGCTTGGTCTCTGGCCCTATAACTGCAAAGCAGTCTCTTATAATTTTTAAAAGTTTCTTCTACTTCAATGGTAATTTCCCCCCTTGTCATTTGTTACTTTATTTGTATGTTCTTCCTTTTTGTCTTGAGCATCTGATTTGCCTATTTTAGTTTTTTTTAAATAAAAAAACAACTTAAATTTATTAATTAGATCTATTTTCTATTTTCCACCTCATGAATTTCTGCTTTATCTTATCTTTATCATTTTCTTCTTTGTGCTTTCTTTTGGTTCACTTTGTTGTTTTCCTCATTTTTTAGAGAAGGGACTTTATTGTTATTCTTTCATTTTTATTGATAAATGTGTTTAGTATAGTGAGTTTTCTCCAATTGCTAGTTTGTTTCCATCTGTGTCTCCTTGCATCTCATACAGTTTTTGCTTCTTAAAGACTGCTGCTGTGTTGTTTGGTGCATACGTTTTCACATGTGTTGTGAATTGTGGCTTCATTGTAAATTGTGGCTTTTCACATTAAAAAGTGTCCTTGTCATGCTTAATGGTTTTGGGCTTGAATTCTACTTTTTCTGATATCAGCATTGTTATATCATTGTCTGTCTCTTCATTTTTAGCCTTTGTGGATCACTTTGTTTTGGGCACTCCTTTTATATGTAGCATATACTTGGGTCTTGTTTTGTGAGCCAAGTTGAAAATCATTTTCCTTTAATAGGTGAGCTATGCATATCACATTTATTGATTTGATTGATACGTTTGGTCTTAACTCTCTCAAAATGTTTTCTAGCTATGTCTATTTTTTATATTTCTTATGTTTCTCTGCAAGATATGTATTTTTTTGTTATTTTACTTATAAATTTCTTTTGGCATTTAGGAAGATTTATATTTGTGTTTTAGTGGTTACCTTCATACTTTTACCTTTTTAAATTTAGGCCCTTGTTTTGTTATTTAAATCTTTATAATTTTGCTTTTCTGGGTTTTCCTCACCATTATCCTTTAACACAATCATTTCCTGTACAACAATGCACTTTTAAAAGTTTTCTCTTTCCTTTTTCCTCCTCTTTCCAATTTTCAGTAAAATTATTTCTATTTCGTGACAGTACAAAGCATTTCTACATTAGTCCTCTCCCTCTTCCCCACTTTGGTTTCAGTCTTAGATGTACAATTAAATATTTTTAACTGTTCACAATCAGTCCTTTTTCTGAAATTTCCCTGGTCATTATTGGCTTGAATAAAGCTCACCTTCTAGAAGAGCACTCCCCAGGACTCTGAGGGCAGAATTCTTATTCTCATATGTGGAAAATGGGTTTTCTCGGGCCTTGATATTTGAAGAAATCTTGGCTAGATATCAAATCTTTGATTCATACTTTTTGTGTGAATTACAACAAGTTCTGCTCCATTGTTGACTTGCTTTTTTGTATGTTGCTTTTGAAAACTGTGATGCCAGTATAATCCTTTTGCCTTTATAAAGTTTTCAGTATTTTCTTTTTTTGTCAGCAAACCTTAAGGGTGCTATATTTGCATATCTTTGAGAGTGCAGAGCTTTCCTAAGATGTCTCGGGTGGATCATTCTGCATATTGTCTCTGGTACCCGGGCAGTCCTTTTCATGTATAAATTCAGCTCTTTATGCGTTTCTGGAAAGTTTCCTTATAGTTTTAAGTATTACCTCTGTTCCATTTTAAAATTTTTCTTCTGGAGGGACTCTGATAATATTATTTCTTCTTTGCCTGTAGCCCATTTCTATTTTGGGGAGAATCATTTTTACTAATGTCATTTTCATTCACTTGGTTGCCTTCCTATCTTTCTTTAATGCCCCTTGTTTACTTTTCATTGGACACCGTGTAGTTTATTCTTCACTTCTGAGATAATTTTATCTTTCTTTTTTCCCCCACTTTTTTTTTTTTCCTGAGTTCAATCAACTCTCTTTAATTTTTTTCTGCTGCTCTCCACTCCTGCCATTTGTTAGCTTTGCATTTCTGGCTCAAGGTGTTTTTTCCATGTCTTCAGATTCTTGTTTGAGTGTATTTAATTCTGCTGGACTGTTGACTTATGGTTTTTTCCTACTTCATAGTTAGTTTTTAGAGGGGAGGCGTGGTTCTTTGTTGATACGTGGGAAATTTCTATTCCTGACTTTCTTCGGTAGCTTGTATGGACTTAGATTTTCCTCAAAGTCCAAGTTCATTTTTATGATATTGGGTATTTCATAACGCTCATAGTTTAATAGTGTCCTCTTCTTTGAACCAAGAATATTTTCTTCTTTGAACCATGGGCTATTTAGAAATGTGTTATTTAATTTACACATACTTGTGGATTTTTTAGATGTCTTTTTGTTATGGATGTCTAACTTAATTTGGTAGCAGTCAGAGAACATACTTTGTATAATTTCAACCTCTTGAAATATATTGAGACTTATAGCCTAGTATACGGTCTATCTTGGTGAATGTTCCATGCCCATTTGAAAAGAATTGTACTCTACGGTTATTAGGTGCAGTGCTTAATAAATGTCAATTAAGTTAATGTGGTTGGTAGGATTGTTCCGACCTCTATGTCTTTATTGATATTCTGTATAGTTGTTCTATCATTAGTGAGAAAGAGGTGCTAAAATCTCCAACTGTGTTTATCTGTTTTCCTCTTTAGTTCTGTCAGTGTTAATAAGTTCATGTATTTCAAATCTCTGTTATCAGGTGCAAACACACTTAGCATTGTTATGTCTTTCTAATGAATCGCTCCTTTTATCATTAGAAAGTGTCCCTCTTTAGTAATACTCCTTGACTTTGTCTAATACTAATATAGCCAACCCAGTTTTCTTATGCTTATTGTTTGCATAGTATACCTTTTCCTATTCTTTTATACTTTATCTTACTGTACCTTAAAATTTAAAGTGTGTCTCTTTTAGACATCTTATAGTTGGGTATTGTTTATTTTTTTAATCCAGTCTGATAATCTTTGCCTTTAAAGTGGTTAGTTTGGTCCATTTACATTTAATGTAATTCTTGATATGGTTGGGTTTAAGTCTACTGTTTTGTATTTGTTTTCTTTTTGGATTTCTGTTTTTATTTTGTTTTGTTTTACTCTGTTGTACTTTTCCTGCATTCTTTTGGGCTGATCAATATTTTTTAATATTCAATTTCCTCCATTGGCTTTTTAGCTCTACTTTTTTTTATTATTTTCTAAGCAGTTGGGCTAAAAATATACACTGTAATCTATCAAAGTCTGCTTAGAGTTAATAACATATCACTCTGCACTTCCACCACACATCTGACACTTCCCCTTTCTGATTATTATCTGACATTTTCTGACTTAAAACAGACTTCAGGACCTAACCACATCAATACTTATAAAATGCATATGGATAAGACACTTCAGGTAAAAGGTATAGATTATCAGACTGGATAAAAAAAAAAAAAAGCAAGACCCAACTATAAGTTATGTAAAATCTCTACTCCAGGAGAAAGCACCCTTACTGTAAAAGTATCAGAGACCTTCCCCCAGACTGGAGGACATGCAGGGAAGGTCGGCATATCTTGGGCTCTGGGCTTAAGAGAGGGAAAAATCTGAGCCCTGGAAGAAGTGCGTTCTGCCTCCCTGGCTCAGTTTCCAAGGTATGCTGGGACATCCCACTGAGTACTCAGGCATCTAATTCAGTATCTTCCAAAAATCATTCCTCAGAAAGTGAGCTCAGGTCCTTCTGAGAAAGGAGAGGTGGCTACATATTTAGTTGCAATTTGCATTTCTCCTAATGGCAGACTCCGAAAGAGGATCTTGTTCTGATCCACCCCCAACCAGGGCACAGAGCAGGCTTTCCTGCTTGGCGCCAGGAGCAACACAAGAAAGTGAGGCAGAAGAAGCCAGGTCCAGGCTGCACCACTTACGAGCTGTGTGGTCCTGGGTGAACCACTTCACCTCTCTAAACTACAGAATCCTCATCTGTAATGGGCACTATAAAGCCCAGAGCGGCTGCGTGACTGGTGTCTGCTGGAGTTGTGCAGGGCACAGTCTGCACAGCCTATGAGTGGAGGCCCTGATAAAGCCTACCTTGCAAAGGTGCCATGAGCATTTCACGAGGTAGTGAAAGACAACCAACCTAGGGCTTGAAGGGCAGGACGGAGTGAATCGGTTATGGTACGTCCATCTAGTGGAACGCCACACAGCCATAAAACTCACCATGGAGACCTCCTTTTACTGAGGAGTAAGCTCTTCAGGTTTTATTGTAAGTGGAAAAATTCAGCCTGCATGATAGCAAGGATAATATGTTCTAGTTTTGGTCACAACACTTATAGCTACATATGCATGAAAAATCTTAGCAGGATAACCCCAAAGTGTTGTACTGGATTTGGATTGAACTTGTTTTCCTTTATCAATATTTCTGTATTTTTCTACAGTGAATATGCCTTCAATTTTAAATGAGAAAAAAAATCCAAATCCAACAAAATTTACTTTTAGTTGTTTCTTTTCCTTTCTGTGACTCTTCTCTGGGATTCACCTATAAAATGGCAGTAATGACAAAAAGAATAACAACAGCGCTGTAGATATGCTGTCTCACTTCACACCATGAGGTGGGAATTAGGACGATGATTTCATAGAGGTGGAAATGGATTCTCAACAGAAAGTGAAGCTCCTGTTGAGAAGGTGACGATCCCCCTCACAGGGCTGCCCATGGTTTAGAGTGAGGAAGAGGCAGTGGTATTTTGTGAAGTGCCAGGTACTCTGGCCACAGTGGGATGGAGTGGTCACAGCATGAGCTCAATTAAGTTCCAGGTCTGTCATTGCCAGCCTGTGTGACCTTAGGTAAGTGACCTCAGCTCTCTGAACCTCAGTTTTTTCATCTGTAAAATGGGGATAGAAAAAGTGCAACTTCAGAGAGCTGAGCTAAAGACCACATGAGATGACATGTGACACAGTTTCTGCCCACTGAGTAGGCGCCCTGTGGTCTGATCATATTAACATCCTCTGGTCTAGCTCTGGACCCCTGACTTCAGCAGGGAGCTCACCTGTATCTCTGCTAAACACGATCAAGAGGCAAGTGGGTCCTGAGCAGCCACGGAGCAGAGCTCTAACCAGCTTGCTCTTTTGATGTCCACACCCACTGGCCTGCCCCGCTTGGGGGTCAGAGTGGTGCTTCCCCGACTCTGCACGCCAAACGCAAACAGCCACACCCTGGGCCAGGGCTCATGAGGGAGGCAGTGTGGCTGTCACAAGGAACAGGCGCAGAACCGGCCGTGAGCAGGGAGCCCAGGGAAGGCAGACGTGTGTGCTGCTCTCCACTGACTGTCCTACCGAACATGTCTGTGGGCAAAACCTACACATACTTGTCCGAGGTCAGAATCCAGCTCCATTGGTCAGTAAACCCAAACTATTTTTGTACTTTTTCATATACACTGAAATTCCCAGGAATTCAGGCACCATGGAAATCAAGGGAAGCGTTTCTCTCCATTTTGCACCATCACCTCACAAGAACCCTGCGTGTGGTGGGCTGGGCACAAGGCTGCCACACGCATGGGGATTCTACGCCGGGAACCGGGAGGTAGAGGGGGAGCGAGGCTGTCCAGCACAGGGAGCAGCGGGCGCGAAGGCCGTGGGGCACGCTGCAGAAGTGAAGCTGACCACCGTGGTGGGGCAGTGAGTGTCGGGCGTGAGGTGGTGGTGAGGCCACAGGAGAGGGCAATGTCCCGTCTGGTGGCCATGCTAAGAGCCCAGCACTGCGAGAAGCCAAGAAAGAAAGGCTCTGCGTGGGAGAAGGATATGTTCAGAGTCACATGTGGAAACAACCACTCAGTAGGGTAGAGCACGGGGTGGAAGGGACAGTAGCAGAGGCGGAGTCCGGCGACAGGCTGCTGCCGTCTGGAGCCAGGGGAAGCGGGTGAAGTGCGGAGACGTTAAGGAGGCAGAATCGACAGCTCTGGGGGAGGCCTGGATTCAGGAGGGAGCAGACGTCAAGGTCTCCCTTCCGGGCGATTCCTGGATTATGGATGGAGGGTGGGGCCACTTCCCGAGACCGGAGCCCGGGAGGTGAACGGGCTGAGGAGGAAGACCCGAAGCTCCCTCGCCTGCCCTGGCCTTGTACATCTCCACCTTTGGCAAACTTACCTGACTCTGCCACCTCGGCAATGGGGACCCCCTGCTCGTACGCCATGAAGCCCAGGACCGAGAAGATGGCAAAGCCCGCCACGAAGCTGGTGCCGCTGTTCAGGCAGCAGAGCATGATGCAGTCCCTGCGGGGAAGCACAAGAGGCACTTGGGTTGGGGGAGGCACAGGCGCACGTTCTCCGCCTGAGTGCCATGGCCATCCTGCAGGGCCGGCAGGGGAGTGCAGGCACAGACGGCCCCGTTTTCCTGATGGAGCACTTGTGGTTCAGAGAGGTTAGGCAGCTGGCGCACAGTCACCCAGCTTCTCCTGCATTTCTAAAAGCTAAGGCAGGTCACAGACTAAAAGCATAGAGTCGGGGTGGGAAGGCAGGCAGGCTGGCACGTGAGAAAATCCCTAGAGACAGACCAACACTCCTCCAAATCCCTGGTGGGAGAGAAAGCCAGGGAAAGCAAGAGGACACCATTCCTGGGAGCTCAAAGCAAGGAGGGCAGGAAATGCCTCTGAGGGAGAAACAGCTGCTTCTCAGCCGTGGGAGCAACCGTGGACCCCACACCTGCAGCTCTCAGCAGCCTCCGGGAGGGGACGCTTGATCCATGCCCACCCTGGCCACGCTGGTCATAGGAGCAGTGCCTGCCACACCCGTTGCTCAGTCCCTGCTCTCCTGCTGTGACAGGGCCACCCCGTCCAGGTTGGACCCCCGCATGGAGAGATTTTACCGAAGCAGTGACTGTCCCCTGCTCTTGGGAGGGACTCACCAGCCTGAAGACATGACTCAGGAGAAATCAGACTGCAGCGATGCAGCTCTGTCAAGGTGAAGATGGTAGCTTCAAGTCCCAGTGCCCCCTACCTTGGGCTCAGCATCCTCATGTGGCCAAATCGGGGAATCAGCCCTTTAGAGTCTCAGCCACTGCCGCACCTGGACTTGGGATTGAGTCATCCAGTCCACGGCAAAGCCCTCCCTTAATGGGGTAGAGCTCCCAGGTGGCTAGCCTCAAGTGCGTCCCTGCGGGTGGTGGGCTAGCCTCGCCCACACTCTGGGACACACTCCAGCATGTCCAGCCCCTCTTCAATTGTCACATCCAGGACTAGACTCGAGGATTCTAGGACTCTCACCTCTTCTCCTGACACCATACTTTTTGTAATACAGCCAAAGGTCACACTAATGTTGGTGACTGTAACACCCTGTTTGTTGCCTTGTGATTATGCCCTAGGAATAAGGGCATAATGGACAGAGCACTGGACTGGAGGTCAGGAGCCTTGGGTTCCAATTCTCCCTGCACTATCTTCTCTTTGAACCGCATTTCACTGGCTACAAGACAAGGTCCTTGGATAACAGGGTCTCTTGGATCTTGCACTAAATAAAATTATTTTTGATCTAGTAGTCACTCCCCCACCCTCCTTCCTTGGGGTTGAGTATATTTATTTCCCTGTCCATGGACTTTGGACTTAGCCACGTGACTTGTTTTGGACAAGGGGATGTTAGCAGATGTGACACAAACAGAGGCTTGAGATGTGCTTGCACGATTGGACTTGTCCTTTATCATTTCTGTGATTTTCCATGGGAAGAACTTCCCGAGGGGTGCTGCTGTCCCTTCCGCCTGGACCCCAGAAGGTACGTACATGGAGCAGACCTGCACCTGACCTGGACCCTGGAGCCAAAGCCCCCAACCCACAGCCTGAAGGGGAGGCCCCCCACTGCCCGGAGGCTTGTGGGTAATGAAAGCGGACACTTGTGATCAGCCCCCGAGTGCTGGGGCTGCTTGTTACACAGCAGTACTGTGGCAGTGGGTAAGTGACACAGGTCCCGTGAGAGAACTCCTCTGCCACTGCGCAAGCTGGCGGGGCTGGTAGGCCTGAGGACTTTGCAAGCTGGATTCATTGCTGCTTAAAAAGAAATTTAGCTTATTCCGGGGAAGGGCAGAATTATTCCTCAGGTTAGTATAAATCTGTTCCTTACGCCTGTTTCCTGAGGTCTGAGGCCAAACGGCCCTGACGTCTCCCGCAGCGAGGAGCTCTCTGATACCCCGCTGTAAGACCCTGCAGTGCGCCAGGCCCCCCGCTAGGGCTCACTGAACCCTGAGGCTTGGGGCAAGCGAGTCACATGCTCAAGGTGTCACAGTCAGTCGGTGAATGGGGGATGTGAATCCAGTCGTCTCAGACACCAAAGCCCGTGATCAAACGCAATGCATCCTAAGAATTAAGACTTCCAAATCCTGACTTTTGAAAGTTATCTCTGGGCATCCACCTGGGTGTTGAAAAACAAATGTCCCTTGTTACAAAATCCCCATCTTCCTGCAGAGGCCTCTCGAGTGACTTTCTCACACCACAGAGAGACAGACGGAGGGACAGAGGAGCACTTCAGGGACCTGAGGTCCCTTCCAGGCCCGTAACCTGCCCCCTCTTCCCCAGCCCCCAGAGCACCCCCACCTTCAAGCAGATGGAGCTTTGCAGCATGTCTTCCGAAGGGAGGATTTTCCCTGCCTGGTTTGTTCCATTCCTACCCCTCTAATTCCTTCCCCTGCTGCCATGTCTAGGTGACAGGCTTATGTAACAGTGCTTTGAAGTCGGCAGCAGCTGAGCTGGGCTTTTAAGACCTCCAGAAGCTATTACGCTGTCAGCAGAGAGGGTACTAATTTACTCTGAGTTGGGAAGACCCACTTGCAGAACAATTTGGAAACGGAAATAAAATGAACCTTTTGATTTTGCAGTGTCACCCAGGGGACTCGCTTTCTTCTGCTGATGGGAGAGAGGGACTAAAACCCTCCCTGTCGGGTGGGAAAGCAGAAGGGACGTGCAGAGGCCAGCACGCAGCACCATGCGCTCAGCGGGCAACACGGCCGCCACGGCCTCCAGACATGGGCTGGAGACAAGGCAGTCTTGGCCCAGTCCTCTTTAACTCCAGGAGTTGGGAAAGAACCGGCTGGCCGTCGCTGGTAGTCAGGAATAGGGGTGCAGGAGCCAGGGAGACTTGGGCGAAGAGCCACACTCCATCACTGGCAAAGTGAACACAAGCAAGTGACAACCTCCATGGGCCACTGTTTCCTCGTTTGCGTAACAGGGTGGCTCCTTCCTCACTTCCTTGCATGGAAGCCAGCACGGAGCTAAGTCGAGGGATACAGTGGAGAACAAGAACACCCCGCCTGTGTCCTCATGGTGCTGACAGCCTGGCTAGAGGCAGCAGGGACCAAGTGATTTCTGCCGTGCCCAGCCGTGAGGGCCCCGTGCTGTCAGCTACAGATGAGGTGAACACGGTATGCGGACAGCATCTCTCTCCAGTATCCCAAGGGGGTGGGACTCAGCCCAGACCGGAAGCCTGCTTGTGCTCTCCTTCCTATCCAAGCGCCTCTTCCTGTCCATGGGTAGTATTCCGCCTTGTGGCCCACAAAGTGCTTTACCTCTCACCACCCATTCTGGAATCAATATTTTTTTCCTAGTTATAGAACAGTTTCTTTCTAAAAATATTTAACTCTTTAATCAATCCGTCACTTCTTACGTTGACTATATGGGATAAGGTATAGGATCTATTAATAATTTATTACCCCCCAATACTTATCCCATCTCAGAATCATGTGTTGAAAAATCCCTCCTTACCCAACTAATGTGTGATCAGGGATGGTTTTGCTGTCATTATTCCATGATCTGATCCCTGATTAAGGAGCTCTTAGACCAAGGGTGGGGAACCTGCAGCTTTAAGGCCACATGTGGCCTTCTAGGTCCTTAAGTGTGGTCTTTTGACTGAATCCAAATTTTACAGAACAAATCCTTTTATTTTTATCAATACATTTTTGTTCATCTTTTATATTTTTATTTTTTAAATGAAATACTGAAGAATGAAATAAGTTTCAATGAAATAATCCTCCCGATTGGCCAGCACAATTAGAACATCAGTAAGCCATCAGTGCTAAACTGACGGATGCTACGCCCATGATTTAGTGCTAACTTCCCGCCTGACTGGCGCCGCCACCACACGAGGCTAGTTGGCGAGAGTTCATGGGGGTGAGTGTGCCAGTCTGTTATCAGCTTTTGACAATGGCGCACTGTGTTTCTGTTTGAAGTGGAATTTGTGAATAGTTGCACAGATCAACAGTATTTTTAAATTCTGTCTGCTTAACAGCCCATCCTGTCAAAGAAGGCCAAGAGAACAGATTTTTCTTCTGAAGGAAGAAGACAGATTTTTAAATGAGGATTGGGAATTGCAATATTATCTTGTTTCTGCTAAAGATAAAATGATTTGCTTGCTTTGTGATACTGCAATACCAACATTAAAGAAATTCAATGCTTATCAGCAGGATAACACTATAAGGACCATAAATATTTTAAATCAGAGGGAGAGGCATGAAAGGTTGTATTGAAGAAATTAAAAGATGAAAAGCAAAAGCAAAGACAATTCTTTCAAGCAACAATAAGACCTGGAAATAATGCCACTGAAGCGACTTATAAAGTAGCTTATATACTCAGGAAAAAAGGGAAGCCATTCAGTGATGTAGAAATTGTGAAAGAATGCATCACTGAAGTTATAGGATGCTTAGAACCCGATAACCTTTCAAAGTATAAACAACTGCCTCTTTCAAGGAGAACAATAACTGATCGGCAGCATGAATTACCCTTCAACTTAACAGAACAACTTCATGCAATACTTCAAAAGGAAAATATATATTATTCAATTGCTTTGGATGAATAAACTGATACTACTGTCTTAGGGTGGGTTTTATACTTCATTCGGGTCATAACAGAAGATTTTCTTTGCTATGAAGAGTTACTCACTTTGGGCACTCTTGCAAACAGAACACAGGGAATAGATACCTTCAACAACTTTCAAGATAAATGTGAAGTTGGACTGAATTTGGTAAATTTAGTGAGTGCATGTACAGATGGTGCACCTTCCATGACAGGTAAACATGAAGGGTTTATTGCACAGATAAAAAAAAAACTATTAACAGATCTAGATGCTCTCATTTCTTTTCATTGTATCTTGCATCAGCAAAAATCTCTATGCTAAAGCTACTATTTTAAGAGACACTTTGTAACAAGTTATAAATATTGTTAACTATATTTGTGCAAATGCAACACAGCATCATCAGTTTCATAACATGCTAAAGCTGAATGCTGAGGTATTCAGTGTGGATTTGCCATACAGGGCATTGGCTATTGCAGGGACAGGTGTTAGCCAAAATTTAATCTCTGTGAGAACAGATCATTAAATTTTATGAAGAACAGAATCAGCAATGTGAACTATTGAAAGAAGATTTCTACAGGAATGCAGCATTTCTGTGTGATACCATGTCAAATCAAAATGACCTGAATATTTCTTTGCAAGTTAAAACTAAGTCTATATATGATATGTGGCAAAAACCCCAAGCATTTTGCAAAAAAGATAGCTTTTTTCAAAACACTTCTTCAAAAGGAAATTTTGGATGAACATTTTCCCCAGTTAGCAAAGGTCATTGATGAGCAGAATGATATATGCAAGTCATTTGAAGAATACACAGCTGTTATCAACCTATTAATTGGAGAATACAGTGAAAGATTCCCTGACTTTGAGAATCATGACATCACATTCAAATTAGCATTTCAGCCTCACCTAGTTGATATCACCAAGGCACCTAAAGAACTACAGATGGAACTGATTGAGCTCTCAGTAGATGACATTTTAGTGATTGTTTAATGCTAAGAAAGATCCAGTTGAAATACAGAAAAACGCAGAATACCCATGCCTTCTGCAACATGCCTGAAAAATGCTTTCTTGCTTTTCAACCACTTATTGTTGCGAATCTACATTTTCCCATCTAACCCAAATCGAGATGGCCTTAAAGGTCACAAATGACTGATACCCATCTAGAGGATCAACTGCAGACCTCCGTGCTACAACCAAATATTCAAATGCTTTCCAACAAAAAGCAGACACAACAAAGTCATTAAAAGACTAGTTAACTTTAAAATGAACAAATAGCTTTCATTTTTTGAAATTATTAAGTACATAGTAGTTAGATTTTTACAAAATAATGTACATTTTTAAGTATATCTAATTGAAGTTTCTTGAATGTGGCCTTATTTAATTATAGCTAAGTTAATGCAGCCTTCCAACATGAAAATATTCTCCACCCATCTTAGACTCTAAGGAAGAAATGCACTGCCCATCCATCCAGGAAATATTCACCTATTGTGTACCAGGCACTGAGTTCAGGGGTGCAGGGACCTCAACAAACAGACCATCATCCTAGATCATAACTTCCACCATGTGCCGCTGGGTGACCTTGGGCAAGTCCCCTGCCCTCTGCGGGTCTCAGCCTCACTGAAGAACGCAGGCTGTAGGCATGAGAGGTCAGGCAGTCAAGGGCAAGCCTCGGACCCCCTGCACCCCTCCCAGCCCTGGGGCAGCCAGCTGCAGGAGGCCAGGGAGGCCGGTTAGCCTGAGGGGCAACGTGGGTCACTGGCCACTCCAGGTGGGACAGGAGAGGACCTTACAGTCAAGTGAGAAAGGGCAAGAAGGTTTCTAAACAGAGGTAGAAGAACAAGGCCCTCCGAGTACTACTCACTAGCTGTGTGACCTTGGGCAAGTCACTTATGCACCCTGGGGTAAATCTTTACCATGCAGGGTGACAGTGAGACCTGAAAGAGATTCCAGGGGCGGATTCGCTTTGCAGCCTAGAACAGACTCTAGTACATCTGCTGCTTTCCCAGCTTCTCTGGTGGCCCACTCTTTGATGCTCGGGCAGAGAAAGCCAACAAACAGCCCGTGTGTCTCCTCCTGGGGCAGGAGGGCAAGGTGGGGAGATGGCCATAAACCGGCCTGGCAGCGTGGAGGGCTCTGGGGTTTGGTGGAGAGCTGGCAGGGCCCAGGGAGATGCTCACCTGTAGCAGTTGTTGTTATAATTGTTATAACTTCCCAGAGCAGTCAGACAGCCCAGGCAGATGGCATAGGAGAAAAAGATCTGCGTTCCAGCATCTACCCAGACCTGTAGGAAGGCACAAAGACATTGGCATAAAGAGAAGTCAGATGTGTGGTGAGAGGGTGGCGCTGGTCTCCGAAATCCCCCACCTACACCCTACCCTCTGGAAACACTCCACAAAGGGATAATCAAACTTCCTAATCTTCTCAGGACCACTTTTAAAAGGAGTTCTATTCTTGGGGACCGCTTGGTTAAATATAAACGTCCTCAATTCATTCCAGAACTGGCTGGAGGTTATGGATAATAGCTCACTCAACAGCAAGAATTTGGATGTTTAGGACCCTGGCCTCAGCTGTGTGACCTTGGAAAAGTTACTTAACCTCTCTGAGGCTTAGTTTTCCTCACCTGCCAAGTAGGGAACGAACTTCCCTGACTTCCTTTCCCTGTTGTAAGGATTCTCACAATAAGGAGTGTAAGCCCCTGGGACCCATCGCCTGCTAATAAGTCAGTCATGTCTAAGCCAAGCGAATGCTTTCCTTTCCTTGTGATTGAGACTCACGAGAAAACTGTCCTAAGACTCTGTCTGGGGGGTGCATTTGCGTAGCAGGAGGGGGAGGAGGGGAAGGGAGAGGGAGGCCCACAGAAGCCTTAGCACCTTTCAGAACAGATTCCCCATTCAGGCTTCCTATGCCATACACAAGGCAACTACTTTCTCAGTCCCCAGGGTCCCCTCTGACAAAAACTGCTGTGGCCAGCATGGTATGCACAAGCACAAGGGGCATGACAGTGGCTTCTCCAACGCTTTCCCCCAGGCTCTCTTTGAGCCCCGCCCCTAGAAGTTACCAAGGAACATCCACAGCCCAAATCCAAATGCGATGATGGGACACACGCCTGGGCAGCAAGCGCCACCTACAGAGCAGGGCTTGGCACCGAATAGAAAGAACAGCAAACGTTTGCTGACCACTTACGATGCTCCGGGCATGCGCCTGGCCCTTTATGCGTTCCGCACGCGAACATTCACGGCAACTCTATGTGGTAGATGCTATTATTAGCCCCCTTTTACAGCTGAAGAGACTAAGGAACAGAGAGGCTGAGTAATGTGCCCAAGACCTCACAGCTGGGAAGTGGAGGCTCTCCTCCAGAGATGCTTAATCAGTCTCAGAACTTCAGATTTGGAATCAGCCTCAGAAGTCCTCTAGTGTAACCTCTCACCCAACATAGGACTCTCTTCTGAGTACTCCTGACAGAATAGTCTCTGCTTGATTACCACCAGTGACAGAGGCCTCATTACCTAAGGAAAAACCCCTTTCTTCTTAGAGAGCTCTGTTAGAATATTTCTTAAGATGTGGAGAACTCTCCCCTTCCTGGGTTCCTCATTCTGGGGTCACCCAGACCAGATCTCTGTCTTTCATGTGGCAGCTCTTTAAAGATTCAAAGAAAACACAGGTGCCCAATGGACCTCAGAACTCTCCCCTTTCCAGGCAAAATAACTTCTATTATCCCTCTGTTTGGGATTTGATTACATGGTACAAATAATTCCACCCTGGATCTGCTCAAATTTGTTAAATCATTCTTATGAAAATTGAAGATTATACTACTGCTTCTGAACCTAAGAAATGAATGCATTTCTGCCTCCTCTGACACAGGCTCATCAGGTTTAGAGTCTTGGAGCTGAATGAGGAACTGGGGGGAGCTCCTTCACGGGGAAGGGGTGGGGTGGGGGCTGGGATGCCAGCAGACGGGAGTGCACTGAGACGTGGGTAGGAGGAAATGGAAAGAGGGAATAAGAAAACAAAAACAAAACCTCTTTCAAGAAATTTTGCCACGAAGGGGAGGTAGGAGATAGGATGGTAGCCAATGTGTAAACAAAATTTGGGGAGGATTTTTAAAAATGGTAGAAGCTTAACGGTGCTTAAGTGTTTCTAGGAAGGGTCCAGTGGAGACATAAGTGTTAAAGATTCATGAGAGAAATGGATATATTTTTAATTCCTTCTGTTTTGCTTCAGTTTCCCCATTTATTACCTCAGTGGAGTCCCTTTACTAGTCTGTAAGGTCAGTGAACCATATGGCGAAGCAAAAGACAGCACTGCTAACCCAGGGAACAGAAAACCAGACCCCAGGGGCAACTCACCAAGACACTCAGTGTCTGACAAACACTCCTGTAGCCTGCCACACTGCTGTCACTGCCTGCACCGACCGGTGTCCCTGCTCCGCCACGCTCTGGCTGAGCGTGCGGGCCAGAGGGACAGAAGCCCCCAGACCTGCCGGAAAGCCAGCTCCTCCATCTCTCTGGACCCCACCATTCAGCTGAGTGGCCCCTTCCCCACCACGGTGAATAAACTTTGTGCGTTAGAAGACACCAAAGAGAGCTTCAATCCACACCCCAGAGACGTGCCCTGCATTTGCAGGTAATTTTTCTTTCAGTTTGTTCATTGAGCCTGTCGGCACTAAAATGGATATCTGCTGGTTTTGTCTGCTCAGCATCCATCAATCTCTCCTTTTTAGGTAACAGTACCTCAGTTTTCCTTTGGGAAGCCATATCTTCCCCACTCAGAGGTAGATTTAGCGATGGTCACGTGATGCAGGCCTGGCCAATCAAAGCGTTTCTCTTGGCCACTGTGATTGGCTCAGGGATGAGCATATGATGCAAGCCAAGCCAGTGAAATTCAATCCTGGGACTTTTACTGGAGTTATTTATTGCAAATGGGACAAGTTCTTTTTTGCTGGGGATGTTAAGCCTGTAACTGCTGGGAGCCATCCCTGACCACGAGGGAAGAGTTTGCTTGAGAATAAAGCCAACACACAGAAAAGCAGAGGCTACAGCAAAGACAGACACTGGTGATATGACTTGAGTCCCTGGATCCAGCCATGCCTGAAATTAGATCTACCCTAGAATAGTCAATTTTAGAGGCCTATAAATTCCTCTTTTTGTTATGTCAATTTGAGTTGTATTGCTGTCCCTTCAGACTGAAAGAATACTAATAGTGACATTCAGCTCTTAGAAAAATCCAGAGGGTGTAAGCCTAAATCCTCCAATCAATACTGAATTACTGATGGACCAGCATTTATATTGAGTGCCTTCTGTGTGCAGATCCCTGTGTCAGACTCTGAAAGAGGTACCATACAATTATATACACCACTCCATCTCTGTCCTCAGGCAAGATAAAACATTCACAAAACAAGGTGCCCTATACCTAGGAGAGACAGATGAGGGGGAAGAGTAATTTGTGCTAGGGCAATCAGAGAAGGCTGCCTGTAGGAGTCATATCTTTCAAGATTGGAGAAGAGAGGAAAGAGGGCATGTTGGGCCTAGAGAGTCATGTGAGAAGGGGATATGTTCTCAAATTATTTTTCCATCTTACTCCCCTACCTCTGTGGGGAAAAGCTTGTCATTTTTATTCTGATGGTCACCATTAAATCAGCACCCTTATACAATACCCTTTGTCCTTTCCTTTTTAGACATTGTCTATTGGTTCCCTGTGGTGAGGAATATTGAAATTAGCTAGTATCCTCTATTTCTCTTCCCTCTCTTTCCTCTAACATTTAATTTGAAGAAATATCCATTTGCTTCCAGTTAATATGTATGAGCCCATCTGTGAACTTATTCTACTTTTCATACACACATTCTCCATTTTCCTCTAATTTTTAATACTTGGACTGTATCTGCATTATTAGAACATAACAACCATTACCTATTATATTATAGCCTGCCTTTCTTTTCCCCTTATTTATTTTTAAAGATGGGGTTTTGCTATGTTGCCCAGGGGGGAGTGTGGTGGCTGTTCACAGATGTGATCACAGTGCACCACAGCCTTGAACTCCTGGCCTCATGTGATTCTCCCGCCTCAGCTTCCAGAGTAGCTGGAACTACAGGTGTGTGCCACTGTGCCAGGCTCTGTAGAGCTGTTATTTGGTGTGAATACTACAGGTGACTATAAATTTAATGCCCACCCTGCCTTTATGTTAATAACTTTCTAGTCAATTTGGTTATCTTGAGATTGTTCCCTAGTAAATTCCTCTAAAAAGTTCATGGGAAATTGTATTTCCTGGCTTCCTGTATGTTCATAATAGTTGATCTGTAGCTTTCATACTTGAAAGTAAATTTGGCTGTATATAAAATTCTTGGTTCTCTTTTTCTTTTCCTGAGTGTCTTGAATATGTTGCTTAATTGACTTCTGGTACAAAGTACTGCTGTAGAAAAGTCTGATGCTATTCTAACTTGTTTCCCCTTACTATGTACTTATTCTTTTTGTCTGGATGTTCAATAGGTTTTTTCTACTCTCTTTAAGGTCCAATAGTTTATTTGGACATGTCTTAGTGTTGACTATTCTGGGTTGATTTTTCCAGGCTCCTAGCATACTTTTTCAAGATATAAGTTCAAGTCTTCTATTTTATTTCAGGAGAAAAAAAAATCCCTGAATTATTGTTTTATTTATTGTCTGCCATTGCTTTGGGTTTCTTCTTTGGGGATTGCGTATATGCTTGACCTTCTTTGTCTATCTTCTATACCTATCAATTTTTCTTGCATTCCTTTAAAAATATTTGTTCATTCTGTCTAACTTTATTTTTTATTTTCCTCCTTTTCATCCTCTATTTATCTGATAATATTATCCATGGTGACTATTCACTCTTTTATTCATTCTATTTCATTATTTTTCCTGAAATACTTTTCCTTTAAAAGCTGTTCTTTCTGTCAGCTCCCTTTTCAAATATTCTTTTTGTCTAACAATTTCATCTATGCTATTTGTCTTACAGCATCTGCTGGTTTCTTAATTTATTTTAGCTTGTTTTGAAATATCAAGTTTCAGTGGTCAAGTGTTTTGTGGTTCTGTCATTGTGGAATGTATTCATTACCTATAGGAACACCATTTCCTCATAATTCTTTCTCTTAAAATAGCTTCGTATGGGATTTGACCACAATCCTCTTCTTGTGTGTAGGTGAGATGGATTTTCCTATACTCTTCGGAGGGAATTTTCTGGCTTAGAGGAATGAGAGTAGTCCAGGGTAGATTTTTCAGACTTGCAGTTCTAGGATTCTCTTTGGTTATTACCAAAAAGTCTTTAAAACTATGGCTCGATGGACAGTACTTTCTGAAATGATTATTTTCTATTCATTTCCCCTATTCTTATCTGAAATTTCTCCTTTCATTTCCTCTAGTGTCTCTGTCCTGCTCCATTTGGATTCTGCTTCCAGTAATTTCTCCTTAATGTGGGGTTCTTTCTGGCCATGGAGCCATTTTTTGTGGTTCATCCAGTCATGCTGAAGGAGCTGTCCATAGGTTTTTTGTTTTACTATCCTAGTTTCTCTCTTTGGGTGGGGAGATTCTAGGAAATTAAAACAATATTTTTTCTGTTGCCATCTTATCTCTTTGATTCTCAAAAAACCTTTAGAAGGCAATGTAAACAAGATTGGTCTTGACTGGAAGTAAGAGATGAATACCTACATTTGAGCAACGTAGTGGATAGTGGTGCAACACTAGAGGATGACCCAGGTTTTTTTTAATGGTGGTTGGAAGTATAAAGTGGGGAAATGGATAAGTATTTATCTGGAGAAAGGAAGTCTGAGACATCAAGCGAGATGTTCAGGAGACAGGTGGAAAGTCGAGGTCTGGGCTAGAGGTACAGATTTGAAAGTCATCAGGATTTTAGCAGTAACTTAACATCTCTATGACTCCAGATCTAAAACTTTCTCCACTGGCCTCTTCTATTTGTCACATTTGCAAAATCCATGTTGATATCAGCTTTTCTGCTAAGACACATGTTTGTTGGGCATAACACAGCCTGAGAATGTTCAGGATGAGATTTCTTGAAAAAGTTCCATGAAGAACCATGGTCTGTCTGCATCATTAGACTCCTTAGCAGACTGGTATAACTGATGTATGTCTATGTTCTTACACATATGCCTGTGGTTGTGAAAATACACCAGGGCCCCAACTGTCAGCCTTGCCCCTCAATCTGAAGAGGAACTAACTCACTCATGAGTAAGCTGCTGTGTTTCTTAAGATGATCACTGCTAGGCTATGTTGGATTAAACAATAACCCCCCAAATCTCAGTGGTTCTGCACAACAGTTTATTTCTCACCTGCACAGAGGCCTGTGCAGAGTGTACCGGGGCTCTCTTCCACCCAGTGAGTTAGCAATACAAGCATTTCTCTTGTATGATGCCGCCATCTCCATACGTGCTTCCAGCACAGCTGCTGAGGCACAGCAACAGAGAACTGGACGTTTGCTTAGGAAGTTTTTAAGGGCCAAGCCTGAGAGTTGCTTATATCACTTCTGCCAGAGCCAAGTGACATAGTCCCAACCTAAAGGCAAGGAAGTGTTAGAAACATAGTCTTCCCATTTATAGAGGAAGAGACAAAATAAATGGCTAGTGAACACAGCATTATCTCTGCTAAGGTATTATCCAAGTCTATGTCACATAAGGCTAGTTCTTCCTTCAACTAGGAATTTTACAAACAGTGAGAGATCTAACAAAATTATGGCGGCCATTGGAAAGCTTTGACAAAAGAGGAAAAGAGAGGCTAATAAGATAGGATAATAGAGCATTCATAAACTCTACATCAGTTTAGTAACTCCTTAGGAGGTGAAAAACTTGAATTAACATTTGCTGAAGCTTCCTGTGCACCTGAGACTTTCGTGCACAATCTCATACCTTGCGTAACTATCTCACTAGGAAAGTATTATTGTCTCCGTTTTTTCAGAAGAGGAAGTGGGTCCATGAAAGGTCACACAGCTCATAAGGGAGAGAGCCAGGTTTGAACCCAGGGCGCTCTGGCTCCACATTTCACAGAGAAAGCTCGGGGCCTCCTGGCCTGCTGAGCAGCCTGGGGTCTCAGCTGGGATTGAAATCGCTCTGTGGCTGTTAAGTCAAACCGGACAAAGGCAACCCTACCTCAGTGAAAGGAAGACCAGGCAACTGAGCCCCATTGACCAGCATCTCCCAGGACGCTACAAAGGGAGCAGCTCAGCAGAGAAAGGGCTTCCTATTTCTCAACACAATTTGAAGGGAAAATAGTCTCAACAGAACAAACCCTAAGGAAGCTGGGTCAGCAGCGGAGAAAGGGATCACTCTCCATGTTCTGCAGCAATGAATGGGGGGCGTTCTGGCAGCGCGGCCGTGGGCGGTCCACATTCAGAGGTCTGGAGGACACATTTGCATGGGAACAGGGGAGTGGAGCCCCTTTAGAAGAGAGGTGGTCCCGCCCTCGAGCCCTGGGGCAACCTCACCTCTTTTGGGGCAACGGGTTCCGATGAGTCCCGGTGCACAGCAGGTACACAGAGCCATGAGTCAGTGTGTAGCCCACCTTCCCCACTAGACCCTCAGGCCCTAGCACAGGGCTGCACGGAGTAGGTCCTCAACGGCATTTGCTGGGAGCAGCAAGGAAAGATGGATGGACAAGGACAAGTTCTTCCCTACCCACACTCAGAAGCTATGTTTATCATGAAGGATGTTCAGTACACACTGCCCCAGTCCCCATGGATGGCACTTTACAGTTTACAAGACTGTATGTCCTATGGCCTGTGTGCCCCACACAGTGCCCTGAGGTGAGCACCATTCTCCCTAGGTTAGCGACAGGTGGGCAGGTGGGTGGGTAGGTGGGTGCAAACATGCTCACCCTCTCCCCACGTGCCCATCCTGACCATGCAAGCAGAATTTCTTAGATGTTTGGGGAGAAAGCTTCACATCTTTTTCCCACCGCTTGGAGAGAGGTGACTAATTCAATTGGGGAGATAAGAGAGCGGGTGATCGTGCATGTGTGGGTAGCATCTCTTTCTCTCACACACAGAAGATGGAAGAAGATAGTATGTCTGAAATAAACCTTCAGCACCTTCCCAGCTCTTGGGCAACAGTGAGAAACTCTGGAGAGGACTCAGGAACCCACCCAGGAGCTAATGAACAGCAGGTTCTTGGTCAACATTCATTCCTCCTCACGATATGCCACTATTCAAAAATCCGGAGGAAACAAAAAAGTCTTGTTCCTCTTTTCCCCACCATGAACATGCATTGAGTGTCTACAAGTTCCAGTAGCTGAGGCTGCCACCGTCACCAAACATTACAGAGCTCCCACCTCCAAGGAGCTTACGCTCTAGCAGGAGAGACAGACAACAGGCAAGGGCAGATGAGCTGTCATGTGACGTCTGGCAGAGTGGAGTGAGTTGTGAGGAGGAGTAGGGGAGAGGAGGTCAGTGGGGCATCAGGGGCCAGGGTCCTGCCTGTGGAGGGGACAGCCACTGCCCTGGGGTCTGAAAGGGAACTGGAGCACAAGGTGTGATTTTCTGCAGCAGCACAGGTTACCAGAAGAAGCTACCCTAGAAATGCACTTTCAGGTCTGCAAACAGAGTCACCATTTAAAGCAGAAAGGTGTGCCTCTGCTTGTCACCAAAGCCACCCATACCAGGCAGACCACTGCATCTGTCTGTCTCTGCGTCCTAGGGTTGGCTAGTATTTGCCATGCCGACGCCTTGAGGTGCTTGACATATGTGGCATTAACCGTCCTGCCCTGAAAGCACTAGTGAGAGGAGGTGTAGGATGATAGCAATGCTGAAAACCACGATGACACCGACAGACCTTTATTTGTGCCTGTGACATCCCGGGGCTGCGTGAAGCCCTTTGCAGGTATCACACTCACTTCATCCTTATGTTAAGGGCGGTGCTATTATTATCCCCTTTCAATAGATAAAAGAACTAACACCCAGAGAGGGGCAGTGACCTGTCCATTTAGCTTTAGAGAGAGACACATGGGCTAGCGTGAGCAGTCACTTTGGGCTTAGGAAAACATGAACCTGCCAACTGCTCCCTGCACCCTGGCCTGCCCCTGGGAGAAGGCATTGCAGCCCCGTGCAAAGGGGGACTAAGTTAAACAAGATAGCTTTTGTCAGGTGCCTCGTTCTGAGCCTTGCAGGGGCTTAATGAAAAGAGCAAAAGTTTAGGGTCAGCAGACCCAGCTGGGAACCCTGCTCTTCCAGTTACTGCTGTGCAACTCCAGGCAGGTTACTTTACCTGTCTGAGCCCATGTTCCTTGCCCATGAAAGATATAACGAATGTAAAGTGTGTAGTACTTTACCCGGTACCCTTAATCTGACTTCTTTTGGTGGCTAATGCTTCTCGACTGTATCGTGAAAACAAGCTCCCATGTCCTCTCCAGTACCCCAGCCTCCCTCCCCACCAGGTGACCTAATCCAATTTCAGACAGGCACCAAATACTGTAGCTGCCATCACCACGGAGGACACACCTGGTCTGCAGGGCTGCCACATGGGGCCAACACAGATGGGCAAAAAGAGCCACCATTGCTCCCAGGCTCCTTCCGTCCCAGCGCCCGGCCAAGGAGATGCGTGAAAACCGCCAGACCCAACAGCACATGCGGCACTGGGCTTTCGGATCTAAGGAGACAGGACAGGGCTTGGTGGCTGTCCTGCGGCTCACAACCCACAGCCTTTTCTTTAACATTTTCTTTTCAGACAGATAGCCACACACACACACACACACACACACACACACACGCACGCACACACGTGCACACACACACGCGCACACGTACACACCCCGCAACTTTTATGAGTGGAGCCTTCGTTTGAGGCAAAAACAACTTATATGGCCTGGCAGAAAATGGCTGAATTAAGCTCTTTCTTTTTGCCTTTTATATTGGTAAGGATTCTCAAAAGATGAAAAGTAGGTTAGGAGAATAATAAAACAGCTGTGTTTCCAGTGTGTACCTGACAACGGCTTTTGTGGAAGTGAATAATTACATGAAAATCACTTCCTTCCCACCTCTTTCTCAGCCTCCTCCGGGTTGCTAGGCGCCCTCTCTCCTCCTCCGGCTAATGCCACATGAGCAGCGGATGAATGCAGTATGGCCATTATGAGGAACGGGAGTCCGGGAGAAGGATTCAGATGCTCCCTCCCTGGCGGACTCAATGCGGGGAGAGGGCTTTGGTGGAGACACTTTGGGTGCATTTAAATGCTAATGTGCTGGGCAGGCGGGCAGGGCCAGTGGGAACAGTGGTGGGAAGGGGCCGAGGCTCTTGGCCTGGAAGCCCAGCTGGAAATATGTTCTGCAGCCTCTCGCTCCGGTGCCAGGCCCTTCCCTGGGCAGCTGGCCCAGGGGTAGACCAGGGCCCTGCCAGTAAAGTGTCACCGGGCTGAAGGCTTGCGCCGCGGGCGGCGAGGAGCCGTTCAGTTCTGTGCAGGGGGAGTTTGGGTGTGTAGGCTGACCCGGGTGGCCCCTTTGTGTGCAGCGGGGAACAGGGGTCACTGTGGCTGGGCCTTTGCCCAGAGGCTGGACAGCCGTGCCCAGGCACGGAGAGCGCAGGAGGTGGACAGGCAGTTGCTGGCACTGGGCAGATGGCAACGATCCCCAGGCCTTACGTGGGGGAAGCCTGGGGGGCTGTGCACCCAACCCCTAATCCATCACACGAGACACTTGAGCCCCATTTCACCAAAGCGCTAAATGCAGGAGGACCCAAGAACGAAGAGCGTGAGCAAGGCCTGAAGACTTGCAATTCGCAGCCCCGAGCTTTTCCCAGGACTGTCCACACAGACTCAGGGGGCACCATTTTAGGCCACGTCCTTCCCCCACAGTGTTCCTCCGGGGGAGGCTGCTGGCGTTTGCACAGGACAGTGGTTGTGCAGGATGTTTGCCCTCTGGCTCCCACTCTCTAGGCGCAAGAGGTGTTTCCCGTCACTGTGGCAACCCGAACATGCCTCCACCTGTTCTGAATGACCTGGGGCCAGGGGTTCTACCTACCCCTGGCTGAGAGTCAGGGAAGCCAGGGGAGCCTGAGCCGACAGCAGTGGGGGGGCTGCAGGACCCACATCAGGTGGGTAGCACCAGGCCAGGAGCCTCTGGGCCAGGCCAGACCTCAGCTCCCAAACCCATTCCTGATCTGGCATGTTCTTTTGTGTTGGCTGAGCCAGCAGCTGAGATGAAACCTCATCATCTCCTCCCGTAACCTTTTTCTTCTCTAATAACCATGGAATTGGTTCAAAGGCAGAGAGCCAGGAAATGAAATGGCGAGCCAGGACGCACCACGCCCTGGAGGAAGCGAGGGACAGTGTACTCCAGTCTACAGAAAGGACGACGCAAAAAAGGAAACAGCCACATTGGTGAAAGGGGCCACCTCTGCGTCCGTCCGCAGATAGAGACAGAAATACCTTAATCACATCACTACAGTTGCTGTTTATCATCTGTCTCCCCCAGCTGGAAGGGAAGCTTCACGAGAGCAGGGCATTTCATCCGTTTTTCACTGCTGAGTCCCCGGCCCTTTGTGCACTGCCTGGCACGTGGCAAGCACTCCAGAGACGTCTGCAGAGTGCCCACAGCTGCACAGGGTCTCCAGGACGTAGGAAGGGAGCATTAGAGGCTCACGCAGAGTCCTCACTACCAAGCCAAGTGGAGACTGTGCCAGACTGAGAAGGACAGGACACCTCGCTCCGATTCCAGCTTGCCCCTCGAGTTCCTGCGTGTTCTCCCTAAAGTTCTTTCTTCTCTCCTAGCCTCAGTTTTCCAATCTGTAAAATATGGGAACTGGATTGCAATGGAGACGGCAAACATTTGACATGCACATGCCACCCCCATTCCTGCCTGGACAGACATCACTAATCAATCACAGCACTCTTCTGCCCTCACTCCAGCTCTGGTGAACTGTTGGTGACGTCCACCACCAGTCAGAGATGGTGAGAGGGCTGAAAGCTCAGAGAGAGGACTGTCCTGCCCAGCCATCCCAGGCTTTATAATATGGATATGTTTTGGGGTCACTTGGGCTCCATTTTCCTTGGGGTGTTTCAACCTTACAGTATTGAAAGCCCAGGAAGATGCTGGAAACACAGATGTTTAAGCCCCTACCCCACACCAGGGACGAGCTTCAAGTCAAACACAAGGGACAGAGGCTTCATGAAAGGAAGCAGGACCATTCTCGTCGAGATATATGTTTTCAATGGATTTCTGGCATTTGTTCTGGCCTGGAAGGCGGGAAGAAAGTGGAGGGATGTTTCAGCAAAGCAAGTGGCACAAGCAAAGCCCAGAGGTCAGGAAAGGGGAGACCTGCCTGCACTGCCCGGCAGGAATGCTTCCAAGCGAGGGGCCGAGAGAGGGAGAATGGGTCTGCCAGAAGCCCATGGCATCCACAGAGCTGGCGTTTCATTCCTCGCTGCATCTTTGGCCAGAAGCCACTCAGAGTTCCCATGCAGGAAAATGCTTGTGGGAGCCCTAGCTGGGATGCAGGAAGATGCTATTCAATTCCGTAGGAAATAGATTCTATCAGTGAATGAAAACACACTCAGACTCCTGCCCCAAGGAGCCTACCAGAGGAGATCCACAGTGTCTGGGGAGAGGAGGACAGTCACGGGTCAACAGTGAAAGAGCCTCCTCCCTGGCTGAGAGCTCCAGCCCTGGGATGAGCTCCCCATTGCTAGAGATAACCAAGCAGAGATGGCGATACAGGGGAGGAAATTCCCCCGTGGTCCTGGAAGTTAGGGCAAAAGATCCCTAGAGTCTTCTGCTGCTCAGAAGCTTAATGGTCAGCAGGTCTATAGCCCTCAGCAACATTTCCTGAGCATCATACATCTGCCAGGCATGGAGAATATAGCGATAATCGAGACCCCCATCCCCGGCTCAGGATCCTGCAACCTAGAAAGCCCAGGAGGGGCGAGGAATTCTGACAAGCACCTTGCTCAGGTCTCACGAAAGCAGGCAGATCTGGTTGAGTCCCAGCTCTGCTGGGCAACCTTGGGTCACTTCTTTGAGCCTCAGTTTCTTCACTGGTACAATGGGGAAAATCATAGATCTAAGCTGCTGGAGTTGTTACGAAGACAAAAATGAGATGTGCACATGGCACCTGGCTCACAGTAAATTCTAAATGGCCAGAGAGAGGTCATTACTTTGGGCCTGAAAAAACATCTCTGAAGGGTTTGTGGGACTGAGCAGGCAGGTCCCAGTCGGGGAAGCAGAAGATAAGTCAGCCCTTCTAGCTGCAGGTGGGAGCAGGTCCCAGGGGCCCTGCCTGCCTCCTCCCGCCCTGGTGTGAATGTCCTACAAGCTGCAGGGGCCTGGCCCACTCGCTCTGTCTCAGAGACACCCTAACAGCTGGCCCTGTCCAGCCTCCTTCGCAGGGTCAGCACCTCCTCTGCCAGGCCTGGTGGACAGACCCCAGGGAGCCGGGCTCTGTAGGCCTCCCTCCCGGGCCCTGCTCTCTGTGGAGCCATGCGCCCTGGGCAACATGAGGAGTGAGAATGGAGGGGACCCCATCATCTGAGCGTGGGCCTTCAAGAAGCCACGCGAGCTGCCTATACGAGCATCCCCTGTGGGTACATTTTGTACCCTTTGACCAGTATCTCCCCAACCCTGTCTCCTGTCCCCTAGTAACCGCCATTCTACTCTGCTTGTTAGAGCTGGACGTTTTTAGATCCCGCATAGAGTACACGCGAGACCACGCGGTGTCTGTCTCTCCGTGCCTGGCCACAGCCCGTCTCATCTTCTCAGGAGACTGCCGCCGTCTGCCACGAGGACAGGCCCGGCACGGACGCGCCTGGTGCCCCTCTGGTCCCTTCCCAGGCGCTCTCGCCTTGCCGGCGTCTCTGCCCTGCACAGGCCCCAGCGCTCTGCCGCTCGGCATTCGGTGACCTGCCTGCCACGCTGGCGCACTCTTCTCTTCCCACCTCTCAGGGTCTGCCAACCTTCAGGGTCCTGGTGCCACCTGCTCACACGGCCTCTCCTCTGCTCATCCGAATGGAAGAGGCGGCAGCTTTAAATGATGCCAGATCCTTGGGAGTCTGACCAGTGTGACAGCGAGCCCGGGGGACCCGGCGCAGAAGGAGCAGCAGGTCCCGGGTGCCGGGGGGGAGAGTGAGCACGGCAGGGCGGCGGGCCGGCCCCACCTGCCAGGAGGGAAAGCAGGAGGGTGGCTGGGCCGGCTGCCACAACGCTCCCTCCCAAATGATGCCGCGGGACACAGCGGCCTGGGCTTCCAGGCAAAGCCACCGTAGCGAGGGGCTGTCCTCGGTTCTCACACCTCCGTCGTGACTTCCGGGCCTTTGGCTTGAGCAAGAAACCAATACTGATTATGTAAAAAATAAATGAACAGGTGCATGTTGACATGTTTAGGGTTAAAATGTACTGATGTCTATAACTTACTTTGAAATGCATCAAAAAATAAAATAGAACGGATGGATAGAAGGCTGGGAAGGTCCCTGATGAAGCCGACACAGTGAAATGTCGATGGAAGAGTCTGGGCGGTGGGTATGTGGCCAGCACATCCCAAGTGCAGCCCCTCGACCAAATCCAAACTTCACAGGTTAATAAAAGGATTTGTTCTCAAAGTTTGGATTCAGTCAAAAGGCTGCACTCAAGGATCTAGAAGGCCACATGTGGCCCCGAGGCCACAGGCTCCCCACACCTGGTCTAGGTGTTGGGTACGTGGCTGGCTGTTCCCTGCACAGGCAGAGCCAACCCACAAGACAACAGAGGGAGGGGATGTTCCCAGCCCAGCAGGGGGGCTGCGGCCTCACTGGAGGAGACGAGTTATATCTGCAAAAAGGAAAGGGAAGCACTACCCAGGGACACTTTGGGGAGAAGACACAGGCTTTGTGTCCAACAACACAAGCTCGCGTCAGCGGGGGTAAACTGAGCAAATCCCTGCCCTGCCCAGGTGACGTCAGAAACCAAAACCAGCATTCAGTCTCTGATCAGAAAACCTAGGAGTTTTCTGGGATTCGGTTGCCTCTGCCTTGACATCATCTCAAGGTCAAAAATACTTCTGAACTTCTTTTATCACCATCTGCAATCTGTGGATTTATCCAAGCACTTCTTTCTTTGTGTGTGTTTACCGGTTTATTATAAAGGACATTACAAAGGTTACAGATGGAGAGATGCACAGGGCACGGAGGTTTCATGTCCTTCTGGCACACCACCTTCCAGAAATCTCCACAAAGGCTCCTCTGAGCAGTCCTTAAGCCTCATGTTCAGCTGCATTTCTCCTCCAGCCGGGGTGGAACAATGTTCCAGGGTCGAGAGAGAAAGGGGAGCAGGGTACAAGGAGGCACAGGCTGCATCCCTCCAGCCTCACCTGGCACAATTTTATGGATTCATTTTATCTCCTGTCTCTGAGGCATCTGCTAAAGAAGCCGTGTCTGTTACTCAGTTTCCACATCTGCCTATCTTAGGGAACCCTCTCTTTCTTTCCCACGTTCTGTCTTCTCCAGCTCTGTCACCTGTTTGGAGCTTTAAGCAATTATCAGGGTACCCACTGCCCCAGGCAGGAGCATAGCTCTGAGATGATGACCATCATCTACAACAAGCATTTAATGAACACATTTTATGTGCTAGGCAGTAGGCAACCCACCATGGGAGAAGTAGTATTGAGGGAGATATTGTCCATGTTCTAGAAGGGCTGGTTCCCTTGGGTGGTGACCAGGCGTAGCTTTGATTAGCCCCCAAGGATATTAACCATACGCTTGCTTAGAATGACATGTGTCTGACCCCTTCACCCCATTTATTTACACAGCCTTGAGAAATCTTAGTGCACTATCATCTATAACCTTGGCGACAAGCAGTGCCTCCCTTTCAGATGATTTATAATAAAAAAACATTCTCAAGACCACAGATAAATCATCTCTCCTCTCTGGGCCTCATTTCCCCCAAAGGACATTTTAAAAGAATAATTCCTGGGCTTTTCCAGGAATTTTATTAATCAGACACATACAACTGCTAAGAGGAACTTCCTATCAGCATGAAATAGCCCATGGGGCTGGGTCATGAGGGGGAAAAGAAAATCAAAGAA
>CM052447.1:2124250-2224719 GCA_028533085.1 Varecia variegata | reverse complement strand
GCACATGACGTTGGAGGCTGAGCTGTACCCACCTCGCCTCTCCCCTCTGGAATGTCACTAAGGCTCTAATCAAGGAGCCAGCAGAGCTACGTTTGACTTCTTTGTGAACACTATGCAGGACTCGGTGCTTGCCCTGCAGGGCTGTCCAGTGCCTGGCTTGCATATGAGAAGTGAGAGAAATGGAACATGAGATTCACACACCAGTGAGCTTTCCCAGAGAAGGACATCAAATGTCACAGGCCCAGCCAACTAAGAGGTATCAAAGACCCATCATCTTGCTGCTCACAGACAGAAGAAATCCCTGCTCTCTCACAAAGCTGTGCTGGGTCAGAAATCATCAGAACACACCGCATTTGCAAAGCACACTTCTTCCTAACCAGGAAGGAGTTGCAGGAGCCAGTCACAGCCTCTGAACGACAAGAATTGCATGTACCCCTCTGTAGCCCTTGCATTGCTGGGAGCTCTTTCATAGACGACTGTGTTTGATACTCTTCACAGCCATTTGAGGTGCACAGGGTAGGGCTTATTAAGACAGGCCCAGAGAGGATACTCGACCTGCCAAGGTCACAAGGCTAGTGAGTCAGGACCTGGGTCCATGTCTGGTCTAACTTTTTCATTTAGCAGATAAGAAAAAAGACTCAAAGGTGACATAAGTTTCAGCCGGGGTTTCTGTGTCCTGGTCCATTTCTCCACCAGCTGTGGCCTTGGGTGAGCCATGCGCTGTCTCTGGGACTGACTCGGCTACTCACCCACAAAAGACGAAAGCAGACCTAGACGTTGGTTCTAAAACTTGCCAGAACTGCAAACAAATAGCTTCATGGGGCTCTTGATGAATATAATTTTATTCTATGTGTAAGAAGCAAATTTACTGTCAGAAAATAAAACTGTGGACATTATAAAATATGAAATCAGCACCACTGACCTATGACTTTATGAATAAAATTGAGCTGCTGAATTAAGCATGAACAACTGAGGGGTATTTCCCTTAATATTAATTTGCTACTTGAACATTCAATATGTCATGTTCAAGACTAGCAGATAAAGAGAAGTAAATACTGGGGGTTAAAAATATTTTTATGGGAGACACAGAAAACATATAATTATGACATACAATTGACATTTTAAATCCATAGCCTGGATTATAAAGAAGATAGAAAATTCTCCCAGATGCCAGAAATGAGAGAAGTCAAAACTGAAAGTGGAGGAGACATAGACCCAGAAACCGCATGGGGCCATCTGAGCAAACAGAAGCCCAAGAGTCTGGGGTTTAAATTCCTTCTCAAGGGTGAGTTAATATTGCACGCTCTAGGCATGACCAAAAGCTACATGGGTCACTGCAAAGAGCTAGGAGCCAGAAAAGGACTGTCCTGTCATGCACCAGAAGTTAAAAAACTCTACCCCTCAGCCCAGGACTCAACATGAGAGCACCAGGCCTGGGTATGGCCATGCACTGCTCCTGCAATGGGGCACCCAAGTTCACGGTGCAACCTAAAAATCACCATCCCAGACTTCCATACCCAGCTACACTACCGAGAGAGAGAGAGAGAGAGAGAGAGAGAGAGAGAAATGTCTTTTCAGAAATATATAGACTAAGGGAGTTTAGTTTCTCCAAGCCCTTGCTCAAAGAACTACTAAAGGACGAACTTTAACAAGAAGAAAATTTAATCATGTACAAAGGAATGGAAACAATAGGGAGCAAAGAAATTGGTAAAATATCATGAAGTCTAAGTATCGACTCTTAAATAGTAATAAGGCAGGATCAAAAAGCACAGTAATGGGTGATGAGGGGAGCGTGGGGTTTGGTGGGCAATTTGTGTCCTAGGCTATTTCTTATCCAGAAAGAGGATGAAGCTGGTTCCCAGCCACACTGCCTGAGGCAGCACCCCGTCTCCTGCCCTCCATCACACTCCTCCCCGCCCGGCACCCCGTGCGTACAGCGCGGCCTCCGGCAGCACAGCACAGGTGAACCTGAGTCCCAGTCCTTTTTGCCAAGTCAGCTGTGGCTGCAGTTCCGTCCTGACCCTTGGAGCAGGGCGGGAAATAAGGAAGGGGGCGGAAACCGACAAGGGCTGCTAGGGTGCCCTCAGGGACCGGGGCGGCTGCTCCGTTTCCAGCCCCTGGTGTGACAGGAGCTCCACTTCCCGTGGACTCTCCTGCTTCCTGGGCCTTTTCTCCTCTAAAGCACTACGGTCCAGCCGAGTTGTCTGCTATGACAGCAATGTCCTGTATTTGTGCTCTTCCACGGGGTGTCTACTAGCCACAGGTGGCTATGTGAGAGCCTGGAATTTGACTACGGAAACTAAGGAATTGAACTGTACATTTTATTTAATTTCAATTAATTTCAATGTAAATAGTTAGATATGGCTGTGGCTACTGTATTGGACTACGTAGTTCCACAAGAACAAGATCCCTCTGGAAATTCCCAAAGGGATCAACGCCATTCCTTTTGCAGGAAGTGCTGGGGGATCCTCTGCCCCCCTCTCCCCTGGAGTGGGAGCAAGGGCCCCAGCACCTCTGCCCCTCTGATCACAGCCCTCGCTGGAGGCTCTGCCAGGCCTCTTAGACCAGTGCTCCTCAAATTGTCCGTGTACAGAACCACGGGGCGAGGGGTGTTGCTAAAACGCAGATTCTGACGGAGCAGGTGTGGCATGGGGCCTGGGAGTCTGCCCTGAGTTCAGCAAGTCTGGAAGCTCCCAAATAAGGCTGGTGCCGCTGGCCTGGAGACACTGAGTAGTAAGATTTTAGTGAGAGACGCTCATCTGAAAAGTCTACAGAAGATATGATTCCAACTATATGGCATTTTGGAAAAGGCAAAAGTGACAGGAAAAAGTTCAGGGGTTCGGGGGAGGGAGGGATGACAGGCGGCGCTGTGAAAGGATTCTGGTGACACTGCAGTGGCGGGTGTGCGTCACAGCACACCGTCAAACCCACAGGATGTAACCACCAACAGCGACCCCTACAGTCAGCTACGGACTTCAGTCAATACTAAGGCGTCAGTCTTGGCCCCTCGCTGCTAACCAACGTACCACCCTAGCGCAAGTTCACGAGAGGGAAAGGGGGTCCGGGAAAGCGCGAGGGGGTATATGGGAAGTATGTACTTTCTGCCCAACTTTTCTGTTAACCTAAAACAGCTCAAAAAATAAAATCTATTACTCTAAATAAACCCCACTTAATCCACAAAATTTTATGTACAATTTGGGGCATAGGGGGGCCAAAGACCCTCCTCATTGAGAACTATCCTAGAAAACAGGAACTGCATCGCACTCATCCTCCCCCCGAAACTCTGCCCACCCCACAGGGCCGCAAATGTCTAGCAGGGATGGATGATGGGTACGTTACTGTTGATCCACTTCCAAAGCAAAGGCTGGCACCATGCCTGGCACGGAGTAGGTGCTCAGTACACATTTGCTGGATGAGTAAACACGAGGCGGGAATGCTAACACAACAGCCTGAGAATCCCTGAGAAAGGCCCCAGCTGCTCCTCCCCGGTGCTGGTGCAGCTGGGGTCACCGCCCTCCACGGCTCTCACCAGCCCTCGCTGCGGTGACTCGTGGTGTCATCTCTCTCCTCTGTGAGACTGCAAAGTCCTCAAGGGCTAAACCACCACCGATCCATCCCAGGTACTCTCGCCACATGGCAAGGCCTGGTATACAATAGATGCCTCTTGAATGTTTGCTGGCATCTCTTTGAAGTGACCCTACTGTCTCTGCCCTCTGTGGAGCCTCCTGAGCTTCTGAGGGTAGCCAGACAAACTCACACAGCGGCACCAGTTCCAGCCACAGCTGCCCACCAGCCTTTAACATCACGGCTGTTGGGCTGCTTCTCAGACCCCCACGACACTGCAAAGCCTCCACCATCCTCGGCAGACAGATTTCTTCCCTGCTACACTCCCCCAATCTTAAGGTCGTTTGATATGTGCCTGCACTTCTTCTCTCTTTACCTCCAAACTTACTCTACTCTCTTGCTCTTTCTGTGCAACTGGAGAAGCTTAGACGTGCTGTTTCACCTGACCCTTTGCTGAGGCTCTCTCTTGTCTGAGTAATCATCTGAAATTATAGCTCTCTTCATGCTAATTAATCTCTTGCTCAAAAACATTCAACAGCTCCCTATAGATCACTGAATCAAGTCTAAAGTCTTTGGCTTGGCAGCCAAGGCTCCTTATGAAGAGGCTTCAGCCTGCTGTCTTAGCTTTACTTCTCATGATTCCCTGTCACAAAGTCTATCCTGGAGCCACAACGAACTACTGACCATTTCCTGCACATATGTGTACTTTCCTACTCTGATCTTTGCTTATTTCCAAACAGATGTCAGGGATGAAATCAAAGACTACCTGTTTTATAAAGTCTTCTCCAGGGCATGCAACTGGAATTAATTTTGTTCTCCTCTGACTGCATTCCTTTATCTAAACCACCATATGGCATCCACTCATCCATCTGTCCATCTGCCCATCCATCATCCCTCCATCCATCCATTCATCCATCCATCATCCCTCCATCCATCCATTCATCCATCCATCATCCCTCCATCCATCCATTCATCCATCCATCATCCCTCCATCCATCCATTCATCCATCCATCATCCCTCCATCCATTCATCCATCCATCCAACCATCATCCCTCCATCCATTCATCCATCCATCCATCCATCCATCATCCATTCATCCAGCCATCATCCAAGCACTCATGCATCCATCTGTCCATCCACTCATCCAATATTGACTGGGAGCCTGCCATGCACCAGGCTCTGTATCAGGTGGCTAAGGAGTTCACAAGACAGACAAGTTCTTTGCTCACATGGAGCTAACATTCTAAGTGGGGAGACTAACAGTGAATATGTCAACAAATAAACAAGAACTTACTTCAGATAGCCATCAGCCCTGTGAATCAAATAAAACAGGGGCTACACTGAAGTCATGGATTTAGGAGGGGATGTTTGAGCTCAGACGGTCAGAGGTGACCCAATTTTGGAGTTGAGAACTACAGGGTGACAGAGAGCAAGCCATGGGAATGACCAAGAGAAGAATGGTCCTGGCAGAAGTCAGGCCCTGTGGTAGGAACAAGCCTGGAATGCCCAGGGTCATGTGGGACAGGGATGGGAACCAGGCCACGGAGGGCTCCTCAGCCCTAGCCATGGGGCGCAGTGTGGATTTGATTCCTAAAGCACGGGAAGCAGCTGGGGGTGGGGAGAGGGAGTCAGACCTCTGCTTCTGGTCCTGGTACAGTAATTGGGCTGAGACTAACCCTCCTGCCTTAGCAACGATCAAAGCAGACAGAGCCTGGGAGACAGTTGTTTCGGGCAGCAGATACTGTGCAGGGCAAGACTGCTCTCCTGGCGCTATGGGAAATCTCCAAGGCCTGGAGACAGCTTCCTGACTGTGGTGCAGAGAGCTGGAATCCCAGCAGAGCAGCAGTGTCATCGAGCTCAGGAGGCAGCGCCAGGGTGGGGGACAGCTGAGACAGCTGGGCTCTATAGCAGGGGCACCTGACGGGGAGCTGTGCTCAGAGGGGGCCCCAGAAGTTCACGTGGAGGCCCTCTGTGAGGCTGTGGCTGAGGGCTGGGCTGTAAACAGCCAGGGAGAGACCACCCAAGGCTCCCCAGAGAGCGCCACTACGGGGCTCAGAGTGGACCAGAGACACGGGGGTCCAGACACTGCTGGGGGAAGAGCAAGGCCAGGGCATGGGGGCCCCCACCTGCCGGAGTGGAGAGAGCTGGTCACCTTAGGAGTGTGAACCACAGCAGGGTTTCTTAACCTGGGCACCACAGACATTTGGGGCCTGACAACTCTTCGTTGTGGGGCTGTGCTGTGCTTGTAGAACGTTCGGCAGCATCCCTGGCCTCTGCTCACTGGACACCAGTAGCATGCCCCCAGAGTGATGATCAAGAAATGTTTCCTGACATTGCCAAACATCTCCTGGGGGGCAAAATTTCCTCAGCGGAGAACCACTGCTCTAGACTGAGAACTACTCTACACCCATCCTGAGAAAGCCTGAGGCCAGGCTCCCGCAAGACTTACGGGGGAGACGGAGCCGGGGTCAAGTCCTACTGAGTTAAGTCAGAGGGGCTTGGGAAACAGCTTGGGATTTCCACAGACCTGCACTGAGAAAACATAAAGTTGAGCCTACACAAGTAAGGCGATCACCCAGTGATTAAACTACCTATTTGAAAATACTTTAAAGTAACTACTACAAATATTTTCATAGAATTAAAGAAAAATACATTCAAACAACAACGCCAGGAGGTTGCAAAATCCAGGATCCCTTTTAAAAAGCTCCCTGGTCTGCTGTGTGAGGAGGAGGAGGCAGGAAGCTCACCTTGGAGGCTATTCTGTTAGCTCAGAGGAGGCTGACTTGAGCCTCAGTTGTTCAGGCTGCACTTAACTTAGTATGTTCAGTCCTGTTGGATACTCTCAAAGTCGGGCACTGACAAATCAAGGCAGATACGTCAAGAAAGAATAAGCATACAAGTGAATGAATGTTTCCACACTGGGAACCAACTGAGTAGAGAGTTGTCCCAAAGTGTGGCATGAGGGCCCAGTTGGAGACTGACCAGGTTATCACGGAGGGAATTCCTGTACTGCGTGGAGACTACACCTGCCCAAGGCTAGGATTCTAAGATTTTTGCAAAGTAGTCACATAGGACTGGGATGCTCAAAGACTCTAGAGCCAGGGTCGCCAGCCTAGGCCTGGGCGGAGACAGAGAGGTAGGAAAATCAGACACAGCAGGTTTCGGCAGTGCATCTTTTACTCGGCAGCCAAGCCAGACTCACCTGGGATCACACGCTAGCTGTGTAAGCTTTAGGCCCTCAGAGCCTCAGACCCCTCATTCATAAAACCTTTAAGACAGGTTTTAAAATTCTCATGACCCATAAGATAGGACATATATAAGGACCTCAAGGTCCTATTTAAAGGTCATGAGATTTTTATTTACAGATAGCACTTAGTCCCTATGTCTAGCACGTAATAATTTTCAATGTGTGCCTATTTGATGTGAGCAAATTGGATAAATGAAATGACAAGTTTCTAAAGCACAGCACCCGGCACCGAGTCAGCCATCAATGAAGGGTAACTAGTACTGGGACTTTTATGGGTACCCAAGCAGCTCCCTAGCCATCAAGACTGCACATTACAGGTGCTGCTAAAACGGCCGAGAACAAGAAATAACAAAACTTTACCTTGAGCAAACCTGTGGTTGAGACAATTTAATTTCCTAGAATCTCAGCAATGCACAGAATCTCCACGGGGCGTACAGGAGTTCTGATCCCATAGGCAGGCAACTGGCAAGGAATTTCAAGAAGCCAAGAAAAGAAGAAACATCCACTACTTTTCTTTGAGCGTGTGTGGTGTTAGGTCAGAAATGCATCTCTAACGCCTGAGGAATTTACCCTCAGACTGGAAGTGGTACAGCTGCCAGGTCAGTTCCAACCCTAGCACTGCCCTTCATCATTGTTGTCATGGACTTAATTACGTGTCTCTCCCAAGAGACTGTCCTCCCCTTGTCACACAGCATGTGCGATGATCTGATTTGACACTCCCAGTGCCTGGAATCGAGTGGACAACAAACCAGTGCTGGTGGAACAGTGACCCTAACCCAGAGTCAAATGCTCTGGGAAGAAACCGTGGGAGATTTTCAGTCCCAAAGAGTGTCCCTCACGTCAGCGAGGCTTGCAACATTTTCTGGGACGTATTTAATGTCTCTAAGTTGCTGTCAATATGGGCGTTTTGGTTTGAAAGTCCAGCAAGCAGCAAGCCCGTTTTTCTTTGGGTTCTCGTTTAGTGTCAGGGTACACTGCCCCCAGGTGGCAGCGACTGCCCCGTCACATCCCTGAGGGTCAGCAGGTGGGGTTCTGAACCAGGGTCTTGTTTTCCCTGATTTGTGGGGTGGACAGGTGAGGGGATGTGGGCTCTGAGGTGCTGTCCCCTGGCGCCAGGCCCCCGCACGGAAGAGGCACCGTGCTCCGTGCACTGGGAAAGCAGACCCGCCGTCTGGACCTGGGACAGGCCTTTCTGTTCTTGCCCTGACAACGCACACTCGAAACACAATGAGGAGTGAGAGTGGCGGGAATCTGGGGCAGGGACAATGTGATTTCTTGCAAGATCCCCTGAGCTCCCCGAAGACCGAAAAGACAGAAAATAAAAATTTGAGGGGAAACACTGGAGTGGAAGCCCTTCGCACTTCAGCGAGAACGCGGGGCTGACAGAGGGGCGAATGGACGTTCAGAAAGTCGTGACAGACCACGGCGTGCAAACTGCAGGGGCAAAGGCGGCCAGCGCTGCGCTGCTTCAAGCTCTTGACGAGAAACTTAATTGACCAGATCCACAGTAAGGTCACTCGGTTCCAAGTTCAAAGCCTCCCCCCGGGCTGTGGGGCCCAGACCTGTCCTGCCCCGAGCTAGTGCGGTGCTCCCGGAGCCCTACTACGTGCCAGGCCGGGCCGGGCGCCAGGAATGAGGACGAGAAGTGCCTTGGCCCTCGCAGGCACATGTGCCGTACCACGCGCTGTGCGGCCCACGTTCTCACCGCGACGAGCCGGGGAGAAGCCTGAGCCCAGAGAGGCAAAGGGACAGGCTGGAGGCCACCCCGCTGCTCAGTGGCAGCAGAGTGACCCACATTTCCTTCCGTAGCTGCCGGATTCCACTAACCACACATTCCTTTCTGAAGCGCATACCCACGATCACATCACCGCAGCCAAGAGTAAGGCAGGCTCTGCTAGCAATTGTTCTTTCTTCCTTCTTTCCTTTGTTCATTTGTTCATTCCTTCCTTCAATTCATTCAAAAAATATTTACTGAACGCTACTGTGTTGCAGGTTCTGTTCCTGGGGCTGGAGATTTAACGGTGAATGTAGCAGATAAACTCTCTGCCCTCGTGGAGTGTACACTCCAGGGTGGAGAATGGATGGAGTCGGAGATGTTGACAAGTGCCACAAAGACAAGAAAGCCAGGGGCATGGATGAGATGTGCCAGCAATGAAGGGGGGACAATTTTAAATCAGGTGGCCAGGGAGCCCTCGCTGGGATTACACTGGTCGGGTGTGTACCCTGTTAGACTTTCAAGACAATTTTGACAATTATCCCTCTTGACCTGTGAAGAAGGTATTATCCCCACTTCACAGACCAGGAAATGAAAGGCTCCAGGGCTCCAAAGACAGTGGCAACAACTTGCTTTGCCATCTGAGCTCCCGGGCTCCCCAGCTGAGCTCTCTTTCCCCCCTCTGGAGTTTCTGGGCATTACTGACTGGGGAGGGGGAAGTAGGGGTCACCGTGAATGTGCCCACAGTGGCCCAGCTCAGCCCTTAGCCTTCCTGAACAATCCAGGCTGCCCGGGCCCAGAGGGGACAGGAGGACTCCTCACAGGGAACCCGCCTTTGTCTAAGGGGTCCAGAGCTTTGCACCAGTCAGCTGCCTGCGTCCCTTTAGAAATGTAAATGACACAGCAAATAGGGGTCCAGAGCTTTGCACCAGTCAGCTGCCTGCGTCCCTTTAGAAATGTAAATGACACAGCAAATAGGCATGTCTGAGCCCCTTGTAATCCTTAGGGAAGTGGCACTGGGGACCAGTGCGGGGGTTGATGGAGATCCTGGATGGTGGAGAGACGGCAACGTGGGGAAGAAGAGCCTCCTGTGGGGTGGGAGGGCGCCCTGGGGACTCTCCTCGCCACCCCGCTGACCTGCACCTGCCCCACCCCTCCAGGCCAGGCCCCACAGGCTTGCAGAGGAGTAAGCTCTACTGACAACATGTAGTCCCCACAGCTATCACGGAGCACCAGGGCCGGCCAGCCCTTCAGGATGCAGGAGGGACAAGGTGACTTTGGGGTTCTGTCTAATGCCAGGTGCACCTCCCCTGACATCCCCCTGGAGCTTCCCAGTAAGTTCCTGGTGAGGTGAGAGCGGGAAACTGACGGAATGAATGCAGTCACTTTAAATCCACTCCAACGGATAAAAGTCATGAGTCATTCGCAGGCTCTGGTGCTCAATTACCAATAACCACCTGCCACCCCTTCTCCAAAGACCATAAGGACAGACGAGAAACTCTGATCTTGCCCAACCCCACTTCCCTGTTCATCCAGGGAAGGAAACTCAGGTGAGAAGAGACTCTGCCCTCTCCCACCAGGCTGGGGGCTCCTTGAGGACAGGAGGGTCTTATTCATTCTACATACTGAGTATCTGGCACGTGCAGGCAGGCAATAAATATTAGTGAAATAAATAAGGAACAGCTGTGGGTTCTGGTGATAGATCAGTAACACATGACTGTCATAATCCCTGCCCTCCTGGAGCCCAGACTAGGGGGACTCCCTGTCAAGTGCTTGTTTCACCCCCTGCTGGGGCCTCAGTCTACCTGAGCCCACCCCCAGCCCCCAGGGACTGGATGGAGCAGCCCTGGGGACCAATGAAGCTCAGAGGCTGGAGACCTGAATGTGTCCTGGAGCCCACCCTAAGGCCCAGCCCTCCGGCCCTCCTCGGGCTCTCTTCCCCTCTAATCATCTCTCCTTCCTCTTTCTACCCGCAGGAGAGATTCTGCTGTTATAGAACCACCTCTTTAGCTTCCTATAGCTGCAGGAGGCCTGAATACTGCAACTTCTAGATTACACCAGAGAAACAAGGGTGCCCACACTCCCAGGCTAGCCAAACAACCAGGTGCAGTGACACTTTCTGGGAACTTTTCTTTGTGGTACAATTTGAAGTGCAAATGGGAAACCAAATCAGGATCACTTTTAAGAAAAAAACGATCTGGACTTGCTAAAAGGAAAACACTACCAAGAAATACAAGACTGAACTTTTCACTGACCTCCTGGTAAAAGACTTCCAGATGACTGGTCTCCCAGCGCACTCTCTCCAGCTCCCAGAGCTGGGCCTCAGTTGTCTCCAGGGCAACCACGTGGCTACCTGAAGCCCTAACACTACCCCGGGACGTTTCTCTAGCTCCGCAGCTCTGATTAGCCAGCTACCTCCAGCTGCACTATTTTTGCCACGTCCAGTTTGTTCTAATATTTACTTAATATATGCCTTTAAATTAGCTTCACTTTAAAAAGACATATATGATATATACGAGCATATGTATATATGTACAGGTTGAGTATCCCTAATCCAAAAATTTGAAATCTAAAATGCTCCAATGAGCATTTTCTTTGAGTGTCATGTCAGCACTCAAAAAGTTTCTGATTTTACAGCATTTTGGATATTAGAATTAGGGATACTAAACATGTATATATATGTGTGTGTGTGCGTGTGTGTGTGTGTGTGTGTGTGTGTGTATGAGAATATACACAGCCTCATTCTAGCAATAATAAAAACTAAGCCATGGTTTTGACATAATTTATGTCCTGTTTTTTTTCCTAATGCACACTAAAATAAACACATAATTAAAAAGAAAAAAAAAGTTCCTCCAGGACTGGGTCATCACACTTGATCTTCAAGGTCATCTGCTGGGGCGGGAGGGTGCGACCTGTGACCTTCATTCTAGGGAAGAAGGGACGCGTGGCCTCAGAGAGGTGAGGAGGCTTACTCGGGGCCACCCCACCAGTAGCAGGAGAGCAGGAATGAAAATCAGGGCTCTCCAGCTTCTTCCCACGGCGAAGTGTCCCAAATGGGGACAGTTGGAATTGGACCCTGTTGGGCTTCTTCCTGCAACACACCCCACACACCCCCACTGCCCCCAAACACCAACTTACATGGAGTTTTGTTTTCCTTTCCCTCTTGGATTCACTATCCTTCACTCTGCCCCAGAGAATCAGCAGTTGCTTTGTGAGGACAAACACACACACACACACACACACACACACACACACACACACGCACTTTCCTGGCCAGCACTGACAGAGAATCAAAACGACATTACAGTTCACAGATCTGGAGGTTATTTTCTTTTTGTTAAAGGAACAGAACATTTTCTTCAAAAATCAGAATAGATCTGGTTCTTATAGACAGTCAACATTGAGCACCTACTATGTGCCAGGCACTGAGCTAGCCAGGGACTCGGGACACACGGTGAGCAAGGCAGACACAGATCTTGCCCCAGGCTGCCTCCTTAGCCAGGCCCCCGGTGGCCACCCTGTGAAAACTGTAGTCTTCTCCCCTCCAGCCTCCCTCCCCACTGCCATCCTTTGTCTCCGTGGTACTGGTCACCATTTAATGGATTCTGTAGTTTACTTTTAAATTTTTTATTGCCTTTCTCCCTGACTATAATATAAACTCCACAGGGCAGAGATCACTGTTGTGTGACTGCTATGTCCTCAATACCTACGATCATCTCTGATGCAGAGTAGGAACTCAGAAAGTATCCGTCGGACAAACAGACATTGACAAAATCAAAATCATACATATAACACACATATATATAATTACGTAAACATTTCACTACAAACATGCTAAGTGCTTTGGAAAACACTCATGGGGTACTGGGGTGGTGCGTGGCGGCAGACGGGAAAGGTCTGCCTGAGGAAGTGATGTTTACGCTGAGTCCAAGGACGAGTGGACGTTAGTCAGCAGAGGTGGGGGATGAGGGTCTGGGGGAGACAGACAGAGAGTCCCCCAGAGCAACGGCATGTGCAAGGCCCTGGGGCAGAGAGGACATGTCTATTTGAGAGCCAGAAAGGAGACCGACATCTGGAATGAACTGAAACGGGGGGAGAGAGGCAGGGGTACAGCAAGGCAGCTCACAGAGGACCATGGGGACCCCACCATCTGACTCTTTTTCCAAAGACCACGGGAACTCCAAAACGGATTTAAGCAAAGAGGCAACCATCAGATTTGCATTTCCAGAAGCTCCCTCTGCCGCTGGGTGGGGAGTAGCCTGGAGGACCATTTCGGGAAGACCTGTCGGGAGGCTACTGCAGCTGTCAGGAGGGAGACGGTGGTGCGGGAACTAGGCTAGTGGCAGCAGAGGTGGGCAGCAACACAGACGGAGCGTGGTCGGGTGGGGCACAGCCTGCAGCCACTGCTCACGTGCCCCTGAGGGTGCTCCAGTGCAGGGTCAGTAAACTTTTCTAGAAAGGGCCAAACAGTAAATTTTTGAGGTTTTGCAGGTCTGCAGGAAAGAATTAACAGCATGTTGGTATTGCTCTGCAGCAGGGCTCACTTGCGGGGCTGGCTCTTGACTGGTGTCTGGGAACTTGGCTTTTAAGATATTCCCTATGGCACTAAGGGATACAGTTGTTTTGTGTGCCCGGGACATTGGATTCCACGCAGGTCGCCTGCCTAGACCATTTACAATGATGTGATTTATGGGCAATGGCTGCTTTTCCTCTGAGAGCCTGGAATTCCAAGGGTTGTGGTGGTCATGCAGGCAGAGAGTACCTGTGCAGTCAATAAAACACCGCATTAAAAACCTGGGCCCTGAGTCACAGGAAGGCTTCTCTGGGCTGAACCGGTGTGCACGTGCTGCCACATTTCAACACTGGAGGAAGGTGCACGTCCTGTGTGTCCCCTCCCTGCAGGAGGGGAGAACGCGAGAAGCCTGTGTGTGGATTTCCTGCAAACCCTGGCTGGCTCATGGGGCTTTTTCTCTTGCTGGTGAAGCAAACAGACATTCCCCGTGAGAGTGCTGCCCCTGAGTCCTTCTAGTGAATCACGGCATGTGCGGTGGTCTCAGGAACCCCAACACAGCGGTTCATGTGGTTTCTGGCTCAACTACTCTGCTCTGCCTTTGCAGCACTAAAGCAGCCACAGACGATGTGTAACCACATAACGTGGCTATGTTCCAGTAACACTTTATTTATAAGAACAAGCAGAGGGCTGGATGCGGCCTGAAGGTGGTAGTTTGCCAACCCATGCTCATGGAAAACCCAGGGCTCTCCAAATCCACTTTGAAAACCACTGACTGAATTCAACCCTTTCATGTCATCAGTGGAGAAACTGAGGCCCAGAAGGGAGAAGAGAGAAGGAAGTTGTTCAAGGTCACTCAGGGTCAGTGGGAGAACCAGGGAGGTCCCCGTCCCAACAGCAGCCCAATGTGCTCTCCACTAAGCCACTAAGTGGCTGCTCCATGGACCAGCCCTGCAGCTGAGCCCCGGCCTGGTAGCCAGGGCCTAAAAGGGAGGAGGTGGCAGGAAACGGGGATGATTGGGGCAGAAGATCTGAATGGTGAACTGTCTGGCCTCACCTTGGGGGGGGTGTGTATTTGTAGGGCTCTGAGGTCGTAGGTGCCAACCAGATTTTCCCAAACTTTTTCCATCATCAGAATCTCCTCTGAAACTTCCTGATGATACTTACGCCAGGGGCCATCTCAGTCCCACTAAAACTGACCCTCCAGGCGGGGGACCTGGCACCTGCATTTGTGATACGTTCCAAGGTATTCTGATGGTCAGCCAGGTTTGGAAACCCTGAGTGATGCTCAGAACCTCCTGACTGACCACCTTGAGCAGAGCAGAGAATGGAAAATCTGTCCTGGAACAAGGCAGCATGTGTGGGTCTCACAAAAATACACACACCAGTGATTTAGGGAACACATTTTCCAAAACTGCTTCTTCAACGGAGCCTTTGCCATCAGGGGCCAGAGTGGGCAAGGCCAGCAGAAGCTAATTTCCTTCTTCCTAGGGATTCTGCCTGCAACTCAGGACGCAGTGCAGGCGCCGGGGGTGCCCTGGGCCTCCGAGCCCTGCGAGGCATGGCAAACTGAGACAAAATGAGCACTTTCCACTCCACCATCTGCTCCCTTCACTGCGGTGAGGGGCACCTGAGCCGCACTGACCGTCCCGCCACCAACACTGCCCCAAGCTCCCCTCACAGGGGTCACTGGAAGGCACAGACTGCAGACTTGAGATTTCTTGCAAGCTTCAGGTTCTATTTGAAAAATGTAATTTCACGTGTTCTATGTCTGTTTTAATAGAAAAATGGGTGCGTCCTTGCCCACTCACATATCTTTAAGCATGTTATTTCGCACACTGGAATTACCTGGGGATCTTTAAAAGATACTGAAGCCTGGGACCCAGCCCCAGACAGCTTATTGTAATTGGCCTGGGCTGTGCTCTGGGAATTGGGATTTTCAAAAGCACTCCAGGAGGTTTTAACACCTAGTGGAGGTTGAAAACCATCTTGTTGCTAAGATGCTCTGTTTTCACCTCTTGTTTAATTTGTAGCCACTTAGAGAGAGAGGCTTAGGCATAAACAGTCAGGACTTACTACTCAGAGCAACCAATGCCTGACCAAAGACAACTGACAGGCTAGCCAGCTTCTCCAACTCCTTCCCTTCCGTGAGCTACCCCGACAAAGAAAATTACTCACCCACGGAGACCCAGTTTCTCTCACTGGGATGCACTACTGCATCTGTGATTTGGGGAGGGATTTTTTTTTTTTAATTTTCACTAACTTCCAAGTGAAATTTACTATTTGCTTCAATTATGAATGCAGGCAACGAACCACAGCACCGTCAGCAGTAGAAACTCCAGACACTTTCATAACTCAGGAGAGCTATCTCAAAGTCTCCTTTATGCTCATTGCTGCTTTGAAATCATGGAAGTTATCAGGTCTGCTGCTGGACCTGTCTACTTAAGGTACGGATAAAAATAGAGCATATGTGACCATGTCAGAAATTTGCCTTTTTAAATGTTTTGGTAACTGTATTTCAAAATATTTGATGTCCTACACATTTAATTTATGCATTTAAAATTGTCCTGAGAAGGAGTGCACAGGCTTCTACCTGTTCAACCGGCCATTGAGCCTTGGTGCCCGGTGGCAGGGGCCCTGCAGAGGGCTTCCTGGTGGGGGTGGGTGACACTGTGCATTGAGGAAGCAACTCTTACCTGCGGGTCGGAGAGCCGGGAGAGGTCAGGGTACAGGTAGAACTTGATGCCCTCGGAGGCCCCAGGCAACGTGACCCCTCGTATGAGGAGGATCAGAAGCATGATGTAGGGGAATGTGGCGGTGACGTACACAACCTGTCCAGGAGAGGAGAGGAAAGAATCAAGAAGGAGTGACAGCGACTGGCTTATTCCACCTGGCATAGCATCCTCCAGATCCGGACGCACTGCCGCATCCTGCAAAGGCCCTTCTTTTTCAGGGCTGACTAGTACTCCACGGTATGCAGAGACCACGTTTGCATCGTCCATGCATCTGCAGAAGCCAGTCACAGAAATAACGCATGATTCCGTTTATGTGAGGCACCTAAAATAGTCGAATTCATAGAATCAAAGACTGGAATGGTGGTTGTGGGGAGCTGCTGAGGGCAGGAAAATGGGGAGTCGCTCAGCAAGGGGCACAAAGTTTCAGACAAGCAAGATGCACTTGACCTGCCGGACAGCACTGTGCCTGGAGTCAGCGATAGTGCACTGCACACTTGAACATTCGCTAAGAGGGTAGATCTCATGCCAAGGGTTCTTACCATAACACAGCGAAATGGAAATAGAATAGGAAGAAAGGGGATAGGGGTGGGCCACGTGGCAAGCCCAGGGAAGAAGGGCTTCCCAGTGCAGCCTCCAGCCTCATCCTCACCACCGTCCCCTCAGGGGCTGGGGCTTTAGCCCAGTGTCCGTTGGATGCCTGGGATGTGCTTGGTAGCAGCGCTTGTTCAACATTTTGGACCACAACCCATGGAAAGAAACATGTATCACAACCCAGTACACATAGAGCTGAAAAGGAAACTTTGTAAAATAACACTTCCTGTGTAACGCATGCTAACATTTTCTATCACACTCTGTTTTGGTGTTTTTTATGAAAGCTGGTCATGATCTTCTAAATCCATTTCAGAATTCACTAATAGGCCAAGGCTCACATTTTGGAAAAGCACTGCTCTTAACGAAATTCAAGTCTTCACAGCCAAAGATAGGATAGGATATGATGAACACAAGAAAAGGGAAAGGAAGGGGAGGGAGGGCAGAAAACTGGGGCAGGAAAGACCCAGCGTTTGCCTGGAATCATTTGGGCCTGGCCCTCTCAGAGGCTGCTGAGGACCCAGTGAACCCGACACACCCTTTCGGCTGGCGGATTCTGGGTAAGAATCGAGACCATGAAAGACACAGAGACCTTCCCTGAGCTTCCTCGCTCAAGAGCTGCCTGGAGGAGCCAGCGAGGCCTGCACAGACTACAGGAGCTCCCGTCCCGGGGTTGTGCACACGGCCACGTCCCCTACTTGAGGTCCCTGCAGGACTCGGTGTCCCGCCAGTTCTGATTTTTTCTCCTTTGTCCCATCCTCTCTTTCAATCACGTAGTTCTGTCCTTTCAGTGGGGCCTGCCTAGCCCATCTGTTTAGATCGGCAACTTGTCAACATTTAGGGGCCAGGGACACTCCTGAGAATCTGACGACAGCTGTGGACCTCCCCCCAAGATGTGCACAGACACAGATATGTGCCAGCGTTTGGATGGTTCCGACTCAGATTCACCAGATGAAGAACCTGTGCTCCGAGAGCTGTAGCTGTAAGCCAGCCTCACACTCCGTTCAGCCCGTTCCTTGACCAGGAGCTCCGTCCTTCACTCCACTCCTTCGTTCACTCAGCCGCCCACTCACTCCCTCACTCACACGCCACAAACACTGCTGTGTAGCGAGCACCGAGCCAGGCCCTGGGATGCACAAACAAGACGGCACCACAGGAGGGGCATCTCTGTGCCAAGGGGCTTCCAGCTGGTGGGAAAGACAGACCTGCAGGTGGGCAGACCACGCATCGTGTGATCAAGGAAGCACAAAAGATGGCGGATCACAGGGAGGGAGCCCCTCGCTACAGCAGCAGTCGGGCACGGCTTCTCCCAGGAGCTGTTGGCCCAGAAAGGACGACTGGGAGTTCAGAACATGCAAAATGGGGATGGGAGGAAGAAGGCAGCAAAAATTCCTACTACCTGCCCAGCCCTTTACACATGATGATAACAATGGCCATGTCTATTCAGCACGGGCATACACCAGGTGGTCACTCTGTGAGTGGGCATGGTCACCCTCTTTTTACATATGACAAAGGTCAGAGAGGACACTTGTAAGTTGCCCAGGATCACCCAGCAAGTGAACGGCAGCGGACGTGGGAGTCATGGCGAGGCCTGGCCGCCTGCATCCGACCACCAGGCCAGGCCGCAGGGCAGCCGTGCAAACGCTGCTGCTGTTCCCCATCTCCGAGGTGAGACGTTCAGAGAAGTTAGGTCATTTGGTTTGTAAATGACAAAGCAAAGATTTAAACCCCATCCTAAAAAACAGGCAATTAGAGCCCGCAGGGGGTGGTGACAGGGGGTCTGTGGACGCAGCCTGGAGAGCTGGATTATTTTGCCCAGACGATGTGACGATGTGAGGTCGCTAATCTACGGGGACGGCAGCCTCCCCAGCACACTCACGGCCCGGCCCCCGTCTCCAAATCCACCGTGGGTTCCGCAAACAATCTCTTGCTGTCATATATAATGTAATTCAGAAAAGGGGCACGCAAGTCAAATATATGAGAGGCCAGCAATTAATATTCATAATAATAAAAAATAAGAAGAGGCAGCAACCAACAGAGCTTGATGGTTCTTGCACAGAGCTAACAGCACTATAAAGTCTCCAGTTTCACTTAGTGTCACAGGCAGCATCTATGACAGACCTTCAGCATTTCACATAAATTCTTTATTCTTTGCCTCCAAGATAAACCCCTCAATCGGCTTAAGTCTATAAAAAGTCAGGATGAAGTTGACTGCTTTCATTTAACAATTTCCACTTTTGTCTCTGGTGAGTGTCAGAAGATTAATTGTCTAGAATGCCTAGGAGCTGACCTATTTTGGACCCGTGATATTTCTGAAACTTAGCTATCTTCACTCCTAAAGAACATTACCATGTAAAACGTAAGAACAACTCAGAATCACAGAAATTTGTTCTTCACCTGTGGGATCAGTTTGATGTGACTAGACTTACTGGTTATGATGTGTCCGTCTACCTTGAGTGGACTGGGCCACTGGTGTGTCATTAAGGGGCACACTCATAACCTGGCCAGACCCACCCTGGCTGTGCCCAGGCACCACACGCAGCCACGGCTCTGCGGTTACTACAGTGGCATCACGTATTAAATGGCTGGTGACAATTATGAAGCAATTCCATCGTTTAAAGTTCTAAATCGATGCTCTGCTTCTACGTTACCTTTAGAACTACACTCCCTCCACTGGTGTCCACACCTTCATTTTTGTATTTCTTTTATAAAACCACAAGGAAAATAAAATATTCAAATGACTTGCTCAAAGACCACAGTGCAGACAGTGAGTCAGGCTGCCAAAATGCAACCACCGGCTGGCAGGCATTCACCTAGAAAAACCATTTCTAAGCCGAGGTTTGAGAGCCTCCAGCCAGGGTACAAAAGGTAGCTTAGGGGCATCATTGTGAAAGTCACACAAGTGGAGACTGGTATGAAAGCTGAAATGCAATGCTGAGGACAGCTTTTATCTGTCCGTGGTCCTAGCTCTCTAAAACCTTCTAGTCTGTTTTCTACCTCTGGCCATGCCAGACACTTGGACGTCCTCTTTGATGTTTCCTGAGAACAGCTATATACTGTCAAAACTGTACAGACCTTGCCTTCAAGGGACTGCACATAAATGACGTACAGGCTGCCACTCTCCTCCCCACCCCCACCCCTGTGCTCTTGCCAGACATCACTAATTGATCACAGTACTCTTTGCAGCTAAGCCTGGGTGGCCACCATAATCAGCTGGGATGAAACCCAACCATCTGCTACCCTTGGTCTAGTTCACGTGTCGTTTATGCATTCTCAGAGTCTCCTGCAGGTTGACAGAATGGTAATACCTAGGTCTCGTCCTCAAGGACGCGTACGCATGCAGGAATGAGACTCCTGGGGTCACGACACCACACGAGCGGGGTCAAACAAGGCAACGAGGCTATAGAACAGGTTGGGAAAGTGCTTCCAGGGTCTCTAAGAAGGGACCCAGCCTTCTCCTGTCTGCAAAAGTGGGCTGAAGCTGGGTCTCCAAAGATAAGCAAGGAATGGAAGAGGCTGATTCAAGCAGAAGATACGGAACTAGCCAAGGATGCAGAAATGGGCATAGAGTATTGTCCCCTGGGACATCTAGGAGCCTCCAGGTTGTCACCAGGTGCTCAAGCTGGAGTTAGTCTCACCTCTTCCCTCAGCTTCCCCCACATTCAATCAGTGATCACGTCCCACCAACGGGATGTCCAACTATATTCTGAAATTATACCCCGTCTTCACCTCCCTCGCCAGGGCCCGTCACCACCGCTCTTCTCGGTTCTGACAGCCCGCTCTGTCCACACTGCCGCCAGAGGTTCAGAAATGCTAAGCTGGCATGTCTCTTCCCTGCTGCTCTGGTCTAACCTCCCAGCCTCACAGTCACAGTAGTGGGACATGTTGAAAGGGTTGGGCTTTGAGTCAGATGACCCCGGGTTCAAATCCTGGCTCTGCCCGGGCTTGCCGTGTGACTTGGCCGGTCTCCACCCGTCCCCGGCTACCAGGTTCCCTGCTGTGGGGGAACGTGCCAGGCTTCTCAGGCCTCCTTGTCTTTTCTCGGCCTACCCTTTGTCCACAGCATCCATCCCCAGCTCCTCGGCCACCCAGGGTGTTCGTCCTGCATCTGAAACCCCGCAAGGCTCAGGACTCCTCCAGTCGAGAACTCGTCGTCCGATCTACCTTAACGTCTGAGAGCAGAGGCTCAGAGCGGTCCATCTGACATCCTCTGTCTCACCACAGGGGCCGCCCGCTTACCCTGTAAACCACATCGTCCGCCCAGATGCTGCTAGGAGGATGAACTGCCGTGTCTTCCCCACCCCCACCCCACACCCATCACCCCGTCATTCCTGCATCCTCCCAGCACCTAAAGCTGTTCTCGTGCCTTGCAAGTTTAGGATTTATAAAGTGAAAGGAACTTTTTGTCTTTTACTCTCCCTGCTGTATCCACAGCGCCCAGAACAGAGTGAGATATATAAGACACGTTCAAGACCTATTTGTTGGAGAAACAAGCAAGCAGGCCGAGATCTGGAACTCCGGGGTTAGAATGCAGGTCTTTGGGAACAGCGCTTTGTGCTGTGTCCAGATGAGACGCTGGAGCCACATAAAATGGGATTCAGAAAATCGGATCTGATTTTAAGAGGCGTGCTTTTAAATAAGGACACAAGGGATTTGGTTTTAAAAGACGGACCAGGTCACATACAGAAGGCAGGGAAATTCAACTGCCAGGTGCTTCCTGGCATAGTCCAGTGTCCCTTTCAAGACATTTGAGGCTCCACATTTGTCTGAAAGAGGCAAGAGGCCACAGCAGGGCTCGGGCATTATGCTAAATTATGCAGTATTTGGTGATGGGCATAGTAAGGTCTCTGACAAGGTACCATCAAGCCTGGCTATTCCTGGCCACTGCCAGTGGTGGCTCAGACCCAGAGAGGTGGGCGTGGGGAAAGGAGGGCCCAATCTGTCAGAACTCTCAGGTCCGTGAAAGGAGGCATCACTACCCAAAACACACCCCTTGGTTAAGAAAGAGTTATTTAGGCCGGGCGCGGTGGCTCACACCTGTAATCCTAGCACTCTGGGAGGCCGAGGCGGGTGGATCGCTCAAGGTCAGGAGTTCGAGACCAGCCTGAGCAAGAGCGAGACCCCGTCTCTACTAAAAAAATAGAAAGAAATGATCTGGCCAACTAAAAATATATATAGAAAAAATTAGCCGGGCATGGTGGCGCATGCCTGTAGTCCCAGCTACTCAGGAGGCTGAGATTGCTAAAGCCCAGGAGTTTGAGGTTGCTGTGAGCTAGGCTGACACCATGGCACTCACTCTAGCCTGGGCAAAAAAGCGAGACTCTGGCTCAAAAAAAAAAAAAAAAAAAAAAGAAAGAAAGAGTTTTTTAGTATTGTTTGATACCCTTTCAGCAGGTCAAGACTTTCTGAATATAAAGGTTAGTACAATTGGTAGTAATTATACTGTATCCTGTTTTAATTGACCCTAACTGCTCATTTGCACCCCAAATTGGAATTGTGGGGTGTTTCTCTCCCTACTTCCAGGACACAGCTGTTTATTTCCTAGCAGGGAGATTGTCTGAGCATTTGGAAGGCCACAGCAGTTTAGAAGGGCTGCCCCACCCTAAGTCTCCAGGATAGTGGGGTCAGTTGGGAAGCTGAGTGCTACTCCAAAGGCATTTGGAAAGCAGCACAGTGCGAAGGCAAAAACCCAGGACCACCGGGTCAGAGGACCCAACATGCTGGGCAGCTTGGACAAGTTCCGTCCCCTCTCTGGGCTGGCATTTCACCATCTACAAAGAGGCAGGGATAGAGTAACCAAGCTTCAATCACTCATACCTTTTTCCCATATACATGTATCAACTTTGTATTATTTACTTAATATTTTCTACAAATCAGTATACTATCTTATGTCAAATAAATATATGTAATGAGAAAATTGTGAATTACTACCATAAACAAAAAACTATTATCTGTTACAGCAAATAGAAAGTAACCACAAAAATAAATGTAATGAAAATAAATTGTGATTAAACTCTAGCCAAAGGCTCTCAGTCTGAGCCATGCCCTCTGTCTTTGTTCAAAAGCAAGAGTAGCAAGTTCCAGAGAGGTGCTGAAGATAAACCAGGACCTCACCGTATCTTCCACCCTAAGAGACATGAAGAGGGAATAACCGTCTCACTATGTGATTGAATAGTCTTTAATCTGGGTTGGCGTATCACTGAAATCGTCCTGTGGGCCACCAGTGGAAAGAATTCTTTCTGTATTTGTCGGAAATACCAGATGGATGATTTCTGAGGTCCTTCCCAGCTCTCACAGTGTTTTCTAGAACAGTCCATTGTCAACCAAACCCTTTCCAAAGGACCAGGACTCCCTGGAGCTATCCAGGGTCCTGACCTGGATTTGGGTTGAACCTTCTGTGAACCGGGTACCGAGAGCCATGGAAGATGCTGCTGTTAATTGAGCACCTACTGAGCGCCAGAGATATTTCACATAGTATCTCTCACTGATCTTTATACCATTTGAGTAGTTTCTTTCCCCCATTGCAGAAAAACCCTCTCCCCAACCCAGACCCACTGGATCCTAGGAAGGGAAGTGGCTTGCTCTAGGACACAGCTGAAGTGCTTGGAAGTCTGCTCTCTCCACCACACATGCTATACTCTCGGCTGAAAACCTGGCCAGACGTTGCCATCATCTTCTTCTCTGGCTGCTCTTAACCTCAAGTGTCCAGCTCGCCTGAGTTTTGGTGGCAACTCATCATCACCCACTACCCCAGCCAGGGGAACACTTTGCAATCCCAGCCCTCCCTCTTCCTCCCACAGCTGGCCTTGCCTCTGTCTCTGGGGCACATCTGCCCATCCCATGTGGCTGGAAAGCCCAGTAATGAACAACCTATCCTTACATAATCACTCTTTCGAATATCAACAGATTTTCCCCACTTTGGTTTTTCAAAGACCACTACCTGAATTCCCGGGAGAAAACACACTAGCAGTCACCAAACAATTCATCATAACCTCCACTAAGACATTACTGATCTTTGGGATGAGATGCTAGGAGAATGTAAATCTGAGGAAGGCAGGCCACCACGGACATATCTGGCCTTCCCACGATTTTTACTGTCATTAGACGGGTTGTTCTAGAACATTCTAAGAGAAATAGTAAATGTAAGGAAAAGCTTTCTGCTTTAAGTAACCAATTTCTAAATAGAGTCATATTTTCACAAGAAAATAATGGTATCGCTTCAAGTAGGTTATGGTATTTTAACAATGCAGCGGTATTTCCATGCGGAGCTAAAGTTATAATTCTTGTGCAATGACAAGTGGTTTATCATTAGCTGTCAAAGTTAGCCCATGTGTGGGGCCTAAAATAACATAACAAAACGGCGGCCTGCCTTGGGATCCGGGCTTCATGGCATCGCCGTGAGTGGAACAGGCCGGTTCCTGTCCCTGTTCCACCTCAGCTAAGCGCCCACAGGCCAGGATCTACTCTCCGTCTTCTGCAGCAACAAAACCCCATTTTCGACTGGACCCACGGCCACCACAATGAAGACAACCTGCCCCAGCCTCTCTTGCAGGTGGTGTGGCCGTCTGACTGCGTTCTGGCCAATAACATGCAGACAAAGGTGCCACGTGCAGCTTCCAGGCGATGTCCTTAGAGGGAGGGGCTGTCTCCCATCCTTCCTTGCTTGCCCTCCCCACAGCTGGAATAAAGACAAGGCGACAGCCACATGCTGAGGAAGGCGGAGCAACAGAACAGGAGTCTGGGTCCCTGAAACCAGGCAGCTCACACCAGGACTGCCACGCGAGACAGAAAGAAACCATCCTGTTTATGCCGCTGCTCTCCGAGGTCTCCATTACAAGGAGTGGAACATGGAACCTAAATATCCAACCAAGAATTGCCTCTGTGGTCTGGGGTAGGACCTGTTCCTGCTCCAAGTCTGCATCATTTTTTGTTAAACGAAGGCACTAGCCCAAATCATGCACACTGTTCCCTTACTCAGCTGTGAAGAGAAGATTCTGAGGATGCCTTGAAGATCTGGAAGGTGGACCATTGAGAGTGACCATCCTTCTATGCCTGGAGTCAACCAGGAATGGCAATAGAGTCAAAGTCTCCAGAAAGATCTAGTCCAGGAGTTAACAAAGCAGTTAGAACAGATCTGCCAAAGATATCACCATGCCTTGGGAAGTCACAGTTTTAACCATCTCTGCCACAATTTAGAAAGGGCCTGATGGGCCGGCCCATTCTAAACTGGTGTGTGCATGGTTAGAAGGTCCACGAGCCCTTCCTGAGCTTCTGTATCTGTCACCTGTGAAATGAGGACAATGTCAGTTTGAAATGATGAGGTGAGCATGGCTAAAGATCATTCTGACAAGCACGTGACACGAAGTCACTGCTCAATAGTTAGAAAGACTGCGACGGCCTTTGCTCACCCTGACTGTGCAATAGGCAACGCCTCTCCAACCCAGCCAGCGAGCGGCCTTGGCCGGCAGAGCACCACGCGCCTGAGGGTCTGCGACTGCAGACGGAGAGGCTGTGGGCAGTCCCGTCTCAGGTATAAGGGGAGCGGGAAATGGCTCCTGAAATCCTTACGGGCTCTTCTCCCTGACAGGTGGGGGTGTCTGGCAACGTGGCGGCAGCAGGGGGCTGGTGTCAGGAGGCAATGACTCACTGGCTGGGAAAATCTGGGTGAGTAGAGCCCAAGAGACGAAAAACCTCAGGACAGAAGGGAAGCACACGCGGCTGCTCTGTGGAGCTGCAACACCCAGGCCCTGGAACGAAGGATGTGGGAGGAGAGAAGGACAGCCAGGGGCCAGCCAGCGTGGCCACTGTGGGTGAGAACCCTCTCTGGAGTCCCCACTCCAGCCAACAGCTGTGGCAGCTGAGGGGCCAGGGTGCAGAGAGTGCTCAGATGGAAGGGAAGAAATTATACCAGGAGGAAACCAGGACAGACCAAATTCCAACTTAAAAGGCTAGAAGGCACTCAAAAGCTGGGCTGCAGGGAAGGAGGGGACCCAACTGCACCACCGCAGACAGCACATGTGAGGGACAAGTCTCGTAGAGGAATGCTGGGCGTTTGGGAGAAGACAAGTACAGTGAACACCTCCAGCCTTCGTGACACACCAGGAACCTGGCGGGGAAGGAGCTTGGGAGCTCCCCATTGAGGGGTCTGTGGTTGCTGAGGGTCAGGCGCAGCTAATGGAGGGAAAGTTGCTGAGACTTCTCAGACCCCAAAATGCCACTCCTGGCCCAGAGAGGTCAGGAAGGAAGGATTAGCCCATCTGGGCATCTTCAGGGGCTGGGGCGCTGTGGGCAAGAAACCAAGCAGGAGCCCGGGGAATGGTGTCACTCTTTCTTCTCACTGACAGATGGGACAACAAAGACCACCCATGGTTCATTCCAACCCCCAAGATTCCAAGACTCCATTATTTGGCAGTCAGGGACTTCCTGGTTGGAAGCAGAGGGCACAACAGGGAAAAGTGCTTCGCTCAGGAGAAACGGAAGATCAAGAGAGACCTAATAGTAACAGGACTAACATTTATTGCCTGCTCTACGTGCTTTATTCTTATGGTATCCAATTCTAAATGATAGAAATTATTATCATTATTATCATTCCCATTTCAAAGAGGTGGAAACTGAGGCACACAGAAGTCGAGCATTTGACCCAGGGTTGCACAGCTAGAAAAAGGCAGGATTCAAGCTCAGATCCATCCAACTCCAAAGCCTGCACTCACCCCTGCACAGACCCCTGGGGAATTCAAGTTCCCCTATGATCTAACCAAGTTCATCTCACACCACATCTTCCTGTGTTCCCTGAACAAACCCTGCACTTCCCCACCTGAAAACTCTTGCTGTTGTCCCACCCTTCACCTGGAAGTTCCTTTCTTCCTCTCTACCTACCCAAATCCTGCCAACCTTCAAGACCAGTTCAATCGCCACGTCTTCCAGGACTCGGCACTGGGCCACACTGGCAGGATGAAATGCTCCTGGTACAGCCCGCAGCATACTGCACGACACGGCACACAGATGCAGGCACTGCCTTGACTTCAGGAATCCGAAGTTCAAATCCAGCCTCCGGCCCTTGCTATGCATGTGACTGATTTGTGGCAAGTCACTCTTCCTAGGTCTCGGTATTCCCTCCCACAAAGGGGCTAATAACACCGCAGGTGAACGTAATCCCTTCGAGTCCCAGGTCCCTACTCTATGAAGTGCGATGACAGCTCCCACCTGTCACCGTGAGTGAGAATTAATGAGCCAATGTCTACAAGGCACCAGGCACAGTGACCTGACACACCCGCCCTGAGGACACAGTAGGTCCCCTCCCTCCTTTTATGTCGCCCCATTTCATTCTACCTTGTCACACCATCTGGCTCTCTCCTGGCCTCTACACAAGGGGAAGGGCCTCACTCATCTTTGCAGGCTCCAAAGCCTTCTCATGAAGACCCACACGGACCAGAAAAAGTTGATGAATGAATAAATGCAGACCTTGATAACCCAGTAAGACTGAATGGAACAAACCCAGATCGAGTCCCAGGTGTCTGCAGTCAGCTTTGCAGTAAACAGCCCATGTTGTCGTTTCAGCCTCTCCAGCTGAGAGTAAAGAACTGAATGTGGAATTCCATTCTCCAGCAGTTCACGGAGCCCGCTGTGCGCCAGGGTCCAGGCGGACTCTGAGAGCACACTGATGAACCAGCCGGGCCCTGCCCTCAAGGGGCATGCGAGCTACCCCTGGGACAGATGCTCGCAATCTGTGGCTCAGTGCACAGCAGCAGGGAGCTCATCCTACAGTGTCGTGGGAGCGGGCGGCTCAGGTGGCAGTGGTGTGCCAGACAGCTGCCCCTGGAGCTGGGCCTTCAAGGGGAAGAGCCTGTGCCTGCTGCTCTAGAGTCCTGTTCTAGAACGTACTGTGTGAACAAATTCCTTAAAGCAGGAAGGACTCAGGACACAGAGCAGGCAGAGTGCTTCAGCCTGGGAAACATCACCTCCAGGGAAAGACACAAGCCCTGCATGCAAGGGTAACAAGATACTTAAAGAGCAACCGCGCTCTTTAAGACGGCCAAGCCCAATTTAAATCCTTGTCCACAGGATATCTAAAAATCACCAGATGGGGGAGTCCAGTGTTTAAGCCTATTTCATGGTGAATTAAGATTAGCTAGGGAGTCAATGCTATTGATCTTTACATAGCTCCACCACAAAGACCACAAAAAATGAAAACAAATCCCCAAATAAGCCCAAGCAACATAAATATTCCATGCGGTGCCCAGCCAAGCTTACACTGGTATTAGGAGCTATTATTTACTGCCTGGAAAACACACTTGGTACCTTGGCTAACAATGATTTAAAACCCATCCATCTCTCAGTCTGGAAGGCTGGTGTCACCATGGTGACCAAGGGCACCTTAAAGCGCACATTCCCCAGGTGAGGGTTTGCCAGCAGGGGGCGCTGTCTGATGAGAAGCACCACCCCGTGTCCTCTTACTCATGGTGGTGGAGGTGTGGAGAGAAGGGAGCCGATACCCAGGACCGCACCTGCAGCCACAAAGAGCAAGGCGCCACGTGGCTGCTGGAGGCATCCCCTGCTCTCAAAGGCAGACTCTGCTCCCATCCAGCCATCGGCCAATGGCTGGAGGCTCTCCTGAGCTCCTGCTCTAGAGTCCTGAGTAACACGGATCCCCCCAGGCCACCTATGCTGGTGGCAACACGCTCCTCCCAAAACCTCTCTTCGTTTCTCAGAGGAAGAATCGATGCTCACCCCCTGATCTGACCTCGTTGGCAGCAATCTGTCTTCCGCCTTTCACCTCTCTACTCTCTACTCTCTACGGAGGACAGCAGGGCCCCTAAACCGCCAAACCTAAGGGATTCTTGGCACGTGCCCTTCTATCTTCACAGCTTTAAAAGTTGTCTTCATTCGACTTTTATGCTTCTTTTCACCATGATTTTTTTTTGTCTCTTTCACAGGTTCATTTCTTCATGCATTCTTTCAATCAATTAATCAACCCACGAATCAACTAACTCCAGTGAGTGTCTATTATGTGCCAGATGCTGCGCCAGGCGCAGGGAGCAAGCCCTGCCCTGCAGGCAGCTCGAACGGGAGGTTGCTTTCTGCAGATTTCCAAGCGGTTTCCCAGAAGTCTGTCCTCACGCCACTTCTCTTCTCTCTCTAAACCCTCTTCTGGGTTTTCCCACCTACTCCTGTGGTTTTGGGAGCCACCAACGTGCTCCCAATGCTCTTCAATCCTCCTCTCGAGCCTGGTGGTATCTCTTGAGGTTAAGACTCACATCTGCAATTTCCTTATGTATGTGTCCACCTGGATTTCCTAAGAAGACCTATAATTCCACATGCACAACACCTAAACCATTACTTTCTCCCCTAAATCCGTTCCTCCTTCTGTGTCTACTTCTTGGATAATGATGTCACACAAGCTACAACCCCCCTGTGTCCTCTCTGATCTCAGCCTGTCTCCCCACTTCACAAGTAAACCTCTTGAAAGAGAGAAGTGCACAGTCCAGCACCGCTTCCTGGAGGCTCCACACTCCACCCTCCACGGAAGCTGCTCTTACCGAGTGCGGCCAGTTCCGACAGATACTCCCCATGCACGTCTTACAGCCCTTGCCGCCTTCTCCTTGTCTTGAGGCCTTCCTTTCTCTGCGTCTCAGAGAACTTCTCAGTGTCCTGTCTGCACCTTCCTCCTCCTCGCAGCCCCTAATATTAGTGCTCCCTGAGTCCCATCTTCACCCTTCCCACTCTCCTCTTGCATTCTCTCCCTGGCCACCCCACCTCTTCCCAGAGCTTCCATTCCATCATTTCTAACATGCGTGTTTTTAAAATTGTTCACCTTATTATCTCTGAAACCAGGATGTCTCCCAGGTGGCAGCTGCAATGTAGTTTCTGCTGCCAGAGTGCAAGGGACCAAGGATAGAGCTGTTCCTATTATCGTCACTACAGTTGAGCTACGGGCTTTGTTGGTTAAATATTTTAAATTAATCTAAATTAATTGCTATTTGATATTTAGGATGTCTTTGAAAAAGATTACACTATGTTTCTGTAGAAAGGCACATAAATATCTGATGGGGTGAAATTTGATACTGAAAAGCAAATATAAATCATTAGAGATTTGATCATGATTCCATATTTTCTTGCAAAGAAACAACCAAGTACTTTCTGGGTCTGAGAAAAGAAGATATCCCCAAGTAGAAGAAGTTACGTCACGTTCTGTGACTGCAGCACATGCGAACTGATTGCCAAACGATTCTCCAGACATCTCAGCTGAGGACAGGAGAGTCTGCTAGTCCTTTTCAAGAGAAAGAAACTTCAAGGCAACAAGAGTCTGGTGCAACTATTTCATGTGTCACACAGGAATAATGTGACGACAGTGAATAGCAGATTAACTGGAAGTATTTTAACTTCCGGCAAACGTCCTTCATCACTGGAAGTATTATGAACCTTTCAGTGCGTAAAACAATAGTGTCACTTACGTCAGACGAATGTGGCATATCGGAGGTTTCTCATTTTGCAGGGGCACAAATCCCTTTTAAAATCAGATGATATCTATGGGTCCTCACCGTACGAAAATGTACGTATCTACACAATCCCATGATTTTTATACAATTCCAAGGGTTTCATGGATACCTAGAGGCAAATGGGCCCCAGGTAAAGAAATCCTAGCATATATGCTGACAACCTCCCTTCTCTCCACACGCCTCTCCCTCAGCTCCGACATGCCCGCCTGCCCCCAGACGTCTCCACTTGCAGTGTTGCAGGCACCGCAGACTAGACGGGCCCCCAAAGCATGATCTCCCTCCACACCAGCCAGACCTCTGCCTCCTACCGCGTTTCCCCACCTCACCCCATGCACTGCCACCTGGCTCTCAAGCCAGGAGCCTGGGCTCCACCTTGGATAGCTCCGAGTCCTGGGGGACTGACTCACACTCTGGCATGTTTGTCAAACCCATTCTCTTCTCTCCATCCCAAAGCCGCCACTCTTCCACCTGAGATACTACGTGTTCTGGCCTCGGATCCCTCCTCCCCGTTCCCCACACCACAGTCGCAGTGGCCTTTTTATAAAGAAAGCCTGGCCATAGCGTCCCTTGCATTTCAACTGCTGGTGACTCTCCTTTGCTGTCAACTTCCTAGGGGGCCCCCCTACACGGCCTGCACACGTGGGCCCTGCCCACCAGTCCAGCCTGTCTCTCCCCACGCTCACTGGAGGACTGCCCGCCCCGGCACACCCAACTCTTCCCATGCCTTCCCTGAGCCACGTCCTCTCTCTCTCTCTCTGGACCACACCGCATGCTGCATGGGACCAAGTCTTAGATGTTTGCCTCTGTGTCTCCTTGACTTACCAGGGTGCCTGGAACCCAGTAGGTGCTTAACAAATGCGTGTTGAGTTAATTTGAAGGCACATGGCTCTATAAAGCAACAACATGGTGTTAAACACCACAGTGAAGTAGAAACACAGAGCGGGTTCCAGTCGCAGCTCTGTGACCACCGTGAGCAGGTCACCGCGCCTCTCCGTGTGCGTCAGTGTGTCCGTCTGTAAAGGGGGGACAAAAACGCCTACTTTGGAGGATTGTTGTGAAGATCAGATGACATCGCATAAGTTGCAACGAAAGCAGTACTGTCCTCCGAGGGGCGGCCTAGAGACACGCGGGGGTTTCAAGCCATCACAAAGACTGAGGTGCCGCATCTGATGACCAAGGACTAGGCGTGCCGGGCTGGCGCAGCCCCACACAGCAGAACGCCGTCCTGCTTCTCAAGGTTTCCTAACGTCCCACCTCCTGGTGTGTGTGTAGTGGGGGGATGAGTATTCATCCTGGAATCTAACTCTGTCTTACACATAACCTCACAGTATTTTTTACCTCATTTTCACATACACCGAATTTTCCAGAAATGCGATTACCACGCAAACTGAGGCAAGGCTATACTGTCTCGCACAGTATTTTCCCGAGCACTGTTCCTCACTTCAGCAAGTCGTGTCACTAATGGCAATGCCACAGGGGCACGCGAGTGCTCAGTGCACACTTGCAGCTGTGGTGTTCAGGGCGATTCTGTAACAGCACGTGTGGCTAGCTGCCATTTCAAGACGTAAAACGCAGAAAAAGTACTGGCGACTTCAGTGGAGCAGTGTCTCTCTCGTCTCACGTGCACGTGCACTCCTTGACAGCCGGCGCCAGCACCTGACTTCACCCTGTTTGCTTGTGTGCCTGAGTATTCACATAGCGAAATACAGGCCGTTTTATTTATAAGTTGCTTTCTTTTTGCTTTTTCTTGATAACATAGCTAGGCCATTATATCAATTTTCTTGAACTTATCTGTGCAGGCGGATGGTTGTGAGCCGCGCTGCAGGGCGGTAAAGGCGGTGTTGCAAAACCCTTGGCGTAAACAAGGGCGCTGGTCTGTGAGCAGCTTCAGAAGCACAAGAGTTTTGTAAAGGCCCCGCTCCAGGGCCAGCGTAGAGTAAGCCCTTGCTTCCTGGGTGTAGGTACTGTTATTATCGGTAGACTGGGCCGATCATAATTGTGACATAAAATAATTATGATTCAGGATAAGGATCTTGTCTGGCTTCTACAGAGTGAATTGTCATCTGCTCCAATGTTCTCACTGGGGGTTCTAGTTCATTGCCCACTGGGGGCTGTCAGACAGGAAGGAAGACAGCTGCTGCTGCAGCATAACACACAGTGTGAGGCCTGCCGGTGCCATCTCCACTTTTCCAAGATACACCCCCCCCCCCCCCCCCGCTCAAGAACCTTCAATGGCTCCCCACTGCCCACGGGAGCTTAGTCTGGCACCTGTGCTGTGCATACTCTGAAGTCCAGCCCAGCCTATGGCTTCCTGACCCCACAGCCGTCCTCGGCTCTCTTTCCTCACCCCCTCCTCCGATGGGAGGCCCAGCTCCAGCCCCTCCACCTGGCTGCCCTTCAGAGGGAAGCTCAAATCTCACCTCTTCCAGGAGGCCTTTCTAGACCACCCTGGGCCACAGTAACCACCTTATCCAAGCTCCGCGCCAGCACTGATCGTGCCTTATCTGACAATGAATAGTCACTACAGAATCATGTTAGTTATCTTCAGGCGAGTGAATCCAACCTTACTTCCACACTAGACTCTGTCTGAGGTTAGAGCATGGGTTTATAAAGATACAGGCAATAAACGAAAATAACGGTGAGAGGAACACTTGCGTGTTTACTGCATGACAGGCAGCATGGGGGTAATTGCACAGGTCACCTCGTTTAAGCCTGTGACAACCCAGTGAGGCGGGCACTCTCACCATCCCCAGCCAAAGCGGAGGAAACAGCTCGGAGGCAAACAAAGGCCATGTCCAGGGTCACAGCAGGGGCAGAGCTACGAGCAGACAGACCCACATCCCCTGGCTGCAGAGGCGGAGCCCACAGACTCTGCTCGCTTCTGCCCGTGCACTTTCAGGGCGCGCAGCCCACCGACAGTGCTGGCCACACAGCGAGCGCTCGGTCTGGTGGGTGGCCGAGCGTTCGCCAAGCCGAGGAAGGGACCAACACTGGCTGGGGGCTCTGGAGGTACCAGTGGGAAGGGCACTGGCTTGGGACCCGCCTTGGTAGACCTGGGTTCAGATCCTGATTCCTCCACCAGCTGTGTGGCCCTGTGCACATCACTCACCGCTCTGGGCCTCAGCATGTGCATTTATAAAACGGGTTTGCTGTGAAGGCTAAATTAAATCATGAAAGTGGAGCGCCGAGCCCTGTGTCGGGCACAGGGTGGGAGCTCCATAAATGATGTTCCTTAGCTGGGGACGGGGCATGGGGTAACCCGAGCTTGGAACCTGGGTCTGTCTGACTCCTTTGCCTCTGCGACTGCCCTCCTACCTCCCTGGTCCCCCGGACCTGCAATCACCCTCCATTGGCTCCTGGTGCTCAGACGAGGGTCTCACACCTGACGCTGCACACTTGGAATCACACACAATTTCCATTGCCCCTGCCGCGACGTTCACTCCTCTCCCCGAAGACAGGTTTTCCCTCTGCTGGTCCCTTAGCCCCTGTTGGGGGGGTGGGAGGGAAGAGTGATTGGTTGTGTGACTGCCAGGAAATGCTGGGGCATTTTCACCCCTGTCAATCAAACGGGACCTGGCACATGACAGGTGTCACACACTTGCTGGCTACTTGAATCAATCAACAAGGAACATTTACAGTACCTGCTACGTGAGTTACCCTAGGGACAAAAAAACACACGCTCTTAGGGTCCCTGACTGCAATGGGTCCTCGATCAACATAAATAAAGAGGAAGGAAGAGGGAGGGAGAGAGGAAAAGGAGGAAGGAAGACAGAGGAGGGGAGGGAGGGGAAAGGGAAGTGAGCTCGCTTTTTGGTCATGGCACACACCGTTGCTTTGCCCTGGGTAATTAATAACTGTCCACACCTCACCTGCTGGCTTAGATGCCACTGCCTCCCGGGCCGTGTTTGTCTTTATCACGAGGAGCATTTGCCTGTTTACTTGCCCGGCTCACACTCCAGCCGGTGAACCTGTTTAGAGTTGAAACCTACAGTCTCTGGCACGGGACGTGGTATGCAGGACATGCTTGATAAATATTTGTCTCATGGGGTAAGAACCTCTCCGGGTCCACGAGACTGACGGCCAGAGACATGAGAGGTAAACTCAAGGCAGCCGCACGGTGCTGCCAACAAGAGCCACCTCGGGAGTGAGGAGGAGGGTGGAGGAAGCCAACGAAGGCTTCCTGCAAGAGCGAAAGACAGGCGGGTGTGGCAGAGGAACAAGGGATGGAGAAGAAGTTAGGTCTGCGGTTTCTAGAGGCAGAAGCTGCTCTGGGCCCAGCACCACAACTCTGTCACTAGAAATAGACCTTGGCCTGAGAGTGAAACCTTTGGAGGCTCCTCTAGAGCGTTTGCAAAATGGGTAATTAGTATCTGCTCTATAGGGTGGTGTGTCAGTGGGAGACACTTCACTTAGCTAATTGTCACCTGTGTGTTCTCAAGCACATCGCAAGCTCGTTAGTAAGGTGAGAGGACTGACCGTGTCGTCTGTCCAACCATCCACACAGCTGTCCACACACCCTCCACCAGTCACCCACGCACCCACCCATCCATCTACTCACCCGGCCGCCATTTTTCATTTGAGCACCGGGTTCGGTGTTAGGCGCCCTTTCTGGAATTCAGGAGCTTATTTTCTAATGGGACAGACATGTGCATACACGGTACAGTTATACATATACTAAGTCTCTACCATACGGGCGGAGGGAGGACCGGACTAAACTGGGGAGGGCCCTGAGTGCCGAGCAAGAGGTGCCGGTGAAGCAAGAACACCGGGACCAGAGGCTCTTGGCGCCGTTACTGCCAATGCTTAGTCTGGCACCTGTGCTGCGCGTACTCTGAAGTCCAGCTCTGAGACTCGGAGCGGATTCCCAGCCTCGCTCCGCCTTGTCAAAGGCAGAGGGGGAACGGCAGCGTGGACCCGGGCCGGCTGCTGCGCAAGTGGCAGGTGCGCAGAGACGCGGCCGCACAGCGCTTAGCACCGCCGCGGTCAAGCCTCGGCAGCGCTGGCGCCCATCACACGTGCTGGGGACGGGAGGGCGACATGCAACCAATAGAAGAACTTACGGTGGTGGGATTTGGAAGACTATTCTCTCAGTTTGAAACAGCTGTTGCCAGAATATTGTGAGGGCGAGTTTTACACCATCAGAGTAGGTGCCATAGGTGGCGGGAGCTGCTGCAGGCTCCAAGGGGAGAGTCACGCGATGGAAGCTGAATGGGGCACACAGCAGGGACGAGGCGGGGTGCCCTGCGTGGAGGTGCAGGCGGCCAGACCGCGGCTATCTAATCAGACAGGAACCTGGGTGCTGCGGAGAAGGCATTTTACACATGTGATTCACGTCCATGGGCATGACTTTAAGTAAGGGAGGGGATGCCAGATCACCTGGATGGGCCTCAATCAACTGAAAAGCCCTCAGAGCAGAGCTGAGCCATCTGTCCCTGGTGAAGGTGCCCTTCCTTGGACTGTAGCTTCCGTTCCTGCTGGGCCCAGCCCACCCCTCCGGCAGGCCGGCCCTGGGGGCCTCAGACTCGCCTCACCACACCCCGTTGCAATTCCTCCACTCAGGCTCCTCCCGTCTCTCCTACTGGCTCTGCTGTGACAATCCCGACTGCACAAGCTGGCCCGCTGCCTGCAGGTGACAGGTGACGACAAGCGGATGCCTTTGTAACAGGCCGGCTGTGGCTTAGCCACCCCCTCCGAGGTCTGCCCGGGCTCACGTCATGTCTCGCTGCTACCTCAAATGCCCCTTTCTGCCACATCTGTCAGAGCTGGCCCATGAGTCCCCCTAGCCTGGAACCTCGTGGCCATGCTGACCTGGGGGCCAGGTTCACAGGACTCAAATATTCCCAGCCTGGGCTCATTCCCTCACTAGTGACCACACACTGCACATGTCATGCTGATCTTGACAGAAGAGGAAACTGAGGCCCAGAGAGGTGAAGAGGCGTGAACGGTCATGGCCGGAGAAGCCCAGGGTGGCCTGTGCTGAATCCCAGTTGGCAAGCTGGGGGCGGGGGGACCCCCGGCTCCAAACTGCTCCTGCTCTGCTTCCCTTCCTACCATCTGTGTCTTCATCTGCTTCTCTCCCTTCTGGAGGGCAGGATACGGAGCCACCTGCCCACTGTGCCTAGCACAGTGCTAATACTCAGTAGGCCCAAAATAAATACCTCACTCATTTCTGGCTTAGTTTTCCAACAGCGCTGTGCTTGGTCTGGCGCTGAGAGCAACGCCACTGTAATTATTTGGTGTCTGCCGCACAGGAGGGTGGCTCCCCGTTTCCCAGGGAGACCTATGCACAGGGGACAGCTCCACACAGTGCCAGGTGCCCGGGCGGTGCTCGGTAAGAGTTAACAGAGCCCGCCTCCCCCTCCTGGGCCCCACTCCACGCTCCTGCAGGCCGCCCAGCCTGGCAGAACCCCTCCCACCCGGCAATCACTCGGACTTTGGGGGGCCTTTGTGCTTCAATAAAGCCGGTATTACTGAGTCGCAAAACTTCCCTCCTTTCCAAGCTGCCTTGCTGCCAGGGTTCCCACTAAAGGTGAAGCCTTGTCATTCAAGGCCAGAGAAAGGGCTGAATCGAGATGCTGAACTCTTTTGACTTACTGTCACAATCTACTGCTCAGCCCGAAACACACTTGGGTGAGAAGCGCCCCCAGTGCTGTGGCAGCTTTGGTGTCCCCAGTTGGGGGGCCGGGGCAGGGGCTCTCCCGGTGCGGCCGCGGGCGCTCTGCATGCATCTCATGAGCGCTCTAGTTTCCTCTCTGAATGCAGACATCAGCCCGGCGCGGGACAGTCCTGCCACCAAGGCCGCTCTCCGCCCGCTTCAGGCTGCAACAAAGGCCGCTTGAGGGCCGAGAGGCAGCTCTGCCCAGTTCCTTTCCCCCGGCCTGTTCTCTTCTCTTTCACACATCTCTCTCTTTTATTTCCCTGCCCGCCTCGCTCCTGCTTTATGCCTCATTGAGCCCATTAGACACTTTATAGGGTGCCCCTGAAGAATACGTTTTCTGTGTGGGGCTCCTGAGGGTTCCCCTGCCGGCGCTCCAGCCCACCTTGGTGGCACTGGGGGACAGGGGAGCCTCCCTTGGGGCTGCGTCTCTATCTGGCAGCTCTGGGGCTGCTGGCTGCAGTGGATCATCCTTACCTGCAAACCACTGAACCCCGTCCTTCCACCAAGGGCCCCCCTGCTCCTCCCTACCCTGATGGACTCTGGCAGCATCTCTCCATGATCTTGAGGCTTAAGCCCCAGAAACCTTTGTCTTTTCATCTGTGAAATGGGTACAGTCTTTGTACCTTCCTCGTAGGGTTGTGACACCGAATGCATTAAGGCCTGGAAAAGGGCCTGGAGGGAAGAAGGAACCACTTAGGCATTGGCTTCACTGTGACCATGCTCCAGACCACACAGTCTGCTTGAGTCCTGTGCCACCTCCAATTCCTCCACGTGTTGGTGAATGAAGGAAGGGAAAGAGAAAAATCAATTCAAGGCTCTTTGCAGCTGTTTCTGTGTGTGTGTGCGTGTGTGTGTGTTTTCCTTGCCTTAGTGTCCTGAAGCTTTGAAAAGAATAAAAACAGAGCCCTAAAGCAGTGAAAAGGCATGATTCTTAAAATCCCAGCTAATCCTGCAGCTTCCTTTAAAGTGGCAACAGGAGGAGGCGGGGAAGGGCACGGAATTGTTTCTACAGCGCACACCCCTCCCAAGCACTGCTCCAGGAGACCAGGAGACGCAGGCGAACAATCCATAAATCATCCCCAAGAGGACGGAAGAAGGAACCAGGCAGGAGGGAGGGCAAAGAACGGCAGCCAGCGGGGAGGGGTGGGGATGGCGTGGAGGGACACCCCGACTGTCTGGTGGGCAGGGATGGCTGTCTGCAGAGGGCAGAGTGTCCGGGCCAGAGGCTGGGCCAGCTGCCCCTGCCCCAACAACAAAGGACAGCAAGGTCTCAAGATCCTGTATGGCACCAGAATGCCACCCCAAAAGGTGTCTCTGATCTGACCACACTTTCCCTTCTATGGCCACCTCCAGCCTGGTCATCTGCCAACAGGGCTCCCCACTGCCCCCATTCATTCCCCACCAGTCCATTAACAGCAAGCAGCCAGAGCCAGCCTGCAAGGACTAGGATCAGACAGCGCTAGCCCTGCTGGGAAACGTCTGCGGCTCTCCACTGCCCTTACAGTAAGCTCCCCGGTGAGGCCTCTCCCCTCCTGATCTCCTGCCACCATCACTCTCTCCGTCACTGACTTGGCTTCGCCTCGCAAGTTCACCAGGCCCTTCCCACTGCAGACCTCGTCTGTGCTGCGGGCTGGGCCTCCATGCACCCTCCTCATTGCAGACGGAGTCACCCCTGACCTCCTGAGGAAGTCCTCTGCCCTCATGCTTCTCCCCGCAGCCCATGCTGTCACCATTTCTTTGGCTTGTTTATTTTCCATCTCCCCTACCAGACCAGAAGCCCACGGTCCAGCCTCCACCCTGGTACCTGGTGTATAGTAGGTGCACAGTAAACATTCAATGGATGAATGAAAGGATGAACGAGTGAGGGGGCAACATCGCTAGCCCCTAGCAAACGAGTACTTGGACATTAGAGATGTCCCACTCTGGGCTGAAAGGCAGGGTGAGACTTAAAGTATCCCTCAGAGGACATCTCCACTGGAGACTGTCATACTGCTTTTCAGCATTTGAAATGGCCCTATGCTTGGGTGACAGCAATTTACATACTAGTTTTTTGTGAAATGGGAAATACTTTGCTTAAATTAGTTTAATAGATTAGACTATCGATCCACTAACTTTTTCTGTAAAGGGCCAGTTCACGAATACATGAGGTTTTGTGGGCTATGTAGTCTCTGTCGCAATCGCTCGGCTCTGTCTTTGTAGTAGCACAAAAGCAGCCGCAGCTACATGAGTGAATCTGTGTTTCAACAAAACTTTATTTATATAAACAGGCCGTAGGCCGGATTTGGCCCTAAAGCCATAGTTGGCCAATCCCTGGATTACGCTAAAGCCCAGCAAAGCCACAAGAGAAGGATGCACAGTAACGAAAAGCCTTTCTTTTTTTTCCTTTTTTCTTTTTTTTTGGCTTCAACAAATATGCATAGAGATACTAAGAAAATATCAAAAAACCATAACAGTACTTACTGCACATGCTGTAGTATGATAAAATGGAATTTAAAAATTGAATTTATTCAAAATTATTGTTTTATAGAATGCAAAGCATTTCAGTTGTATCATGCTGCATGTCAGCAATGTTTGTACAAATGGGAAATTCTAAGAGCAGTTTTCACTCTGGAGGTGCTGAGGAGCTACTGAAGGCTCAGTGTTTGTTGAATGTGTGGGTGGACATCAAAAATGGAGAGGACAGGATGTTTTGGGGTTTGTTTGTTTGTTTTTAAGAAAAATAGACTTGGTCAATAATTGGATGAGAAATATCCAAAATGGCTTGGTAATTTCAGGCCTAAGAAACCAGGAGGAGGAGAGGGTGGCAAGGACAGAAAAGACGAATTTGGTTGATGAACAAAATAAGGACATAGGAAAATCACAATAGTATTGCCACACTCTGGTCACTAGACTTCAATTATCCCCATTCCAAATATGCAGAGTGAAACTGCTCATCATCCAGAAGATGTCAAGTTACAAATAGCCTGGAAGTTTGGAAGCTTCCTCCTAGAGAAAGCAAGTGCTTTGGACTTCAGAATCCTGTGTTTTCCCAGGACTTAATATACAATTGAGAAAGGTGGGGGTTTTTTGTCCACAGGAGATTTCTGGAATTGCCAATAGTGTCTAGAGAGACGAAGAATAACTACATAGAACTAACACTGAAGCTATCTTACTACAGCAGGGAAGTACCTACTGTGTGCTCAGAAACATATCTATGTGTTTGCACTGAATCTGCACATGAACTCCACGCTGGAGGATAGAACAGAGGGAGACCAGGCTTACAGAAGGCAGGCAGACCCAGCTTTGAATCCCAGCTCTGCTCCTTCCAAGTGGGGTGGCCTTGGGCAAACCTTGGAACCTCTCTGGGACTTTAATATTCTGGCCCCAATTCTCAGCCATTAGAATCGCCAAGTTGTTGTACTGTTTAATGCTAGCACTGATACTCTGAGTTACAACCTCTTGTCTGGGCCCCACCCTAGCAGGCTGCATGCTCTGTGGGGACAAGACTGTCCACCGACCTCTCCCTTGTATTCCTAGCACCTTCCAGGAGGACCAAGGCACAGGTGGGATCCGTTCATTCCACCAGTGGCTATTAAACAACAGGTAACATGGCAGGCATCTTGCCGCACTGAAGCTGGGACCTAGGTAGCGTAGCATCTCTCCAGCTCAGAGTAGCTTCTTCTGAGAGTACAGATTGCTTGTGTGACCCTGGGAAGGTCCTGCATGCCGGCCTCGGTGACAGAAGATCGTGAGGCATGCTAGGAGGGGTCCAGAAGGGAGGGAGGAGAAGAACACATGTGGAAGCTGTCCCTGGGGAGATGATAACTCCAGTCCTGCTGGGACGTCACCTGCGGTGTTGGAAATAGGAGAGGGCTGGGAGTTCTTTCTTGCATTAATGAACGCTTATTATAAACAGAAATTTCTGCTGAGGTCTGAGCATAGGAAGCAGGCTGGAACTTTCAGGAAGGGGATGAAGGGAAATGGCAGCTCAGTCACAGCTGGACAGCAATGGGGAGACGGGTTTCTTCCTCCTTGAACAGCCTCATGACAACAACTCTGGCCAGGGTCCCCCAGGCAGGAGGCTGGGGTGACCTCAGCCCACTCAGGAAGTCTCAGATGACCCGATGTTTTATTTTTAGCTATTTTTGTACAGGACCCAGAAACCTTTGGACGCTGGGCTCGTCTCCAAAGTGAAGCAAGTAGTAAACAGGAGCAAAAGTGCCAGCTCTTCCCCTGAAAAGTCCACCTGCCCATGCAGGGACCCCTGGTGTCTCCCTAAACTGTCAGATGTGACCCACAGAACCCTGTCCTTTATAAAGAGCTGGGGAACTGGGGCACCAGGCTCTCATTCCTGGCCGGACACTTACTCGCTGTGTGGCCTTGGGCAAGTCCCTTCCCTTCTCCGAACCTCAGCTTCTTCACCCATGAAATAAGGGAAGGTGGACCAGATGGCTTCTGAGGACTCGCACAGCTCCAGCAAACCACGTCTCACCCTGGGTGCTAATGCTGGCCCTGGGCATGGGACACATGGAAGAGAGGCCCAGTCTTCAGGAAAATGCTTCACTGGCTCATCTGATTTTAGTGTTTCTCTTAAAAGCATCATTTAGGAAAAGCTGCAACTAACAATCACTGAGCACCTACTATGTGCTAAGCAATGTCATTAACCACTCTTCATAACTGGCCTGTAAAAAAATTGTCGTTGTCCCCACATCACAGAAGACAGGCATGACAGTACACCTATCCACAACATGGGCTATGCAGTTACAATACTCAGAGTTCATCCCAGTCTTCTGCTTCCTACTGGAGGGTCTTTGAGCAAGCCACTTAATCCCTCCAAGCCTCAGTTTCCCCATCTGTAAAAGGTGGATAATGACAGCCCTCATCTCATGGGTTGTCCCAAGGCCTAAACGGAATAAGCGTGTGAAGTGCAAAGGAGGCACTCAGTAAATATTAACTGTCCTTGCCAACTATTGCGACATTCCTGCTGGCACTACCACTGCTACCAGCGATGAGGAGAGGGGGCTCAAAAGAACGTCACTCAAGACACCACAACGTTCTGAATCTTCATCACTAGTCCACGGAGAGGTGAGGAGAGAGGGGTCAGCATGGAGGCGCAGGGTCGCCATGTAACCCTGGCCAGGCCACACGCCCTCTCTCAGCCTCAGACTCTCCATCTATAAAATAGGGGCAATAACTCCCCAACGTGTGAGGACTTGATGCACTAATTTAGGTAGAAAACCCTCAGCAACGTGCCAAGTGAGTAGAAGGCAGTGGATACGAGCTCGCTCTCTTGCCTTCCCCATAAGCCTCTTTTAAAATCTCCAAGATCGTAGCTGTCTGCCCTTCCTTGAACCCAGTTCCTGCACTGGAACCTCTAACACGTGGGCCCGACAGCCCAGCCATTGGCAGATGGCCCCAGCATGGGACTGAGTTTCCTCCCGAGGACTTTGCTATGGCCACGTCCTGGGCCCAAGTGCTCCAGGTCATACATGGGGCTGGACGCCCCAAGCATGTGCACACCTTGGTGCATGGGCTACACCTTGTCCAAGTAGCCCTCCCTGCAACCGCGCACAGCCACCACCCCACCAAGCCCCACTGGCCTCTGCGTCAACTCCCGAGAAGTGGTAATCGAGTAGAAATAGCAGTAATGCCAGCCACGATGCCTGTTTCCTTCTCTTCATGGTTCACACAGCACTTGCACGTATTATCTGGGTAGGGTGGAGGCTATCTTTAGATAGCCACTGGATAATTCTAGGTATATAGTAGATACTCAGAAACAACTTCTTAATGAATATGTTTCATCTTCATAAGATTTTTTAAAGTCACCATTTACTATTAGTTACGCTCTCTGTTAAGAACTGATGGTCTTGCATTTCATCCTCACAACCACCCCCTGGGAGAGCACACTTACCAATCATCTCTTACAGAGGAGGAAACTGAGGCTTACAGAAGTTGAGCAATGTACCCAAGGTCACTGCTAGAGAGTGACAGACCTGGGATTTGAATCCTGGTCCCTGCACCCTCCAGTCCTTCTTCTCTTCTTTAACAGGGAGGGGAACGGTGTGCATGTAGTCTGAAGAAGTATATCAATAATGCAACAATTGTAAACTTGGAAAAACAGAAAAATCCTATTGTCTTTATGATACAAACTAGAGAAAGCAAAGATCAGCAAAATCCCCTTGGCTGAAGGGACATGAGAGTTTCTGTCCTAATTTCTGTGGTCCCCCTGGCACCTTTACGACTGTCTTTAGTACACCCCAGCTTTCTTATCACCTGTAGCATAGTTTCTTGATCTCCTTTCTATGTTCTCCTAACTTCCCTCCCACAGATGCACCCACGTGAAACATTTTAGTAGTTTCTTCTTTGTCCTACTCACCACTGTGGGAGCTGAAGGCAACATCTTTTGTAAAAGGGCCCAGAGGTGTTAAGTTCCCATTTCCTTAGAGGCTTTATATAGCCCTGCCCCAGCCAAGAACTTAGAGCAGAGTTTATGAGCAATTGCCTACAAGAAGCAGGCAGGCAAGGTGAGAGGTAGCCAGGGTGACTTCCGCATAAGAAATGCTTCATTTTCCTATTTTCCATAAGAAAAAAATGAGTAGCAGAGATGAGGAGCTACTGGCACTGGCACTCAGCCACAGGCTCGGGGGCAGTAGGGACTGGTAGGGACTGCGGCCAACCAGCGTCCCCTGGAAAGAGATGGCTGCAGCTCAGCTCGACCACACGCTGCCGTGTGGGTACACAATTCCAGGGTTGCCAAATATTCTCACTCTCCAAGCAATGCCAGAATCAGATTTCTTTTTTCCATGCGAAATCTCCTGATTTCTAAATGTTGGCAACGAATTCTTCCCCTCCCCTCTCTGTTTAAGTAAAGCACATAAGTGAGCCGGATTTGGCCATGAGCCACACATTTATAACCTCTGCACTGATCCTTGTGTGAGCCCCTCTGCTTCCCAGCTGCCCTTGCAGTGAGGTGAGACCATGCCACAGGTTCTGGCCAGCAGCCTGTGAGTGGAAGAGCCACGTGTCACTTCCAGGCCAAGGCAATTAAAAGCCGGCTGCCTGTTCCCGTTTCTCTTCCCCTGGTGAGGCAGTGACCCTAGAGGCCACACGGTGCAGGTGGCACGGCAAGACTACAAGACAGAAGTGGCTGCTCCTCCTGCCACAGACTCCATGTGCGAGAAACACATCCCTGAGATCTCGGGGCCTGTCAGTGGAGGCAGCCAGTATTACCTGACCTTGCACGCACCTGAACCATGTCACTTACACGTGAATCATCATAGGATCCCAGCACCTCCAAGTTTTCAAAGCCCTTTAACCCCACTTACCTTGTGTGGCTCTCAACTCAGTAAGACAGACGGGGCAAGGCTTTATTATTTCACAGACGAGCAAACTGAGGCTCAGAAGGTAAAACTGAATGATCCTAAGGTGTGCAGCAAATGCGTGGTGGAGCTGGGTGGCGCCAACTCTGGGCTCTTGAGTGGACTCCCAGTCCAGTGCTCTTCCTACCTCCCAACCTAAGCACTGGCCTTTACAACATGACCTCCCCACCACTCCCTGGGTCCCCTGTGAGCTTGAACAAGGACAGCTCATGCTCTCCCCTGCCCAAGGTTAGTTGCTTGAAGATCTACCTCTTACCTTTCCTGTAGACTTGGTCCCCTTCCAGATACAGAAGTAACAGATGGTCCAGGCTGCCAGGAGACACAAGGCCAGCTCCCAGCGGAGGCTCCCAATGTGGTCGATCCCATCAGAGATGGCCAGGACTCGGTGCCTGCAGAAGGCAGTGGGGAGAGTCACTGGGGCTGGGGACAGCCCACCGCACCCCACCTTTGGCAGAGCGAGTGCTGCAGAGAAGCAGGGATGGGCCCATGCGTCCATTCACCCTCCCCCACCACGGGCCCACACGCATCCTCACGGCCAAACCCTGGGCTGGCCAAGGGGCCTCCGAGAGGAGCAAGACCCACGTCCCCAGACCTTGGATCACAGATTCACTCTCTGGGGGAAAAGACGAACATGTTGTCAGATGTGGTACAAGGACAGCATGGTAAGGGCTCCGATGGCAGGTGCACCTAGCCTGCCTTGGGGACCCCAGGAGACAAACATCTCATCTCCCTCCCCGGGGGAAGACTGCACATCCCTGCCCTGTTGGACTCAAGGATGGTGACAGGACTTGCTCCACCTATTGCTTGGCCAACAATGGGGCACGTGTCACTTCAGACAGAAGCTTCCAGGGCCAGGTGGCATGGGTCTGCATCTTCTCTTCTCCCTACCTCTGCTGTCGTTATGGAGGCACATGTCAAGATGGAGCCTCTAGAAGCCTGAGTTCCCGAGTGACTGTGCGAGCCTCCTACCACCAGTGTCGGAGATGTACCGCGAGCAAGAAATAAACACCGTTGCTTTAAGCTCCTGAGATCTTAGGGGGCATTTGTCACAGCCCGTAACAGGACCTACCCTGATTGCCGGGGGTGGGGGGCGGGGGGGCTCCCTGGGAGAAGCAATATGTGAGCCAGCTTTAAAGGATGAGTGGCGTTTGTCCAGAAGAAGGGAGTGAGGATTGTGTTAGGTGGAGGGGACGACATGGGCAAAACCCAGAAGGCAGAGCGTGGCGTGCTCTGGGAACAGCACGCTGGGGCACAGGGATGAGAAGGACACAGCAGGAGAGGTACAGAGGAGGCACCACCGGGAGCCTTGACGGTCAGGCCACAGGGCGGGGTGTCCCAGAGGGCCCTGGCCGCAGAAGGAGGGCCCCGGGTGTGTTGAGCTAAGGCCACCGGCCTCGGCCTTCCCTCAGAGCCCATCAATTCCTCAGAGTCGACACAGGCCTGGCTCCCAGAGCCCACGCCTGGGGCTTGTGTTTCTTTAAAGTCAAACTCGCCACGTTCCATATTGTGTAGGCATGGCACCAATACAAACCCCTCCAAACTCACTCCACGAACCCCATTCCGGCTGCCAAACCACCCTCCACCAGGCCATGCCAGTCTTCTCGGCACTCTGGGAACGTCCTTTGAGAAGGGAGCGCCCATCCCACCAAGCATGAAAGCCACCCTCAGTGTCTGTCTCCCTGGGAATCCGCTTGGGGCCTGATTCTGCATTAATTACTCAATGACACCAATTAGCACTGGTCTACAGGCTCCCTCCAGTCCCAGTCCCAGCCGGAGAAATCAGGCAGGCCCCCAGACAAAATCAGACCTTGTAAGGCCACGGATTTACTCGAGAGGAAACCAGCTCTCAGACCCATAGCCAGGAGAGGTGGGAACAGCCACTTGAATACACATGCACTGGGCACCTACTGTGTGCCAGGCACTACCTTAGGTCCCAGGATAAAAAGGTAAGCATCATATGGCCTTTGCCCTCTACTAAGAGTGCCCTCTACTAAAAAGCAGTGCAAGTTATTTGAGAAAGAAAGGAGGCAGCTGCTCAGTTATGATAATTGTTACTGTATTTGCCTCTTATGTCTTAGCTTTAATTAATTTTAAAACTACAGGCCTTATTAAATAAAACCTTGAACAGCATCTATTATTATAGCAGAGCAGTACGTCCCAGAACATGGTCCTTAGGTCACTTGCCAGAAACACACACATTTCTGGGCACCCACCCCTCCACCCCCAGACCTGCTGAGGCCCGGTCTTTGCAAAGGGGCTCCCAAGGGGCTGCATCATGCCATGCTTCCCCAGGGATGCCGTATACACAGCAGGACAGGAGCACCACAGAAGGAGAGTTTCCCGTAAGGAAGGATTAACCTACAAAACCCATCTGGATAGTTTTTAATCTTTTTTTTTTTTTTTTGGAGGGGACTTGGGGAGAAAGTCATGGATCTTTTTGAGAAGTTACCCAAGGGATGGACTTCCTCCCCAGAGAAATACCCTCACTCACAAAATCCTGCAGGAATTTTCAGGGTGCCCACTGACTCTCTTGTCCCCAGATTAAGAACCTTGTGGCTGCCATATGCTTAGCATCTTACACACGGCTACCCAAAGTGTCCCCAAGACCCATCAGTTGCTGAACAAGAAGGGACAACCCAGAGCTGGAAAGAGTCCGGGCCACTGCAGATGGATCAACTGAGGTGCCCTCTGCACCAGCCACTCCAGGTGCCGAGCTTGTCATTGAGGAGACACTCACAAAGGTCCCTAGTGAGCAGGGTGCACACGCACACACTTACACACGAGCCCTCTTGTTGGCGACGTCGTTGTTTTCTGAATTGGGAATCTGAAAACTGGAACCCACACAGGGACAGAGGGGGAAAGGAGGGGCAGGCCCGCCAGGCGCAAGCTGGCTCGGAGCCCCTCTCTTCCACATTTTGGATGCTGCAAACTTTTGAGTCATGCAGCCTGCTCCAGCACCCTTTCGCTTAATTGAACAATCTAATTCCCAGAATGGGAAGCAGATTACTAAAAGCTACGGAGGATGAATTGCTCTTTTGTTCCACCAGACACTATTTGAAAACATCCTCAAACTATTTTCTTTAGGTTTTACCAACGCTGACTTGAACTAGGAATGGACCTTCAGTTTCTAAAAAAAAGGGGGCACAGAGGCCAGGTTCTCAGCACACAGGGCTGTGGGGTTGTTTTGAAACCCACAAGGGCAGCTTTTGAGAGTGTGGGGGCTGGGGCACTCAACTCCGGAGACTTGGAGAAGGCACAGCTCTTCCTGGGAAAAAGCTTTCTTAATGACCCTCCCCCACGAAGCACTGGGACAGAAGAAAGGTCTGAATAAGGAAGAGTTTGCTGCCAACACCCTGGCCAAAAAGGACCCAGGAACAGACCTCCTGACACTGTTCAGGGAGTGAGAAATGCTGAAGACTAGAGGCAGCCCTTTGGAGGGACTCATTTATATGAGTAATACTTATTGTGCACCTACTATGTACCAGGTCTACAGCAGATTCTTCCTGAAGCACCTTTTTTCAGGCCATAGGAGAGTATTTCTGGAGCTTTCCACCCACAGGCTAAACGCTGAGCTTGGAGGGAGGTCCCCAGGCCTTGTGAACCCGTGGCTCCAAGCCCAGCTCTGCTGCTTACCAGCTGCGCCACCTCGGGGAAGCGATATCACCTCTCTGAGTCTCAGCTTCCTCATCTGTAAAATGGGAATAATGATACCTACCTTCAATGGCTTTTCAAGGATGAATGCATGTAACCCTCCCACAATCCCCACAATCACTATCACCATGTCGGAGACGGGGACTTGGGTGCACAGAGGTTAAGTAGCTTGCCCAAACTCATACCCCGAGCCACAGAGCTTGCATTTAAGCCCAGGGATCCTGGCTCCGAGCCCACGCGTTCAGCCTTGATGCTAGCTCCTGGATTTCTCCACAACCCTGAAATCACCCACCACTTCTCTCTTTTCTTTACAAATTAAAGCCACAGCAAATGCACTCCTAAAACAATCGTACATGCCTTTGTATGCCAGGTAAGAGGAGTGCACAGCACATGGCATTTATGCATTTATTCAAGTAATACTTACTAAAGTGCCATCGGTGTGACAGACACCAAGCTAAGCCTGGGGGTCCTTACAGAGCCTGTGGTCTAATGGGAAAGACAGACAAGGAAACAGACAAAGGAGCATGGAGAGGGTGCTAGCAGAAAAAGGCTGGGGGAGCTCCTAGGCACAGTAGGGGACCCTTGCTGGGGACCAGGGTCAATATCAGAGTGTGGGGGTGGGGCGGGGTGCTAAAGGGTAGGAGGAAAGTGAGCAAAGGAGAGGGAAGCATTTGGAGCAGAAAGGCCACCGAGGGTAAGGCCAGGAGGCTGGAGAGTGCTCCGCGAGGCCCGGGAAGGGCGTGGTGTGTCGGGGCAGCGCAGCCAGGCCGGTGAGCAGCGGGGCAAGGATGTGGACAAGTAGGGCCCAGGAGCCAGACCGTGAGCCTTGTTGAGGGGCTGGGGCTGCTTCCCGAGAGTGGCAGGAGCCCAGGACAGTCACAAACAGGGGCAAGACCCCGCCAACTGTACGCTTCAGGAAACCGTTTGGCCACAGTGGGAAGAACGAGCAGGGCGGCATGGGGCAGGGCACGCGGTGCAGGGAATTTGGCCTCAGTCCTGCAATCAACAGGGAGGGTCTCGACCGAGGGAGGGAGCGGATGGTCTGAGGCAGCAGAGGCACCAGGTACTGCCTGGGCTGACCGAGGGTTCACGCCACAGGCCCCGGGGCCTGGGGGGCAGGTCATTTGCTGAGCAGGAGTGATCTGGTGGTCGGGACAGAGAGGAGGAGATGGCTAATCCTTCCGTCAGACAAGATGACTCTGAGGTGCTGGGGAGACACCCAGGTAGCTGCAATGTCCAGAGGCCTCTGGGTGTCCTGATGCAAGGGTCAGAAGAGGAATGCAGGGAGGAGATTCAAACCCAGGCCCTGGGCCTTCGGGGTGTCCTGGAAGAGCTGGAGAAGGAAGAGAGGAGGGGCTTGCGACCCCAACAGCTCAAGGTGGAGAGAGGAAGGGAGGAGCCCCTGAAGGAGGCAGAGAAGGAGTGGGCAGAGAGGCAGGGGGGGGACAGGAGGATGCAGACCTCAAAGGCAAAGGGAGACGGAGACCCCACGGGCAGGCAGCCAATCTGCAAATGCTGGAGGGCAGCCTGGGGAGACAGGGTGAGGTCTCCAGGATTTGGGACCAGGGTGGGCAGCAGATGGGGGCGAGACCCTTGGGAAGTCTGGCTCTGATGGGTCAGGGAGAGGCAGTGGCAGCTAGAGGGGCCCCGGGGTACAAGGGCTGTTTGATCCACATTTGTTTTGTTGTCAGGTTGCCACAACTGGGCTGGTTGATGAGGAGTCAGGAGGGAGGGAGAAGCGTCAGATACAGGAGGGAATGGGGGCAGGAGAGGAGGAGGTGGCAGGTGGAGGTGTGAGGCAAGCCCAGCTTGGAGAGGTCCTCTCTACCAGATGAGATGGGGAGGGAAAGAGCCGGGGAGCCCGAGAGGTGAGCTTAAAAGCAAACTGCATCCTTCCTTATTCAGAGACCTGGAGGAAGGAAGGGGACGGGGAGGAGCTGGCAATGGAGGGGACTGCAGCAGGTGCCACCGAGAGACCCCATCTAGCTTCATTCGGTCCTCACAGCATCACAGTCACTGTGAGGACATGACTATACCTGCTTTACGGATGAGGAAACTGAGGCCCAGGGAGGTGAAGCAGCTTGACCAACTTGACCAAACTGAGATTTGAAACTAGGTTCTTCGATGGTGACACACTCCCCTGCCTCGCCAGAAAGCCAGCCGCCTGCTCGGGGCTTCTGCTGTCCCTGATGGTGCAAGGGCAGTCAGTGGCTAGAATCCCAGATCTGCTCCCTCCCAGCCACTCGCATGCAGAGTCTGGAGAGAAGGAGACAGCCTCACACCTGAAGGAAGCTTCCAGCTCCAGAAGAAGGCTGGTCTGACCAGAGAGAGCAGAGCTGGAGCAGAACTCCCTCCAGCCGGGAGCCCGGGACGGACCACGTGGGAGCAGCTCCCAGCCAGCCCGGGGAGGCCTCATCTTCATGTCCTGCATGGAGCAGCAAACAGATCACCTTTCTTCAACCTGCCATGGAGCACAGTGCTGCCAGGGCCATGGAGACCGCCCTAAAGCTGGTGCTGAGGGGCTGAGCTATAAATAGCCTTGCTGGTTTCCCAAAGCAACAAACGCACAAACAAAAAAAGGGCCATCGCCAAAACAAATGTGCTTTCTTTCCCTGCCCCCTCCAGGGGAGCATCGCTGCCTGCAGCTGGGGGGAGTCTGCCCTCACTTTTCTGGGAAGAAAGAGGTGCAGTCCCCTCAACTCTTCCCATGTCTGGGAGGCCTCCTACAGAGTCCGCAGCAACCCTAAACCAAGCTGGGGACTCGGCAAGGCTCCTCCTCGGCATGCGTTTCAGGCGTCTGCGTGGTGCATTCATTCATTCAGCTGGTATTTCCTGGGTGCTAACTCTACGCTGAGCAACCGCTACGGTGATGAAGAAGCAGGCTGCTCTGCCCTCAGGGAGCTTACTATCCAGGGGTATAAAGCTGTTAACAAGGACAGCGACAGCGTACATTGCCCACCTGCTGCCCAGGGCCAAGCATGCCACATGTGGAATCTAACTTTCCGAGCAGCTTTTGAGGTGAGGGCAACTCTTAAATATTATTCCCACTTTACAGATGGGGAAACTGTGGCTTAGGGAGGCGACATGCCCAGGAAGGCAGGGGCAGAACCTGAAGCCACATCTGAAGCTCTTCAAAGGCAGAGCTCAGAACCACCACCCTGTCTTGGGGAAGTTGGAGCAGAATCGTGTAATTACGGTGTCAGTGGAGCCAGGGACATAATCAGACCTACGATGGCTGGAGAGTCTGGAGCTACCTCTCCAATTCCCTGTGTCCCTACAGAAATCGTCCTCCGCCACACACAAGTCCTCGTCAGTCCCCAGTCACCCTGCCCTTCCTCACTTTCCAGCATTCATTCCCCCTATTCCCTCGGATGGGAAGGTCCTTCCCAATTCTCCCAAACTATCAAAATCCTGCCTGTCCTTCAAGCACCAGCTCAGATAATACAAAGCCTCTCAAATGTTCCCTTGGTCCCGTCCCCCACGACACTGAGAGTCTCACTGTGCACAGACATTCCTAGACCAGAGCTCAGCAAGCTTTGTCTGTGAAGGGACAGAGAGTAAATGCTTTAGGTTTTGCAAGGCACACAGTCTCTGCCCCAACTACTCAGCTCTATCTCTGCAGTGTGAAAGCAGCCACAGGCCATTTGTAAATGAATGGTCTGCCTTTCTGCCAATAAAACTTTATTTACAAAAACAGGCAGCAGCTGGGATCTGGCCGGTAGTCTGCTGACCTCTGTCCTAGGCTGATGCTTCCCAAAGAACACTAATCCTTCAAGACACCCTGAGTTCCCAGGTCACACTGGGACCTCATTTAAGAAAGTACTGCATACTTGAGACTTCCTTAGAGATTCTCAATGCTTATTAGAATATTAAAGACTCTCAGAGTCCTGAAATAAAGACACATGTATAGCTTTATCTAACCCAATGTTTCTCAAATTTATTTAGAACTATTCTTTACTGAAATACAAACTAAAACCACAATGAGTTACCACCTCACATCCCCTAGAATAGCTAGAATCAAAAAGACAGACAGCAGCAAATGCTCGGGAGGATGTGGAGAAATGGAACTCTCATGCACTGCTGGTGGGAATGCAAAACAGTCCAGACACCTTGGAAGACAGTTTGACACTCCCTGGAAAAGTTAAACACAAAACTCAGCAATTCTACTTCTGGGTATATGCCCAAGAGAATAGAAAACTTATGTTCAAACAAAAATGTGTACACAACTGTTCACAGCAACATTACTCATAACAGCCCAAAGTGGAAACCACCCAAAGTTCCTCAGCGAATGAGTGGATACACACAATGTGGTATATCCATACGACAGAATTTTATCTAGCTGCAAAAAGGAGTGAAGCTCCGATTTACGTTACGACATGGATGAACTGTGAAAATGTTATGTTACATGAAAGAAACTAATCAGAAAGACCACAAACTGCGTGACTCCATCTGTATGCAATGTCCAGACTAGGCAATCCCAGACACAAAGCGCAGCTGAGCAGCTGCTCGGAGGCGGGCGTGGAGATTACCTGTGAGCGGCCACGAGAGGTCTTATTCGGGGGAGGGAACCTGTACGTGGTGATGGCTTCATACTCAGCAAATTTGCTCAAAACTGTACGCTTAAAAGGGGCGCATTTCATGGCCTGTACATGATACCTCAATAAACCTATTAAAAAATTCTTAAGAAAGAAGTGTCCTCCCCACTTGCTTCTGCTTTTCCAAAGCAATACTTCCTAACTTTGTGCAGAATACACAGTTGGAATAGAGCACTGGGCGCTTTAGCAAATGCTATCTTGTTTCACACCCATTTTTAAGAGGAAACATACGCTCCACATAGATGTCTACCTTGCCGACGCTCACAGAACTGGGGGTGGCAGAGCCTGGCCTGGAACCGGTCTCCCAAGCCCAAGTTCACTGCTGCTCTGCCCTCCACAGCTTTAGGGTGGGACCCAGGGAGGGAGGAGGGAGTGGGGAGAGGAGAAGGGAGGCGGGGACTATTCAGAGCAGCAGGAACACAGGAAAAGTGCCCAAAACTTGTTCCTCTTAGCGAGAAGTGAACATAGGTTTTGCAGGTCAGGAGGCAAAATGCACAGGGCAGGGTGAGAGATAGAGGGGCTGTCGTAACTTTGGGAACTCACCACGGGTTCATAATGCCACTCATCCTCACCCGTGGAACACGGATCCTACGTAGTGGAAGGGGTCTCACCACCCCACAGCTGGAGTCCCCACCACCCCAAAGCTGGGGTCCCAGGGTCCTCAGACTCCTGCCCCTTCTTCTTCCCCAGGACTCAGGCAGCCCAGAATAGCTGCCGGGCCATGCCCACCCCAGCAGGTCCCAAAGGAAAGTAAGTCTGCATTAACAAGCAACTGGAAGCTCAGGCACAGCTGGCCCACCTCTGCCCCCGGCCCCTCTGAGGTGTTCCATGTTCAGCTGGCAAAGAGCCACTGCTTGCCACAGAGGGACAGTGGCCAGGAACGGCGCAGTGCGTAAGGAACAGTCCTGGGCAAGGCGGGCAGAGCGGGGCACGGAGTCTGCTCCTGGCTCAGGCACATCCCTCCAGATCTCAGGCGCTCACCTCTATCCTTTGAATGAAAGTGGGTGTGGGGGGCGTGGGGGCACGGCCAGAGAGATGCCTACACTGACTGGTGATGTCTACCGACAAGGACACTGGGATTCTGAACTACTTGCCCAGGTCCCCACGCACAGGTGGCAGAGTCAGGTTGCCCCAGCTCTCGTGCTTCCCTGATCCTGGGTGTCTCCCGCCTGCCCGCTCGGGGCGGGGCAGAAACCTGAGTCGCAGCTGGGGGGCAGGGGGTGTGTGTGAATCTGCAGAGTTTTATACACTTCCTTGTGGTTCTACTAAAAATAACCTGGTCGAGTTATTCTGTTCTGGGCCCTGAATTAAGTCATTCATGTATTAATGCCTCGTGCCACTGGCTGCAGGGCCATGCAGGACACCACAGAGGCCAGCATCAATTGACATCTTGCCGTCACAGCAGATCAGAGTCCGGACTGATCTCACAGGAGATGCTTGGCTCAGCAGGACACCACCTTCTTTTAAAAACAAGACTCAAGTCATTTCCTACAGAAACCTCTTGAAACCCAGGGAAGACATAACCCAACAGGTTTTTTGTTTGTTTTGGAGCCTTCTGTTAGGCCACTCCTTATGAGTTTCTTCCTTCCTCCCTTCCTTTATTTTCCTGTCAAATACACTCCCCATCTGCTGAAAAACTCTTCTGTGGAGAGCCCAGGCCCCACGGCTGCAGAGAAGAGGCGCACACCAGGCACGGTCTGCACCTGTGCCGTGCAGGTGGCTGACCGCATTGCAGACACGGGCAGGAGCAGAGAGACCAGGTCCCAGACTGGCGGGCCTCTGGCTCACGGTGACAGGCACTTTGGACAAGTCCCTTAACCTGTCACTGCCCCCGAGCGCATCATCTGTCCCCTGGGCAGGTGGGTTAAATGAAGTAATGTGCTTCAAAGGCCACGTGCAGGGCCAGGGTACACAACAGGCGCTTAGTAATTAAACGCAACCTCCCTTCCTCCACCACACCCATCCGGACGTAACAGGAGCCTCAGCCGCAACTCTCTTGGCTCAGTGAATGGCTGCTCCCCATTACGTGCTGCGAGACAGCCAAGGCGCAAACACAAATACCCTCCCGGCTGAGTTTATACACAAATATTTTCACTCTGAAGATCGAGAACACATAATACGAGTAGACCACAGCTATTCAGGACTTACTAAGCCCAATTACTACCACTGCTCCTATGATAACAATTACGCCCACTTTGCAGGCAGAGAAAGTGAGTGCAGAGATTTGAGGGAGGAGCCGCAGGCTAGTAAGTGGAAGCAACAGGGTTCAAATTCTTGCCATCTGGCCCCAAAGCCAAGGCCTCTGGGTCCCCGCACTACACCTCGGCACTTTTAAATAGCATTTCAACAACCGCACCTATGAGCAGCACCTCGCCCCTCGGCTGGAGGCTGTCAGTGCAGCGCTCAGGCTGCGGCAGCACCGCAGGCCTTAACTAGTGCTCCTTGGCGCAGGGGCTCCGCCGAGGGGGCACCCGGGCCTTGACGGCTTCCTACCGGGTGAGAGAGACCTCGCTCTGACCTTGGGCTCCACCCCTTAAACTTCACAGGCAGTGGAGAAGCCCTTCGTGGTGCCTGGTGACGGAGGCCTGGTTCGTGCTTCAGGAATGGCCACCAGGGTGGGTCTGATGGGGACGAGAGAAATGCCCTCCCGACCTCAGCAGCTTGGGAACTGAAATGCTGTTGTGTGTTGTTTTTTCTTCTTTTACTTAAACATACTTCCCACATTTTCTACCAAAAAACCAGCTAGATACCACCTTTGCAGTAAGGGAATCACGTGTCCGCTAGAGAACCCACTTCTGTGACAGGAAGGCAGCAGAAGAGGGGATTACGTTTCTGAACCTCAGAACTCGTGCGCTTTGACAGACGGGGCACAGAGGAAAGTAAGAAGAACGGACCTAAAAGCACAGGGAGGTGCTGGCAGGGTGAGATTCCAAACTGTTAACGGTTCTGTCCCAGGGAGTGGAGTTGGGGGAAATGTAAGTTATGTGTAATCTGACATACAAACGTATCCCATGTATGTATCTGCTGTGTTTTAATTGCTTACAACAACATTCACTATTTTGAAAATCAGTTAAATATTCAACAATTGGAATCAAAAGGTCACAACACCCTGTTCTGGCACAAAGTGCTGATTTGGGTTTGCTCTGCTGAATCTCCTGAGAGCTCGGAGGGCTGCCTGGGCCAGCTCCTCCCCACGACTCTCTGGGACTCTCTGGTTCCATCCTCAGTGGCACCTCCCCCCTGTCCTCCCCAACTGTACCCAAGGGCCCCAGCACCTCGCTGGGGTGGGGAGGAGCCAGCAGAACGACCCCAGACCCTCTCCCAAGAGAGGAGCACCTCTGTCCCAGGCCGCACCAGGGGTGCCAGGGGCAGACGGCTTTGAGCTCTGGGGACACAATCTCGCTCAGTGTCTCCGAGATTATGTTTGGTTAATGGTAAAATGGAGATTTTTTTTTTTCCTCTGCCTGCCTCACAGGGCTGATTTATAAAATTAAATGAGCTAATGTTAACAAAAATGATGTAATGAATAAATAAATACATAAAGATTAGCAGGGTGAAGCCAGGACTATAAATGGGATTTGTCACACACACAGGAGGGGTCATTATAATGACTAACAGCTTGCTCGGTAACACCATGGCTCCTATTTTTTATTATGAGATAAACATGTTCCTAATTTTAATTATTTTTAATTTGAAATACTACAAAAGAATACAAAGCCAAAAGTAAAACTCTCTTTCTATCCCCTCCTGGTCCCACTCCTGGGTGACCTGTTAATAGTTGCTTGTGTATCCTTCCAGACATGTTCTATGGGTATAAAGGCATGTACAGGACACGTGTTTTTATGCATATGGTGTTTTATACAACATTGTACACCCTCACCTTTTCACTTACTTTCACCTTACAGATCTTTTCCATATCAACACATTTTCTGCCTCTTTTTTTTTTACCTGTTGTATAATTTATCTAATTAGTGTCATATTTAAGAACATTTTACACATGTCCGTTTTCTTTTTTTCTTTCCTTATTTTCTTTGTTTCAGAGACATAGTCTTGTTCTGTCACCCAGGCTGGAGTGCAGTGGTACAATTATAGGTCACTGCAGCCTCAAACTCCTGGGCTCACACGATCCTCCTGCCTCAGCCTCCCAAGCAGTTGTGACTATAAGCACACGCCATGACACCTGGCTAATTTTTTTATTTTTTGTAAAGACAGGGTCTTGCTATGTTGCCCAGGCTAGTCTCGAACTCCTGGCCTCAAGTGATCCTCCTGCTTCAGCCTCCCAAAGTGCTGGGACTACAGACGTGAGCCACTGCGCTCGACCATTTTCTTTGTACCTGTCATGAACAGTGCTGCTGTAGACATGCCCAGGCTGAAGGTAACTAGCATGCTCAGGTCACAGAATAAACTTCCAGAGTGGGATTTTGGGGACAAAGCCTACGTGCCACCCACGTGCTGAGGGTTAACACTAAACTGGCTTCTACCGCTGCTGTCTGGAAAAGGAATAAAAGAGGCTTGAGAGTTGAGGCACATCCAGAAGCCGCACATCTGCCGCTGTCAGGACGAGCCCACCAAGGATGTGAGGGGTGAGAGGACCCCCTACAGCGAGGGGTGGCTGCGGAGGTGTTAACGCCTTAGGGGGACCGTTCTCTCACTTGCCTCAGTGTGTGGCGCTGCCAGGCAGGGAGCCCTTGTCCTCCCAAGACTGCTTCCGCCGCGTCTCCCCCAGCCGCCCTCTCCCCAGGCAGGAACCTTGCTTCCCGCACCTGCCCCACAGCCAGCAGGGCCACCTGGCAGCCTGGGGGGTCTGCCTTATCCTTGGACCTGATCGTACAACTCCGCGAATATAACCTTTGAAGGCATCCCGTGGGAGCCTTCCGAACCCTGTAGGAGGGCACCACGGTCCGCCACGCTCTGCCCCAGCCTCTCTGGCCGCCTCGCCACTCCCCACACAGCCTCCCACCGTGGGGCACGGCCACTGCTGCCTCAGCCTCAGAGCTCCGTCCCACTCGCTCACCAGCTCGCTTCTCTCAGTTCCCTGCTCAAACGCCACCTCCTCCAGAGGCCCTCTCTGACACTCTCTGTCCCCTGAGCTCGCTGGCTCTTCCCGCAGGAGACTCTTGACTTACTGCAATGCTCTGCCTGTCTGGCTGTTTGTGCTGTCAGCTCCAGCAGGCTGTGCCTTCGTTTTGTTCATGCTGCATCTCAGAACCAGCAATGATACCTGCCCCTAGTAGGTGCTCAGGGGAGACTTGTGAGTGACGAGATGCTCTGGCCCTTTCCTGCCCCCTCAGCAGAGCCCTCCAACCTCCCACGGCTCCGGCTGCAGTAGCCTGCAGGTAAAATCCACAAGCCTCAACACGTAGCCTAAGGTCTCTGCACTCCTGCCTGTGTTACGCGTCCCACCTAGCATGCCATTCCCTCACTCCTCGGCATCCTTCAAAATGCAGCTTCAGGATGGCTAACTTCCTGCAGCCTCCCAAGCCCAGGCAGCCAGCTGCCCCACCTTGGCTCCGTGCAAGCATCCTGCAGGTAAGCCTGGTGCCCTGCAATCCGAAAACTTTGTTTCCCCACATCCCGGCTTCGCCCACTGCGCTGTGCGCTTCCTCAGGCAGAGCCAGCGTCCTCCTCATCTTTCTGACTAATGACAAGGTGCCCAGCACCCAGTTTATACTAAGAAATGTCAAAAAAAAAATGCACGAAGGGAGTCTCCCATGTCCGCTGTAAGGGGCAAACAGGAGCTAGCTGAGGAGCCTTCTCTAAAGAATGTGGAAAAGAATCCGCAGGGACTTCCAAAGCCCTGCATAATGTCCTCCTCGTATAAGCAGCTGCCATTTATCAAGCACCTACCACAAGCAGCATCTTATCTGATGCCCTCAACAACCCTAAGGGGCAGGTACATTTACCATCCACCACCCCATTTTCAGAGGAGCTCACGTGAGCTCAGAGAGGCTCTGTAAGTTGCCCAGGGCCATGCACTTGGCAGGTGGAGGAAGCAGTGACTTAAACTGGGCTCCAGAACCTGCTGGCTAAAATCTTCACCTTGGCCACGTGCAGGGTGTGGGTGTGGGGGAGGGGCAGGTAATCCAAACTCGTGGAATTAGATGGTGCCACACAGTGTTCAGTTTTGACTTAGGGAAAGGGCCCGGGGCACTTCAGATGCTGCAGCAGGAGCACAAAGGCTACTCCAGGCAAACAGACTGACTGCACAGGCCTTGGCAGCTCGGGCTCAGCCGGGACTCTGTGCCTGCAGAGACAGGGCTGGAAGGGACACGTGTTCCTCAAGTAACAGGAAATAACTCACGAACCCCACACACGACCCATCAAAGCTCTCAGAAAGCATTATCTCATGTAATCCTCACGGCAACCCAGAGAGGTAGGTAAGGCAGGGAGCAGGGTTAGTCCCCGTGTCACAGATGGGAGAACCAATCACTAATGTTCCGCTTACACATCCAAACCCTTCCAAACAGCTCCAGATGTGCCGGGCTCGGCACAGGAGCGGCCTCGCTCAGTCCTCGTCTCAGCCTTGCAGGTGCGCGCTAACAGTATTTCCAGTCCACAGACAAGGACGCTGAACTCCAACAGGGGTGAGAAACATTCATTCATTCATTTCAACAAATATTATCGAGCACCCAAAATGTGCTGGCAAGACAACAGTGAACAAAACTAGACACAGTCCTTGCCAGCATGGAGCCTAAATTCTACTGGAGGAAGAGAGAATAAATAGGTAAACAAAGATACAAGGATCTCAGATAGATAAAAACTATGTCGACATTAAGGAGGAGCGATGGGGTGGGGACTGGGGTGCTGATCCTGCTGGGATGGTCAGGGAGGGCTTCCCAAATGACACTGCAATTAAGACTCAGTGACAAGAAGGAGCCAGCCGCACAGAGATCTAGTGAGGAGTCTTCTTGGCGAAGGGAACAGTGAACGCCGAGAGTCTGCAGGGCTGGAGGAAGCCAGCATGGAGGAGGGCAAGGGCAGAGGGGAGGACGGGTCTGGGAGAGAGGCGGGGAGGCGCCCCTGCCCCGCAGAAAGAACGAGGCTGCACCCCAGCTCCTCTGATCCTAAATCGCATGTCCTAAAGAAAATCAAGTCAAATGTCCACATGACTTACAACTAAACACTAAAAACAAAACTCCTCCAGAGAAGGTAAATCAGAAAGACCAGGCCTCATCCTTCTGAATGAAGAAATAGAACTCGAAACCCTTGGAGCGTGACGCAGGCCCAGTACACAAGCTCGTTTGCTGAACGGACGCCGTGCGAGAACAATTTATCCCTGTTGCACACACGGGGAGTGGGGAGTTGTTCCCCAAACCCCGGACTAATGAGACTTCTGGGCTTGAGAAGGGGAAGTGAAGAGGAATCAAGGTTCATCTGATGCCGCCACGCTGCTTGCACACTTCATAGCACTCGATCCCACCAGAGGACACAGGCTCAGAACTACAGACGTACTTAGAGAAACGCACAATGCCAGATGCGTAACGGCTTCCTAAGGGAAACCAGGGCAGCCTGAGTTTGAAATCTGACATCAGGAAGGTAAGTTGCCCCTGCCAGAGTCAGAATCCAGGGCTGACCCAGAGCCTGAGCTGCTTTCGTGGGCTAAGCCAGTAATTTTAATTACACCCTGAAAAGGGAAATCAAACTTCAAGATGGCGAGGGGACAGAGGAGGTACCCAGGGTCACCGCAAAGGCACGGCCAGTGGTGAGGAGGGAAGTGGCGCCTTGTAATGGATCGTATGGTGACCTGCAAGCTAGTCTGACCCCTGCTTCTGGAGGCCAAGGCTTGTCTCCCAAGTCTGCCTCCCCCAGATACGCAGCGTGTGTTTCTCATGTGCGTCAGGAGCACAGACGTTTCTCGAATGAAGGAACCAGCAGGCAGCCGGGGCGCTGACCAAGCAATGCTTATGAGGCCCTGACCAAGGTCCCCGGAGTTGGAGGCAGAGTAAGAAGGACAACACAACGGAAGCGCACAGAAGATGTGAACAGAAGCGGGGCATCTGTGAACCAGCCACACAGGGAAAAAGCAAAGAGGGCTGGTGAGGAAATGTTTCTGAGGAACCCTGATCCACTATTTGAAGGGCTGTTACAGGGAAAAGGAATTAGTATGTTCTATCAAAGCCCCAGAAGTCAACTTTTGGCAGAATTTAAGGAAGAACTTCTTCCTTTCAGTGTTCCCCAGATTGTGTTTCATGGGATAGTGGAACGTGAGCACTCAGGAGGTGGGGTACGCTGGCCGGTGGGGAAGATTCCAATTTATTCCACAGGAAATAAGTTTTGGAATTTGGGTTAATCAAAGGCAAATGGATGTTCTCACTAAAGGATGCAGCTCTTAGCTCTTCTCAAACTTCTGTGTCTCAACAGCTTTTCATAGGATGCTACGAGCATCTCACACAATCTCTACATTCTAATCTCACCTCTGAGGAAAAGAGAAATTACAGTTGCCCAAAAAAAGCATCGTATGAAGAGGCCAGTGTCACATCAGCACTTGGGCACTTTTAGGAGACAGACTTCAGTGCTACATAGGTGGTGCAGACAGAGATGCAATCTGATAATCTGAATAGAAAACTAGAACCAGGGGTTCATGCTCCCATGGACTTTCATCCTGAATGACCAAGTATCCGGCAAAGGTCCTTGCACACGAGGATGCTGCAGACCAGCTGTCCCTTTCTGCCACTGGTGTCCAACTGAGCAGGTGATATAGATATTGCAAAGGGATCCCACAGGTAATCAATGCTGTTGGGTGGGAGGTTTAACGACAGCATGAGTTCTTGCCAGAGACCACTTTGACTCTTCTCATATGGTGTTTTCTAGAATATATTGCCTGCCTGCCTTCCTCATTCATCCATCCATCCATTCTATAGTCACTGAAGGCCTTCCATTGCCTGGCAGTGGTGAGTAAAATCAGACAAGGTGCTGCTCTATGACTGCCCATTGGGGAATACAGATAATGAACAAATATGTTACACAAATAATGATATAATTAAGGTTTCCCATATATGTTACAAAGGAAATGAGTGGTGCAAAATAGTAACTTAGGCAGAGACCAGTCTGGGGTTTTAGGATGGGCTCTCTAAGGGAGCACAGAGACCATGTTTTGCAGACCCTTAAATGTGCAGGTCCAAAACAAGTCTCTGTGACATTCCTTCAGGAAACCATAGCCCAGTAGGGTTGGGAAATTGCACAAAGGCCCATTCAGCACAGAAGCCTCCTCTCTAGCACAAACCTTATGGATGCTCTATTTGAGACTACGATTCAGTAGGTCTAGGTAGGTAACCAGGTGATTCGAATGCTACTGCTCTGCAGACCATATTTAAGTAGCTCTACTCTATAAGGCATTTTTAAAAACCTAAATAATGGGGAACTAGCTATACCATGTTCATGGACTCACTCATAAAGATGTCAAGTTTCCTCAAATTCACCTGTAAGTTCAATAGATTTCTAATCAAATTCCCACAGAATTGTTTTGTTTATTGTTGTTGGTGGCATTGTTTAATCTAACAAGCTGATTCTCAAATTCATTTGGAAGACTAAAACAATTCTGAAAAAGAACAAAGTGAGAGACTTGCCTGACCAGCTAAAGGCTTAAAATAAAACCATAGGAATGGTATTAACACTGATAGATAAAAAGATCAATGGAACAGAATAGAGAGTCCCAAACCAGACCTGTCCTTGCAGGAAAACTATACGTAGAAGGTAGCATCACAAATCAGCCAGGAAAGAAAGAATTATCAATAGGTACTGCTTTAAAAAAGATGGTTATTTATTTATTTATTTATTTTGAGACAGAGTCTCATTCTGTTGCCCGGGCTAGAGTGAGTGCCGTGGCATCAGCCTAGCTCACAGCAACCTCAAACTCCTGGGCTCAAGCGATCCTCCTGCCTCAGCCTCCCAAGTAGCTGGGACTACAGGAGTGCGCCACCATGCCCAGCTAATTTTTTCTATATATATTTTTAGTTGTCCATGTAATTTCTTTCTATTTTTAGTAGAGATGGCATCTTGCTCCTGCTCAGGCTGGTCTCGAACTCCTGAGCTCAAACGATCCACCCGCCTCAGCCTCCCAGAGTGCTAGGATTACAGGCGTGAGCCACCACACCTGGCCAAAATATGGTTAATTTTAAAAACTGGATTTCTACCTCATGCCACATTAAAAACATTAAATTCCAGACAGGTTATATTCCTAAATGTAAACCAAAACCTTAAAATTCTTAGAAGAAAATACAGAAAATGTTTACAACTTTGGGGTATGGAAATATATCTTAAATAAGACACCAACTGTCCAAACCAAAAAGAAAAGATTGACAAATTTGACTTCAATAAAATTGAAACTTCTGTACACAACATATAAATAACAAAGAAAAGCCACACACTGGGAAAAGATAAGAATATCTAGAATGTATCAAGAATTCATATCTGTAAGAAAAGACAAACCAAACAGAAAAGGCTATGAACCTGAAGTTCACAGATGAAGAAATCAAATGGTGAAAAAACATAAAAAGATGCTTAACCTCAAAAGTAATTAGAGAAATGCAAATTTAAAATAATGAGATATCATTTCACACCCTTTACAATGGCAAAACAAAAACCTCCCAGACCAAGTGCTGTCCAGAATGTGGAGCAGTAGAAATTCTCACACTCTTATTTGGAGTGTAAATTAGGTCAATCCCTTGAGAAAACAATTCTGCCTCACCTGATAAAACTGACAACACACGTACCCTACCACCCAGCAATTCCATTCAAGAAAGCATATGGACAAGACATTCACCCAGTGTGCTTACTAACAGTGGGAAAAGGGCTACAGTCTAAATGCCCATCAAATGGCCCTGGAGAAATACAATGTAGACTATTCATACAATTGAAACAGTCTATGGGGAGAGAGGAGAAAGAAAGAAAAAGAAAGAACAAACCAAAGCTACATATACCAATATGGATACATCTCAAAACCAACATTGAGCAAAGAAACAAAGTTGTTATCAAAATGTAAGTAATAGATACCATTAGTATAAAAATTTTAAATATTCAGGAAAGACCTCAGTGGTTTTGGGTACACACACATATTAAGAACAAGTATAAAGATCTACATGAGAATAATAAACCTAAACTCAGCCTAATGACCTCTAGAAAGGGAAGGAAAAGAATGGTATCTGGGAAAAGAATAAAAATCACTCCTAAAACCACTGCCCCCTCCCCCCCACACACATACCGCTATTAATTAGCATTGGGTAAGGGAGGCTTCTTCAATGAAGCCAGGCCTTTTCATATTGAAAAGCCTCAGAAAGCATCTCATCCAGCCTTCCACCCATACAGGAAACTTCTCTTCAACACCTGAAGCAAGGGATCCTCCTACCTCTATAACAGAAACTCCAAAGTCGGGACCACTTTGTATGGTTATACAGGTTGTGCATTACACAATTCTGGAGTGCACACTTCATAATGTTAATGATGACTCCTTAGGTTGTTCAGTGTGCAACTTATACAACCATATCCACAAGCCCTGTAAGGGTCTCTTATAAAACTATGCCCATCTCTGGGAAAATGCCCATCCACAAAATAACTGCTTATAATTTCAGTGGATTTGGATTCAGACACAACCCCAGCAATGATCCACAGTCCTGTGCTGGTCAAACACTTCCAGGGATGGGTACTCGCAATCTTCTGAAGTCCTTTCAGACAATGCTATTGAGTTCTTCCTTAAGCACATTTGAAACCTTCCTCTTTTTAACCTCTATCCATTAAAGTTGATCTACTTCCTTTCCACATGACACCTTGGCTACTGAAAGAAACATGCCGCCCCCAGCCCCGCTGCCCCCAGAGACTTCTGCTTTCTAGGCTAAATATACTCTTGCTTGACTTAGCTTATTGCAAACATGCTATATCTTCTCTTTTGTTCAAAATGAAGTTTTAAACTGTCCATCCTTTCACCAAGCACTTCCTGCCCTAATAAGCAACTAGGCATGCTGACATGTTAGCAAAGAAGGAGAAAGCATTTCTCTGAGCTGTCCCTTTGGGAAACCCCTGAAGATCAGCACGCTTGCTTCTAAAGCAGCCAAATGCCCACAGAAGCCAGGAAACGTCAGGCTGGAAGAAGAGTCAGCTTTTCCCAGGGGACAGGGCAAAGCCAATTGATCAGAACCAGGACAGGGCCCCACAGGCCAAGGGAGACTAGTTCTTCTCCACTTACTCCCAAAACTCCATGACGGGGGAGGTGGCATTCTGCAGGGACACATGGCTGTAGTTGCTCACATTCAGTTTCTGGAACTCCACACAATTTTCTACAGTGGAAACAAGACAAGAAATACAAGAAAATTAACTTCCACCAGGGTTGAAGCTTAAAAAACATTCAGAGCTCATATGCAACCCGGCAGTGTCATCTAGCCTCCCCCAGTAAATATGCCTCAAAGAACACTGTGGGGACAATCAATACTTCACGAACGGGTGAAGGTCCTCTGCTGTAACTTTACAAACAGAGAGAGAGAGGTCTGATTAGAACAGGATGAAAGGTTTTGGAAACAGGGGACAGAGTGCCACTCTCTCCCGTTCCCACCCCATGTGCCCTAACTCTCCCAGCCTTCGTCCCAAAACTTCTTTTCTTTTCTCCACTTCCCTGCCTCTGGCCTGTCCACGGCATTTATCTGCCATGCTCAGCGGCCCCAGGTGGACTAGAGGGACTAAAGCAATGGGTCAGTCATGGTGTCCCTAGGGCAGAAATGCAGTTGAAACTCGGTTTTCCTTTATGTAAAATGGGGCTAATACCACGGCTGCCTCATAAAGGTGTGATGACTGGAGGAAACAGGGTAAAGAATCCCTGGCTTCCTCCTCACTCTCCAGCTTGATTTACTGAAAGCGTCTTCTCATTTTGTGAAACTTGATGACCAAGGAGATTTGGGTCTCAAGTGGAAACATCCTAGTTTTCGTCCTTCAAGGCCCAAAGCAACCCATTAACCCCTCCTTCAGGAAGCCTTCCCTGATCTTCCTCCTTTGAATTCTAGGAAAGTTAGACTTCAAAGCCCCTCCAAGGAATCACCTTCTCCAACACCCCTTATTTTGAAGAGGAAGAATCTAGGGTTTAGAAATAGTTAAGGGACCCTCACCTGTACCGTCCTCCTCCTCTATAAAGGCACCAGACAGTTAGGGACAGAACTGAGAATAAACTCCAGCCAGGGATCCATCTCCTTCGCCACGGTTATTGACCGGTACTGTCCCCCACCATGGGACTTGGGCCCCTCTGTTCACAGAGCTGCCAGGGCCACCAGACTGTGGGCTCCCCAAGGGCAGGGCCTCCTGCACCTGTTTGCCTCGGAACACCCTGCACCCTGCACAGTGGCAGCACAGAGCTCGTGCCAGCTTCACCCTAGCATGTCTTTCTTCTCCTAACTACATCTGTAATCTCTGGGGGCAGGAACCACCTCTTACAGGTGATGTTTCACACGTTGCAAGTGTTCACATCACCTTTTGAGAGAACGGGGACTACAAACCAGTGGAAAGAAGAGGTTTGCAGTCCACCAGGGAACTCCCCGATTATCTGCCTCCTTCCTGCTGCTCCTGCAAGCGCTAAGTATATTCCGAAAGGAGGTGGTCTGGGGGTCCACAGTCAATCTTGAGAGGAGTCTGGAGATCTGAATTATAATGTGTAAGCAAAATGTCTGCATGTGACCTGTGCCTTTTGCTGGGGAGAGGAGCCCTTAGCTTTTATCAGATTCTCTAAAATAGTATTTCTCAAATTTTTTCCCTAGAGTAAAAACATTTCTCAGACACCCAAGGTTGAAAGTTATTTTTATTAAAACGATATTTAATCATATACAAGTAAACAAGTTATAAAATCTTTGTGATTATAGTATTCATATAGAAGCAAAATTAAATTTATAAATTAAATACCAACTACACTACAAAACCAACACAATTCAACGTGACAACAGAAAATGGATGTAGGAGTAGGTAGGAGTCAGGGTCTGTTGAGTTCAGCGGGCTCCTTCCTCCACAGGCTAGTTGAGACATGATTCTACCACTTCTGGTCACACTTCTGCAAATCCTTCATCCCTACAGTTTGTTGCTTCCACAGCTGGACTTCACTTAGTAACAAAGCTCTACTTGTGAATTAAATCTCTCTGCTCTCTTTCTCTTGGCCACCAGCATTCTTTTTGCCACGAACGCATCTTAAATTGCAAACATGCACAAAGTCAGGGCCTGGAATCTCCTGACTGCCCTCAGTTAGAAGGCGGTTGTGCAGACAATCCAGAAAAATGTACATATTTTTAAGAGTATCCTCAAAATAAATACACACAATTAAATTAGCACAGAGGACTCACAGGCCTCCAAGAATATGTCCTTGAATTTTAGTTTGATAAACATCTCTATGAGGTCCCTGGCCAAAGGAAGATTATGAACCAGGGCCCTAAAGAGATAGTGAGATCTCCGCAAAACGTGACAGGCAGGGGAGAAGGGCGGAGTCAGTGACCCAGGGCTAGACGCTAGATTGCAGCGTCTTCTAGGTCTAACGCCTGCTGTTTCTTCTGTTGGTGACCAGCATCCTGCCTGGTCTCACTGTACCCCAGTCTTCAGGATGGCAGGACACTTTCAGATATGACCTAACCACAGGGTACCACACAGAGCGTGAACCAGTTAAAGTGTGTGTACCCATTCCACTCAAAAGGCAGCGGCTGACCGGAGCACTGCTGAGAAAGGTTCTGAGGCCCAGCCTAGACTGAGCAGGAAAGAGTGCTGCAATCAATTAGTGATGTCTGCTGCAGGCACGGCTATCTTAGAAAGGAATTGGTTGGGCAGGTATTTGCCTTCCTTGGATTATAAAACTCAATCGTGACAGGAGGACAATTAAAACATGAATAATATTTCAGAATCCAAAGTAATCTAAAAGATTATCCATTCTAGAGGGGAGGGGGCTGAATTCAAACAGTCTATAAGAGTTGGGTTGGGCAGGTACAGTAAATGAACAAAGTGAGCTGGGCAGGGACTGTGGCAACTCAAGGTCAGATGTGTCACCTGAAAGCAACAGCAGCTTCTCAGCTACAGCCATTGCTGCCAAGCAGGAACGTGGGTCTGCCATTGCCAGATCTTTGAATTTTTTAAGAGACGCTGGAAATTTGGATTTTTCATGTAAGGCTTCTGATTTTTAAATTTTGGCAATGAAATACTTTTTTTTTTTTTTTTTTTTTTGAGACAGGGTCTTGCTCTGTCACCAAGGCTGGAGTGCAGTGGCATCATCATAGCTCACTGCAGTTTCAAACTCCTGGGCTCAAGCAATCCTCCCACCTCTCGAGAGCTGAGACTACAGATGCACACTACCACACCCGGCTAATTTTTCTATTTTTTTGTAGAGATGGGGTCTTGCTGTGTTGCAAGATGGGGTCAGGCTAGTCTGAAACACATGGCCTCAAATGATCCTCCTGCCTTGGCCTCCCAAGTAGCTAGGACTATAGGTGCATACCACCATGCTTGGCTAACAAACATATTTTTTAAAAATTTGCTGTTTGTTGGTCTAAAGCCTACCTGGCCTGTAAGTCCTCTGATTGCAGACCTTGATCTGGTCTAACCCCTTCAGTTTACAGAGGAAAACCTGACACTCAGTGAGGCAGGGCTGGAATTGGAGCCCTGGGCCCCTGAATCTAAGTCTAGTGCCTCTTCCTCATACTCCCACTCTATCCCCAAGGGGCCCAGTCTCTGAATTTGACAAAGGGAGGAAAGAACATCACTATTCTCCTAACCACGCCAATCCCTGGGCCGACACTCAGCTCAGACTTCAGGGCTGCCACTCACAGAATGTACCAGAACAGGCACAGAGTTGACCCATTTCAGGGACCAACCTAGAAAACTGGACTCATGATGAGAGCCAGAGACCAGGACTGGTCTAGAGGACAGAACAACTCCCAATCCCAGCTCCCTCTGCAGGAGCAGCAGAGAGACCTTCCGTGGGGGCCATACCTGTGTTCCACACATGCCCACAGGTGGCCCACGGGAGCTCCGTGGTGAAGCAGTTGCACAGGTAAAAAATGGCCCATGCCAGGATGATGATGTAGTACACATTGAGATGGGCCTCAATCACCTGCGTTGCATAGCCAATGCCTGAAAGGACAAAGGAAAGGGAGCAATTTGAGTCCCTGTCTTTTCAAAACAGCCTTCAGCTGCCTTTGCAGGTAGACATTCCCTGGGCAAAATTTTATTTTCTCACTGACTCAGTACATACCTTCAAATAAAGGGCAAACTTTCCTCCAACAGGTGATGCCACCTTCACTTGTGAATTGCCCCAGAGCCGTTTCCAAGAAAAAAACAGGAATTCCACAGCAAATAAAAAACACCACGTAGGGAATCAGGAATGCCCCTGCAAGAATGCAAAGGAATGAGATTAAAACCATCCCCACCATTTCATGTTTGGCACAAGAAATCTTTAATGAGCATCTACTACAGGCAAGATATAATGTCTCTGAGCTTGAATTCAAGTTCCCACTATGAGGGCAACAGTCCTTAGAAAATGCAGCTGGATTTGTGTTCTCTGCCACGTACCACCTTAAGTAAGTTTATCTCACATCTCCAAGCCTCAACTTCTTTGTCTGCAAAATGGGGCTTTAGTCCTTAGTAGCCACAACACATCTCACAGAACTGTTGTACGGCTAAGATGATAATGTAAAAGAAAGCATTTTATTGGCTCGATTCTTTTACTTATACATTTCATCCTCCAGCACAGGTCCAATTCATTCCTTCCCTGAATGTTGCAGCCTTCTTTTTCATTCTAAAGTAACCTCAAAGGCCAGGTGAGGGGGACCCCTTCCTTTCATTTACTCTGGAAGTATCCTGCAAAAAATTTCTTCCATAAAGCAAAGCATTCTCGAGGAATTCTATAAGGAGCAATATCAGGCCTCAGGTGAGCCCCCCTGCACAGGTATGGAGTTGCGTTGTAAGGAGTCTGCAGCAAGAGTATACGCAGCAAGGCTGGCTTTGAACCAGTCTGGCAACAGACTACCCTAAGCTTTAGTGCTGCTATCTTGAAACACAATACCTACTGCCTGGGCCCTTCTGTGAAACAAATTAAATAACTGAGGTGAACATGAGTTATTACACCCAGAAGGGGATTTTTCCCAAATCCCTCATTCTCTCTCTCCCATCTAGTAACAAAGCAAGAAGACACATGCTATTCGTCACCATCTGATCTCACAAACGAAGACTTATTAACCGAAAGCACTTTTTGCTAAATGAAGTCTCTTTAATCACAAGGATTAATAACAACAATTTCGATCAATCCTGGTAGCAGGACCACATCTACCAGGTTTTGAAAGGGTCTCAGCTTTTCTGGGCAGGCGACTCATTTAAAGTTTCATGTTGGGAAAGAAGTACTTTAAACTATTGTTGGGATCTATGAGTAGAGCAGCGTATTTTTTACAAGTTGAGAAGCAGACACTCCAATTATATTAGAAGACAAATGTTTATAAAAGGGAATAAGAGGCTCTGTTTACTGAATCTAAATCTAAGTGATTAAAACAAGCTTGTTTTAAAACGGCAGGTCCTGTAATATTGATATGTTATTTGCTTGTGAACCCTCTAAATTTAACAGATGACACTTTCTGCCAGGCTTGTGGCCTGTGTGTTCACAAAGCTAGTAATCCCTGCGTAACTCAGTCAAACCAGATCTGTGCATCCAATGGAAGCTCTTGAAAAGTTAGAGTAGGGAAAAAAAAAAAAACACCAAATGACTCATTTTTTAAACTTTACTCACTACAACCGTTTTTTAAATCTGTGACAGAATTTGTAATTAACCCAATTTACCCTGTTTTCTGTTTTTAGGAATGCTTTTTGTGTTGGCATAACAATTTCCTGTTTGAAAAAAGATGGTAAAACAATTTGTGCCTGGGACTACCCCAAAGGGTTTCCAAGTGGACGTTGCAGCTTACAAAGGCTGAATCCGCAAAGAGAAGCGGATTCACAGCCGAGAGCACAGGGCACGTTTGGGGTCTCCAAGTCCACTCCCTCTCTCCCCCTTGCCAAGTCACCAACACCGGCGGCCACTTCATTACCAGTGCAGAGCAGGCTTGGAGCAGCCTGTGCCTTCAGGATGAATGTCCCCGAAGAAAGGCCCGGGCCAAGCAGTACCCTTCTCGCTCTCCCAGCAGCTGCTCGCACAGGAAGTCCTCTCTGCACAGCCCCACAGAATGGCCCCTGCCAGCCAGACTCTGAGCCTCCTTCTTTGGGGTTGGGGAATTTGCTGGAAGGGCAGGGGCACAGCAATGAGGGGGAGAATACACAGGCACAGGCTTTGTCTTGGAGAAACTGTGCCACCGAAGGTTTTACAGGGGCCCTTGCCATGGACCTGCTGATATGACAGGAGTGGGTCCTGAAGGCTGGAGCCCCTTCCCTAAGCTGGGAGAGTTGTCATTCACTGCTGCATCTTCTGCCAAACTAACTTTGAGATGTTGTCACTAGAAATGATACTGTCATCACCTTCCTTTCCCTACCCTTCCACATCACCAAGCATCTCACAAACATTAAATCCGTGTTGTTGCTTTTGTTGTGGGTGACTCTGAGACCAGTAAAAGAAAATGCTAGGTGCCAATTCTTCCACTAGAGGGGTCCAAAAATATTAGCTCTAGAAATAGCCTTAAGAGCAAACGAAAGACTAGGCAGGAAAGCAAACAGCAATGTCTCACCTGAAAGTTCTCCCTGTTGTTAGTCCCATCCCAGTTTAAAGCAAGGCCTGGGATGGCAGACCCCATCTTTATTTCTGGCTAAGTGAGGACTTCTCTGACCCTTAGTTTCCTCATCTGCGAAATAGGTATACTGCTGCCTACACAGGTGATTGTGAGGATGAAATGAGATGATACAGGTAAAGCCTCGTTAGCATGGTGCCCGGCATTTCAGTGAGCGCTCAAAAACCGGGACCACGCAGATAATTGTCAGTCCCTTTCTCTCAGGCCATCTCCATTTCGCAAAGCCGAGGCTCCAAGGGGCTAAGCGTCTGCTGCCCAGACACCACTGCGGTGTTTTGCAGAGCCAACAGCAAGGGCTCCTGGGCTCGGTCGGCACCTCATGCTATGGACGGAACGTTCCCAGCGGTCAACCCGCGCTCTGGCAGGTGGCACGCTCAGGTGCGAAGCGGCACGTGCGCATGCGCACTGCCACAGGCGGGCCAAGCTCAGGGGTGAGTTCACAAACCAGGTGGCCCGAGGTCAAGGTTCTCCGCGCGGGTCCCGCTTCATGCAGGCGCGGGAGGGGGGTCTCGCGCTCGCCCCCTGGCTCCCAGCCCCCACCGGGCGGGTGGGGCCCCCTGGAGTCTCCTCCCTGTCGCATGCCGCCTCACCTCCTCCATTCTTGTAGCACAGGTAGGGGAAGCGCCACACGTTGCCCAGCCCAACGATCTCCCCGGCCACGCTCAGCACGAACTCCACCTTGTTGTTCCAGTGGCCACGCTCGTGGACCGCCTTGTCGCGCTTGTCGCGCGGGTCGCGCCCGGGCACCGCGCCCCCGCTGCCGCCACTGCCGCCGCCGCCACCCGGCGCCTCGGACTCCCGCGCCTCCTCGGCAGCCTTCCCATTGCCCAGGGGCAGCGCCTCCTCCGCCGTCATGGCCGCGCTGGCTGCCTCGTGCGCCGGCCCGGCTCTGCGCCGCCGCCCCGGGCGGGCTGGCTTTTCAGGAGGCGCGAGCGGGCGGGAGGGGGAGGCAGGGGGTGGAGCTGAGGGACCAGGCCGGGCCAGCGCGGAGACGGGGACCGGGACGCGGCGCGCCGGCCCGGCCCGCAGGGCGCCCACGCCGCCCCAGCCCGGCGGCCCGGGAGCCGCGAGCACCTTGCGCGCGCCGAGCACCGCGCCGTCCTTCCCGCGGCCCTACCCACCGGCCTGCTAGGACAAGAGTGGAATTCAGGCCTAGGCGGGCTCTAGTCGCCAATTTGGTTCTGCCACTCTCCATGACCGTCAAACGTTTGGGCCTCGGTTTCCCCGGTCTAGTAGGAGGAGTGGACTCTAGACCAGGCTTCTCTAACTTCGACGTGCACACCAGGCACCTGCGGGTCTCCTTTAAACTGCAGAGCCCGGTCCAGTAGGTCTGGGTGAGCTGAGGAGTCTGCCTTTCTGACGGTCCAGGGACTGCATTTGAGGAAAAGGGAATCAGGGACCCTTGGCTCCTTCCCAGCCCCCAAACACCCTGCAGGTCTTGTCCATGCTGGTGCCCACTGCTTTAAACACAGTGTGGCAGTTAAGTGCTTGTGCTTGGAGACAGGTAATCTAAGTTAAATCTTGTGCTCCACCTGTCTTAGTTGTGGGACTTGGGTCAGTCATCTGACCTCTCTGTGCCTCAGTTTCCTGATCTGAAAAATGAAATACCAATAGTGTCTTTCTCTTAAGTTTTTTTGGGGAGTGGGTTTTGGTGAAAGGTTAGCGAGTAAATGCTTATAAAGCACTTAGTACACTGGAAGTGCTCAATGAACATTAGCCGTTATTAGTATTATCATACAATGTGTAGACATACTTGTGCATCTTCTTGCTTAATAGTTGTCTCCCTACTCAATTGTAAGAATGATAAACACTGTCCTGTTCATTATACTAGCCACAGAGCCTAGCACGAGAATTGTCACATCATATGTGCTCAGTAAATATTTGTGACCAGAGAGGAAGGGAGGGAAGGGGGAAGGAAGAAGAAAAGGGGAAGAAGGAAGGACTGTTAGAGCTGCAGGGGGCCACAGTGATGTCATTGCACAGGCCTGGAGAAGTCCAGATGTGGGCCCTCCATCTGTCCCTCGGAGCTCCCTCTGGGCCTGTCTGGGACCTGCTCCTTGAAGGGAGGGAAGAGGGAAGGAAGAAGAAAAGGGGAAGAAGGAAAGACTGTTAAAGCTGCAGGGGGCCACAGGGAGGTCATTGCACAGGCCTGGGGACGTCCAGATGTGGGCCCTCCATCTGTCCCTTGGAGCCCCCTCAGGAGCTGTCAGGGACATGCTCCTTGTCTTGTAGTCTTCAAACTCCTGCCTTCAGCTTCTTTCCTTTTGGCTCACAACTGCTCAAGTCTCTCCACACCTCCATCCTCCCAGAAAATCCTTCCTTCCACCATCTTCCATTTCCCTTCCCCCTCACTATCATATTTCTTGAAAGAGTAAGTTGACGTGCTGCCAGCCCTGTCTTCACCTCCCACGCGTTCCTCAGCCCACGGCAATCTGGCGCCCACCCCCACCACTCCTCTGAAAATGCTGTCTGTGAAGTTCCCGACGCCCTCTGATTTTGGCAAACCCTACAGCTCCTTTCCCAGCCCCATCCTGCCTGGCCTCTAGGTAACTTTCGGCACTGTTATTCCCTCGTCTCCTTACGGTTCCTACTGGCCTGGCGTGGTTTCCTTGACGTTGCCTGCCTCTGCTACTGTTCCTTCCCCTGCTTCTCTGCTTCTCCTTTCTCTCTCCTTAAATTTGGCCTTTCTTATACCTTGAGCCACCCAACTAAGTGCTGATGCCTCCCAAACCTCTGTCCCCCTGTGATGCCCAGGTTATGTTCAAAAGCAAAGATCTTGCAGAGCGTTCAGGGTGAGAGTAGACTGAGTTCAGATCGATGTGGCTTCACATCCAGGCTCTGTCCCTTAGAAGCTCTGTTATCTCTTGGCCTCAGGCTCCTCCTGTGCCCAGTGGGTTCTGACCTCACAGGGTGGGTGTGAGGATTAAAAGCCTCAGTAGGTGCCCTGCAAACAGTAGCTCTCATTTTTATTGTGAGGCGGAGGAGGAAGATGATGATGTCCTTGCCTTGCTTAAAAGCCTTCATCAGACCTTTTCCTACAAGATAAACCAAATTGCTAACCTGGTATTCAAAATTCCCTCGCAATCTGATTGTCCCACCCTTTCCTTCTAACTTCATGCCATTTTTATCCCGTGCTAAAACATGCACATTTTCATTTTCTTTTGGTTGATCCTTGATGCTGCATATAGAATGGGCAGCAAAGGAAGGAATTTATCTTCGACCTCGATAATCCTTGCACACGATAGGTACATAGTAGCTAGAAGTCAATTTATTACATGAACAACTACATCAAAAGTTAGACATGTTCCAGAATCTTACTACTGCAGTGTTAGGCAATCACCCCAGACTCCGTGTAAACCGCCTTCAAATCTGATTACATCTTCACTTTGTATTGGTGCTCAGCATCATCAGCTCCAGGAATTGACTTCCTCTGAGCAGCTGTGATTCTACCAGACACTCTGGGGAAGTGACACTGAACCAGTGTGAGAGGGCTGGGGCTGGCCATCGTCTGGTCTGGGACCCAGTCTGAGTTCTGCTGACGAATAGCTCTGTGGCCTTGGGTACATCACCCAATCTCTCTGAGCTTTGGTGTCCTCATTTCATTCAAATGAGCAGGATCATCCCCATGTCCCAGGGTGGTCTTCAAGGTGAGATGAGACCACATGCAGGGAAGGACACTGTGCACATACTAATGTCACATTCCCCCTTCATTTCAGGGCCTCATCTCTGGACTGTTTCCACCTCACCCTTTCTCTGTGGAGCTGCAGCGGCCTGAAGAGCACACACCCTGTGTCAGCGGGGTGGATGGACTTGGGCTGGGACACAAATGGACACACGTCTCATCTCCAGAGCTGACCCTGGTGCAGCACAGCAGAATGGGTAAGAAAGTCACCCTGCTTGGTTTCAAAGCCAGCTCCAAAGGACCTTAGCAAATGACTTCATGTGTCTTAGTCTCAGCTTCCTTATCTGGAAAATGGAGTGTTATGAGGATTCAGTGCGTTAGTATTTGTACAGCACTTGGATTGTGCCTGATAGGGACATGTTTGTTAAATAAATACATACGCACAGTCTTCAGAGAACAGAAATGTCATACCTCCCTTATTCCTTCCTTGGGACAAGCATTCAAAGTCTTTTATCTCCTGGAAATAGCAGTTTCTGTCCTGAAGGCTCATTTAAACATCAGCCTTGCTCATTCATTCATTCACCAAATACTTCTGGTTGTCCAGTTATTTTCCAGATGTGATATTGGTCACTAGGGAGCAATACCAGATCCGAGGCTGGCCTGCATGCTGTGCTGGAGTTGGCTCACGCTAGCTCACGAGAGCCAATTATTGCATCTTCAGGGATTTGCCCACCACAGTTGCTGGTGTCTTGAAATCTGCCGTGGTGGTTGCATTTACACCACAGGAAACTGCGAACACCACAGATCAGCCCCCCCACACCCTGTAATGGGTGTGCCAGCTCACCATTACAGGACGGTGAAGGAGGCAGATATTAATCAAGCAATTGCAGAGATGAATGGAAAGTCAGAGGTCCTGGGAGATGCGCAAAGGAGAGGTCTGTGGTGCTGCAAGAGCTTGAACTGAGCAGTCTGACCTTGTCAAGGAGATCAGGGAGGGCTCCCTGAGCAAGTGACAGATGAGCAGAAGCCTGAAGGGAGAAGAACAGTGAACCGGATGGGGAGGGGGCTGCAGTCCTGGAGGGTGCTCGCCAGGGTTGAGGCTGGAGCACATGGTGTGGAACGAGATGTGCCTGAAGGTGAAGTGTTTTCAGCAGTGGGTGACATGAGAGCACATTCCCACTGTGAAAAGATGACTGTTGCCACAGTGTGCCCAGTGGATTATGGGATGGGGTGGAGGAGTGGTGAAAAGGCTACTGCAGTGGTCCAAGCAAGAGATGGCAGCAGCTGAGACAGGAAGAGGACAGCGATGTTGCAGGGATGCCATCCGCAGGACTTGGCCCAGGACTGGATGTGCGAGTGAGGGAAGGGAAGGTGTCAAGTTTATCTCCTGGGTTGGTAGAAGGACAGCATCCCACTGAAAGAGTGATAGTTCTCCTTGACTTTGTGCCAGGATGCCCACAGTTGCCTCACTTAGGGTGTGATAAACCAGAACCACCGGGCCAGGGAACTGTCCCCAAATGTGTGAATGGTTGCTGAACCAAAACCTACAGGGCAGAACCAGGCTCAGAGAGGAAGCAGAAAGGAGTTACGTGCTGGGAAGAACTTCCTACAAGTCATTCAGTGACAGAATAATCTATCCCAGTCACAGCGAGCCCCACAGGAGAGGCAGAAGCAGGAGCTGGACTGTGGTAGCACAAGGCAGGGACTCCACAAGGGCACTTCCCAATCGTGAGAGCCTGAGTCTGCAATCTTCTGTAAAAGCCTCACCTCGTTACTACCACGGTACTTTTTTCTAGTCGGTTTACATTAAGGGTCCCAATTCTTCACCCCTCCCATATCCACACCATTTGCAGGGCTCTCCCAGCACTAAGTTTAGCCACGTGTCTTGCTTTGGCCCCTAGAGTGAGGCGGAAGTGGTGATGAGCCAGTTCCAGGCCTGCCTGCTCTGACTGCTGCCAACGCCACAGGGAGGATGCTCCCAGGTCCGTCTGCTGGTCCAGGACGAGAACCAGATACACACAGGTCAGAACTGCCCCAGCTGAGGTGCCCCCCAGAAAAACCTGGACTAAAGCAGAGGCCACACTAGACCTGTGGATACGTGAGCAAACCCCGCCCAGATCTGCCAACTTCCAGCCTCGTGACTTAAAAGCTGGAGTAGTAAGTGCCTGCTTTAAGCCAGCGAGCATCAGCTTTTACTCAGTCCTTCCCCTTTCTGAACGCTCCCCTTCGCTTGCCAGACAAAACGCGTCAGCATAGCCCGGTGCAAAGCTCCTTCCTGAGTGCTCAGGTGACCTCTCTGCCCTCTCCGCTCTCGGGGCTGCTGCATTCAGTACCACCAGGGATGAAATGGTGTTTTGCAACCTTTACACACCCGATTTAGGAACCTCCCTGGCTGGGGAGCTGTACAAACCTTTCTTCCTTTAATGCCCTCAGCACTGGTTCAGGGAAAGATCCTTACGGTTATGGCCAGAACGACGATGGCAAGTTGGGTGACCTCTCCCGGCAGCGCAGTCCGCCCCTTGCCCCATGGCCGTCTCCTCAGTCTTTACGCCACGTGCTTGTCCTCTGCCACAGCGCTAGAACGCTTCTTTTGAAAGAAGAACATACTGTAAGAACTACCTGTATTTTCATAGAAATATAATATTTGGATAAATATTATGGATAAATGAACATGAACAGATGATAATTCTATTTGTATACTGCAGTAGACTGAATTATTGGTCCCAACTGTACACTCCCCTGTAGTTGTATTCTATATCCTCACCCTTGCTACCACCCATGGTGGGCAGAGTGTGTCTCTCCGGTACTTGACCTTGGGCTTGGCCATGTGATCCACTTCAGCAAGCAGAGGCCTGAAATGCACTTGCACAGCTGGGCTTTCCCTGTTCTCTGCTGACATTACCAGGAAAAGAGCATACCCCATGTGACTACTGCCCCTCTAGACTGAGCCCCAGAGGGAAATAATGGAGCAGAGATGCCCTCGCCAAAACCGAAGACCCACAGCCTGAAGCAGAGCTGCACCAGCCAAATCATATGAGTGAGAGACAAATGCTTATTGTTATATGCCACTGAGATTTTGGGGTTGTTATGCAGCAAAAGCTGACTGATACACTTATCACAGGCTGTGCTTGGGCCCTCATGTACCCCATCTCTGTTACGCTTCATACCACTGTGGGGTAGGAATGGTAATATCTTTATTCTACAGATAAAGAAGCCAAAGCTCAGAGAGGTTGAGCAACTTGTCCACAAGCACACAGTGAAGCCGAGACCCAAACCCAGTTCTGACTTGTGCTCTATGTCCCGTGGGGTCTGACTTCAGTCCTCTTCTAGTCAGTGGTTTTACCACGTGAATTTTGTCTTCCTCTGCTTGATCCAGGTAGAAAAAAGATGAGACAAAGGAGGAAATGGATGTCATTTTCCTCATCTAAGGGGGAGAACCCCAAGAACATTAGCTCAAAACTTAATCATTATATGCTGGATGCCAACCTTGGGAGAAAAGCGTCCACCAGGGCCCTGTCTCTACGGGAGAATGCTTTCCAGGCTCCCAAACGCTGATGTCACCCTTGGACTCCGAGCTGCAGTTCTGGAGACCGGCAGCATCTGTGTGTGAGGCACAGAGTTCCTTATGTTCTGGGCCTCCCTGTGTTGGTATCTAATCTCCTTGATATCCTGGCTCAGATGTCCAAAGCCACTGGCATGTCACAGACGTTTACATTCACCTATAAGGAGGGCTCCGGGGACCACTGTGTTAGGCCACACAGACTGTGCATGCTCAACTGAAGGGGCACCACTCCCACTGTCACTCTGCAGTGCCCCCAGCAGCTGTGCAACAGGGGACCCTGAGCCCCAGATTACGGGTCAAAATGGACCCCAGGTTACCCAGCTGGGGAAGTGCCATGCTCCTTGTCACATTAGTCACTACTTCTTGATGATTGTGTGGCCTGTTGGCCCAGATATGCAGTGCCCTGTAGCTGTGTATCACGGTTGCCCAGATATTTCTTAGAGAGGATCATAACCTAGGACTGAACGACTGTGAAAGATACACAACCCCCAAGCCACAGCTCCTTGGTTCAGAATCTCTCTGGTAGCAAAAACACTACAAGCAATGTTTTCTACCACTTTCTTTACTGTGACTCACCACAAATAAAAGTGAGGGGACTTTTAAAGAAATTTTCCTGGTAACCTAACACTGTCATCCCAGAGAGAGCCCTGCCACTGCTTCTAAAACCAGCGACTGCTTTGATGGTCTGCCGTGTGCCAAGCAATGTGCCCTACACTGGTGGCTCAGAAATGGTCTTGGCCTTTCAGCGACATAAAAAAACACAATAGTCCATGGTGGCAGACACCCAAACAGAGGTGGGTACAAGGTCCTGCAGGGATACAGGGAAAAAGGGCACCTGTCCTTCTGGGGGCAGTGCATAAGACTTCAGAGAGGAGGGGACATTTGTGCTAAGCCCTCAAAGTATGAGCAGGAGTTCAGGTGGGGAAAGGAGAGAAGGCTATTCCAGGCAGAGGGAACAGTGTAGGCAAAGGCACAGAGATGTAGAAGTACCTGGTGGGCTTGGGGTGCCAACTACCTAGAACATGTGGTTACTAAGTGCTTTAAATGTGGCTGGTCCTAATGGAGATGTGTCAAACACTGGCTGAATTTTGAAGATACAGTATCAACAAAAAAAGAATGTACTATATCTCATCAATATCTTTAATACTGATTACAGATTGAAATGATAATATTTTCTATATATTGGGTTAAGTAAAATACATTATGAAAATTAATTTCATCATTTTCCTTGTGCTTTTTTAATGTGGCTTCTAGAATACTTTAAATTATTGTTATGAACTAAATTACGTTCCCCTAGAATTCATATGCTGAAGCCCTAACCCTGTTACTTTAGACTGAGACTGCATTTGGAGACAGGGCCTTTAAGGAGGTAACTAAGGGTGGATGAGGTCGTGTGGGTGGGGGCCCTGCCCCACAGGACTGGTGTCCTTATGAGAAGAGGAGAGACCCCAGCGATGTGTGTGCACAAGAAGGCAGCCACCTGCACGCCCAGGAGCGACGCCTCGGGAGAAGCCAGCCCTGCTGATACCTTGATCTTGGGCTTCTAGCCTCTCAAGCTGTGAGAAAATAAATTTCTGTTGTTTAAGCCACCTATTTTGTGGCATTTTTGTCATAGCAGCCCTGGCAAACCAATACAATTACTTACGAGACATATGTCATGTGTCAGCTAGGGAGCACTGATTGAGAAAAGCCCAGGCAGTAGAGGGTGACACGTTCCATCTGAGCCTTTCGCTCCGCCTGGGCTGAAGTGAGCCTGTGCTCCTGCCGGGACAGCTCGCAGCACCTGCCAGGCGCTGCCACGCGGCGCCCGGCCTCTTCACGCTGTGACGTGCTCTGCTCGGCCTCTCAGCACCTGTGGTTTTGACCCTGCCATGGGCACCTGTGTGGTCGCCACACTCCCCAGATTAGCGACTAGAGCCGTGAATGGCCAGCTTTTCTAGGCCAGCACCAGCCCGACTCTCATTCCCGGGCTGCCCAGGAGAAAGGTCGCCATGCCGCAAACCCAATCTGAGTGGCCAGAGGCCAGCCAAGTAAATTCTTAACTGGGCTATTTTAGGTCTCAGATGCAGATATTGCCAAAGCCCAGTCAGATGGCCTCCTGCCCGCGTCTGGGTGTTCAGCCGCGGCTTAGCCATCAGGCACCCCCAGTGGGCTGTTTGCTTCACATCAAGCTGTGAGTTGTGATGTGCTGTGCCCACTTCTAACTACCCATCTGTTCTCCTCTTTGGAGGATGGCAAGGGTACAGGTGTCTGTCACTGCCCCAAGCAGATCTTTCTCAGCTGTCTTTTTTTGCAGATTCTCTCATTCAATCCACACAACAAATAGTGTTGTCTCCATTATCTCATTATCTCCAATTTGAGAAAACCAAGACTGGAAGAGTTTGAGTAGCTTGAAAGTGGGGTCACAGAGACTGGAAGTCGGGTCTCCTGACTCTAAAGCCATCTTTCCATTGCCTCGCCTGGCCTCAGCCTTATCGTGTCATCGGCTTCCCGAGCTCCAATCATAAGACTGTTAATTAAGGTGATACTGGCAGATACGTCAGATAAACTCAGCAATCTCAGTGCTTTCCCACAGTGGAGGTTGGTTCTCACCTATGCGCGGCCCTGTGCACGTGTTCAGCAGACGCCTTCCACGCAGTGGTGCAGGGATCCAGGTGCCACCCATGCTGGGCTCCGCTGTGTTCAACGTAGGGCTCCCAAGATCTCTGTGGGCACCTCTATGGCTGCCATGGCAAGTTGGACTGTAGCTGACGTCCTACTGCGGGGCTCAGGGGACAGACAGTACATCAGGCAGCAGTTACATCCCGCTTCTAGTACAGAGACTCAAAACGACAGTGTCTCAAAGGGAGAAATCATGCCTGTCCTTCCCTCCTGTCTTCACCCTGCTGCTTAGGTGGGATGACATCTTGAGCCACATGGATGCGAGAAACACCCCAGGGATGGCAGAGTGTGAGACAGGAGCCTGGGTCCCTGAGTGACTACATGGGACAGAATCCCCACTCCAGTACAGCACTGCCACCTCCAGACTGTATGTGGTAGAAATGAATTTCCATCTGGTGTAAGCCACTGTTGCTTTGGATACCTGTTACATGCCACTGAACCTAGATCCTAAACTCAGGGATCCTGTCCTTTTTGTTCACAACAGGGCTCTGTCCAGCAAATAGTGGCTGGAAAAAGATGGCACTTGGCCCACAAGGCCTAGTCCTCAGCAGAGGCTAAGTTGGGTGGGTGGGGGACGGCAGAGGGAGTGACTCCTTGGGGGTACACAATGATTTTTTATCATGATAAAATATATGTAACATAGAATTTAGCATTTTAACCACATTTAAGTGTACAGTCCAGTGGCATTAAGCACATTCACATTGTCCTGCAACCCTCACTGCCGTCCATCTTCAGAATGCCACACACTGGCTCTCCCCCAGTCCCGACACCCACCCTCCCACTTTATGTCCATGAATTTGACTAATCTAAGTACCTCATATAAGTGGAACCATACAATATTTATCTTTTGGTGACTGGCTTATTGCACTTAACATATTGTCTTCAAAGTTCATCCACATTGTAGCACGTGTCACAGTTTCCTTCCTTTTTAAGGCTGGATAATATTCCATTGTCTGTATAGACCACATTTTGTTTGTCCACCAGTGGGCACTTGGGTTGCTTCCACGTTTTGGCTATTGTGAATAATGCTGCTATGCACACAGGTGTGCACATGTGTTCTTTTAAAAAAAAATCTCTGTGGGAAGAGAAGAGACTGCCTCTTAACCACATGGGCCTGGAGGTGGCACTTAACTAACTTTTAGGTCACACTCCATTCGCCAGAACTAGTCACAAGGTGTACTAGTTATCTCTTGCTACATGACAAGCTACCCCCAAACTTAGTGTTTAATGCGATAAATTCTTACTATCTTATGGTCTCTGTGGGTCAGGAGCTAAGGAGCAGCTTAGCTGAGTAGTTCTGGCTCGCACCTGTCATGAGGCTGCAGCCAAGATCTCAGCCGGGGCTGCAGACATTGGACCGCTTGACTGGGGCCAGAGAACCTGCCTCCCAGATGCTCACTCACATGGCTGTTGGCAAGAGAACTCAGCTCTTTGCCAGGTAGACCTCTCCACGGCGCTGCATGACTATCTTCAGAACATAGCAGCTGGTTTTCCCCAAAGTGATCCAGGAGAACAGAGTAGCAGCTGCAATATCTTTTATGATCTACCTTGGAAATTATACAGCATCATTTCTGTAACATCTGTTACATGTTACTCAGGTCAGTCCTGTTCAGTGTGGGAGGAGACCACATGGGTGTGAACAGCAGGAGGCAAGGGTCCTTGAGGACCATCTTGAAGGTTGGCTACCACTGAGGCCACAGCTAGTTGCAAGGGCATCTGGGAAATGTAGTCTTCGGCTGGGCAGGCATTTCCCAGCCATAGCTCTACCTATGGAAGGGATGACATTTGATGAACTTCTGGTCATCTTGGCCATAGACCTCTCCCCAGGTCTCTGACTACCTCTGTGACTTGGTCCTCAGTTTCCCCCTCTGTACAATGAGCTTGTTCTTTTCTGCTGCTTGGAAACTAGTACGGAAACTGTCTCAGTTTCCAGTCCAAGTCAAAGCAGTAGGTGATGGGGTTCATTGGCATAGATCGGGTCCAAGTCAGAGAAACTACTGAGGGGCATGATCATACAAAGTGTGACAGGGCTGAATTCAGGGGCTGGGGTCCCATGAAGCAGTGTAGCATGTCAGGTAGGAGCACTGGCTTTGGAATCAGCTGCTTGGCTTAGAAACTCACTTCAATGTCTACATCCTTGTACAAGTAATTCATCTCTTAGAGGCCAGTTTCCCAGTTTCCTGTATATCAGGAAAAAAATAACATTTACCTCATAGCATTATTAGAAGGACTGCTGATCTAATCTAGTGTTTCCCAAACTCTGCCATAGCTATCTATTCAATGTTTTCGTTCATATTCATGTGCCATCTGTAAGGGTTTGGATCATAAACCCAAAAGACACAATCCCAAATGCCATAATCCCAAATGTTGAAATCCCTGAAGATCAAAATCCCCAAAGTCTAAATCCCTAAAGTCTAAAATCCCTAACATCTAAAATTCTGAAAATCACAATCACAGGCTGGTTGCGTCGTGTTAGGCGGAACTATTACCTTGTTATTGTCTTTATGCAGAAGAAAATGAATTTCAATTGAATCCCCAAACCATGACAGATTTGGAATTAGGGGCAATCAAGGCTTCTGAAAGAGAGTTTCAAAGTGTTACCAATAAAGTTCGTTTTTTTCCATTCAGCCCAATACGTTTGCCGGAAAATTCAGAGGAGTGGATTGGCCGTGCCATATGGCAACGACGGAAATTTCAGTTTAGAAATGTGTCATTTGCCTGCATTGGCGTCCCCTCCAGCTGATGACATTCCAGGAGCTTTTAATGAATTAAAGCTGCGTCTGTCTGAAGAAGCCAGTGAAGTCCCTGACTGGTTCCGAAATAATCACATGCATGGTGGGACAGGAAGACACGCATGCAACTGCGTTTGCTGTTTGATCGCTGGTATTGCCGCTACCAAGTCTGTGGTCTGTATGAGAGTGCATGCAGCACGGATGTCTGTGTGCCCAGAACAATGTAGAAGCACAGCACAGAAAATGGAAACATTTAATAAGGAATGCTCATGTTCATGTATATCGAATCATAGAATTTCAAAAAGAGTAGCGCCACATGCCACATGAAAAGTGAATGTGAACATATTCTCTGAAGAGAGTCATGTCCTAAAAGAAAAAAGCAACTATTCGTCATGATGCAAGACTCCAAAATATAGTTAATGACTTTGAAAGTGGGCTGACTCTTACACACTATCTCCAGGACTCACCCCTGTAATACACTTTTTCATACATCAATTTTTTAAAATTCAAAACAATTAAAAATTTTTTAGTTTTTAGTTTTTTTAGTTTTTTCCACTATCTTAAATTGTCAGCATTATATTTTATAATTTGCTATGCTATATATTTCATCTTCACACCATTTCCAATACCAGAGATGTAAATTGTGTAAAAACTTTTGGAGAGTTCTAATTCATTTTAGACATATTTTGCAAATGGGACTCCATGAAAGTGCACTATCACAACGTTGGCTTTGTGTGTAAGAATTGCAATGTGTGTAAAAACATTGAAACTTCCTTGATAAATGAAGAGATGTCCCTTTTGTACATCTGCATTTGTGAAAGGTAAAATTTCTTGAGATCTTGGCTCTTTGGGCAACTGGTGAGGTGGCAATGCAGTGGTGACCCATCACGGTTTTTGATTAATCTTGTCAGAAGACTTAGGTTGTCCATCAAGATATTTCAGATGACTGTGGTTATGAAGCTGGATGCGCCCGTCACCAGCCACAGTGATATGCATTTACACATTTTGCTTTTTGACCTATTTCCTTATTAATACAGTTCATCTGTCCATAACTGTTATACCCGTGTGCTTGCAAAAATATGTATGTGCCTATTTTATTTTGTAAAGTGGGCCTATGGCGAGTTCTGTCATGTTTTTATGTTTCTCAAATAAATCTCCTTTTAAAAATGTAAATAAATATCTTTTAAATAATTTGTAAATTATTTTTTCCAGAATTATATTTTCAGGTTATGATCTTTCTTGATTTCAACATTCGGGATTATGGCATTCAGGGTTGTGCCTTTTGGGATTATGATTGGCTTCTCAACTATAGTATTATCTAATATTTTCTTCATATATTTTTATAACATTTTTCTTGATATATAATTCACATACCATACAGTTTACCCATTTAAAGTGTGCAATTCAGTGGTTTTAGTGTATTCACAGAGTTGTGCAACCATCACAATTTTCAAATGCCTCACTTTTTGTTACCCCAAAAAGAAATCCTGTACCCTTTAGCAGTCGCTCCCCATCCCTCTCCCCTCCCTCCTCCAGCCCTAGACAACCACTAATCCACTTTCGGTCTCTATGGATTTGCCTACTCTGGAAATTTCATATGAATGGATTTATAAAATATGTGGCCTTTTGTGTCTGATTTCTTTCACTTTGCATAATATTTTCAGGATTCCTCCCTGTTGCAGCATTTATCAGTACTGCACCCCTTTCTCTGGCTGAATAATGTTCCACTGCATTTTATTTAACCATTCGTCATGAATGGACACTTGGGTTCCTTTCAGTTTTGGGCTATCATAAATAATGCTATAAATATTCCTGTACACATTTTTGCACGGATATATGTTTTCTCTCGTGGGTATGCACTTTGGAGCGGAATTGCTGGATCACATACAATTCTTTGTTTAACGTTTTCAGGAATTGCCAGCCTATTCTCCAAAGCGGCTGAGCCCTTCCTTGTATGTTCCCACCAGCAGTGGATGAGGGTTCCAATTTCTCCCCATCCTCGCCAACATTTGTTGGTATCTGGTTTTTTGTTTGTTTTATTATAGCCATTCTAGTTGGCATGAGGTTGTATCTCATTATGGCTTTGATTTGCTTTTCCTTTATATTGACTCATTTTATTTATGGTTATTTTGAAAGGAGACTTTACATTGCTGCCCTGGTGGAAAGGCAGTGTTATTTACCACAAATAGAAGGTAACCTATACATAATATAACTATGAAAGTAACGCTTGTCTGTGCATCACATGCTATCATTGGTGTTTACCACATTTGGGGACACAGCGATATAATCTATGTAAGGACCTTTTCGGTACATCTGGCACAGAGTTGGTGCTTAATAATTGTTAAGCTGTCATTTTATTATTGTTTGTGAGGTATAGGCAAAGGCATAAGAGGGCCTTTGTGTTTCTTCAGGAAGAGGGTGGGCTAATAGTCAGAGATCAGAAGATCCTTAGTAAAAAGGGATCCGGCAGATTGGAAGGAGCCACTTAGAAACATGAAGCCCACCAGAATGCGATGGCAGAGCATTTATAAAGTGGGGTTAAATATAAAATTTGAGATCAGCATGCTGGGAGGCAGCTGTGAGAATCCAGGCATTCTTTTCTGCAGTGCACGTTCATCTTAATCCTTCCTTGCGTCCTTGCAAAGCATATTATGTGCATGATCTCAGAGCTTATCCAGGGCAGTGATGGGTCTGGTTTGGGCTTAGACGCCACCCCTCGCCCCGCCTCACTGCCGCAGCTCAGACACTGTGTGAGGCGGGCAGGCCGGGGAATCCTGACCTGGCAGCTGGGGTTGAAGTTTAGAGGGGTGTGGAAATTTGTCTAAGTTCACCGGCTTCTAGGCGGGAGATCTGGCACTAGAATCCAGGTCTCCTGACCCTCCCACCGTTTTTCTTTCTGAAAACCCTTCTGGGCTCTTTATTCACCACTCTGCGCAGTGGGATGCCCGCAGGCTCCGTGTCAGCAGACCCAGGTTTGCTGCTGGAAGTGTGGTCCCCCCAGCAGCGCCGGCAGCGCCCGGGAGCTTGCTGGAAATGCAGAGTCTCTGGTTCCACCCCAGACCTACTCATCAGAATCTGCATTTTTACAACATGCCCAGGAGATTCAAATACAGATTTATGTTTCAGAAACCCCGACTAAGATAGTACAACTAGATTTATTCACCCAAAACGCTGAGCAGGCAGGTAAACAAGAAGACCCCGACTTCCCACTTTCAGTTCCTTTTTTTTCCTGATTAAAAAAAATTGCTTCATTGATTTTTCTAAAAAATGACTTGCTAAGAACCCCATGGTAGGCTGCTGTGGGAGGCAGTAGTCTGCCTAGATGCTGCCCCTGTGTCACCTTTTGTCTCCTTCCAGATCCTTTGGGAAACGCCTGCCCCACTTATTTTTTTAAACCACTTGTTGAGGTATTACTGACATACAAAAAGCTGAGTACATTTACTGTGTATTCTTGATGGGTTTGGAGAGTATACACCTGTGAGACCATCACCACAACCTGTGCCATAAACATGTCTGTCACTTCCTAAGGTTCCCTGCTGCCCCTATTATTGTTGTTGCTATGATGATTATATGAACACTTAACGAGATCTACCTGCTTCGTAAATTTAAAGTACACAAAACAGCATTGTTAATTATAGGTGCTATGGCGTACAGATCTCTAGAATTTATACATCTTGCAAAATTGAAACTTTGTACCCTTTGACCAGTACCTCCCCATTTCCTCTCCCCTAGCCCAGCACCCAGCAGCCACCATTCTACTCTCTGCTTCCAGGATTTTGACTATTTTTGATTCCTCATATAAGCAGTATCCTGTAGTATTTGCCCTTAGTGTCACTTAGCATAATGTCCTCCAAGTTCATCCATGTTTTGACAAGTGACAGGAATTCCTTCGTTGAATAGCATTCTATTGTATGTATATATCACATATTCTTTATTCATTAATCTGTCAGTGGACATCCAGGTTGCTTCCACGTTTTCACTATCATGAATAATGCTGTGATGAACATGAGACCCCCACATCCTGATTTCAACTCCTTTAGGTATATAACCAGAAGTGGGATTGCCAGATCATGTCAGAGTTCTATTGTTAACTTTGGGGGAACCTCCACACTGTTTCCCATGGGGGCTGTACCAATTTACGTTCTCACCAAGGATGTTCGAGGGTTCCCCTTTCTCCATATCTTCGACAACACTTGTTACTTTTTGGTTTTTGATAATAGCTACCCTATGGGTGTGAGGTGATATCCCATTGTGGTTTTGATTTGCATTTCCCTGAAGATTAGTGGTGTTGAGCACCTTTTCTTATATCAGTTGGCCATTTGTATGTCTTCTTTGGAGAAATATCTATTCAGTTCTTTTGCCAATTTTTAATCCAATTATTTGCGGGGTTTTTTTTGTTTGTTTGTTTGTTTGTTTGTTTGTTTTGCTATTAAGTTGTAGGAGTTTCCTATATGTTTTGGATAGTAATCCTGTATCAAATATATGGCTTACAAATATTTTATCCCATTCAAAAACATTTGCCTTTTTTCGTTGTTGATTGTGTCCTTTGCTGTGCAGAAATTTTTTATTTTTAGTTTGATGTAGTCACACTTGTTTTTGCTTTTGTTGCCTGTGCTTTTGGTGTCATATCCCAGAAATCATTGCCAAGAGCAATGTCAAAAAGCTTTTCTCCTATGATTTCTTCTAGGAGCTTTAGGGTTTCAGGTACTATGTTTAAGTCTTTAACCCATTTAAGTTATTTTTCATGTATGATATAAGGATCCAATTTCATTCTTTTGCATGTGGATGTTCAGTTTTCCATGCACCATTTGTTGAAGAGACTGTCCTGTCCCTGCAGTATCTTCTTGGCACCTACTCATTCTTTTATGCAAAAATATTTATTGAGCACCTTTATAAGCCAAGTCCTGTTCTAGACACTGGGGACATATTAGTCAAGAAACCAGATGAGGCGCCTCTTTTCAAGAGTTTATATTCAAGTGAGGAAATAAAAATAGATAAGATAATATCATAGTAGTGAGTTTTAGAGAGAACATGAAGCAGGCCAACAGGGTCGGGGAGGGGTCTACTTTTGGCGGAGTGGTTGGGGGTGGCCTCTCTGAAGAGGTGACATTCATGCTCATGCCCTGAGAAGGGTCCAGTCCTGAGGCATCTCAAGGAAGAATAGTTGGTTTGGGAGGGGCTGTCACTCAGCCCTTCTTATGGCTAGGGCTTCCCTTTGGCCACAGTGATTGGTGCATGAATGAGCATGTGACCCAAAAGAGCCAATCAGAGTCTTTTCTGGGATTGCTGTATAGCCACAAAAAGAGACCCATTACTAGTGATTTCTTTGTGACCATGAACAAGTCCCCTCTCTTTTCTTTTCTGAGCCCATTTTACTCATCTGGGAAATGAACAGGTTAGACCACATGCCACCATAGCCTCCTCTACTGCTAAATTATGATTCTGCCAAATCCAGCTTTTCAAAACAAGATATCACAGCTCTGGCTTCCTTGGGGTTCTCTCTTGCCTTACTCTTTCTCAGATAATGCTTCAAACAGCAATCTTGATAATGGAAGCTGACTTCTATTTGAAAATTTTGAATGGCTGGCCTCTGCCTAACAGGGATTCTATTAGAAGTTTGAGGAGGTCCATCTATTGCCCCCATATCTGTTTCACAACTGGAGTATGGGCTCAAATCCTAGTTCTGCCTCTTACCAGCTGGGTGACCCAGAGCAAGAAGTGTAACTTCTCTGACTCCCAGTTTCTTCATCTGAAAAGTGAGTATAATAATAATTGCAACTTATAGGGTCCTTGTGAGAAGTAAATGGACTATCACATGTACCTCTCATTCTCTGAGACTGTGGTCTGTGGCTCAACGTCCACTCTGTGCCCCAGACTGTAAGCATGATGTCAGCATGGACTGGAATCACTTTTACACACAACACATTTAGCCATTCTTCTTATTATGGTTAAGAACCAAGTTATTATTGATTTTCGTCTTTTTAAGTAGCCATCCCAAGATTGTAGAAAGGCCTGGGCTAGGATAAAATCTCTTAGACGTCCCTTGTGAAAGTGTTGGTTTAGAATAGGTGGGACCAGCAGCAGGAGAAGAGAACGGACATCTATTGAGCACCTCCAGTATGCGAGTCAGTGTGTAAGAAGCCTTCACGTGCAATGCCCATTGAGTCCTCACCACAATCCCATGGGTGAACATGACTGTTATTCCCACAGTGCAAGTGAGAAATTGGAAGCTCAGAGGGGTTAAGAAATTTTTTCAGGGTCACACAGCTAACAAGTGACTCAGTTGAAACTCAGACCAGCCAGGCTCCAACTTCTTACTTCTTCAAGATATAGTCCTTCAGAGGTCTGAGGAAGAATTCATACTTAGGAGTCAGGGAGGTGGTATTCTCTAGCAATAGAGGAGAGAAAGAGAGATGTTGCCTGGGAACTGAGGCAGAGCTTCTGTGCTGAGAAAGTGATCTTGGGCTGAAACAAGAGGATTCTACCTGAGTGACCAAAGAGGTGGGGTCTGTAGCGACCAGAACTCAGTTACCATTTGCTGAGCACTGTGTTTAGCTTTATAAATATTCCCTCACACAACACCAGGAGATAGGGATGTGATAAGCCAGACCTTACAGATGCGGAAAGTGAGGCTCAGAGCGGTAAAGCTTTCTAGTAGATGTCACACAGCTAGTAAGAACCTGAATCCAGATTTGAATGCTGGTCTGCCTGGTTCCAGAGCCCGTGCTGTTTACCAACATCGTATCATAAACAAAAGGACGTGAAGTAAATGCTGCCTTTTGTAATACTGGATCTTCAGGGGGAAATCAACAGACCAAAACAGTGACAGAGAAAAGAACCCCCAAATCCCTTAAATATCATCCCTACGCCCCTCCTCACACTCAGACATCACTCCAGCACCCCTTCCCCAGGCCCTGTCCCTGCTGTCAGCGAGTGAGTCTCATCCTTGTGCCTGGGTCCCAGGGGGTCTACGAAGGCATTGATGGGACTCCTGGGGCTATTTTAAATATTTCAAAGAGCTTAAAATTACACGGTTCCCTACATTAGGAAGACACATGAAAATGAGCACAGTAATTGCTTTTGGTAGAGGTAGACTTCCTCCTCCCCAGCATAGGAGAAAGTTATGTGCAGTCACTAAACAGACCTAGATATGCCAGTTTCCTTTGGAAGAGTCACTCAGCCTCTCCTAATCTTCAGTTTCCCATCTGTAAAATGGGGATAATAGTAGCACCTACTTCAGGAGTTGCTGTGAGGATCATGCGTGTTGAATGCTTAGCACAGTGCCTGATACCCAGTGAGCATGCAATTGGGCATGTCCCTATGAACATGCGAGGGTGACTCTGGCCGACTGGCATAGGTCAGAAGATCTGATGGCCTATTGTTTGTCCTTGATTGATAAAATGTTGCAACACACAGTAATTCCTTTGTAAGAGCCAGTGGGCTATAGTGGGAAAACAGGAGATTTTAAGGCAGGCAGACTATACCTGAACACCAGCCCAGGCACTCCCTAGCTGGGTAACCCTGGACACTTCCCTTCCCCTTGGGGAGCCTCCGTCTCCTCCTCTGCTCAGTGGAGCATCAGGGGCTCCTCTCTTGAGGTCACCTCCATAAGGCAGCTGCACACGGTAGCCGGCCACTGAAGGTCAGTGCTCTCCCCTTTCATCTGTGTGGTTGGTTGGTTAGGCGCAGTGCTTCGGAAAGTGGGAAGAAGAAATGACAAAAGGGGGCCCCAGTGGGGAGAAAGCGGGGACACTGAGGGCGCTGTGGGTGGGGGGACAATGGTAGACCTTGGTACCTGCTGCCCAGACCCTCCTTCAAGGCCTTGCTGTCCCATGGCGGGTGCCATGAGCAAGCAGCCTCCAGCTGTCAGCTCCTTCCGGGCCTGCCGGGGCCGTGCCTTTCCCAGGTGGGGTGTGGAGGCCCAGCCATTTGACTGATGTGGGATGCTCTGATGGTCAGGCCTGGACTAGAGCTCCCCTGCCCCCAGGATCAGCCCCCCAACAGGACTTCTTCCTCTTCCCTCCACAGGTATTGAGGCCTAATAAACATCTTGCCCCCACCCAAACTCCTCCTCAGCATCTGCTTTTGAGAAACACAACCTCCAACAGTCGGCGCCAGGACTGGTCTGAGGAAGCAGGTGGTTCTGGGAGCTAGATCACGCCCTGCTTGGCCAGAGGGAAGGTCCCCACCACTGGGGACTGGTTGAGCAGGGACAGCCCAATAGTGAGGCATAGGAAGGGTGTGCTTGTGGAAGGGAACGCGCTAGCAGGCGTGGTGTCAGGTATGGACAGGGATGCAGAAAACACCAGCCTGGGGTGAACGGGGTGGGGTGGCTTGCTAAGCCAGATAGCCGTCCATATGGCCTCCAGGGCAGCAGCTCAGCCCCGCTGTTTATAGTGCAAAAGCAACCATAGGTAATATGCAAAACAAACGAAACTTCGTTTACAAAAACAGGCTGTGGGCCAGATCTCACCCACCTCCCGGTTTGCTGGCCCTTGCTCTGTACTAGAGAAAAACAGCAAGCAGCTGAGGGTGAGTGACAGACAAGTGAAAGCCAGGGGTCCTCTTTGCTTGCATTCAAAAAAGCTCTCTTTTTTTTTTCTATCAGGAGAGAGAGTAAAGCTGACAACCAAGGTCAGCGTCTCAGGATGTGATAGAGTGAATTTTAGAGACGGTCAAGGCCGTTGCCCTACAGCCAGTGGTTTTCTGAGGAGAAAAAGGAGCGAGATGTATATGATTTGCTGACTTCCCGTATCAGTTGCATATTCCAAGCCTCCACTGGGACCTCACTGGATGAAGAGTTGGGGCAAGATGCTCAGAGCCGGCCCTCAAGCTAGCAGGAGCCAGCTCCCCTGGCCTCCCTGCTCAGTCACGTCCGCCTCAGCCTCCGTCCATGCCGTTCCTCCTGCCTCGGAAGCTCTTCCTGCCGCTCCTCTCATAGCAGGCTCCTCCTCGCCCTGCAGCTGGCAGCCAACACCCCTTCCTCCAAGGAGCCCTCCCTGACTGACACCCCAGCCATATTCTCTCTGCAGCCATATTCTCTCTTTGGTTTCCACCGCAGCACCTTCCACAGCGAGTCAACTTTTTTATTATTTTTAAATGTGACATACCTACATGAGAAAAGTGTAAAGACCGTAATGGTACAGGTGGGTGAATTTCACAGAGGGAACGCACCTTCAGAACCAGAACCCAGGTCCGGTAACAGAACAGGGCCAGCACCCAGAGCCCCCTTCGCGCCCTCGCAGTCGTTGCTGCCCCTAAGGGTAGCTGCAGTGACGTCCACCGTCATAGACGACGCCCCCCCATGTGCGAACTTCATGTAAGTGGAATCCTACCTGTGTATTCTCTTGTGTCTGGCTCCTTCACTCAGCGGCATCTGGGTTGAGCTCCCTCCACACGGTTACGGTTTGTTTCCATGGTGTGAAGATACTGCAATTTATTTATTCTACAATTGATGGACGTTTGAGTTGTTGCCAGTTTTGGCTATTAGGAATAGTGCCACAGCAAACATTTCTGTGTGTGTCTTTTGGTGAACGCGTGCACACATTTCTGTGGGGTATGCACCTATGAAGTAGAAATGCTGGATCATAGAGCACATGTGTGTTCAGTTTAGTGGATCCTGCTAATGGTTATGCACTTCTACCAGTGATGTATAAGCGTTCCATTTGCTCCATATTCTTGCCAACACTTGGTATTGTCTGCCTTTTTAATTTTAGTCATTCTCTTGGATGTGTAATGGTATTGTATTGGGTTTTTAATTTACATTTTTGCATTTCTCTGAGAGTAATGATGTTTAGCACGTTTCATATGTCTACTGACCATTTAGATATCCCCTTTGTGGAATGCTTGTTCAGCTTGTTTGCCCATTTTTCCATTGGATTGTTTGCCTTTTTAATTTACTTTTTGTAGGAATTCTTATTAAATTTGGGGTATAAGTCTTGTCAGAGATAAGTAATGCAAATCTCTTCTCCAACTATGTGGCTTTACTTTTTGATATTTTAATTAATTTTAGTGGAATGAAATTTATCATTTTTCTTTTAAGTTTTGTGGTTTTTTTTTCAATTTAAGAAATTTTTGCATACTCATGGGCATAGATATTTTCTCCTGTGTTTTCATCTAAAAGTTATATGGTTTTACCTTTCATATTTAGATCTATGAGCCATCTGGAATTTTGTGTATGATGTGAGCTAGGAGGCAAGATTCCTTCTTCCCCCTTCCCCCCCAATCTGGGTATCTAATCATTCTAGCAGCATTTATTTTTTTTTAAAAATCATCCCTTCTTGGCTGAATTGCAGTGACACTCTTGTATAACCACCTATGTGTGAATCTCTTCTGGATCCTTTGTTTTGTTCCGTGGGTCTATTTGTTTATTCTTGCGCCAATACCTACTGTCTTAACTACTGCAATTTTTACCAGGTCTTCAAATCTGGTAATATAAATTCACCAACTTCGTCTTGTTCTTTAAGATTGTCATAACTATCCTAGATTTTTTGCATGCTCATATACATTTTTAAAATAATTTCTCACTTTATATCCCCCCCCAAAATTGGGGTTTTGATTGGGCTTGACATCTTGATAGTACAGAGTCCTCCTATCACTAACATGGAATTTTTCTCTATTTATCTAGGTCCTCTTTAATTTCTCTCCATCATGGTTTATGATTTTTAATGTAGAGGAACTGCACACCTTTTATTAGATTTATTCTTAGGTATTTGACATTTTTGATACTCTTGTAAATGGTATTTTCAAAATTTTATTTTTCCAATTGCTTGTTGCTTAATATATAAAAATATAGCCAAATACAATTCATTTTTACAGTTTTATTGAAGTATAATTGAGGCACCAAAAAACTGCCCGTGATTAAAGTGTGCAATTGATGAGTTTTGATATACAGATACACCCTGAAACCATCACCACCGTCAAGGCTGTGAAGATATCCATCCCCCAAGGTTTCCGTGTGTCTCTCTGCAATCCGTTCCTTGCTGGCACGGTGGTGTTTCACACATCAGTAGCTGGTTTCTTTTACTTGTTGTTGAGTATTCGAATATAATATAGTTCTCTTATCCATTCATCTGCTGCTGGCTGTTTGAGTTATTTCTCCTTTGGGGCTATTCCAAATAAAGCAACCATGAACATTCATGTACAAGGCTTTATGTGGACATTTACTTTCATTTTTTTTTGTCTTGGGTAAATACCTAGAAATGAGATGATTAGGTCATATGGCAGGGGTATATGAACATTTTAAGAAACTGCAATTTTTTTTCCAAAGTGACTATATCATTTTGTATTCCCACCAACAGATTATGAAATTTCTGGTTGCCCCACATCCTCATTTGCATTTGGAGCGAACGGTCTGAGTCTAAGTCATTCTAGTGGTTGCACAGTGATATCTGTCTTGTTGTGATACGACATTGCATTTCCCTAATGACTAATGATGTCGAACATCTTTTCATGCACTGATTTGCCACCAGAATATCTTCTTTGGTGAAATATCAGTTCAACCCTTTTGCCCGTTTTGAATTGTGTTGTAGATACAAGTCCTCTGTTGGATGTATATTTTGCAAATATTTTCTCCCAGTCCGTGGCATGCCTTTTCATTTTTCTAACAGTATCTGTTGAAGAACAGCAGTCTTAAATTTTGAAAGATTCCAATTAATCTTTTTTTCCCCCTTTATGGTTTGTGCCTTTTGTGTCCTTTTTAAGAAATCTTTGTCAAACCTAAAGTCACCAAGGTTTTCTCTCATGGTTTCTTCTAGAGTTTTATTGTTTTAGCTTTTACATCTAAGTCCTGATCCATTTTCGGTTAATGTTTGGGCATGGAGTGATATGGTAAGGGACTGGGTTCATTTTTTGCTTCTGAGTAAGGACCATTTGTTGAAAAGATATCCTTTCCCCCACTGAACTCCCTTGGCACCTTTGTTGAAAATCATTTGACTGTGCATCTGTGGGTCTATTTCTGGACTTTCTCGTCCGTTTCACTGATGTTGTATCTTTTTGCTAATACCATACTGCCTTGATTACAATTGTTTTATAATAAGTCTTGAAATTGGGTAGTCTAAGTCATCCAACTTTGTTCTTCTTTTTAAAAATTATTAATATTTTGGGTATTATAGATCCTTTGCATTTCCTCATGAATTTTAGAATCAGTTTGTCAATTTCTACAAAAAAAATCATTCTGGGATTTTTTTTTGGGGGGGGGGGACTCTAATTTAATATTTGTTATACATTTTCATCCTATGTCCAGTAGTTTTAAAACTTCTTTTATATTTTTTACCTCTTTTTATGCTGAGTGATTTTTTAAATTATATCTTCAATTGTGTATGTAATCTGCTATTTTAGTATACATTGAGTTTTTAATATGTATGATTTTCTTTTATTGTGAGATGTTATATTTGGCTCTCTTATTTTGATAAGTCTTCATTCTGGGATTTTGATTGGGATTGATTGAATCTACAGATCAATTTGGGGAGAACTGACATTTTAGTGATATTTAGTTTTTTAACTCGTGAATGAACATGGTGTATTTCTCTATCTACTTAAGTGTTCTGTAATTTCTGCCAGCAATGTTTTATAGTTTTTGATGTACAAGTCTTGAGGATTTTTTTTTAAATCTATCACTAAGTATTTCATATTTTTGATGCTACTGTTAATGGTAGTTTTTGAAAAAATTTTTCAGTTGTTTCTTGCCAGTATGTAAAAATACAATTAATTGTTTTATGTTAACTTTGCATCCTGTAATCTTTTTTTTTTTTTTTTTTTTTTTTTTTTGAGGCAGAGTGCCACTCTGTCACCCTGGCTAGAGTGCTGTGGCATCAGCCTGGCTCACAGCAACCTCAAACTCAAGCAATTGTTCTGCCTCAGCCTCCCGAGTAGCTGGGACTACAGGCATGCACCACCATGCCCGGCTAATTTTTCTATATATTTTTAGTTGTCCAGCTAATTTCTTTCTATTTTTTAGTAGAGACGGGGGTCTCGCTCTTGCTCAGGTTGATTTCGAACTCCTGAGCTCAAACGATCCGCCCACCTTGGTCTCCCAGAGTGCTAGGATTACAGGCATGTGCCACGGCGCCCGGCCCTGTAATCTTTCTTACCTCACTTATTAGTTCCAGTATTTTTTTTTTTTTTTTGGTACATTCCTAAGAATTTCCTACAAAGACAGAATGTTGCCTACAAAGAAAGACAGCTGTACTTCCTTTTCAAATTACATGCCTCTTCTTTCTTTCTCTCCCCATATCACTCTGGCTAGAACCTCCTGTATAATGTTGACTAGACGTGGTGGGAGTGGATATTCTTGCCTTTATTCTGATTTAAGGGGAAAAATATTTAATCTTCCACCATTAAGAATTATGAAGTTAGCTGTGGGTTTTCATAGATCAACTTTAGGTCAGGGGAGTTCCCTTCTATTTCTAGTTTGCTTAGAGTTTCTATCATAAATGGTTGTTGGATTCTGTCAAATGTTTATTATTTTTTTTCCATCTATTGAGATGATTAAATGCTTTCACTCTTTTTTTTCTTTTTTAATGTATAATTATGGTGAATTATGGCCAGGTGCGGTGGCTCACGCCTGTAATCCTAGCACTCTGGGAGGCCGAGGCAGGAGGATCGTTCGATGTCAGGAGTTTGAGACCAGCCTGAGCAAGAGCGAGACTCCGTCTCTACTAAAAATAGAAGGAAATTAGCTGGACAACTAAAAATATATAGAAAAAATTAGCCGGGCATGGTGGCGCATACCTGTAGTCCCAGCTACTCGGGAGGCTGAGGCAGGAGGATTGCTTGAGCCCAGGAGTTGGAGGTTGCTGTGAGCTAGGCTGATGCCACGGCACTCTAGCCTGGGCAATAGAGCGAGACTCTGTCTCAAAAGAAATAAATAAATAAAATTAATGTATAAGTATGGTGAATTAATTGATTTTTATATGTAAAACCAACTTTACATTCCTGGGATAAACTCTACTTGGTCATATTTTTTTTTCGTATATTGTAGCTATGATTTACTAAAATTTTGTATTTTTACATCTATGTTCCTGAAAGATATTGGGCTGTAGGGTTTTTTTTTTCATCTTATAATGTCTTTGTCTGATTTTGCTATCAGGTTAATGCTGATCTCATACAATTTGTTGGGAAATGATCCCTCCTCTTCAATTTTATGGAAGAATTTGTGTAGAATTGGTATTATTTTTCTTAAATGTTTCATGGAATTAACCAGTGAAGCCGTCTGCCTGGAGTTTTCTTCATGGGAAGGATTTTAACTACAAATTGAAGTTATTTACTGGGTATAGGGCTATTTAGGATATAAATTTATTCTTGAGTAAGCTTTGATAATTTGTGTCTTTCAAGAAATACTTTCCATTTTATCTAATTTGTTGAATTTATTGGTATAAAATTATATATAATATTCTCTTAATAACCATTTACTGTCTTTAGGGTCTGTAGTGGTGTTCCCTCTCTCATTCCTGTATTGGTGATTTATATCTTCTCTCTTTTTATTTTTCTAATTATTCTGCCTCAGGGTTTATCAACTTTATTTATCTTCTTAAAAATACAGCTTTTGATTTGCTTTATGGTTTTTCTGTTTTCTATTTCATTTTTTAAACTTCATCTTTTTTACTGTTTATTTTGGATTTACTTTTTTGTTCTTATTCTGGGTTCCTAAGTTACAAGCCTAGGTCATGCAAACTTTCTTTTTTTTTTTAAACAGTCTCGTTCTGTCACCCAGGCTTGAGCACAGTGGTGTCATCATAGCTCACTGCAACCCCAAGATCCTCCTGCCTCAGCCCCCTGAGTAGCTGGGACTATAGGTGTGTACCACGACACCGACTAATTTTTGTAGTTTTATAGAGACCGGGTCTTCCTCTTGCTCAGGCTGGTCTTGAACTCCTGGCCTCAAGCGACTGATTCTCCCACCTGGGCCTCCCAAAGTGCTAGGATTATAGGTGTGAGCCCCCACGCCCAGCACCTTTGTTCTTTTTTAATATAAGCATTTTAATTAGTTAAAATGGTATTCATATTAATTAATACTAATTAATTAGGAAAAATTGTAAACTATTTTTAGTTAATTGGTATAAATTTTAATTTAAGCACTGTTTTAGCTGCATCCCACAAATTTTGATATGTTTTGTTTTTATTTTTATTCAGTTCAAAATATTTTTGAATTTCCCTGGTAATTCTCCTTTGAGTCATAGGTTAATTAGAAGTGTGTTGTTTAGTTTCCTAATATTTGGGGATTTTACAGATATCTTTCCATTATTGACTTCTAATTAAATTCCATTGTGATTTAGGAACACAATATATATGATTTAAATTCTTTTACATTCATGGATTTTTTTTTTTTATTGATCCCGTATCCAGAGACCTTGACAACTTCACTTATTTATTCTAATTGTTTGCTCTGGCCCTGAGGTTGGGAGCAAGGTCATGGATCTCCTCATCTGGTTCCCAGTCACAGGGGGAAGAGTACAACATTTCATCATTAACCATGGTGTTAGCTGAGTATCTTGTACACACTTGTTATCTCTTTAAAGAAGTTCCCTTCTATTCATAATGCTGAAACATTTTCATCATGAATAGGTGTTAATTTTTTCAAAGTCTTTTTCCTAAATATCTTGAGATATTATTTTTTCTATTAATATGGTAAAATATATTGATTGATATTTGAATGTTAAATGACCTTTGCATTTTTAAATTAAGCCTCACTCAATTATGATATGTTATCCTTTTTTATTTATCACTATATACAATTTGCCTATATTTTATTTTTAATCTTACATTTGTATTCATTATCAATATTAGCCTATAAAATTCTTTGATTATAATATCCTTATCAGTTTTTGGTATCAGGATTATGCTGGTCTTAAAATAAAAAGTTGGGAAATGTTCCCTGTTTATCTTCTGGAAAAGACGTAAGATGGGCATTTTTTTAATGCATGGGAAGACTTTTTTTTTTTTAAGAATTTAGAACTACTGTTCAGTTTTACTATTTCTTTTTTATTCCATTTTGGCAAGTTGTGTTTTTCAAGGAATGTCCCAGAGAAATTCCCCTTCCGGTGTATGAGCATGGACACTGACTCCAGGTTAAGTCTCCTGAACCAGAGAGCTTGTTTAGCTCATCAACACCCCACTGTGGCCAATGGGCAAGACCAGAAAAGCCATATCAGCACTTCTGGGGAAAAAAATGATGGGAGTATATGACAACATTTTCCTTGTTGTTACATGGATGTTTAGAGATTTTGCTGGTTTCTGGCAGGGTAGGGATATATTTTAGCATCCCTGGGGCATCCTTTTGCTAAGCCCATCTTCTGTGTTAAGATAGGGTGGAAAATAGAGGTTGCAGGCAGCTCCCGACCTCCAGGGAAAACTGTTGTACGTATTTACACTACAAGGTCCAGAGTAACCAGGAGTTGAGCTTCTTCTGGTTGGTGGAAATCACTTCCTTCAATCACTCCAAATATTCAGGCCAAGACTTCCTGGAAAGCTGTTAAAATAGTGCATGAGTCAGAAAATAGAAGAATTCTCCATAACCTGGAGGTAGAGCCAGCAAGGTTCAGAAACAAGTGAGGGCCAAGCCATGAGCCCCTGAGCTGAAGTTACTTCCTAATCGAGGGCATTTGGGCCACCGACCAGCAGCCTGTCCGACCCTCCTGCCTAGGAAGCAGGGGCTGTCGTATGTTCCCAGGGTCACCGGGTGAGCAGTCTCTGGCTGGAGTAGGGTGAATGTCAGGGCACTAATTTTATCCACTTGCCGGTCTTGGGTCAGTACTGCTGTATTGGATCCTGTTGGTGCCTCCTAGCCTGGTGGACACAACCTTGTCTTTCTGCCCTGTCCTCTCTCTACCCTTTGCTTCCTCCCTTCTCATCCCTCCTGCCTTCTCTCTCCTCCTCTCTCCTTTTCTCATCCCCCCTCACCTTCCCCTCCATCACACCCACCCTTCTTTCCTCTCCACTTTAAGAACAATTCCTACCTCTCCTCCCTCTGGCTGCCATTCCCGCCAGAGAGTGGGACCTTGGAGGTGGTTGCCAAGATACTAGACTAAACCAGCAACAGAAATGCAACCAGGAGTTCTTTGAGCAGCAT
>CM052447.1:2095159-2124150 GCA_028533085.1 Varecia variegata | reverse complement strand
TCTGTGGCCCGTTAAGGGGACTTACACTGATGGACGTGGTTCTCCCCTTGGGACAGAGAAGGATCTTGTAACTGTATTTTTCCTGCTATGCACCAAGAAGTCTATCTCTTCAGATACTTTGTTTTGGGCAAATTGGAAGGAGAGAATCCCTGTTGCTTCATGTCTTTCGGTTCATATTTTGCGTAAATCAACCAGGAATTAAGCATTAAAAATCACTTCATTAAAAAAATAAGAAGAAAAACGGAACTTAAATTGAAACCCAGAATTTAAAAAGCAAAAGAAAAGAAAAGAAAAAAGGGCAAATGTCCTTTCAGAACCAGAAGTTCCACTTCAAAATGGACGTTCCATGCATGTGATAAGGATGTCACAGTTTGAACCTTCAGAGCATCTGGTGCTCATGCCTCTGTGTCGGTGGTGCCCTGGGACAGACAAGAAACCGGGGGTCTTTGTAAAAATCAAATTCATTGATAGTAAATTTCCGGGGTGTCTTGGCCAGGGGTCGCACGATGGCACAGGCCTGCAGTTGTGGAGCGGACCACTAGGGGAGGCAGTAACTAGCGCAGCTTTGAAGCAACTGACCCAGTGTGTGTACCTAAGTTCCAATCACATATTTGTATACATATACATGTACATATTATATATATTCTCTTAGGAAAGTCCAACTGTTTATCAAAACAATGGCATTAGTGACATTAGGAAGAAATGGTGGCTTTCTGGGCCCCGTGGGTCCCTTGCTCAACTTCTTGCTTCTCCGTGTGGGAATTTCAGATTAGTTATTTTAAAAGCCTTTATTCATTTGCTCTTATCAGAGTGAACAATGTAATCACCCTTTTCAAACTACTTCAGCCGGAGAACTTTCTATGCCAACTACCTCTCCTACCTCAGTTTTTCCTCTCATGTAAGAACTTTTCTTTCTACCTAAGGACAAAGCCAAATTCTTGTAGGCCATACCCCAAGAAAGATTTCTTAAAAACTGGAATCACACACCCAATTTCCTTACACCGGTTTTGCAAGAATTTTTCCTTTTTGATCAGGAGGCGAGCCCAGGCCCGGCTGCAAAAACAAATCATTGGTTAACACTCTATGAGCAGGGCCCTCCTCCTCAAGCCTGAAGTGCTGCGGTTTTCTTCCTCTGGATATTTAAAATCCCATTTTAAAAACATTTGAACAAATGGGTTTTTAACCAATGTTTCGACAGTAGATCTTCTTCCACGATTACAGATTCCTGAGAGCAGAGTTGCTCAGAATCTAGTGGACGGAGCAAAGCGGCACGTCTTCTGAGCCAGCTCATTTATTTTCCTGGGCCAGTGAACGCTCTCATCACAACATATCTGGCCTCCTTTGTGACACTGGGATTCTTTAAGTGTCCTTGGACAGTCTCCAGCCCCTCAAATATTCGTCATGCCGCTTGACACTCAAACACATCCTGAAGTCGGCACTCTTAAACACATCCTTTCCCATTTACATGGAAATTAGATTTTAAAGACATCAAAATGAAAACCAGTTTCATAGCCTGTGTTTACAAAATGCCTCTCCATCGGTAAGTGGACTGTAAACTTTGCTTCCAAACAGTGGCTTTCAGTTTCATCGGTTTCTGACGCCAGAGAGGCCAAGCAGGAGGGGCAATCTGGTGACCCGCAGTCACAGCGGGGGGAGGCCTGTCCCTCCGTGCCAGCTTCGTTGCTCTGATGTTTTGGCTTTGCTTAGGTCTGGATTGAAGCACCTTCCAATCTTTTACCTTGGTGCTTTTGTTAGTCATTAAAAATATTAAATCAACTTTCCATCTCAAATCCACCCTATGATATCCCATCAATATTTAAGAATTAGAAGGTAAAAAAAACCAAAATATCCTAAGCATCTTTGGCAATGCACAGAGAAACTTGTTGCCTCCAGTATGGGCATTAGGAATGATCGTATCTCACAATTATTAATATATGCTGTCATTTTCAAGTAACTTACTAGTTAGATTTTATTAAGCACCTAATATGTACCAGCTGCTGGGGAGAAGGAGGTAAATATCATGGTGCTCTTCGTGGTTGGAAAGAGACGTGTGGAGAGAGTTGAATAGAAAGCAACACATAGCACCATAAAAGCAAGAATGCGTGAGGTCCGTGGGAACAAGCAGCTGCCTTTCCAGGGGAGCCAGGGGAGGCTTCCCAGAAGAGCTGCCGCTTGAGCTGTGTCTTGGCTGAGGAGCCGTGACCTCCCTAGCTGGGAGCTGGGTGTAGGGCATGTGGAAAGGGGGTTGGGGTTAGACTCATGAAGGACTCTAAACGCCAGGCCGAGAAGTCTGGCTCCATCCTCCACACGTGCACTTGGAAACATTTACTGAGTCATTGGTTCGGCTGGACCCTGGATGCCGGGGAGACAGGGGTGCACTGGGCTCTTCCAGCAGCTCCTCAGGCCCACCGTGCTCCCTCCTCTGCGGCCCTGTGCCCCGGGAAGCTGACCCGTGCAGGCCGACCTCATCAGCAGGCTCCCTGCCCCCTGGATCCTGGCTAGAGGTGGCAAATTAGAGGCACTAGCAAGAGACCAGAGGGCGAAGGGAGAGAGAGATGACCCAGTCCCCTCCCTGTGGGTCAGCAGTTCCTGAATCCCCCAGGCCACAGCTGGGGCAGACAACTCTCTGGGTCAAGGAAGGCCGCTGCCTCTCCTGACCCTAGGCTGGTGGTGGCTGCCCACTGTCACTTGTCCTGGGTATTGCAGTGTCCTTGCTGCTCTCCTTAATCTCTGCCCACGTCTTTGTGAGTAGACCCTTTATCCAACTTTCCTCAGTTTCCCAGCTTGGTGTAGGTGCCACTTGTCTCCTCCCAGGACCATGACTCGTAAAGATGGCAGTTGAGGTCCTGGCTCTCATGGGGCATGTCATCTGGTCATCTTGTGTAAGCAGGATAAAGACCAGATCCGACATCTGTGTTCTGGAGACTTGCCTGGGTGGCAGTGAGGTGGAAGAGTGAGAGGCGGTGAGGGAAGGGGCTGCTCCCTGTGCTGCTGAAGGTGTGGGTGGCCCACACTGGGGAGGGGTGGCGGCCAGGAGGGGTGGATGGAAGAGCCACTTGGGCAGACCTGCAGGTGTGGCTGGACATGGCAGTGTGAAGGAACGGTGTGGGGTATCCAGAGGGAGGCTCCCCCTGAGCTGGGAGCGGGGAGAGGAAGTGCTGACGCATCAAGTGTGTCTGGCCCCAGGGCCCCGGGGGGCGTGTCCAGGTGGCTCTTGGCTGCATGGGGTTGTGCCCATGGAAGAGACAGAGTGGGATGTGCGTCTGGGCATCCCTGGGGTCTGGACGGGCACGAAGCCGAGGAGCAGGTGAGGTCACTGGCGGGGAACGTGCTGAGGGGCACCGGCGCATGCCAGAGAGGGAGAGCCCGGGACACACAGAGCACTGAGCGGTGACGCAGGGGCTGAGGGCGCCACACACCAGACACATGTCTAGGGAGCCAGATCCAGAATGGGTAGGGACTAATGTGCATGTAAATTAACCCCAGTATTCTGAAAATGGAATTTAAAAACTGTAAAATGCCTGGTATGTTTGGGTGGTGTGGCCGAAACCTCCCTGCTGGCACGTGACAGCCTTGGGCGGTGAGCAAGGGCAGCTCCCAACGCCCCTGCCCTGCTGAAGAGGGAGAGAAGGGCAGGGCAGGGGCCGGCAGGGTCTGCCAGGTGCAGGAGGGGCACAGGGTGCCCAGGGAGCGGTAGCTGAGCAAAAAGCAAAGAGGCGTGATGGTTTGCCTGCTGGGGCAGCCACAGGTGTGCCCGCTGGCTGGCCGGTGGAGCCCTGGGTGCACGGCCCCCCAGCCGCCTCTGGTGGGTCCTTGGCCACAGTTGCTGCAGTCTGCGTGGGCGGGGGGGACGCAGCCTCCTTTGTGCTTCACAAAGACGGTTGTGCTGAGCACCCCCCCCCGGCACGGCGTGTGCAAGGAAGCTCCCGGAGGAAGCAGGCAGCGGGGGCTCCTGTTCAGGCCCCTCTTGCTGCTTGGGTGCTTTGGGACCCAGCAGCGATGCCCCACCCCCGACACGGATGTTTGCTCCCTTCCACCCCAGAGCAGGACCTTGGAGGAGGGGCACCCGGGGCCGCCCCGTGTCGTTCAGAAGGTGCCCACCATTGTTTAGCAAGCCCCATGGATCGGGGAGTTAGAGTGGCCCAGTGAGACCCCAGAGAGATATCAGAGCCTGTGTGTGACTTTTGTGGGGGGGAGACCTTGCTGCCCCGCCGGGATCAGGGCCAGGTGCAGGGGTCCCCACGGCTGGCACTCACAGCTGCCATGACTCTCTGGGAACTGAGCTCTCGGGAGGGCACAAACCCCACGCAGCGGGGTGGTTAGCAGGAGAGGAAGGTGTTATGGGCTGAATCATGTCCTGTCCCAAATTCTGTGTTGAAGCCCCAACCCCCAGTACCTCAGAATGTGACTGTATTTGGAGATAAGATCTTTAAAGAGGTGATTATGTTACAATAAGGCCATTAGGGGCCCCTTAATCCAATAGGATTGGTGTCCTTGTAGAATAGAAAGAGACTCCAGGGACGCCCACACAGAGGGACAGCCAAGGAGAGAGGCCTTGGAGGAAAACAACGCTGTGATCACCCCAGTTAAGCCCCAGAACTGTGAGGCAATAGACGTCCACGGCATCAGCCCCGCCTGCAGTGTTTCACTGTGGCAGCCCTAGCAAAACCAGCACAGCAGAGACGATGGTGTGAGTTAGCAAGTCACGATGTTTCTGCTTCACGCTGCTACGCCGGCCACAACCGTTCACTTTCTGCTACCCGAATCCCCCTTTCAACCCAAAATATCAGAAGCTGCTTGAAGGATGAGAACATTTCTGATGCCTTTGTGCTCTATTTGCAAATAAATAAATCATTCATTCAAGAAAAGCAATCAGAAAACATATGCTGATCCAAAAGGAAGAAGAATGGACAATCGACAATGGCTACTGCGTGCAGCTCAGGTGCCCTGTGATTTACATATAATCTCATTCAAGCCTCAACACAGCCCTTTCCAGGGCACCTTATTAAACCCCAGGGTGCAGAGAGGTTTGGTGACTTGCCCCAAGTCACAGCCGTGAGTTGCAGAGCTGATACTCAAACCCAGGCCAACCAACTCCAGCATCATTGTTGCTTCTATCCTTTGTGCCGAGCCCCCGGGGCATTAAAAAGAAGACAAGGACCCTCCCTGTGTCTCCTGCCCCAACCTCACAGTCTCCTCACAAGATGAGACACACAAATGCAACAGTGAGGAGCATGCAACGCAAGGTGACACGCCTAATTGTCATGTGAATGGCACTATTTGGAATGCACTGTATAGAGACATGCATGGTGAGGACTGCGGTCCTGGGCACTTTGCTTTCAGACATCACCCCAAGATGTAGTTTTCTTGGTTCTCAACCCCCCAGCTTGCCCCAGTCCCTTGACCTTGGCCTCTAACCTCCCTATCTGTCCTGGCTGCAACCTGCAGACTCCTTTCCGCGCCCCTTCTGGCTCTGGTGCCTCCCACTGTGCCCCAGCTTGCTCCCCAGCTCCCAGATCTGATTTTGGGTGGGGAAGAGGCAGGAGTCATTCTGGGCAGGTAATGAACAAGCAGCATCTATGAGGAGCAGAAAGCCAGAGACATTGAAAAGAGCCTTTCAGACCTGGAGAAAAGACCTGCCACTTAAAACAATCTCAGGAATGGCTGTAGCACAATTCCTTTGTCCTTTCCTAAAATCTGTGCACACGCTCATGCTGACTCACGCCCAGCCTATGAGAAGGTATCAACACACACGCACAGAACAAAGAGCACAGAATAATTTTAAGTCACGATTGTACAACTCCAAGCTGAGAAAGCTCCGATGAGTGAAAACAAAGAAATACAAGAGACGAACGTGGAAATGAGGGGAAGAAACTGGCAGGGGAGGGCCGTGTCCTGGGTGGAGCGGAACATAAAACAGAAGGCACGCCAGTGCTTGCAGGGCAGAAGTTTCTAGGTCTTCCTGCACTGTGCTAAAGGTGGCATGGAGGAGGTGGCCCCTGCTGGGGGGTTAATTGAGTGATGCAACCAGGGAGAGCATAAAATGAACAGTTCACACTTGGAGGAAGCTGGAGAGGGGGAGAGGCTCTGAGAGATGCCGTGTCGCCTGACGGAGCCGGGCTTTTGTCAGACTTCTGGGGGTTTCACACCTCTGCTTTGCACCCTTGGTTTTTCCCAGGGGAAGTTCCCTGGGGTCAGACTCAAGCATGTGCTTCTTGCCACAAATATTGTCTCTGGAGACATCCCTGCGGCAGGGTTGGCTGGCTCTGTTTTAGGAAAGTGGAGTCTATTGGGGAGTTTGCTCCATTCCCTGCATTTACCAGGTTGGGAAACTGAGGCACTCATTGAGCCAAGGGCCCCAGCCTGTGCTCAGCTGCACTCTTGGAGCTCTTGAACTTGGAGACTCAGCCCCATTCCCTTCCTGAGTCAATCCTGACCTGCAGGGGTGCATATGTTCTGGGGGAAGGGGGCACTTAGTCTGAGGCTGTGGTCCTGAGAGTAGCACCCCCAGGTGTTTCTCACACCTGCCCCCCTCTCTGTGGGTTCATCTGTGAGTACAAAGGTGGCAAGTCAATTTAACTTCATTTGGCAACTCTCATTGAGAAGGACAGGGAGACTTCTAGGGGGAACATTCTGCAATGGATTAGTTAGTGGACACCGCTGCAGAGTGGTGCGTGAGGCCGCAGATTGGCTTCCCAGCTAGGCCATGTTCACTGCCTGCTAGACTTCAAGTCTCAGTGCAACCTGCACTCACCTCCCCACCCACACAAGTGGCCCCTCTCTGACCAGTGCCCACTGCAGCCAACCCCAAGTGCGTGCGATGTGCTCACTGTCTGTGTGGACCCTCCCTGTTGCTGGCTGAGAACGTCCAGTCTCCACTTCTGTCTGATCTCAGCTTCTTGCTCCAGTAAATGAGCAAATGCCTGTAGAGCATTTGGCAGTGTCTGCACAGAGTAGGCACGTCATAAGTTATTAACTTTATCACACCGCAACCACCTGTCTTCCTTAATGAATGATAATCAAGTGTTTTCCATGTATAGGTGCTTTCTATCCTCTCCCACTTAATGTTCCTGACCCCTCTAGAAGGTGGGTACAACTGTTATAGTTCCCATTTACAAATAAGGAAACTGAGGCTCTAACGGTGAGGTCCCTTGGTCAAGGTCAAGTAACTTGTGAGTGATGAGCCAGGGATTCAACCCCAGTCACGTCTAGTGCGGAGCTCTGTCTCTTTCCCGTGTTTGCCAAGCAGGTGCTGCTCTCCAGGTTGAACCTCCAACCCAGATGGGAGTGATCGTCCCCTCTTCACCCTCTGCAGACAGGCTGAGGGCTCAGTACTGACACTGCAGTGTCAGCCCAGACCTCTTGTCTACAGAACATTCACCCTGCACTCGGCACCTGCTGGGCAGCCTTGTGCTGTTCTGGTAAGACACAGGCACAGATCCGTGCCCACATTCTTTTCCTCCTCCCTCAAACCCTCCGTCCCCCTTTGGCCACGAATCCTGGCCCCCAAGAGTTGGCCGTAAGGTACTGCTATGCCCACCGGCCCCCAACAGCCTTTGCATTTCTGGCAGGGAAATTACACTTCAATACCTTTAAATGCATTTAACGGAGCATCTGTGTTGGCTGAGTCTTCCGCGGAACCTCTTGAAGTAGGAGAGGAAAGACCTTGAAGGTGTGATTTCAAGGGTCTTCTCTTTGGTGCTGAGCCAGCCTCATGGGAGGCCCAGCTCACTTCAGAAGGGCCCCCCCCAGCCACCAGGCTTTCCCGCTCATGTGGGGACCAGCCCCATGCCCCTGATGTGCCACGTGGGGAATGGCTACGTGCTCTCGTGCACTCAGCTTTCTCCTTGTTTTCTCACGGAGTTGGTGTTAGGAGTGAGGAGTCTGCTGTGGCCTGGGAAGTGCACAGAAGGGAGGGAGGGTGCGGATGCTTGCGTCTGCGTCTGCTGCACGGCGAGCCCTGGGGCAGGGCTGGGGCTCCCTGGGCATCCTCCCTGCCTTCATCTGAACCTCGGGAGGATACACTTACTTCCCTCCCCCCATATCATGGGGTCATGTTGGCCCTCTGCTGCCTGAACATGCACCCCAACCCCTAAACCAATCCAGGAAATATGCCAGCAGCCTTGGCACCAACATCCGGTCTCTCCCCACAATTCTGAGCCCCAGGAGGATACCAAGGGGGCAGGTGCTATAACCCTCCCCCCCCCCCCGTGACCTCTCTGCACGCTGATGGGTGCTGACATGGAGAACCGGGGCTGAAAACCCCCATTTGATGACTTTGAGGCTGTTCTACAGTGTCTCCCCGGGGCCCTCAGCAAGGCTAAGCTCCACCTGCCCCTGGCGTCACGTGCTTGATCATAGCCCCCTGTCCCCTGACACTGGTATTTCTGGGATCACCTTCCGAATGCATCATTAACATCTATGCCTGACCACTCGTCTCAAGTCTATTTCCGAGAGAACCAGACCAGGGCGCCCTCACACAGCTGGGAGCGCAGGGAGGAGACCTCCCCCAAGCCACACGGGCTCATCCTTCCTCTCTCCCTACACTTCCCTAAGCTGTCGCACCCCAGGCCTCCTTCAGGACCCCACTGAGGTCTGAACTCCAGGCCGTCGTCTGGGTTCCCACCCATCTCCCAGTGGCAGCCACTTCCAGCATTGACCGCGGCCCTCGAATCCGCTGGGGCCATGTGCAATTTCAGAGTCACAGTCTCACTCTGCCCCGCCCATCAGTGGAAGGACCTGACCTCGGACGGAAAGAGGTCCAGTGCCCGGGGCAGACGCAGCTGTGCACGGCGGAGGGACAGCGCGAGAGGAGGCAGACAGTTCAGCGCTCCATCTCAGCGCTGCCACCGACAGGCTGCTCTGCCCTGGGTGAGTTAATCTCTCTGAGATTCAGCGTCTTCACCCTCAAATGATAAGTGGCGGAGATGGCTAACTGTCCCCCACGGTTTGTGCCCCTTCCTCCGAGGGCAAAGTCGGACAGGGGCTGCCTGGGCGGGGACTGTACTTCTCAGTGGTGCTCACAGAGGTGACGGATTGTCACCAATGAATGAAGGGAGGGAGGCGAGTCCCTTCCAGGCCAGGGTGGTTAAGATGCTCCTCCGGACGCAGAGGACTCCAGGGTGCTGAGCCTGGATCCCTGCCTCCCCGTGTGGAGGACGGCTGCCTGCTAGCCGGAAGCACCAGCGTTGGATTATGTGAACAAAACATGCTCATTACGCTACTGAATTGTGAGGGTGTATTTGTCACAGCAGCCGGCATCACCCTGACCAGTACATGATTGTACCCCCATGGTGTGAAGGCCTGAAGAGACGGTGCCGATGACAGCTACACGTAGTGCGCACTTACCCTCTGGCAGCCACTGCTCCTTGAGTGCACTTTCCTGTTTAATCCTCAGAACAACCACATTGGTATTTTACAGCTGGGGCAACTCAAGCACAGAGAGGTGCAATTATCTACCCAAGGTCACACAGCTAGGAAGTGCTAGAGCTGACAGTTAATCTATGTTCTTAACCACCGTGCTAAGCGGTTTCGTGTGCATGGATGGCATTTAACGCAGGGCCTGGCACACGGCGGGTGCTCCATAGGCGGGCGCCGTCGTTAGGCCGGGCAGATGCACACCCCACAGCACCTCCCGTCACTGTCCCGCAGCCTGTCCTGTTGCCTAGGCCAGCTCCCCGCACCTCTCTCCCGGGGCCCTCCCTGGTCTGAGGCCCTGGTCCTTCCCTCCACTCTCCCCTGGGCTAGGCAGAGCTGCCGGGGAGTCTGGCCAGGGCCTCCTGCTGCCTGGGTGGAGCCTCCGTCTAAACGAGGTTAAGTCTCCCCTCTGGGCAGATGAATGACACAAGATTGAAACCAGGGTGGCAGTGGGGTCTCAGCCTCCCCTGAGCCCCCGACCTGGCACCGCCGATCCGGAAGCAGCCTGCACACCTGAGCCCGGGCCGCTCCGTCGAGCGCGGCTTCCACAGGGCCCTGAGCGATTCCTCTGCGGGTTGCCTCGCTTCCGGGAGCCTGGAGTCAAACCCAGCGTCCTGAGGTTTCCTGAGGCTGAGGCCCCTCACGGTCCTCGCCCGAGGCCAGCAGCCCTGCGGGAGCCTCGAGCTGTGCCCTGCTCCCCTCGCGGAGGCCCCCCCAGCTCCCCTGGGACGGCTTCTCTGCCGTTGGCTTCAGCCCAGCCTCCCCCGGCTGTTTCTGGCCAGGCGGGTAATAGATTTCTGTCTCCTTTTTGAGGGCCTTTTGTGTGTCCTCAAACCCAGAGCCAAATGCTCCCCCTCCAAAAACAAAAAAAAAGCCATGTTTCAAGCCCCTGTGTGAGGAGACTTGTGGGGCTGGGGGACCCCGGAGTGAGCTGGCCGAGGTTTTATTTCTGGTAGTTCCCCACCCTCGTCCCCGAGCCGGGCTTCACAAAGCTCACTTGTGGGACGCCAGCGAAGCATCTAATGTGCTGCGTATGTGGAGGCAGGGCCGCCCGCCCTGTGTTTCCTGGCCTGTGATTTACGAGGTGGGGCTGGGCTTGCCTCCCTCCCCCGCAGCCCGACCTGCCCCATGCAGGAGGTGCAGAGCCTGGAATTCTCCCTGCGGGGTGGGGGGCCGGGATCGGGCACCCTGCCTCTCCTCTCCAGGAACGTACCGTGTCTCTGCCTGCCCATCAGAGGCTAAACGAAGCCATCATTCCCACTTTATGCAGAAGGAAACCGAGGCACAGTTAGGTAGCTAGAAGTGGGTCCCAATCAGGGGAGCGTGGGCCAGCAGAAATCGCCCTACCTGGAAGCCGGTGTTTCTCACATCCCCAACTCATTGGAATCTCCTGGGAGGTGCTTAAAGACGCTGGTGTCCAGCGAGGACTCTCATGCTCAGGACCCGCTGTCGTAGAGACCCACTTGAACAGGCATCGGAGGCTCGCTCGGGGCTCCTGTTGCAACATACGGAGGTCCCAGCCCTGACCTGAGCCTGGACCCCATCCTGCACCTGCAGGGATGGGGCTTTGGCGTTTGGCTTTTAACGAGGTCTGAGAAAGTCCCAAATATGAAAGCTCAAAGGGGACTGAAATTTATATAGCCCAGATTTCCTGTTTTCTGAATGGGAGGGTTGAGGCTAGGAGGGAGACGGGGTCTTGGTCAAGGTCACACGCTGGGCCTTCCCCTGAGCAGGGGAGGAGAGGGGAACGGGGCTCCCAGGCACCTGGAGGAGGTGGGAGGGGCAAAGGAGGGGCTCCACCAACTTGGATGTAGACAGACATGAACATCCCGACCTCCTGGGGCTGGATTGACACCTGACCCTGGGCATCTGTGCCCCCAGCACTCAGGGTGAGAAAACCCTCCCTAACTTTCTCAAGGCGGGACAGAAGTCCTCTGTAGCTGGTACAGGACTTGGCATCCACAAGTTTGTTTTGAAGGCTGTGTCAGGCCCCTGGTCGGGGGGACTGGGTTGCTCCAGAAGGAAAAGCCACAGCCACCCTCAGGCTGCCCAGACATGGGCTGGGTCAGCCTTTCCCCAGGACCCACCGCCCAAACCCCAGGGCCCCTGCAGCACCAGGTCCCCAGGCCTGGATGCAGACTGCTGTGACAGCCGCTGGACGCGTGTTTGTATGCATTAAAAGGAAATAGACGGGAGGGGAATGATGTACAATTAATGCAAGATGGCACTTGATTCAGCACTTCCGTTGCTTTCCAGTTGTGGGACTTTGGTCCAATGTGAATGGACAGCTGTGACCTGGGAGAGAAGCACTGACACGGAGCCAGACGTCCAAGGGCGCGCATCCCACTCTGGCATGTGACGTGTGCCCTGTGAACGCCGCAGCTTCCCGATCTGCAAAGCGTGGTCCATCGACTCTCCTTCACGGCCTGCTGGGAGCATGACATGAGATGCTGTAGGTGGAAGTTCCTGGCGCCCTGTAAGTGCTGGATGAACAACTGTTTGGTGTCAGCCTAAAAGGGGCTGCACAACAGTTCGCAGAGCAAGCCCTGTGGCTTGTCCACCCAGAGATTCTGCACACCAAACACATTCTTTTCTGAGCAGCACCTGTTAGCAGACATGGTTGTTCTTTCAGGGAAGGAAAGGGATGGAAGTGTAGTCGGGTAAATATTTTTCAGTAGAGATATACTTTTCCTGCCCTCAGACATGTGTGAAAATGGAGGGAATAAATATGGAATTACCTTCTTGAGGGTTTTCCCCCAACAGTAATATTTACTGAGATTTAATAGACATACAGAAAAATGCACACTCCTACACGGTTAGCTCAATGAGCTTCACCAACACATAATCAGACATCCATGAAACTCACACTCAGGTCAAGAAGCTTCTAGCACCAGCACTCCAGAGCCCCATTGTGCCCTTCCCAGGCACTAGCCCCCCACCCTCAGGAAGCATAACCACTATCCTGAGTTCTACCAGTCTTTCTAACTTTATAGGAACAAGTCCTACAGTATGCAGTGTTTGGTGTCTGGCTTCTTTCCTGTAATGTTATGTTGGTGGTTTTAATTTGCCTTTCCCTGATCAGTAATGAGGCTGAGCCTCCTTATATATATACTTGTTGGCAGTTTGAACATTCTGTTTGTGAAGTGCTTGTTCAAGTCCTTTACCCAGGCAGACGGTCTATGGGGCTAGCTGCCTTTTTATTGATTTGTAGGAGCTCTTTATATATGATGGATACTCTTTAGGTATTTAGGGCCTTTTTGAAGGCTTCCCACCTCTCACTCAGACATTTATCCTGAGTAGTTTGGGAGCTCTGGTCCCAGTGGAAACTCATTGAGTGAGTTAAGAAACTCACACCTCCCCAGTTCTCAATAGCAGCTTAACGCTACCTTTTTCTTCTTCTTCAGAGTGTGGGTGGCTCCTCTGCACATAAAGAAGCGGAAGAACTTTGTCTCCAGCCTCCTTCCACCTCCGCCTCTCTCTGGGCTTCCTTTTCCACTTTTTGGTAACCTACCACCTAGGTTCTGTTCCTATGGGCCTTAATCTAGCTTGCGAAAAATAATTCACTTTTAAAGTGTATGTTGACCAGACAGTTCTATTCCCTTTGGTTGCTGGATGAAGGGGAGTCTTGGGAGAGCTGGAGTTGGACCTCAGAAAGTAGTCAGGGTCCTCCCACCACCTGTCACAATGCCTGGGATTCTCCCATTAAAGCTCTAATTCTCCAGGACAGCAGCTCTGTACAATAAGAGGAAGGTATTTCAGCTCTTAACTCCAGGCTTAGGTGCCCCAGCATGTACCAGCTGAATACCAGTCCTGACTGGGTCCATAGTACCAGACTTCTTCTTGTCTTAGCCTCACCCTTGCCAGGGGGGACAGCCCTTGTTGACTCCTCTGGCTCATTTACATCCCATAACACTACCCTTTACATCCTCAAACCTGATGCCAACCACGCTCTCCTATTCACAAGTCAGCAAGCTCATGCACAGCTGCCACTTGGCAAAGTGCCATCAAAGAGCTTTGTGGAAGCTTCAAGGGATACGGCTGTGATGGTGGGTCACAGGCACCCTGATTGTGTGATTGAGGGAGATGTTCAGCAGGGGTTCAGACTTAGGGAATCCAGCTGGCTTTAGTGACCCCGTGCAAGGATGAGCTCCTTGCTGTTCTGGGACACCTCTTCTAAGACGAGATATACATTACTCTCTGCTGCCTAATTGTCCCCGGAGCAGGAAACCAAAAGGTCATGTGGAAGTTATTGCCCTGACATTTTGACTGAGCCATTTTCCCCTCCAGGTGGGTGTCAGGCAGAGACCAAAAATAACATTCACTGGTTCTACAGTCATGTCCCCCAGAGCACTTCCTTCTGCACATGCAAGTTCTGAAAGGCTATTTTTGAAAGGTTAGGCATCTCCTCCAGGAAAGGCATTTTGTTGTCTTATTTGAACAAAGAATGCACTTAGAGCTTCCAGTGGGCCCTGGCAGCCTGAGCAGGAGGGAGATTTTATCTGTGAGGGTCACCATGAGGGTAAACCTTTAAACACTTTTAAATACCTTTCCCACTTTTTTTTTTAATGGAATACATGCTCAAGAGAAAAATTCAAATACAGATGGTCTGCATGTTCAGCCTAAACATTCGGCTCCTTATGGCAAGAACACGCATGTTGCCAGCCCTATTTCCAGGGGTGCATTAGTCAGCATAAGCAAGGTTATGCCACAGTAACAAGTCATCCCCCAAATCTCAGTGGCTTGCAATCACAGGGATTTCTTTCTTGCTCCAGCGACTTGTCCTCTGGGGATTGGCTGCACACCGTTCCTTGTCTCCTGCGCTCTGGGACCCAGGCTACGGGAGCAGCCCCTATCTGGGATGTTGCTGTGTCATGATACAAAGAAAGCAGAGACCTCAATGGTACCAGGCAATGACTCTTAAAGTTCCAACCCTGAAGGGACAAATGTCATTTCCTCTTGCATTTCATTGGCCAGAGCGAGTCCCATGGCCAAGCCAGAGGTCAGTGCAGGGAGAGTGCGTGTTCTGAGCAACTGTACCATCTTCCATCACAGGCAGTGGTCAGAATGATTTCTGTCTCTGTAGAGCCTTTTTCCCCACTGTCCCCAAGACCCCTTCACCCTATAGGATGGCTTGTCTGAAAACTCTTTATTTTTGTACACCCTTGGCTTGGTGTGTGCTCTGTCCCCAGCATGTCCTCACATGTGTTCTGCAGAATGCTGTGTTCCCCGATGTCAATAGGTGTTGGGACACCAAAGGGTCCCGTGGTTATAGTAAGTTTGGGAATCCCTTGGGATTAAACAAGGGTCTTTACTGCAGGGTCTCTCAGAGACTTTAATGCCATGTGCATTGTCAGTGTTAAGGAAGGAGATAGTCAACTGGGCCAGTGCCTTGTCCTTCTAGATCAGTGTTCGTAATTTTAGCTGCACAGTAGACTCACCTGGGATCTTTAAAGAACTCCTGATGCCCAAGCTACACCCCAGAGCAATGCCTTTGTCTCCTGGGGGTGGGACTGAGCACAGGAATTTTTAAAAGCTCCCCCAGCGAACCAGTGGGCAACCAAGTTTGGGAACCACTTCTAGGAGGACTTTCGACCTGGGAATCGGCCTTCCTCAGGCCTGGTGCAGCTGCCAGCGCTCTGCGGGGGCTGGGTTGGCTTCTAACCGTTTCTTGCACCTGCTGAGCAGATGGGCTGCGGCCCGAGTGTCCTGGACAGTGCAGACGGGCCGGGGGAGCGTATCCACCCAGAGAATGGATTCAAGGTTCTGACTCGGGCAGAAGCCTCGCCTCATGCAGGTAGCACGGCAACGCGACATCTGTGGGGACCTAGCGGGTGCCAGAAGCCAGAGCCCCCCACCCAGGGCACATGCTGTCCTATCGCCAGATTTATCTCTGAACTCCGAAACAAACAGGACTGTTTCTCTGGCTTTGCCTTTAACGAAATTTTAGACCCTTTAATAAGGTCAATGGTGTCGTTCTGTCAGTCTCATCTCCATCCTGCTGGGACCCCGGCAACAATGTGCAAGTTCTCAGACTTGCTGGTCATGAGACTTTCTCTAAAGGATTTCTAGATGCTGCTGTCCCATGGTCCCCTCTCTAAAGGGTATGGTTCCTAGAGGCCACCTGCTGACCCGTGGACCCCTTCACCCTAGGGAACGGCTTGTCTCAGCTGCAGGGGAAGCAGCGGGTTACTTCCTACCATACGGTGGGTGGGGAGGTACAAGGTGCAGGGGTGTGACCCTGGCCCTGTGAGCTACCAAGTGATGCAATAGTCACACACCCCTCCTCGCCCACCCAGGGACAAGTCAAGGTGAGCAATCCGGCTGGGGTGGTTTCTACACTAGCCTCTTCTTCAGTCTTCATTCTACAGGTCCCTCGCTCAGCACGTGCTCCGCACCCAGCACATCCTACTGCGCACAGGGAGAGCTGAAGAGCCCATGCACGCGACTCTTCCACTTCCCGAACCTTTCTGCCCCGCAAGAATGCAGAGATGTCCATGCCCCAAGCTGTGCCTCCCTGATGTGAACCACTTTTCCACAAACCCCTGCTACTGCCAGGGAACTTCTCATTGAACAGAAGCATGCTTGGTGTGAAAGACGCCATAGCTCCCGACTGGGTATCCTCCGCAATGCACACAGAAACCCTGAAAGATTGTTGGGGAAACAGAGGTTGAATCTCTGGAGCATTTTGTGCCAACTCCAAGTATACTCGGCTTCCTCTCCTCAGTGGTCATCAGAAATGAGCGTGGGAAGAGTGAAGACAAGGCTAGTGTAGAAACCGCCCCGGCCGGATTCTGGATCTTGACTCATCCCTGGGCTGGGTGGGTGAGGAGGGGTGTGTGACTCAATAGCTCACGGGGCCAGGGTACCATGGTTGGGGCCGCACCCCTGCACCTGCACCTGCCTCCCACCGTATGGTGGGAAGCAACCCGCTGCTTTCCTGTAGGCAGGGGCTGGCCTGGCACTCACTCACCTCTGTGTGCCTGTGGTCCCACGCGGGGCTGGGCGTGTAGCAGGTGCTCAGTGAATGTCGCACAAGACAGTGCAAACACAGCCCTCGTCTGGGTCTGGAAGGAGCCCCCGCTGATCTCAAGGCTGTAGCTCCCCGTGTCTGTCTTCAGGGTTCGATTCGGACAAACCACAGGCAAGTAGGGCGAGCCTGCAGACTCCTCTGCTGTCCGAGACAGGCACAATCAGCACAGGTTTAAAGATGAGCAGCTTCACTGTGGCTGCAGAGGAAATAGAAAATTAAGGCTTATGTTTGGGGTTGAGAAATGGAATTGGTTCCCTTTATGCCTCATGTTGGAAGAGAGAGACATCCCATCATCTCAATTTATAAAAAGCGATCTTAAGGCCAAGGAGAGATAAGTGGAGTCATTTCAGAAACCCCTAGTTTGGGCAATTTTCTTAAATCCCACAAATCTGAAATTGCTGCACGTGGACTTTTCTGAAAGCACTGTGTTTCCTGGGGCCGGTAGTTCCTCGGAGAGAGAGTTGAGCAGGTTGAGGGGGCTGGCGCCCAGGGGGCCGGGACAGGACAGGGAGGGAAGGGTGTGGGCAGAGCGGCAGAGTGCGGTGGCCACTTGGAATGGTAGGCTAAGAGTCTGCACTTTGTCTCCGAGGCCAGTGGTTCTTGGCCTTCGTTGCATACCAGGAGCCGGCAGGACTGTGTTGAAAACACAAGGGCCTAGACCGCCCCCTCCCGTTCAAGACTTTTGTTCAATATGTGCGGGGTAGGGAGCTACTCGGGGAGTGGATTTAAGCAGGCAAGCGATGTCACAGTGTAGGAGGCCCGGCCACCTGGGTTCACACCTGCCTCACGCAGCACAGCAGACACTGGCCTGGCCCCTTTAGTGCACACCTGCCCGACTGCCAGTGCCAGCCCGTGTCCCTTTGCCGAGGGCTCTCTCTGGCCCCAGAGCCACTCTGCCCTTGCACACAGCAGCCAGCAATGCTGGGGGACTGATGCCCATTTCACAGGTGAGGAGACTTGGACATGGGGGGTTCAGTCACTTGCCCAGGGTCACACAGCTCTCACTGAGTGCTATTGCTTAGGTTCTCCCAGAAGCAGAGCCTGAGACAAGGGTTTGGGGGCAGGAGATCCCAGAAAACTGCACTGGGGAGAGGCAGGTGAGACAGGAAAGGGAAGGAGGCCGACCAAAGGTGTGCCATCGTGCGAGTGGCCCCTGTGGGCACCTGGAGCTCAACCCTGCTGGGCACGTCTGCGAGAAGGTGTAGGACACGCCCCACACCTGCCCGATGGACAAGTCAGCGCTCTGTGAACTATGTTCCCAGGCGGTTCCGGCTGCCGGTGCTGAGGCGCCGGAGACCTGCTAGGTGGCGCGGGGAGCCCCGAGCGCCTGCGGCCCCCAGCCCCGGGCCTGCGTCCTTCCCTCATAGATTTGAGCTCCTCAGTTTTCGTCCTGAGAACCTTTCCAGTGAGATATCCCATAGGACGTCCTTTGGCAAGAGCCGGGCACAGGAGCAGTGCTGCGACCCAGAGCAGTCGCTCCCTCTCCCTGTCATCGTCGATATTAAGGACCCCTGAGATGCCCTATGAGGAAGCCGGGTCAGCATCTCTGTCTCCAGGCAGGTGCCATGATGAGACCAAGGCCCCGTGTGGACCCCACCCCGCCCGGGGCATGCACAGGGCTGTCTGCAGATCCATGCAAGCCCCAGGTGGACGAGGCTGACCTCCCCAGGCCCCGGCGCCTGCCCGCAGGGGTCGGTCCCCAGCCCGGGCCCACCTGTCTCCTATACAGCCCCACTTAGCAAGGACAGGCGGGGCGCGAGGCGGCTGGAGCAGCTGGGGAGACCTGCACCCGGGCCTCCGGATGAGTGCGACAACAGGACGCCCCCGAGCTCTGCCTCCCGAGCAGAGCCATCCTCGCGCCGGGCACGGAGGTGGACGCGAGGCCTGTGAATCGTCGCCAGCGGATGGAGGCTTTGTTTGCTTCAGCGAGTCCCCAGACCAGGGGCCGGCCGCAGAGAGGGCTCTTTCCTGAGAGGCTGGACTTTCCCACAGGAACAAAGTGGGGCTTGTTAGCCGGGCATGAATCTTGGCGTGGGGAGGCCCGGGCCGGGCTCCGCGCTGCCAGGCGGCGGCTCGGCGATATCGGGCGAATCCCGCCATCCCCACAGCTGGGGCTGACAGCAGGAAGCCCAGGGAGGCTCCGCACAAAGGCAGAAAAATGGGCCACGTTTATTCATTCACTGACCAGCCCAGGCCTGGCTGGCCCACAGGGCCCTGTCTCCATGGCGACGGGCGGCCATCGGTGCTCCTGGTTGGCTCCTCCGTGACCACGGCCCCTCCGTGGCCACACACCCCCAGCACACAGAGACGCAGAGTCATGACGGCAGGGGCTGCCCAGGGTTGGGGGATGGAGCCAACCAGGATCCAGGGCTTGGAAACTGCCCAGGGTGGGGGCCTGAGTTGAGTTCTGAAGGCCAGAGACTAGGCCAGTCCTGGGTGAGTGAGGTGAAGGCAAAGGTTCAAATCCACACGCTAGCTAAGCACCTACTGTGTGCAGGGCCATGGGCTGCACACATCAATCCAACTCGGTTATTCTCACTGTCCCACTGCAATACAGCTGTTTAAAATAGAGGTCTGGGGCAGCCCAGTGAGGGAGATGCTCCTTCTGCCCAGAGGAGAGGGTATCAGACAGGAACTGTCATTGGCATTGAGTTTTGAAGGCTGCATAGGAGTTTGCCAAGTGGGGAGGCAAATGGCACTGCAGGCAGAAGGACCCACTTGAGCAAAGGCCCTGAGGCCTAAAGATATGTGATATGATTAGAGAGTGACTGAAAGTCTCTCGTAACCGGAGTGCAGAGGGGACACAGCTGAAAGTGAAGCAGGAATGGGAGGGGGACGACCGTGTGGTGCCACTCAGAGAAGCAGGGCCATCTGCGCCCCGGTCACTGCCCTCCTGGGGCAGGCCCCCGGGGACTACTGCGAGGTGTGAACTTCAGGGAGGACACGCGTTCACATGTATCTGTCACTTTGCGGTTTACACAGAGCCCTTGCACATATTCACACTGTCTCACTTAGGCCTGTGGCCACCCTGCTGGGGGGAGCTGACACATGAGGAAACTGAGGCCCAGACAGGTGCCTGAGGTCTCTGAGTCTGACACACGCTCTGGCCATGCTCCTCGCTGCCCAGGCCCCTGGGAGAGGGACTTGTGGCCCAGTAATGTCAGTGACCCCCACGGGCTCTAGGATCCTGGAAAGGGCAGGGGCTCCCAGGGATGAGTAAAGTGATCATGATCATTCCCGTCCCGTGCTCTGAAGTTCTAGAATCACCGCAAAGAAAGAGAAGGCACGAGTGTCCTCTCCTCAGCACAAGCTGCCACTAGAAGGGGATGGAAATCCCTCCCCACCGGCACCACCCGGCAGAGAACGGTCTCAATCCCAGGAAACTTACGAGTCCGGGATATTGTGAACATGCCAGAGCCTGGGCACAGGGACAAGAGGGGCCATCCATGGTCTCTGGCCCCAGCAACATGTTCTTCTCTTTCACAGGCCTGCAAGGGTGGTGAGCTTGGGACCAGAGGCTGGCGGGAGACGGGGCGCCGGCAGTGTTCGTGGGGTCGTTTAGTCTCCGCAACAGCTCCCAGAGGTGGGATGTCCAGCTCCATTCTGCAGGCAGGGAAACTGAGGCTCCCAGAGCAGTGGCTCCCTGGGCCAAGCTGCTGGGGAGCGCTGAGGGGACAGCAGAGCCTCGCTCTTCATGGTGCCCGGAGGAGCAGTTTGCTCCGTCGCTGCGTGTCCCTGCGCCCCCCGCCCCACCCACCTCCGGTGAGCCTGACCTTGGCACAGAGAAGGGGCCCCTCACCTCTGCCCCTGCGCTCGCGCCCGTTTGCTGTCTTCCTTTCTGTTGCTCCTTGCGTGCTGCCCTCGGTGCATCTGACTTTTGCCAACTTGACCTTGGCTTCCGGTTCCTTCTGTTCTCCAGGGTTTGATGTGGTTGATCCTGGTCCTGAAATCTGGCCTGAGTCTTCTTCACCTGGGTGAACTACCCAGGGAAAAAAAAGGGAGAAAAGGGCATGTGAGATTAGCACCAAAAACCTCCTGAATGGAGGCCTTGGCTTTCGGCCTCTTCTCAGGGTGGTTTTGGCTTTGGGCTAAAGAAGAAATGACAATATTGATGCCTTAAACCCATTTAGCACAAAAATGGCAGATAGCATAGGAGGGGATGCCCTCCGCTCCTGCACCCACAGCAGGCATAGCTAAGCGATCACAGCACTCTTTCTGGCTCAGCTTGGACTTGGCTTCAGAATCCTCCTCAACACAGTGGTCACGTAGCCACCACCAAGCAGAGCTGACATCCAAGAGAACGTGCATTTGTCGTCCCTGCCTGTGACTTTGTGCTCTCCAAAGACCTCGCTCACGTCTGAGCCTCGTTGTTGCCTGTTTGTCCGGGTAGGTGTTAACTATTCTCATTTCACAGGTGAGGTCTGGAACCCAGAGTGACCTCCTGTGCACCATGCAGACACTTAGCAACAGGGCCAAGGATGAGAACTGAGGGCTCTCGGCCCTGACCCTGCTCAGGATGTGTTCAGAAGTCCCTGTGCAATCAACGTGGTGGCATTTGAATAGATTTCTCTCCTTTCTCCCTTTTTTTCTGTCGGGTCCCATTTCCACCGCTTTGGCCAGAGAATGAGTCCCCTGATGTCATCTGAGGATATTAGGCACTGCTAAATCTGGCCATCCCCTGCAGCACCCAGCCTCACAGGCTTCCTGAAGCGTGGATGAACACTGCTGCCACAAATTCGCTCTGACAGCCGCTGACAAGGAGAGGCAAGTGATGTCTGCACAGTCCTGCAGGGCCAGGGCGGCTGCCTGGGGAAGCCAGTGGGCCGGCCACCTCCACGGCAATGAGGGCAGCCTGGGGGTGGGTTCACAGACCCCCCCCCTCAAGCTGGCTGCTGGTTTGGGGGCACAGATGACCCAGCTCTCTGACCTTGAACTTTCCTTTGGCTGCTAAAGTGAAGGAAGGCTCATTCTTAGACCCGAATCCTGCTGTGTATCTCACTCTCTCTCTCTCGTTCTTTGCTATGCCTGTCTCCAAACCTGGGACCCTCCCTGCACCTCCACGCTCAGTGGGTGCTGACTTCCTCCCAGCTGACTGCCTGTGTCCCTGCCTATCACCTGCCCCCAGCAGCTGTGTTCTTCCACTCAGCAGCTGGGATACCCACGAGGCCTGCCTTGCACCTTGGTGGGAACGGCATGCTTGCCTCCAATCCTCTCGACACCCAGTCTCACCTGCCAGGCTTGCCTTCTTCCCCATCACCTGCAGACAGGTACTTCCCTAGACACACTCGCCCGGCTCTGGCTAGTTGGCACGGTGAGGCCCTCACACCCTTCTCTGCTGGACACCGTGAACTCCTCAGACACAGACTCGCCCAAACACTTCTTGATCTAGCTCTGCCCAGAAGGTACCACCTTTGCAGTATCGAGCACCTGTATTAGCTGCCATGTAAAGTGGCATATGCTTATCATGTGCCCACCTGTCTCAGGTACTGGTGCCTGTCTTTTTTATTTTGTGTCAGGTTGCGGAGAGCAAGCCTGACTTACAGTTTTACAGACGTGGCTTACGTCCTTTCTCCACTTCGACAGTCACGCTAATGACACAAGCTGTCATTGACTGAGCACCTGCTATGTGCCAGACACAGTGCTAGGGGCTCCACTTGCATGGAATCTTTGCACTGTTCTTGCAAGAGAGGCAGTATGCCTGCTATTTTGCAGATGACGAAACTGAGCCCAGAGAGTGGAAGTCCCTTTGCCCAGATCACGCAAACAGTGAGTGGCAGAGTTGTGTTTAGACGTCAGGACCATCTTATCCAGAGACCATGCACTGCCCACCATGGCACACTACCTTTCCAGCCAGTGAGGGATAGCTTCAGGATATCCTTCAGGATATCTGCCTTCCAAAATGCTTAGAACTTTGTTGGAACACAGAAGAAAATAATACATGGTCCTGTCCTTGAAGAATTGATACCCTATTTGGGGAAACAAAGCAACTCATGTTGCCAGCCCGTATTTATTTAAATTTCATATCAGGAAAAATAGCAGAAGAGGTTTTCATTTCACCTGTCAATGCTGATCATTTGGCGATGTCTATCTGAGTATTCTGTGGGATAGACATCCAAGGCAGCCATGGATGCAGTGGGAAAAAGTTCAGTAATCTATTATTAATGTCTGTTTGGGGCACAGACATGGGTAGTTGAGGTACATGTGCCATTGATTTCATTTATTTGTTTCTACACAGTAGAAAACATGAGAGTTTATAATAAGTTCCTAATTATGTAAAGCAGACAAGAGAGGATAGAGAAAGATACTAGTGTTATTGGGAAAGGCTTCCTGAGGGAGGAAAGACACTGTACTCCCAGGGTCTGAGGCACCATCAGGGCCAGGTTGAAGTTTGTAAGATGTGATACAAAGTTTGATTCTTCCGTGTGCCTTGGTTTCCCTTCTTTAAAATGGTTAATTTTTTCAAATTAATATCTGGAAGGTCCTTTCTGACCCAATGTTCCTAGATAATGCTATCACATAAAGATGAAACAATAGTTCTCAATCTCCTCTCATAGCCATTAACTCATTTGTGCTTCCTAATGAGCCCATGATGCAGCCATTTTAAAGATGGAAAAACTGAGGCCCAGAGAGCCTAAGTGTACTTCTTACCCAACGTCTGCCCAGATTTGCAGAAGTTACCTGAACCCAGTTCTCTTAACTCTAATCATTCTTCAACCTGACAGTATATTTATAGATTTTCAAATAATTAGAAAACGTTGATCATGTTTAGAAGTTCTACCAGTGATTCTAGTGTTCAGCCGGGGTTGAGACCATCACAAAAAAGTAAATTTTATGACTGATTTTGGAGGAAGAAACAAATGCTCAGAGTGGTTAAGCAACTTGCCCAAAGTTACACAGCCAGAAAATAATGGAGTGAGAATTCCATTCCAGGCAGGCTGATTGTGTAATACATGTATCTCTTGTGGTCCAGGTAATCTCGTATATTATCTCATTTAACTCTCTCAACAACTTTATTGTTCTTTAAAAAACTGTGGAAACTAATCCAGAAAAGTTAAATAACCACCCCAAAATTGCAGAACTAATGAAAGGCAGCTAGCAATGTTTTCTATCTTGATTATATTTGGGTGCATAACTGTGTGCATTTATGAAAAGTCATTCAATGGTTCCTTTGAGATCTGTGCATTTCACTATATGTTGGTTTTACCTTTAAAAGAGCATGAATCAACACTAATCTCTGGGTAATGACTTCAAGCCAAGATGTTGTGATGCCTACAACTCATTTGGAAATGCATAAAAAAGTAGGATGGGTGGATAGTGGAATAAGTAAGTGGATAGTGATGTGATAAAGGCAATGGGTCTGTGAAGGTTCACTGTGTAATTCAACTTTTCTGCTGGTTTGAACATGTTACATAATAGAATGTTGTATGGGGGAAGGCAGACAATACATTCATGACACTGAGCTCAATGAGGACAGGGATCTTTGCCTATTTTGTGACTGCTGAGTCCCCAGCACCTAGAACAGTGCCTGGCATGAAGCAGGTGCACAGGAAGTATTTGTTGAATGGAAAGTGGCAGGCGGGTGTCTAGCCTGTGGCTTTAGCACTTAAATGGCGCATCACCTTCTAGGATTTGATGATGTCTGTGAACAAGGGGGAAGGGAGGAGGAGCACTGGGCAGAGTGGGGTGGGTGGGCACTGTAGGGAGAGCGCTGGTCGCTCTGGGTGCGGGAGCTGAGCCTGCTCTGCCTTCTGGAAGCAGCGGCCTGCCCCCCCCCCAACCCCCCATCCCCAGGAATCACTGTGGCCAGAGCTGGGCTTTGCATGGGTGTGTGCTGCCCTCACGTGGCCACGGGGAATATTGCTCCCGCGTTGGAAGGGCCTCTTTGGCTAGTGGCCCACAGGGCGGTGCTGAGCCAGGCTCAGACTCTGGGAGCCAAGGTGGGTCAGAGGGGTGCACCTCCGGGGCCCGGGGCTGCTGGCTCCCTGCTAGCTAGGAAGTGTTGCTCTTGCTCAGAAGCTGCTCATGCTCTCTATTAGCTAATGTCCTCCCAGTGGGGGTGTGCAATCCAGACCTCACAGCCGTCCTGAGATTTGAGAGAAGCAACCGGCATCTCCGGACTCCGTTGCTGCTCCTCCTCCTCCACCACAGCTTCACCTGATCATCACCATGACCACGCCCAGACAGCACAACCTCAGGGACAGGTGAGCTCAAGGTCACACAGCAAGCTGGGGACAGGGAAACTGCCTCTGGGCATTCCAGAAAGTGGCAGAGGGGACACTAGCTTCCTCTGGTGGGGGTTAGAGGACTCCAAAGTTGGGCTGGGGAAAGCTGGCGAGGAGTCAGGCAGGTCTAAAAAGCCCCGACACCTTGAGCCCTTCGGCTCTCACGGAGGCCGCTTGGGTGGCTGTCACTTGCCTCTTCCCACCCTGCCAGGCCCAGCTGTGTGACCCTGAGGAAAGTCACTCAGCCTCTCTGAGCCCTGCCTACGTGTGTCAAATAGGGATCATAATGCCCTCACCTTTTGGGGTGCCATGTAAACGAGTGGTTGAATATAAAGCACAGTGCACACCACACATGCTCAGAAATGACTGCCCCGCAGACTGCAGCAGAAATCAGATCTGCCACGTTCACTCCTGTGACCTCAGCATGTCTGGGTGGATTGGTGCTCAGAGAAGGGCAGGGTAGGAGTTAAGAGTGGAGTTTTTGGAATCAGGTACCTGGGTCTAAGTCCCAGCCGGAATTGCCTCTTTAGTCTGGGTGACCTTGGACAGCATACTCAACCTAAGACTCAGTTTCCTCATCTGTAAGATGGGGATCATAGCCGTCTACTCTATGGGTTTGTGCAGATGAATGGGCTAATGTGAATAAAGAGGCTGGCACAGTGCCTGGTACGTAGGAGAAGCCCAAATAAATGCTGGCTAACAGCAGGATGATTTAACACTGGGCATTCAGTGTTAGCTGTAGTTGAGAGCCGTAGTGTTAACAGTAAATCAGTCACTGAATTTCTCCTTCAAGGCTGCACCAGCTGACTTCATCTGAATTCATGTGTTGGGTGGGAGAAGAGTGGCAGTTATGGGAGTGCTTTCCTGTCCCTGGACCCAAATGACTGTGCCACCAGCACAAGGTCACCCAGCCCTCAATAGTGATGGTTCCTGGTGAAGAGAACCAGGGCAGCCCATGAAGGAGACCCCAACCTGCCTGAGCTGGCGTGGTGGGCCTGAGGCCTGGGCCGCAGTGACGGGGACTTCCCTCCCCTCGGGCAGCTCACACCAGTCTTTGCACACGGGCCTGGCTGGCAGCAGGGCAGCCTGAACGGTGGGAAGAGAAGCAGCACGAGTGTGGTGGCGTCGAGACAGTGAGTCTCGGACCTCAACGTGCACAGACATCCTGGGGCGAGTGCATTGTGAAAACGCAGTTCTGGTCCCACAGGGCTGGGTTGGGGCCTGAGAGCCACATTTCTAAAGCTCCCAGGTCAGCCGATGCTGTTGGTTCAAGGCCACACTTTGAGCATCAAGCTTCATGGGAAAACGGGTTTCTTACCTCCCAGGTGCGCTGTGAGGGTTCATTGCAGTGGGTCTGGAACCGGCCTGGGCTCTTGCTGAAGTGAGAGCTGTACCTGCACAGCACGGGCCCTGGGCAAGGCATGAGGGGTGTTCGCTTGTGACCGTGGGTCCAAGGCCAGTTTCAGGGTGGCTGGTATCAGGTTGTCAGCATCACTTATTGGTGATCCGGAGACTGATGACCTATCTCTGGTCTCAGGGAGGCCCTGGAGCTGGTCATATGGCAGGTTGTGCCTCCATGCCCAGCAGGGTGTGAGAAGCCCTGACCTACACCCCACGGTTCTGACACCTTACCTATAAACATCACTAGTTCCTGATCTGAGAGAAGCAGCGCATCCAATATGATTGTGCTGTATCAGTAAAACCACCAAGGCTGTCACTGGGCCTCTCCAGACCCCTGCTACGAGGCAGCCTTTGCATATCCTCGTTTTAATGCCGTTACTATCTTGTATCTTTTCCCTGCGTAAACCTTAGATGAGTCAGCATTGCCATTTAGGGTCCTGTGAGCTTTGCTTGCAATGGAACCCAGTCTCACCGCCACCATTAGTGCAATGTGCCTTAAAACCTGCTTCCTGTGGCCAGGGTGCTGTGCTCAGCTCGGTGAACACAGAGGTGGGTAAAATTCTATTCTCTATCCTCCCAGGAGAGCTGCAGTTCTCAACCTTAGCTACACTGGTATCACCTGCACAGCTTTAAAACCTGCTGAGGCCTGGGCTCCATCCCCAGGTGTTCCAGTATAATACTGCTGGTCTGGGGGTGTGGCCTTGGCATTGAGATATTTAAGAACTCCCCAGGTGGTTCTAATACACGGCTGAAGGTGGGAACCATGCAGACAGCGAACACACAGCGGCAGCGGTATCACAGTCAGGGGCTGAGAATGGAACTAGGCCACTGCTGATGTCAGGGACCTTTACAAACTCCTGCCCCAGGGAACGATTGGTGTTCAACTTCCTACTCAGGCTACTGGCCGGCTTTGGAAGACTTACATCTTTGAGGCACTGGTTGCCTTCCAGATGAGGGTCCAGGAAGAAGGGCAACATCAACCCCAAAGAAAACTTGTCATCTGCAAGGGTGGAGTTTCTGATCTCATCACCCCTGGGTGAGGGGACACTTGGAAACAGGAGACCACATTTTTATGCCTCTTGTAACATACACTAGGGACAAAGTCTAATGGCAGACACATATAAGAGAGTCCTGCAAGTAAGTGATGGCTTCCAAAATCCAAAGCCCTTCAGCTGTTTTTCCCATCACAGCTCTGTGTCCTGCATGTTTGCTGTTGACCTTGAGCAAGGCATTCTATCTCTGCAAGCTGTGCTGTGATTCTTGCATTGTGGTGGCATCAGGATCCCACTCTCTTGTATTGCTGTAGTCACCAGGGCCTCACAACTTTTGAATTGTGCTGATCCCCAGAATAAACTGAGCTCTAGCCAGACAAGAACCAAGGAAAATTTTGGGCAGAGTTGGGGCTCATACATTCTCCAACCAGCAAGGATTCAATCACTGGCCCGTAAGCTACCACAAGCACAATGACCCTTACTCATGGAAAGTAAGCCATGTGCTGGTTTCTAAGCAGCTCTTCCATTGTAGGCTTTCTGCCAGGAAGAGAGGAAAAACAAGAGAAGGTAAAGTACAAAGAACTGCAAAGCCTAGAGTCTTTGTGGACCATTAGATGGGCATAACTTACAGGAACCCCAACAGATCCATTGCTGCTCTCTGAGGAGGAGTCATAGTCCAACAAGCCCCCAGACCCTTTGCACATCTGCTTCCCCTTCAGAATGTGAGGCAGCATCTCAGGGGTGACTTTGGGTAGTTTGTTTCATTTCTCTGGGGCTCAGCTTTCTCGCCTATAATATAGGCAGAGTAGGGGATCAGTGATCTCTAGAACTGAATGCACACTGGACCTTGAAGTTGGCAACCAGGGAAGTGATTGGGTGATGTAGTCAGATTTGAGGTTAGAATCTCAGAGGGAGATCCGTGACAGCCACTCTCAGCCCCAACACTCCAATTCTACTTTTTAACCTCTGTACTCCCAGTTAACACAAGGTCTCAACCAGGAGGGGAGGGCTCCAGGCTTAAGTCAGAAGGGGATTTGAGGGAGGAAGCTTCTCCCGACTTGGACTTGGCCAGGTTTGCTGGTTTGGGTTCCCCATGCCTGGTGCCTACTCCTCAATCCTGCCCCTCCTCCTGCCCTGAGGGTGACTTCTCAGCTACAGATTCCCAAAGGCCAGATCCAGGGCTCATGCGTAGCCCTGGAAAACACTCAGAAACCTATTTTTAATCAGCTTTAAAACTAGTTACTTACACACACACACACACACACCCCAGCCCGATGTTTTTAAATGACTTATTGAACAAATAGGTCTGGATTTTTTTGCTTTTTATTCCTTGGTTGTGTTTGTCCTGCAGGCAACACATTCTTCTCTTCTCCTCTACTCTCTCTTCTCCCTTTCACCTCTCTCTTTTTCTTACCTTTTTCCCCTCTCTTCTCAGACTGCGTGTCCCCTTCCTCCAGGGGGAGAAAGAAACTCATTCTAATTATCTTCTGAAAAAATGATTCTCATTGATTTCACTTTCTTCACATTCTGAATTTGAACTTGAATAATCCTGAAGTTCTCCAGTCTAGAAAAAACTTATTTCTCTATAAACTGCTGTGTTGTTAGAAAATCGTACCCTTTGGAGCCGAAGGCTGGGCTTGGAAAGGGCTGACCCCACCTCCTGCACCACCGCGTCCCAGTGGAGGAACCCCTCATTCAGCAGACACACAGGGCCCCTGCTCTGTGCCGGGCGCTGCTCTGCTCTTCATACCAGAAGTGCAGCCGCGAACACGACGGACACAAACCCCTGTGCTCGGGGAGCTGCCACGCTCCTGCGGGAGAAGGGGGCGTAGCACTAGTGCGTAGAGAGAAGCCCTTCCACTGCTGAGTGGAGATGAGAAGTTGTGTATCTGGGAAACGAATGAGAGGAACTTTTAGAAAAAGCACACA
>CM052447.1:2033611-2094659 GCA_028533085.1 Varecia variegata | reverse complement strand
GATTTCCTATTTCTGGTAGTATCATAAGGTTTCTTTGAAAAATAACTTTATTTAAATGAAAAGGTGAGTTGTTTAAAAATACGTATATTGAGTTGAAGAGTGTAAAGGGTGAGTGAGGGCTGGCGAGAGTCGGGGCGTGGGACTAGCCTGGGGGGACGTGGGAAGCTCTGCCCGGAGCCCCGCGGAGCCCGCGCGCACGATGGCACTTGCTAAGAGAGCTGCGCGCCGGCCAGGGGTCAGCAGAGGCCACAGGGAAACATAGATGCTGTTGTTAGGGACGGCGATGGCATCATAGCAGACTTTTCTCCCTATGACATCATGCAGTTGTTTTTGGTAATTTTTCAAAAAGTGATTTGGTGAGGAAAGGAAAAACAGAGATGGTTAAGTTCAATGGGCAAGGAAAGGTTTTGTTTAGTTTTGTTTCCTTTATTGTGAACAACAGAGGCTTGGCCAGGATGAAAGGATGAGAGGGGAGATTCAGTAGTGAGGCGGACTTGTATTCATTCGTTCATTCACTCATTCATTCCACAATATGTGTTAAGCGCCTCCTGTGTGCCAGGAACCGTGCAGGGTGCTGGACATACAGCAGTGAACAAAAACAGAAGCCCCTTTCATGGCGTTTGCATTTGAATGGGGGGACAGCAAAAAATCAGTAAATACGTATATTCTGGGTCCCGTGGTAGAACGTGGCATGAGAGTGCTGGGGCCGGGGGAGCTGCCGTTCTTGGTGGTGGTCAGGGACAGCCTTGCTGCTGGCAGTGTTTGAGCAAGGCCTGAATGAGAGGAGAGAGGGAGCCATGGGAGATCTGGAAGGAGAGTGCCCCAGGTGGAGGGAACAGCAGGTTCAAAGGCCCTGAGGCCGGCGGGGTTTGGTGTGATGGAGGAACAGCCAAGCGTGGCTGGCGTGGACTGAGTTGGGGAACAGCAGGGGAGAATGAGTGGGGTGGTGGATTGGGGCCACGCGGGGCCTCATAAGATGGCGTAAGGGCTTTGGGTTTTATTCCGCATGGAATGGAGACCCACTCGAGGGTTTGCAACAGACACGTGTCAATGTTTGACTGAGGTTTTATGTGGGTATTGTGTTAAGAGAAGATTTTGGGGGCAAGAGACCAGTGAGGAAGTGATTGCAATAGTCCCAACCAGAGATCCCAGTGGCTCGGACCAGGGCGGTAGTTGTTGAAGACAAACATTAAAAAAACAAGAAAGCAGATGGAACTAATGGTGAACAGCACAGGGCTGCGGAAGGCAGGAGGATAGGAGATGAAGGGGACAGGGGAAAGGAATAGAGGAATTGGCTGGGAAAGGGAGGTCGAGTGCCATTCCCCTGGGGAAGAAGGAGATGCAGCCATGAGGAACAGAGACAGAGTGGAGGAGGTGAGGGAAAGCGAGAAGAGTCACCCCGGGGAACAGGACCCAGGCTTTTCTGGGAATAGAGGCTGGGGAGGGGAGATCCACAGGCAGAGGGGGAGCTAGAGCCATCTGTCCTCCCTACATTGTCAGCTCCACAAGGCGCGTCCTTGTCTGCCGGGGTCGCCTCTGCCAACTGAACCTGAGCGCAGGGCCGGGCTTACAGCGGGCACTCAAATAATTTTTGAATTAGCGAATGGATGAAAGAGATAAAAGGATGAATATAAGTAGTTGAATGGGTAGAAGGATGGATGGAAGGAAGAATGGGTGGAAGAAAGGATGGATGGGTGGAAGGGTATATGGATAGAAGGATGGAAGGATCATACGCTAGAATAGGAGTCAGTCACAACTCCTGGGCTATATAGTTCAAGGTTACCCATCCCCCAGCTTGATTGACATGTAATTGGCAATTAAAAATTGTATGTATTTAAAGTGTAGAACTTGATGATTTGATATATGTATGTAAACTGTGAAATAATTACCACAACCAGTGTAATTAACATATCCATCACCTCATACAGTTAGTTATCTTTGTGTGTGTGTGCAGGGGGAGAACACTTAAGATCTACCTTCTCAGCAAATTTCAAGTATAAAAGATAGCACTGTTAACTATAGTCACCACGCTGTACATTAAATCTGCAGAATTTATTCATCCTGCACAAGTGAAACTTTGTACCCCTTTGACCAACATCTCCCTCATTTCTCCCCTGACCCTAGTCTCTGGGAACCACCTTTTTAACTCTCTGCTTCCATGAGTTTGACTGTTTTAGACCCCACAGAAAGTGAGATCATCCAGTGTTTGTCTTTCTGCCATGCTAAGAGAAAGAAGCCAACATGACTTTTAAATAAAGGAATGATGAAAGAATAAAAAAGTTTTGAATAGTGCATTGGGGGATAAAAGATTTGAATCAGATTTGAACACCTAACTGATAGGTCAGAGTTTCCTTGGGGGACCAGAATTAGAGAAGGAGTTGGTGTTCTGAAGGGATGTCTTCATCAAGCTGCCCAGCTGGCAAAGGCAGTTCTCCATCCAATATGGGGTTGGGAAAATTGCACTGTTCTAGGAGTTAGGGAATCTGGGTTCAAGCAAAGCGGTTGTTCTCCTTAGGCAGGTACAGAGGACGGAGATCAGTCCCAGGGAAAACAGACTGGAGAGACAGGTTGGCAGCCAATTTGAGCTGTGCTCCATGCTCGGGCAGAATCAAAGTTTTCAACAGAAATTGAGTCATATAACATACAATCTTTCTCTCTCATACACTCAAACTTATTTTTTTATGTTTCTTATTCCTTCTTGATGCTCCTAGGCAACGAAGCTAATCTGATAGGTTATTTCATACTAAAGTGTTAGTGGCTATTGGGAATCAGCCATTCCACTGCCTTCTACCAATTTATAGTCATGGAAACTAAGATCCACAGAGGGGAAGTGACTTGATCAAACTAGAATGGACAGCAGGGTCACGAAGGGCTGCTTAGAGGGGATGACACTTGGGCCGAGTCTGGAAGGAACGGTGGGTGTTAATGAGTGGAGGAGGACAAGGGGACCGCAGGCAGAGGGGGCAGCGTGAATGAAGGCCTGGGATTTAGGGCCCTTCAAGCAGTTCTGGATGCATGAAGCGGGGAAAAGGTAAAGACTTGGAAAAAGGTAGGGTGGAGAGGTGAGATGTGCCAAGTCACAGATGACCTTGTGTGCTGAGCTAAGGAATTTGCACTTGATCCTGTAAGCAAAGGGAACCCCTGAGGAATTTGGAGCCGATCATATTTGGGGAAGTAAAGTGTAAGGAAAAAAGTAAAGTGTAAGTCAAAAGCATAGACTGTGGAGCCAGACTGTCTGGGTCGCCCAAATCCTGCCTCTGACACTGATTGGCTGAGTGACTTTGGGTAAGTTACTTCACCCCTGTGGGCCTCAGTTTCCCATCTGTAAAATGGTACCTTTGTCATGAAGGTTGTTGTAAAGTAGTGGATGTTATGTAAGTGCTGTCGACCATGCCTAGCACACACTATGCACTCCGTGCTTCTATTCTAGCAGCTGTCATACTGGTATGGTGTCAGCATCATCATTATTACAGTTAGTCATGTTTTAAAAGATTTCTGTAACAGCCAATGTTTTTGAGTGGATGGCAGCAGGGTCAGACTGCAAATAGGAAGCCCCTGTGGGAATTACTGCGGCAATCCAGGGGGATGGACTAAGCTATGTCCTGCAGGCAAATCCAGCGCACACCTATTTTTGTAAATAAAGTTTTATTGGAACATGGCCACACCCATTCATTTACACACTGGCTCCTGTGGCTTTCACACTACAGCAGTAGAAATGCGGAATTGCAATGGAGACTGTATGACCCTCAAAGCTGAAAATATTCACTATCTGGCCCTTTGCAGAAAAAGTCTGTTGACCCTTCAGGCCAGGGGACAGTCCGGCTTTGGGGCAGGGGCTCCCTTTTGCCCTCCTCCAGCCCTTTGAGGAAGGGGCTGTCTCCCCTCGCTAGGTCCAAGCTCCACCTGGCTCCGGGTTGCCAGCAGGGTCACCCAGAACAGACGGGGGACATGTTGAGATTCTCCCAACTCCATTTCCTCCCTGATTAGTTTGTGCTGCTTATTGTTCTTTTGTAAATTAATTCTTGCATCTTCACATCTATAAAGGAAAAAAATATTGAGAGCAGCCCGTGACCTTTCTGGCAGTTTTCAATTTCTTTCCTCTTCATTTTTAGCTTTCATTACCCCCAGGATAGCGTCTAATTATTTCTTGAATAATCACGTCTCCTGGGCGCTGAGGAAATTTGAGAAGTTTGCTCCCTATTATGTCTTCCAAATTAGTTTCTCTTCAATTTTGGTGCACTTTCTTTTGTCTTTCCATCTTGGTTCAGCCAAAAATAGTTTGTCAAATTGAGCGCTAAATTCTTCAGGATTTCGTTCACTTCAATTAACTTTCCTCAAGACTCTCTTTGGTTTTATAAATGAGGTCTCTGTTCCTCGGGATCTCAGTCCAAGGCCACTGGACTGCCTTTTCACGCCAGCCCAGCCTGGAGCACCTCGAGCTCCTCTTGTCTTCACCTTCATATGGGGGCTGCCTGGGGTGGGGGGGATGGTGTGAGAGGGCAGGGAAGGGTGGGGCAAGGTGTGCAAAGGGGCAGAGAATCTGGTGTATCTGGACTCTGTTACTTATAAGCTTAGGGAGGCTGGGCAAGCTGACCTTAGTTTTCCTCACCTGCAAAATGGGAGGAGATGCCTGTGGCCCTGAGAAACATACCCACGAGAGTTACCTGCATTTTAACGCTGGGGGCCTGGTAGAAGGCATGAGGGGAATAACACCACCTCTTTGATGTTTCTGGATGATCAAAGCCACTCTCAAATTCTGGAAGTTCAATGACTGAGCCCTTAGCACTAGCTTAATTTACAAGAGTAGTTTGGAAAGCAATTGACAATGCTTTATTATGATCATAATAATATCACCTGTATAGCAAACATTTCTCAGCTTATGGATGGCCTGCATGCTCATGCTGTTATTTCACAGCCTCCTGGCACCCTATGGGGTAGGCTGAGCCTACCCCATATTACAGATGAGGAAACCGAAGCCCTGAGAGGTTAAGTGATTTGCCTGAGGTCACACAGCTAACGAGGGGCAGAGTCACTTAAAACACCAGATCGCACCTTGGGCATGGCACATGCCCTATCCTTCCTTTGTTAGCTTGTCTGCAGTGTCCAAGTGGAGAGGACTGTCTCCTTCATGACCCTTTCGATGGGTGTGTAATATCCCAACAGTCCGAAAGCCAGGCTTGGCCCAGTCTGAACTAGGAGTCTGGTGGAGAGGCCCCACGGAACGTGAGGGTCCAGTCCTGCCGCGCTGGTGGACAACAGGGCCCGGGGTGCGTTCATCTGGGCGTCCCGGCTGCCAGCACGTGCCAGCACCTCCAGGAATGGAGGGGACTGGATGTGAAGCTTGGTCCTGCCCCTGTCTAGCTGGGTGGCCTCTAACAAGGCCCCCAAACCCCTCCGAGGCTCGGGCTCCTCATTTTTAAATGGGGGACATCATACACCTTCCACAGTGTGGGGACCGGGTTCAGATGAGAGAACATGAGGACACACCTGGAGCCTGGGCTGTCCTCTGTCAGGTGCTGGATGAACCAGCACCCACACCCCACCCCGTCTCTGCTCTCCTCCCCTTCTTCTCTCTTACCCTTCCCCCCGCCTGAAATTCCACCTTCAAACCTTATTTCCTACAACTCGTTTTGGCCAGTTGACTAGGAGTTTTCATGAGAGCAAGTATTTAAAAACGAAGAGGAGTGACCGAGGACTGGGACAGGACCCCTCGGCGGGAGGGGCGGGGAGAGCGGAGGCTGCAGAAGACAAGATCCCTCCACACTAGCCCTGTTGGTGGTGCAGCTTTCTCTCTTTCTCCTTTTTAAATGTAAAGCCATTTATAAAGTACAGCTAAAGAGGAGAGATGTGCATAAACTGTTTCTTGATAGAAACCTTAAAAGCAATTTTTCTCAAGGAAGTGTCTTTTTCTCCAAGATTCGTGTTGACAACCCAAAGACGCTGTAAGGCCAGGAGGCCCAAGCTCGGATCCTGGCTCGGCCTTGTCCTAGCTCTGGCCCTGGAGCAATCACTTTTCCTCTCTGTGCCTCAGTTTCCTCATCTGTAAAGTGGGGGTGGTGGGAGTTCCTGGATCATAGGGCAGTGTGACGAATAATTATCATTAATTTTATTTTAATTATTTTTATTATGACTATATTTTACTTTTAATAACTATTAATAATATAAATATACATAAAATATATACTGCATAATAATATACAATACAGAAATAAAATATATATTATGTAATGTATATAAATAATAAAAATATTAAAAGACCGGTTGGGAACAGTCCTTCTACCTAATACAAATGAGCAGACCCAGAGTGGCAAGAACCAGGCACTGAGACGTCGTTTTCAGGCTGCTTTCATTTAACAACAGAGCAGCCCCCCGTCCCGTGACCACTCCATCCCCACAGTCATCACTGTGAACGGGTGCCTGACACTCCATTGCGTTCCCCGAGACCTTCTGAGTCCCCCCAGGGCTTCCCTCTGGGACCGCAAGTCCCTCCATTGAACTCTTGAGTTTATGAAGATTGAAAAATCAGGTGTGAGGAAGTGTTGTCAGCTGAGGAGGGACAGAGGCAGCCTGGGTCATCACAGAGCCCTAAAGGCCATCACGGTTCCCAGGGCCAGGCACAGGGTTGGGGACACGGGGGCACGGGGGGCCGAGAATAGCAGCCACTGCCTGGCTGCTGTGGTGGTGCCGGCAGCACTGGGTGGCAGGCTTGTCCTGCTTTTAAGGACACCAGTGTCCGCCACAGCACCTCCTAGAGCAAGCCTGGAGAAGGCTGCGCTGGGTCGGACACTGCCCCTCCCCTCCCACGCCTGCCCCTGCCCTGCTGGGCTGGAGCCCCACTTGGGCTGGGTGGGGAAATCCAGCCGCCTCTTGCAGGCCTCTTGGAGCATGCTGGGCCCTCTGCTCTGGAAGAGTCAAGAGTTGGTGACTTCCCATTCCTGTCTGTCCTCCAGGACGCTCGCGGCAGTGACAGCACCCTTCTCCCTGAGAGCTCTGCTGGCTTTTGCCAGAAGCTGACAACCCACCAGCAGAGCCTGTGACCCCAGCCCTGGCCCTGTCTCCACCCCATCTCTTGCATCAGCCCTGCCCTAGCCCATCCCGGCTGGGTGGGACCACGGCAGTAGCCTAGCTCCATAAGGCACGCGGGTGGGGCTTGAAAAGGTTTTGGGACCAGCCCTGGCCCCCAGACAGTCTCCCACCCCACTCTGGAGACTAAGCTTTTGCTCCAAGATCCTACCCTGAGGCCCGCCTGGGGCCCTGCCTCAGCCTGCAGTCTCCTTCCAGGGACACCCCCAGGTCCCTTGCAACAGTCGCGCACGTTGCTGCCGGCCCCCAAGCTCCAACCCTCGGCCTGTACTCCATCGCCGTGGGACCCTTCTTCCAGGAGCCACTCCACCTGCAGGGAGCCTGAGCTGAGCCGTGGGTAAGTGACTGCCCATCACCTGGAGTCACAAGGACTTGGGATCCTGGCCAGCCCGCCTCAGTGCTGTGTGACCTTGCGTGGGTCAGTCTCCTGTCTTAGCTGAGCCATCATCGTTAAAAAGAGGCCATTAATCCCCACCTCGCAGGGTGGGTTCAAGGTTCAATGCAAAAGCGCCCAGCTAGTTCACGTAACCTCCTGCATCAGTGAGAGCATCCACCCACTCACTCATTCATTCAGCATTTTTTTTAGCATTTCCCCGGACCCAGCACGGTGGGAACAATGGTGGGCAAAGGCCAGACCTGGCCCCGCCTTCATGGTCTTTACCTTCTGGCGAGAGGGACACATGGACAGGCAGCAGGTATGGAAACTGAGGGCAGTGCCTGGCTCTAGGAACAACAAAGCAGCCAGTGGGGAGAGGGGTGGGAGGCATGAATGAGGCGGGAAACAGCCGTGCACCTCTCTGGGTGGAAGGCACTGCCGTGCAAAGGCCCCGAGACAGGACAGTGCCCGGCGTGCCTGAGGGACATCAGCAAGGAGGCCAGCGCCTTGCAGACAGAGCGAGAGGAGAACGGGAAGGCAGGGCGGAGAGGTTGGCCAGGGCTGCACTGCAAGGGAAGCTTTGTTTTGCTCCAGGTGGGTGGAGGCCAGCGGACGGCGGAGAGTGGCTGTAGGTGATCGATTTACATCCAGGGGCTCGTGCTGACCACGGAGTGCCTGTCACTGGCCTGTGGCACAGTCAGTGAGAGCTCCGCCTGGCCAACATGGGGGCTGGGGAGGGCGTAGGACGATCATCTGATTATAACAGGACACGGGCCTCTGCCAGGTGTGGGCCTGGAACTGGGAAATCACCAAGGGGGGAGGGGAAACAGACGAGCTCCCCAGGGTCCTGAGCCCAGAGGCTGTGCCCAGGAGGCCCAGCCTGCCACCTCCCAGCCCAAGAGCTTCCCTGCACCCTGGCCCAGCCAGATGGGGTAGTCAGGAGAGCAAGGCGAAGGCTGAAGGCTTCCAACGCCCAGGGCCTGCGAGCAGGTGGCTTCCAGTCTCCAGGTTCGAATCCTAGGGCAGCTCAGCTTCAGTGAGGAGCCTGAGGATAGGGAGGGAGGAGGAGGGCAGATGGGAGGAGGAAGGTGAGAAGGAGGGGGAGGAGGAGGAAAGAGGGAGAGGGAAGAAAGGAGGAAGGGCAGGAGGAGGGCGGCATCACGGCCTCCATTTGCTGGAACAAAATACCAGATTCCATGCACGACTTGTGCTCAGGGGAAACTATGTCAAAACCCTTCTGGACCCATCAGTATTAGACGCCCACAAGTTTTCAGAGCTGGAAACCAAGTAGTTTCAGAACAAAACTGTCCTAGTTCTGTAATTGGCTCCCAAGGCCCTGCTCAACGATTATTAAAATACTGGCACGGAATCTGCGAGAGCAATTGCTCCAGGCCCTATATTTATCACTTGCGTCGGTGAGACAAGCAGAGGCCTTTCCATGGAGCATCAGCGATGGTTCGCTTCAAGGTCAGACAATGAACTTTCTTAAGGAAGATTCAGATTTGCAAAGGGAATAGGGACCGAGATTGGGCGTCCCTCGCTCAATGGAAACTTGCAGCACGGAACTCCGGGCTGGGATGTCGTGAGTCTGACTTACATCGTTTCTCTGAACGGTGGTTCTTAAGGTGAGGTCCCTGGACCCGCTCTATCCCAAAGTGTACAGGGAGGCTAAGGAGACCCATGGAACCACTGGCCCCGCAACGCAGTCTGCCTGGGCTGCTGGCATGTTTCTAGGTCAGAGGTTCTCTCAGTGCGAGGCCGGCAGTAGCCTCGCCTGGAAACTTTTTAGAAAGGCAAATTCTCAGGCGCCACCTTGGACCAGCTGAGTCAGAAACTCCTGTAGTGTGGGCCAGTGACCTATGTTCTCACGAGCCCTCCAGGTGATTCCAACTCGAGCTCAAGTTTGATGCACGGGAAAGCCATGCGCTATAGTAGGAGACGGCGGCTGAGAGTGGCGGCTTGGGACACTGACCTGGGTCCCAGTCCCAGTTCAGCCACTCAGGAGCTGCGTGAGCCTGGGCAAGTCCCTCAACCTCTCTAAGCTTCTATTCCCCCGTCTCTGAACTGGAGATGATAAAACCTTGAGATACTGGGGAACGTTTAATTTAGTGACCACGACAGATAGGGTCACAGTCTTGATCAAATAACAGTCATAAAGATGAGGAGGAGGATAACGTTTTTGAGGAGGGGAGTGGCGAGAACAGAAGTGGGGGTTAGAAAGACACCTCTGCCAGATGACTTGAACACCTGGCAGAGTCACCAGGGAATAGGGTCGCAGCTGAGCAGCAGCAGTAGAAAGGAGGAGAGCCACCAAAAAGCCACCAGAGGGCCACCGGAGGCCAAGTGGACAGGACTGGCAAATGATTCGATTCATGCCACAAACATTCACTGAGCACCACAGTGCATCGGGCCCTGCTCTGGACACTGCAGACACAGACGACAGATCCCTGCCCTCAGGGGCTCAGGCGCTTGCAGGAAATGAAGTCAGCTAACAAGCAAGTGCATAAAGGCACATGACCAGTGCCGTGAAGAAGGCTGGACAGGGTGGTGGGTTAGCGAGTGACATAGGGTCGGGAAGGCGGTCAGAAGAGGTGACATTAAGCAGAGACCCGAAGGAGGATGCGGCAGCAGGGGCAGACCCAGGGGGAGAGCACACAGAAAGAGGGTAAAGCCACTGCAGAGGCCCGGGCACAGCAGCAGGCTTGGTGTGCGAGAGGGACAGGAGGAGTGTGGGGCCTGCAGAGAGGACCTGCGTGCGTCCAGGGCACCGGAGGGTCTCAGCTGTCCGGGACTCCACTTCGTCTGCCAAACGGACTCCACCAGAGCTGCTGTGAGGAGGTGACGACGCAGTGAGTGCTGCTACGTCTGGCACACAGTGGGCGCAGGAGAATGTTCACTGGGGCCCTGCCACAGCCAGCGCAACGCCCGCCATGGCATCCCACGAGGATTCCAGCCGTGTGTCAAACACAAAAGCAGCCTGAGCGTTGGAAAGAACAGTTCTGGTGACTGTAGACCCGTATCAGGCATTTTGTTTCAAGCAACAGATAATGACAGAGTGTCCAGTCCGGGAGATGCACTTGGGGAACACAGAAGGGACAGGCCCCCGTTCCAGTGCAAGCCCGGGCCCTGCCGTGGAGCAGCTGTGTGGTCCAGGGAAGTTCCAGCCCCCCAGCACAGCAGCCTCCTCTGAAGGGAGGAGGCTGTCCAACAGCACCTAGGCATTGGGGAGTGTTTGTGAAGTCAAGGCAGCCAGGACGTGCGAGGCGATGGGACACAGAGATGACCTTTGACGGGAGTGAGGACCTCCAGTGGGTGAACAGCAGGGAGGGTGGGGCTACGGATGCAGATTCAGTGACGGGAAATGACTGGCCCAATTCCCTCCTTCTTAAATTCACTGCACCTTGGTTTCCTCCGCTGTAAAATGGGTATAACCTCAGTACTCAGGGCCGTGGGCAGCTGTGGGGATCAGACGGGGAAACGTTGTACAATTTGTAGCATAATGCCTGGAACAAACTAAGCACTCGCTCAATGGTAGCTGCTGTTATTAATGTCAATATCAATACCGCCATCACTGTTATCAGTACTAGTACCCTCGGGGGAAGCTGTGCCTTGGAGGTTCCTGGAGGGACCCACCGAGCTGAGCTGCGATGCCTCTGGCCAGGTGCAAGACCCTGGGAGGACAGCCCTTTGTCTGCCAGGCCTAGACAGAGTGGGAAGTCCCAGAGGAGAGGGCAGGGAGGCTCCAGCCACGAGGACAGAGGCACAGAGCTTTGCAGAACTCCAGGCCTGTGGCAGCAGGGAACAAAAAGGAGCTGAATGGTGGTCACCTCCTCCTGGAAGCCTTCCTAGATCATTTTAGGTGCTCCCAGAGCCCCTTGCACTTACCTTTAGGGGACACAGATCCTGCTGATGTGTGATAGTCTGTCCCTCCTGCAGACTGAGAGCTCCTTGACGCTAAAGCCTGGGATCGATCTATGTACACCTAGGGTCACGCTCAGGACCTGGCATTTGGTGAGTGCTTGAATGAACAAACGGATGAATAAAATTAAAAACAAATGTCTAAATGACTATGAGTAAATGGTTTGTCCACGCGGAAGTAAATTTGGGGGAGGGGAGAGAGTCTCTGGCGTCCTGAGAACTTGGCCTGAGACAGCCGCACCTCTTTCGTTGGACACAAGGGGGCGTCGTCACCGCAAAGCTCGGCTTGCGGAGGCCGCAGGGATCAGCCCCCGCCTTGGTAAAACTGACCCGATGGTTCAGTCAGAAGCGACTCGGTCCTTCTAGGGCGCAGATCAGCCTCCCGTTAGACCCAGGTAGTGGATTACAAGAGTAAGAGCTTGCTAACGGCGACAATCTGGTGACTGCAGAGGTGGTGGGCTCGGCGCTGCTGCAGGCGTGCCAGCAGGGGTAGCCGCAAGCCCAGATCTCTGGGGTCCACACAGGCCTCTCCGCGAAGCGCCTGTGGCCGCCGGTCCCCTCACCGCCTCCGGGGGCCGCTGGCGCTGTCCTCGCTCTGTTGTGCGAGGAACCCCGGGAGCTTCCCCCACACCTACCTCTTCCGAGAGTTCCCTCCTTTTCCCACGAGCAGCACCTTCATCAGATAACACCTGAGAAAGTGCTCCCCGAGGCAGCTCTGGGATTTTATAATTTCAACCTTACAGAAAGTTGCAGCAGGAGTAGGAAGAGTTTTCTTCTCCCCAAAGCATCTGAAAGTCAATTACTAACATGACACTCCATCGCCTCCCAATAGTTTGTGTGTATTTCTTACAAATAAGGACATTCTCTACTTAACGACAGGCACCAAAATCAGGAAATTCACGTCAATGCATATAACCATTTAATCTGCATTGTAACCATTTAATCCTCTTTAAAAGTTTCATCAACGATCCCAATAATGCCCTTTAGAGCAAGGGATCCGGTCTTGAATCATACGTTTGTAAGAATGAGACACACATGCAGTTGGGGTTTTATGTGGGGGGCCACTCACATCTCAGAGAGGCACTGTGAAATCAGTGTGTGCCCTTAGAGCTCAGCTACAGATAAAGTGCCTGGGCTGCAGTGAGGCTCAATAATTGATAGCCGCTGATGTGCTTCTGCGGTTCAAATGGTAGAATGAGTTTGGGAAATGCTGCATTCCAGAGCACTCTTGGAGATTCTTAATGCCGGCTAGGATAACACAGACCCTGGTAATGCAGACTCATATTTTGCTTCTGGAAGATGAAGTATGAACCTTCCTTATCTTTGAACTCTCCACAGTGCCAATAGCTCAGGGCTTGTTACATCATAGATGCATAGTAAATGCTAAACAGATCACATCCGTCCTCCAACCTGGCTATCCCCACTCACAAATCCCTCCTCCCCTTCCTTTTCCCACTTTTATGCATGGCCCTTTCTCCCAGTTCCTCTGGCTCAAACTCTCTGCTCCATCTCCTCTGTTCTTGATGGTCTGCCTTTCACTCCCACCTCTGGGGTCTCTCAAACTGCATCTCTATCTGGAAGCCAAGGCCTCCTTCACCCCATGCCTGGACCTCTCATAGGGTCTCTGTCTCCAGTCTGCAGCCCACCCCCAGGCATTCCATGCTACACTCCAAACTCTTCAGTGAAACTACTGCCTGCCCAAGTCCATGCCAGCTCCTCAGCCTGGCATTCAGGATCCACAACTTGCCACCCTATGGGGTAGTCTTGTCCCCATGTAGAACCCCAAATCCACATTTTAACCAACTTGCCCTGGGGAATCCTGCTTAACTGCAGGGTATTAATAAAGCCACCCCAAGCATTTTTAGATTAGTATTTAATGGTATATCCTTTTCTATCCTTTCTCTTGAAACCTAATTATATCTTTATATTCAAAGTGGGTTTATTGTAGACAGCATATAATTGAGTCTTGCTTTTTTATCCAGTCTGACAACATCTGCCTTTTAACTGGGGTATTGATATCATTTTAAATTAATATGAATATTGATATTAATATGATGTGGTTTAAATCTACCACCTGGCTACTTGCTTTCTACCTATCCTTTCTAGTTTTTGCTCATTTTCCCCTCCTTTTCTGCCTTTTTTGGACCGAGTATGTTTTTATGATTTTATTTTATCTTCCTTAATAATTTATTATATACCCAATGTTTTAGTAGTTTTTGTTTTGCTTTAGGGTTTATACCCTACACCTTTAAACTTATCACAGTCTACATTCAAGTCATATTAGGGAAATCTTACAGTTATCACTGTGGCATGCAGGCACTCTGCAACAGAATACTGCATTTTACCTCTCTCAGCTTTTGTCTCATTGCTGCCTTGCATTTTACTTCTACTTGTATTATAAACCCCACAATAAGTTATTATTTTTTAGGCAGTTAATTATCTTTTAAAGAGATTTTAAAAGAATATTTTTATTAACCCGTATATTAATTACTTCCAGCACTCCTCATTCTATTTTATATATCCATATTTTTTATCTACTTATAATTTTCCTTCTGCCTAAAGGAATTTCTTTAATATTTTTTGAGGTATTGGTCTATTTATGATGAAGAACTTCAGCTTTTGTGTGCCTGGAAAAGTCTTTATTTCACCTTCATTTAAAAAAATTAATAGCTTAAGATATAATTTTTATATCATAAAATCTCTGTTTTAAATTATATACTTCAGTATGCAATTCAACCATCACCACTATCTAATTTTAGAACATTTTTATCTCCCCAAAAAGAAGCCCCATAACCATTTCACTGTCATTCACTCCTCATTCCATTTCTCCCTAAGCCTTAGGCAACCTCTAATCTACTTTCTATCTCTATAGATTTGCCTATTCTTGACATTTCATATAATTAGAGTCAAACACTATGTGACCTTTTGTGTCTGACTTTTTAAATTTAGCATGTTTTTGAGGTTTATCCATGTTGTATCTTATATTGGTACTTCATTCCTTTTTATAACTGAATAATATTCCATTGTATGGATATCTTAGTCTATTTTGTGTTGCTATAACAGAATACCCAAGGCTGGGTAATTTATAAACAATGGAAGTTTATTTGGCTTGCAGATCTGGAGGCTGGGAAGTCCAAGAGCGTAGCGCTGGCATCTGGCAAGGGCCTTCCTGTTGCATCATCCCATGGTGGAAGGCAGAAGGGCAAGAGAGCACAAGAGCAAGAGAACAAGAGGGAGCTGAACCTGCCTTTATAATAAACCCACTCTTGTGATAACTAACTCTCTCCTGTGATAATGATATTGATCCATTCACAAGGGCAGAGCTTTCATGACCTAATCACCTCTTATTAGGCCCCACCTCCTAACACTGTTGTATTGGGAACTAAGTTTCCAGCACATGAACTTTGGAGGACACATTTAAACCATAGCAAACGTGTTTATATCCATTTTGTTTATCCATTCTTCTGTTGATGAAGATATGGTTTGTTTTCACTCTTCGGCTATTGTGAATAATGCTGCTATGAACGTTCAAATACAAGCTTTTTTGTGGAAAATTTTTTTCAACTCTCTTGGGCTCTCTTCCATCTAGGAGTGGGATTGCTGGATCATACGGTAACTCTATGTTTACCCTTTTGAGTAACTACCAGACTGTTTTCCATAGCAGCTGCACCACTTCACAATCTGATCTGCAATGTATTAGGGTTTCAATTTCTACTCATCTTCACCAACTCTTGCTGTTTCTTCACTTTAAGCCTTGAAAGATATATTTACTATGTACGGAATTCTAGGTTGACAATTTTTTTCTTCCAGTTCTTTATAAATATTGTTCCACTTTCTTCTGGCTTTCATAGTTTCCAGGGAAAAGTCACCTGTTATTCTTTTTTTCCCCTTGATTCCCTGCACATAATCTGTACTTCTTCTCTGGTTGCTTTTAAGAGTTTCTTTTTATTACTAGTTTTAAGCAGTTTGATTATAGTGTCATTTTCTAATGTTTCTTGTGCTTGGGCTTGGTTGAGCTTCTTGAGTCTGAGGATTAATAGTTTTCATCAATTTTTTTAAAAAATGACCATTATTTCTTTAGATAATTTTTCAGTCCCTCTCACCTCTTCTTTTTACCACTCCATTATAGGGGCTTCAATTATACAAATATTAGGCCACTTGATTCACAACTCAAGTGTTTTTTCCTCCCTCTCCTCCTCCTCCTCCTTCTCTTCCTTCCCTCTTTCCACTCCTTATCCTCTCCCTCATCCTTTTCCTTCTTTTTCTCCTTGTATTTTATTTTGGATAGCTTTTATTGCTATTCTGGGTATAACTTACTATTCATATTAATACCATCCACATCCCAGACATTCTACTTTTAATCACTAGATGTTTGATTTGGGGCACTTTAAATGTTTTATCTCTCCCTTTTACATGCCTATGCTTTTCTTTACCTTCTTGAACATATTGAGTGTTTGTTTAATAGCTGCTTTAATATCATTCTACTAATTTTATCATCTGTGTCATTTCTGGAACTGTTTCAATTGAATGAGTTTATGCTCATTATGGGTCATGTTTTCTTGTTTATTTGCATGCCTGGCAATTTTTTTTAATATTTAGTATAAATTTTATGTTAGGTGATAGATTTCTTTGATGTTCTTTAAATATTTTGCACTTTGTCCTGAGATTCATTTAAATTACTAGGACACAGTTTGATACTCTCATGGCTTGCTTTTAAACTTTGTTATTTGGGAACAGAACATCCTTCAGTCTAGACTTAATTTGGCCCCATTAATGAGGAAATAGCCTTCCAAGCAGTCTAATTAATACCCTGTGTGTTAGGAGGTCTTCCCACTCTGGCTGGTGTGAATATAAACCAGTACAGGCTCTGTGAGCATTTTCGGAATTGTTCTTTCCACTCCTTTTCAGTGGTTCCTTCCCAAACCTTGGGTAGTTTCCTCATGTGCATGTGCTGATCAGTACTCAGCTTAGGACTTGAAGGGAATCTTTGATAGCTCTCTAGAACCCACTCTTTGTAGCATTCTACTCTCTGGTACTCTGCCTTGCAAATTGTAGCCTCTGTGAAATCTCAGTTCTGCCTCCTTAACGCAAGGAGACTACTGGTCACTGTTTTTGCTCCCTCTCTCTGTTCTGTGGCCTGAAAACTCTCACCAGAAAGTAGGAATGGGTATCATAGGGCTCTCTTCATTTGTTTCCATCCTTTCAGGGATCATGGTATGGTGCTCCTATTGTCCAATAACTAAAAACCATTATTTCAATACAATTTTTTAATGTTTTCTTTTTAGCTGTTTAAGGTGTGGGAGTGTGTGTATGTGTGTTAATCTGGTCCTTGTTGCTCTGTTGTGGCCAGAAGCAAAAGTCCCTATTATTTGTTATTAAATATTTATCACTTTGCTTGGTGAAACTGGATTCTCATTGTTTTAAATTTTTAACATGTTTCATTACTATCAAAATTAAACATTTTTTAAAGTATATACAAAGCCATTTGTAATGCCTGTTTTATCGGGTGTTCACATGTCCTTTGTTCATTTTTCTAGTGGGGATGCCTTGGTGTTTTCTTATTGATTTGTATCTGCTCTTTATATTTAAAGCTATGACCCTTTATCAATTTGTTGCAGAAAATTTCTTATTTGGCACTTTTAAAAATAAATTATTTTATTGCAATACACATATAGAAAAGTGCACAAATTAAGAGTGAATTACTTGATGCCTTACTATATAGTGAACATACCTCTGTGACCACCGAGGTCAATAGTTAGAGCCTTACCAGCTCCCCAGAAACCTCTCCTTGTGCCCGTGCTATTCATCACCCCTGCCTTCTTCCCCAAAGTTAACCAATAGCCCAGCCTCTAACAGTATTGACTAGATTTGCCTGTTTGAACTTTATAGAAATAGAATCATATGATGTATATCCTTTTGTGTGTGACTTCTTTAATTCAATATGAGTGTGAGATTTATTTGTATTGCTGCATGCAGTAATAATTAATCCTTTTTCATTGTGTGAATATATGACAATTATCTGTCTTATTGTTCATGTTATTACCAGTTTTGAGTTATTTTTAATAATACTGCTTTGTTTCATTTTTTACATTTAAATCTAAAGTACACCTGGCATTGATGTTTGCATATGGCATGAGGTAGGGGTCTGGGCTCCTTTTTTCCCCATATGAGTATTCAATTGATCCAACTCTATTTATTGAGTTTTATTCCATTCTGCTGGAATTTTTGCCTATATTTGTTTTAATATCACTGTTATGGGCTGAATGTTTGTGTCCCCCCTTCCCAAATTCACACGTTGAAACCCTATCTTCCAAAGTGATGCTTTAAGGATGTGTGGCCTTTAGGAAGTGATTGGGTCATAAGGGTGGCACCCTCATGAATTAGATTAGTGCCCTTATAAAAGAGCCTTCAGAGAGCTCTGTCACACCTTCTGCCATGTGAGAACACAGCGAGCAGACACTGTCTATGAGTCTGCATGTGAGCCCCACAGACACTGAATCTGCTAGCATCTTGCTCTTGGGCTTCTGAGCCTCCAGACCTGTGGCAAATAAATGTTTGTTGTTTAAACCTGTGGTCCCCAACCCCTGGGCTATGGACTGGACAATCCGTGATCTGTTAGGAAGCGGGCTGCACAGCAGGAGTGAGTGGCGGGTGAGCGAGCGAAGCATCATCTGTGTTTACAGCCGCTCCCCATCACTCACATCACTGCCTGAGCTCCGCCTCCTGTGGCAGCATTAGATTCTCATAGGAGCACGAACCCTGCTGTAAACTGCGCACTCGAGGGATCTAGGTTGTGCACTCCTTTTGCAAATCTAATGCCCGATGGTCTGAGGTGGTGATACTAGTGCTGGGGAGCGGCTGCAAATACAAATTAGTTGCAGGAAAACAAGCTCAGGGTTCTCACTGATTCTGCATTATAGTGAGTATTATTTCATTATATATTACAATGTAATAATAAGGTACACAATAAATGTAATGCACTTGAATCATCCTGAAACCATCACACACACACACACACACACACACACACACACACATACACACACACACACCCTGTCTGTGGAAAAATTGTTTTCCATGAAACCAGTCCCTGGTGCCAAAAAGTTGGGGACCTCTGGTTTAAACCACCCGGTCTATGGTATTTGCGCTGCAACAGGACTAACATAAAGGCATTGTTAATCACTGCAAGTTTATGATATCTAGTAGTGCACGTGTTCTGACCTTGATCTTTGCCTTTGCTCACTTTTGTTTCCCGTGATCACATCCTTTCCCCTCTAATATCCAGTTACACTGAGTTTTTGCTCCTGGTTCAATCTGTCATGGACTTGGTGATCAGTGTCTATTCCTTGCAAACCAAAACACTGGTAATCCAAGTCAAGGCAGGCGTGGATTCTCTGCTGCAGACGCTTGCCGTGCTCAGGCCTGGAATCTCCTGACCCACACTTCCCCACGTGCTTTTGCTTCTGCACTGAGACTCTGGGTATTGACAAGCCTGAGAATCTCACCCCTGCCACTAACCGCGAGGCTTCGGGCAAGTTGCTTCTCTTTCTGGACCTCTGTTTCCTCGTTTATAAAGTGGGAGTAGCCATAGTGTTTAACTCATAAGGTTCTTGTGAGGATTAAACGAGATTATGTGAAATGTTTAATACATGCAGTAATGACAGATGTCATCATCACCATCATTGTCCCGCAGCGCCCGTTGCCAGGAGAGGGCAGACCTCTGTGTTGACCATCTTGCTGCAGTCACACTGACCACGTGGGCCCTTCTGAGAACCAGGCTTCTGCTTTGTTCTTGTGCCAAGGCCTGAGCTTGTTTTCCTGCAACTAATTTGTATTTGCAGCCGCTCCCCAACTGCCTTACCTATAGCCCCTCTCTTTCCGTCCTCCCAGCCATTTCTAGTTGCCCAGACCTTGGCCCCAGAGACTCAGTCCCTGTCTTCTCCCATGTGTTGTTAGTGGACCCAGCTCTGGGCAAGTTTCAAGGATGGAGGCAAACATCGGCTCCACAGAGAGGCATGCCTTGTCCACGACTGTCCCATGACCCTATTTCATCCCTTTTCCTACTTTATTTTTCTTTCTAACACTTAGAACCTACCATGAGATCATATATTTACTTATTTATTGTCAGTCTTTGCCACCAGAATGTAACCTCAATGAGGGCTGTGTCTCCAGTATCTAGAACAGTGGCTGGCACACAGTAGGTGCTCAATAAATATTAGTTGGTCGCATGAATGAATCCTGTATCTGGATGTCCACTTCAAGGCTGAGGCCAGCTCTACCCCTCTTTTAACAGCACCATGCATCCATTGATTGGATATTGACAGAGCATCTACTATCTACCTGACTCTTAGCATCTGTTATGGGCTGAATTGTGTACCTCAAAGATATGTTGACATCCTAACCCCAAGTACCTCCGAATGTGATCTTATTTGGAAATAGTGTCATTTCACATGTAGGTAGTTAAGATGAGGTCATACTAGAATGGAGTGGGCCCTTAATCCAGTGTGACTAGTGTCCTTAGAAGGAGACAAGAAGAGTCCCGGAGACGCAGACATACAGGGGAGAACGCTACATGGTGAGGAAGGCAGAGGTCGAGTTTTGCAGTCACCAGTTAAGGAAGGCCAGGGATTTCCAACAAACCACTGGCACTAGGAAAAGTCAAGGAAAGATTCTCCCCTGCAGTTTCAGAGGGAACATGGCCCTGATTACACCTTGATTTTGAACTTGTAGCCTCCAGAACTGAGAGAGGATAAATGCCTGTTATTTTGAGCCACGCCGTTTGTGGTACTTTGTTACAGGGGTCTAGGAAACTGGCGGCATCCCTCTGCTCCGTGTGCCTACTGGGGCCCTGAATCCTTACCCAGCCTGGAGTCCCCCCATTCAGTCAGCATACTTGATTCCTGGTAACAGGAACAAGGAAAAGATTAAGCAGAAAGGACACCAAGCAATGCATGGAATCTCCTGGAAGACTGGAGAGGGGTGTTGGGGAGTGGTCTGGAATCCAGGAAGGAAGATACGAGAAACAGCCCACATCCAACCACTGGGCCAGTTGAGGGTGTGGTAGGCAGATTCTAAGATGCTTCTAGTGACCCCAACCTCCTGCTGTTCATACCCTTGTGTAATCCCTGCCACTCGAGTGTGTGCTGGGCCTAGGGACTCAGCTCTCATCAGTAGATTACTACAAAAAATGATGAGGGGCTTGGCGCAGTGGCTCACACCTGTAATCCCAGCACTTTGGGAGGCCAAGGAGGGAGGGTTGCTTGAGGCCAGGAATTTGAAACCAGCCTGGGCAACATAGCAAGACCCCCATCTCTAAAAAAAAAAAAAATTAAAAATCAGCTGGGCATGGTGGCATGTGCCTGTAGTCCCAGCTACTTGGAGCTTCAAGAAGAAGTGATGAGGGATGTTAATTCTGACATTAGGCTATAAAAAGTCTTGACTTTCATCTTGTTCACACTCCCTCGCTCTCTGGCTTGCTCGCTCTGACGGAAGCAGCTGCCGTTCTGTGAGCTGCCCTGTGCGGAGAACTACATGGCAAAGAACCGAGGGAGGCTCCCACCAAAAGCAAGTGAGCAACCCAAACCTTCTTTCCAACCCCCGTAGAGAGCTGATCTTGCTGACAACCACGTAAGTGAGCTTGGATGCTGAACCTTCCCCAGTTAAGCCTTGAAATGAAACTGCAGCCCTGGCTGGCCCCTTGGTTGCAACCTTGCGAGAACCTGAGCCAGAGGACTCGGCTAAGAAGTGCCTGGATTTATGACCCAGAGACATTGTAAGATTATAAATGTTTGTTCTTTTAAAATGCTCGGTTTTGGGGTGATTTGTTATGCAACAATAGCTAACTAATACACTGCATGAAGCCCTAGTCACCAGACTGGTGATTTGTGGTTACCTCTTACCCTTTCAGGATGAATCACCCATTTTCCTTCCTCCTTTGTTCACTCGCTCTAGATATAAAAACTGTCAGGTATAAACCTGTGATTGGCTGAGTTCAGGTCATGTGTGGAAGAAAGGAATACAGATGCTGTATGGCCAAAAAAGGAAAAAAATCGGTCTTGTTTAGGTTTCCTGTTTATATGCTCATAGTAACCCTACCTTCTTCTTAGCACCCATTATTAGTCATCTATGGCATGAAGTCATTAAAGTCTCATCCACTAGACTGTAGTCTCCGGAAGGCACAAACTGTCTGGCCTGTTTGCTATTCATTCCCCTGTGTCAAACGCAGGGCCTGAAACATAGTAGGTGTTCATTAAATGCTTGAGGAATGGATGGATGAATGAATTCTTGGCACCACTCATTCCAGTTTCTGCATGCTGTCTCTTTGGCATGGAGCAATATTTCCTAAACTTTTCTTATCATGAGGATGCACTGGGATGCTGCCTGAAATCCAGAATTATGTGCCCCATCCTGGGTCTAGGGTAAGGCCCAGGAAATTGTATTTTAACAAGTGCTCCATGTTACTCTTATGTGCAAGTTTAGGTAACCTGGAGCCGGAACATAACTTGTCTTTAAGACCTGTGCCCTCAGTTCATCTGGATGTTTTGTAGCCTTCTTCTCCAGGGCAGATGACACTTGTTCTTTCCCCTCTTTGTGGGACCTGCTGGTCTCCCCTCAAGTCGTCTGCAGGGTCCTCTTTGCGTCTCTCTGCTTTCTCCGTGACCATCAAGCACTGGCCCTGCCATGGACACTGTGGGACTCTCACTCAGGACCGTGTGGGGCACCAGCCTCTTCAGCACCCACCGCACCCCTGGGCTACTAAACCCACTCAGTACTGGGTTCAGAATGGTGATGTGGCCCCGGAGATTGGCTGGAAAGTGAACATAAAAAGATGATTATGAAAGGGCCCCCATCTGCCAAGTGCCATATGAGCAGTAGGGATGGTGAGGTCTTCAGGCGCTAACACAGGGCGCGAGGCCAGGAGCTGGAGCATGCAGGGAGGTCTGCATGGAGGAGGAGTGACTTAAGCTGAGCTTCAAAGGAAGACTGTTGAGTCCAGTGAAGAGGAGGTTACCAAAAGGAGAAAAGAAAAGGAAAGAAGATACCAGGCAGGAGGGATTGAGTGAGAAAAGGTGTGGAGGTGAAAATGGGCATGGCAGGTGTGCTGGTTGTCTGTGATTACATAATAAATCGCCTCAAAATTGAGTAACTGAAGACAGCAATTATTTTATTCTCTGCCACAGTTTATGGGGGTGAGGAAAAAAGGGAAAGGCTCAGAGATGCAGTTCTGGTTTGGGGTCTCTTGGATGGCTGCAGTGAGTCAGTGGCTCAGCTGGGACAGTGGGTGCTGGCAGGACATCTCTCTGCCTTCCTGTGGTCTCAGGACCTCTCCATGTGGTCTCTGCATGGGCTAGATTGGGCTCCCTCACAGCATGGCAGCCTCAAGGCCATCAGCTGCCTTACATAGAGGCTTATAGTGCCAAAGAAACCCAGGTGGAAGCTAGTTCTCCTTTTATGGTCTAGCCTTGGAAATCAAATACAGCTGACCCTTCAACAACACAGGGTTAGGGTTACCCACTCCCTGCACAGTCAAAAATCCATGCATAACTTTTGACTCCCCCAAAACCTAACTACTATTAGCCTATTGTTGACTGGAAGCCTTACTGATAATGTAAATGGCTAACACATATTTTGTACGTTACGTGTATTGTATACTGTATTCTTATAATAAAGTAAGCTAGAGAAAAGATAACGTTATTGGGAAAGTCATTAGAAAGAGAAAATATAGTTACTATTCGTTAAGTGGAAGTGGGTCATCATAAAGGTTTTCATCCTCATTGTCTTCATGCTGGGTAGGCTGAGGAGGAGGAGGAAGAGGAGGAGGAGGGGCTGGTCTTGCTGTCTCAGGGTGGCACAGGCAGAAGAAAATCCACGTGTAAGTGGACCCACTGTAATGTCATTTCTGCTGAACTCTGAAACAATCATAAAAGCCCACCTAGTTAGAAGGGGAGGGGACACAAACGCCCCCTGTCAATGGGAGGGGTGCCAAAGTCACATTAGAAGAAGTGCCTGTGCGGTGGGAGATATTGTTGCATTGCTCTGTGGAAAATACCGTCTGTCACAGCAAGTCTGAGGGACCTGTAGGAGATCACTTTGGCTGTACCAACGGGGTCTATATAGTAATTTAAGGAATTCATCTTGTGGTTGAGAGGAACCAGCTTGTCGGGGAGGAATGTTTAGACTTGGCCTAAAGACATCGGGGAACAATAACGGTTTATAGAACAGGAGTGACCTTTGCACCACTTTGGGGGAGGTCATTGATCCTACTTGGGGAAAGGATGAAGAAAGGAGAACCACTTAGGGGTGGCAACAACACCATATGCTTGTCTCAGCTTGTGTGCCTCTGAGACCCCTGGGGTCTTTTTCTTCTGTTTCTGGGCCCATTCCCACATTGGCATTGTTTTTCCATCCACCCATGTCAAAGTTACTGACTTTCCATCTCCAAGAAGTTTGTATAGTTTTTTTGTCTGTTTTATTTTTGTTTTTTGCAGGGTCATGATTTTTCATCAGTCCCAGGCCTACTGAGGGTTTTCGTTCTTTCTCCCAGAGTATTAGCAACTACTCCTACTGCAGTATCTTCTGCAATGTTTTTTTTTTTTTAGTTACGTAAGATGTGACCATTGGCTGAAACTGGGTGAAGAGTACACAAGGCCTCTCTGTACTGTCTTTGCAACTTCTTGTGAATCTATAATTATTTAAAATGAAAAGTTAAAAATATCCACATTATATTTTTTCCTAGAAGTTCTAGTTGGCTATTTTCTTCTCTGCTTTCACCATGTTCTTTAATTTCTATAAACATAACTATTTTCTGTTCCATACCGGATAATTCTAATACCGTGTCTCACGTTTCAGGCATCTGTTTCTGTTGCCTGTTAGTTTTTCTGGTTCTCACTCATGGTGCTTTGTTCCGGGTATATTTTGTGATTTTTAACTCGGAGATGTTCATTTTCCTTGGAACTTTATTTTTGCTAATTCTTCAAGGTCTGGATTGAAGTTGAGTTCTTTCAGAACAAATTTCTATTTGCTTCTGCCGTTTGCTGGACATGGTACCAAACCTGGACTATGTCAAATTTAATTTTCCACTTGAGGTTTTTGGACCATCTAAATAGTATGAATTCTTAGGGGATATTTCATGTTCTTGCCATCTAGTAGGAGGGTCAAGACAGGCGAGTTTTCCTTCTGTCTCCTGTGGTCGGCTTTGAATTTCCGCTCCACACCGAGTGTCGATGAGCACACCGCAGGGCCTTTGCCCGGGCCGTGGGTTGGGCAGGGGGCTGGCGCCGACCTCACTCGGCCTGGTCTGACGCACACTCTGAGCAGCCTCCCGCAGAGGGAGCCCCCAGCACTGCCGCTTCCTGCTGCGAGACCCGGTAAGATGGCTTACCCTTCCTGTGACTCAGTTTCCCGTGCAATGGAGGTGAGCACAGCACCTGCCCTGTAGAGCCGTGCTGAGCATTTAGCCAGATAAGCCACGGAAAGCGCCCGGCCCAGAGCCCAGCCTCTAGCAGCCTCTCGGTGAGCTTGACCTCTTCTCTTTCCTGAGGTCTGGACAGCGTCACCTGGCTCAGGGTCAAAGCCCCGCATGCCGCGGCGGGAAGAGCCCAGGCTCTGCAGGTGGAGATTCGGGTTCAAGGTCCAGCAGGCCCATGTGCCAGCAGTGGGACTTGCGCACACCCCTCCAAGTCTTCATTCACCTATCTATCCATCCCATAATGATTTCTCGAGTGTTTCTCCGCCTGGAAGTGGGTCAGTGCTGGGGATTTGTCAGTGGATGAGGCAGCCCCAGTTCCTTCCCGCACAGGGCTTGGAGTCTCTTCGGGAAGACAGGTCTTGGACCCTCAGGTGGAGGAGCAAGGTGCCCACCCAGAGGACATTTGTTCATGTCTGAAGACATTTTTGGTTGCATCACTTTGGGGGAACTCCTGGCATCTAGGGGGCAGAGACCAGGGATGCTGCCACATATCCTATGATGCACAAGGCAGCCCCTACCGCTAAGAGCTATCCAGCCCGCGAGGTCAGCAGGGCCGAGGATGAGAAACCCTGTGCTACAGGAATGCAGGGCCGGGGTCCTCACTGGCCAGGGGGCTGGTGTCAGGGAAGGCACCCCTGAAGAGGTGACAGTGGAGACCTCAGGCATGAATCGGCCAGGTGGTGTGTGTGCATGTGAAAGGGAGATTGGGGGGTGGGTGGAAGAGTGTTCCTGGCAGGGGGAACAGCATTGCAAAGTCCTAGAGGTGAGACAGAGCAGGGCCCTAGAGGAACCGAGGAAAGTTCATTGTTCCTGGGATACAAAGGCGAGGGACTGGGGAGACAGACGACACAGAGCATGGGAACACATGCTACAGGGAACAGTGACCACTCCTGACATCCAGTGGGCCGGGCCCAAGCCCTTGACACACATGACCTCATTGAATCCTCACCAACACTCTGCATTACGTTTGGTTATTTTGCCCTTTATACGGATGGTTCAGAGAAGTGACAAGTTGAAGGTCATGATGGCTTTGCTAACACAGAGCCTGACACATAGAAGGTACCAACACATGTTAGTACAGGCACAAAGGAAGGGCTCAAGTCATGTTTGTTGATTGAGCAAGTGAGCGAATGAAGAATGACTAAACCAAGGACAGATCTGGGAGTCCTAAAGTGGAGCTGGTGTCAACAGAAATGACTGTCCCATGGGGTCTTCAGAATTGAGGCAGGACCGTACCTGCCATTTAAACAAGGTGAGGAAGTGTCCTGGACGCCCAGGTGTGGTCTGGCCACGCTGCTGCACAGCCCTCTTCTTCCCTTGTGCCTCTGACGGGCAGCCCCGACCATGATGCCCTTGCCAGGTGTTGCCGCATCCCAGCTGCCTGTCCTCTCACCTCACCACGGAAGGACATGGAAGTGGCCACGTCATTGCCAGGGGATCACCTGAGGATGATCCAGTGACCTACATTGTGCCTTCTCATAGTGCAGTCTTTGGGACCCACAGCAACCCAGGAGGAGTTTGTAAACTCCTGGCCAGGCGCTGTGGCTCATGCCTGTAATCTTAGCCCTCTGGGAGGCTGAGGCAGGAGGATCGCTTGAGCTCAGGAGTTCAAGACCAGCCTGAGCAAGAGCAAGACCCCATCTCTAGAAAAAAATAGAAAAATTAGGCGGGCATGGTGGTGCACACCTGCAGTCCCAGATACTTGTGAGGCTGAGCCAGGAGGATCGCTTGAGCCCAGGAGTTTGAGGTTGCAGTGAACTAAGATGACGCCACTGCACTCCAGCCTGGGCAACAGAATGAGATCCTGTCCCAAAAAACAAAGCAAAAGTATGGGTTCCTGGACCCCATCCCAGACTGCCTGAATCACTCTGACGGCTGGTCCCAGGAAGATTTAACAATCTGGAGACTGCAGATTTTAACAGTCTCCTTAGGTGACTTTCAGGCAGGCTGAAGTGTGAGAAAGGATGCCATGAAGTAGCAAAACAGCCAGCCTGCATGTCCCTGAGAGGTCCCAGCATGTCACAGTGACAGCTACGTTTGCTGAAGGGTGGGCTCCAGGCTCAGCCCTTCTTGCGCGGCCTGCTCAGGCAACCGTATGACACGCTGGTGCCATTGCACCCATTTTACAGATGGGGAAACAGAGGCCCAGAGCATTGAAGTGCCTGGCTAGAAGTCAGGAACACCATGTCACCCTGCCCTTCCGACAGCACCCCTCCATCCAAGTGGCTCCACCTGCGGTTCAGAAAAGTCCACCTCATTGAATACAGGTACAGGAAACTGTTTGTAGCCTGGAAGAGATCGTACAGTTGTGCTCACCTTGCTGGGTGGTGAAGGAGCCCAGCTTTTTTTCCTTTCCTTTTCTTTTTTGTTTTTTCTTTATTTTGCTGAGTCATTGATTGAGAAGAAAGGCCCGTGGAGGTTGTTGGCATGAGCTGGGGAGGCGTAGTGGGATCCCCACTCCAAGGGAAGAACGGGTCAGAGAGCAAGAGGACGGAGAGGCCCAGTGAGGAGCAGAGCCGGCGTCCTGTGCGAGCGGGACTGATCCTCCGAGAGGTGCAGACAAAGCCCTCGGGCACCCAGAGTGACAACGTTCAGCTTGTCTGTAAACACCGGGTCTTTGCTGAGCTGCTGGGCACGAGCCTGCTGGGCTGGGTCCAAAACCCAGAAATGCCCCCGAAACCTGTGCCTGGCTCCTCCCGGACACGTGTTGAGAAGGAGAGTGTTGGGTGGCACTGGGGGCTTTGGGCTGCGTCCAGACATCTGCCTGTGACTCCTAGTTTGGCCCCTTTGCTGTGTGAGTGTTAGTGAACCCCCGGCCCTCTCTGAGCCTCAGTGTTACCCATGTCGAGTTGGAACCAGCTGCTTTCTAAGCATCTTCTAGTTCTAGACTTTAAGGTCTTAACCTCCACACCTGACCCAGGGTAGGCGCCCAGTAAACATGCCATGAATAGCTGCATTCGCTTTGACTCAAGGCTTCTCCTCTTCCTTTGCTGAAACTGAGGTTGGCGTCGGCTTCGGCTCCTTCCTCCCACTCGATCCAGCCATCAGACCCCAGCTCTGGCCAAGCGCTTTCTCCAGCTCCTGCCTGCTGCATGGTTTGACCCCCCATCTCCCAGGTACCCCACCTGGCTGACTTCCCCGCCTCCCCCCACCCCGCCCTCCCTCCCTCCTGCCACCTGCAGTCTTATCCCTTCCAAGCCAGCACCTGCAGTACAGAAAGAGGGGGCTTCCCAAGACACAACTGGGGCTACGTCCCTCCTCCCAAACCTCTCCCTGCACTCCTGCCTTTGGCTCCAAACCACCTTCCCAGTCCCTTCCCATCACTATCTCCAAAGCCTGCCCTGGGGAAGTTGGGAAGAGCAGAGTGGGATGAGGCCAATCCACTTGTCACTCAGCAGTGTGGAGAAAGGAGGATGGACTGGCCCCAGATGTGGCCACAGCCCCGCCCTGGATGCAGGAAATGTCACCAAGCCAGAACTGACCCAGGGGAGGTCACTCGGGGACAGGTGCAGGGAGGGTCTCTCTTGCCCTTTTGTGGCCGACCTGAAGACAACCGTGGCCCAGATCGTTGGGACGAGCAGCCAGTGGGGAGCAAACCCCTGTCTGTGGTGGCTGCTCTGCTGACTGGCTGTGTGGCCGAGGGAGTCCTCAACCTCTCTGAACCTCAGCATCCTTGTCTGCAAATGGGGTGCTGGCGGGATTCCACAGATATGGCGTGAAGGAGCAGCGTAGCCTCGGAGTGCTTTACGCGTCCTTGGCGCTACCAAGGAGGGCTGGCCGCCGACCAGAACCTGCGATCTCCGAGTGCTTCCACTGTCAGCGGCTCCCAGTAGTGGCCTGCCCGCTGAGGCCACCTGCGTTTCCGATTTTGGCTCCGAGACGCGTATCGATCTTGGGTATGCTTAGCAAGGATGGGTGAGTGGACGCCCAGCCACTCTCCAAACTGGATCTCAGGCTCCAAATGAGTCATTGGCAGGCTGCAAACAGTACTGTACGTCCCGGTGCCTCCAGGACGCTGGGGAAAGAATACAGCCTCCTCAGCACTTCGGAACACGATGCCGAGGCTGGGATGCCTTCCTGTTTGCCGAACTTCGGCTGGCCGCGCCTTCGTGTAAACAGGACGCTGCAGTGCTGGGGATACGGCCTGTCCTCGTCCCTCCTCAGATGGGTGTGAAGCTCCCTTTCCCTCTTGGTAAACTGGAAGGAAGCCTGGGAAATGTCACTGGGATCTGGACATCCCTCCAGCTGCTGTGTGAGTTGTCCCCCAGGTGCTGGCTTCCCGCCTGTGACATGCAGACTTGCTCAGAAGCCAGCACGGGCTGGCATGAAGCTTCCAGGTTTGTTGCTGGATTCTGCACATCAAATAAAAATTGCATGGGGCCATTTATATGCTTTTAGGCTCCCAGATGGGGCCTGAGGAGATGTCTGTTAGCTCCGAGTTCACCCCAGGACAGCTGGCTCTGGGCATCTGGATCTCAAAGATGCTCCTTTCCTCTCTTCTGTCCCTTGGCACCTAGGACAGGCCCAGCACACAGTGGGTGCTCAGGGAAGTGTTCACTGGGTTCACGAGGGCACTAGCACAATGACAAAGATCAGATCATCTGGCCAGCTCTACAAGGGCAATTCACGGAGGGAAATATCCCAAATAGCCCTGACCCTGTTTGTAGGTGACTACTGCCCCGTGATCCTCGTGAGAGCAGGGACAACGGATTGGAATTACATTTAATTAAATAAATAAATAAATTAATTATTAATTATTAAATTAAATTGCCCTAGTTCCACCTCCATAAACATCTACTGGAGTGAGCCGAGCCTGTAACAGCTTCGTACTAGAACAGAGTCAGCACCAGAACTTTCTCCACCTTTAGGGCCACAACTGTCAACCCACAGACTAGGAAACTCCCTTCCGTTTCTTCCCCTAGTCTGGCCCACTGGATCGCAGTCCTTACTGGACCTAAGCACAGCCCACACAGACTTCTGCTCCTGAAAACTTTGCAGCAGGTGGGATCTTCAAGGGAAAATTCATCTACGTCACCCTTGCCTTACACGCCCCCCCTTCCACCCCTCCTCCTGCCCACGGCAGTGCGTGCAGTTCTGCTGCGCATCTGCCTTGACTGCTGCGGCATCCTTGGCATCTAGTGCTTAGCCCACGTGTATAGAGTAACTCCTCAATAAACAGCCATTGCTTGGTTTACTTGGAGTATTAATTAATGGGGCAGACAAATCTCTGAAATCTCAGTGGTTTAGCATATAAAGGGTGTTATTTCTTGCTCATGCAAAATCTCTTCTGCATCTGGTGACTCAGGGACCTCCTAGTTCAGTCATCTCAACTTATGGCCTGCAAGTGTCTGCGGCAGGTCGGGGATAGGTGGAGGAAGTACATCGGCTCTTGTCTGTGTCAGCCTAGAAATGACACGCGTCCCCTTGGCTCACAGTCCACCTGCCAGAGCTAGTCAGGTGGCCGAGTCCTGGCAGAGGAGGCCAGAAGGGCAGCAGAGTGCCCTGTGTTTGTAGCGCCCGCACTGCTGTCCCCACTGCGAGCTCACGTTCCACCTGGAGACAGCACTTCAGCACCAGCTCCGGCTTCCAGAGCAGCCGTGGGAGCCAGACACTGCTCAAGGGGCTTTTGCAACGTTCCCCCCCCAACCGTGGCCCCTCCCATCATTCCAGGGAGGTAGACAGTACTGACTGCAGTCAGCAGATGAGGACACCGAGGCACAGCGTGGTCAACTTCCTGCCCAAGCTCACACGGCCACCAAGGAGCAAAGCCAGGACCCAACACAGGTCCTCACTGTAGTCCAGACGTCCTGTGGGCACAGACGAAGGGGACTTTGAGGCAAGGAAAAGGCGAGACCTGAAAATACGAGGGAGTGTGGTAGAAAGAGAAGAGCAGGAAGGGTGGCACACAGCCTGGCAGCAGCGAGAGGAAGACGTGTCGCTGTCTGCGCGGTGCTGTTGGGGAAGAAAACTCTGGACCGGGACACAGATGCTCCTGTGGGCAGAGGTGAAGAAAGGCAATGTCTCCTAAACGTGCCCAGCCTGCTGGCCGGCTCTCACGAGAGTCCCTTGCCCGCTCGCAAGAGTCATTTAGAGTTTGCCTGATCTGTGAGAAATGAGGGCTGTCTCTCCACGCTCTCGGGTTGTTTTTGAAATGAGCATTTTCTCCACCCCACTGAGAAAGCTTTATTCAGAGTTCTGTTTCTCCCCATCAACTTCTTTCTTGATCTAGTTGAATCCCAGAGGAGATAATAAGTATATGGAGGCCAAATAAAAGGAAAGAAATAAAAATAACCTCAGTTTTCAACAAACTACTCCTAACAAATGGGTTTCAGAATTATTGACAGGTCTTTGTCTGCTCTTTGCAAACCTGAAAGAGGCTCTGTTCTGAATACAATTACCAAAACTTGGAGAAGTCCTCTGATACGGTGCTAGCCTTGGCAGATACCTGCAGGCCCAGGCCTGTGTGAAAGTCAGGAGAGACAGGTCCGTTGGGCAGCTCTCACCTTGAGGAAGTTTGCCTTTCTACTGATTCCACATCTGCCTCCCTGGCCCCAGCACGAACATGCCCTAGTTCCGGTCCGCTTGTCTTTCCTGGGACAATCTACAGGGGCACCTGTTTTATCAAATTTCTCTCTCAGCACATAAAAAGTAGGTCACTGATTTGTCGCATGGAAGCTGAAGCCTTGAATGTCAAGACTTTTCAGGTTGTGTTACATCAGGGAGTGGGTGGCAGCCATGGCTGGGGACTGCGGAAACCCGGAGGACAGGACTTTGGTCCTGGGGCCACGAGGGCTGGTTGCACGGGTTGGGGAGTTGCAGAAGCTCTCCCAGAAAAGCGCCTCTGCCACTCTGATCACATCGCACCTGGTTCCAGCCCCTGCCCAGCTCCCTGCCACCGTCAGGATGGAGTGGAGCAAATTGCCCCCACGTGGCTTCTGAGGCCCGTGGTGTTCTAGGCTCTACTGATCGTCGGTCCTGTCTCCCATCACACCAGCGTCCCTCTGTGTGCTCCGGGTGCTGACTTGCTTCTAGCTACTTCCATGGACCGTGCTGCTTCCCACTTGACCGCCCCTGCTCCCGGGGGCCTGCTGTCAGGCACACCCTTCCTCTCACTCCCTTCCTCTCTTTCACACACACACACACACACACACGCACATACACATGCACACACACACATGTGCACACATGCACACACATACACACATACACACACCTGCACACAAGCACACACACACATTGCTATAGACTGTTTATGTTCCTCTTAAATGTGTGTGTGTGTGTGTGTGTGTGTGTGTATACATATATGGAATCCTGACCCCTAAGGTGATAGCACAAGAAGGTGGGGCCTTTGGGACAGAGCCCCGAGGAACGGAATTAGTGGCTGTATGAAAGGGGCACCAGAGGGCTTCCTCGCCCCTCTACCACATGGGGACGCCCCAGGGAGACGGCCATCTGTGAACCAGGAAGCAGGGCCTCGCCAGACACCAACTTTACCAGTGCCTTGACCTTGAACTTCCCCGCCTCCCGAACTGTGAGAAACACCTTTCCGTTGTTTCCAAGCTGCCCAGTCTACGGGACTTTGTTACGTTGGCCGGAACAGACTAAGACACGCATCTGCAAGCACGTGCACACGTACGCTGCACTCCAGGGTGACTTCTGTTTGTTGCCTGAGATTAACCTCCAGCTCTCTATGTCTCAGAAGCCTGTCTCGCCGTCCCTGGGCTACGGTGAGGGCCCGCCTGTTTCCCTCCCACACAGGCCAGCGAGCTCTGCGCGGGAGGAGCGGGTCTCATTCATCTGTGTCTCCCTCTGCCCGGCGGGGCCTCCCCCGAGAAGGGACGCAGCACGCAGGAGAAGGGTCCCGCGGAAACCTGAAGCCACCGCCGGCTCCCGTGTTGGGCCCCATCTCCGACTCCGTCAGGCGAGTGGCCAGAAAAGCGGGGTTTGGGCCCTGGCCGCTCTGGCACTGGGCAGACTGCTGCGCTCCGCACTCAGCCGACGGACGGCTGCGCCACGCTGGGCAGAAAACGTACGGACAGAGGCCGTCAAGACTCATTCTTTGCTGATTGATTTTTCTTGAAAAGACACTAAAGCATTAAAGAAAAAAATCACAGGGAGACACAAAACTGTTTTCATTCTCTGTCTTTTCTTCTCATTGTCCACATTTATACGGAGTTTTATGGAGTTGCAATCAGAGTGCTGACAAACTTGGCGTCCCTCCCTAATGAGAATGTGTCCCCAGTTCCAGCCTTGGGCTCAGTCCTGAGTGGGCACAGGAAGCTTCCCTCGGAGCCCAAGGCAGCCCCTTTCCTGAAACCCCTGGGGCCAGGTGCTTGGGCTCTGGCCCATTCCAGGCCCCACCCCGACTCCTTGCTCCTTGACCCCGCCCCGCCACCCCCCAGTACCACTCCACACACCCCTCCTCTGTTCCCAAGGGGAAGGGACTGGCATTTATGGAGCACCTATTACATATTAGTGTTTTTCGCAGAAGAGCCCGTTCAAGGCTCACAGCAGCCCTGCAGGGCAGGCACCATGTCTCCTGGCCTACTGAAGTGGACACTGAGGCTCAGAAGGGAGGCAGCTGGCCACCAACCCGGCCCCCCAACTCTGGGGCCTGGGACCTTGACGACTGCTGCTCTGGTCACCTGCCTGGTACCCCAGGTCTCACCCAACACACACAGGGCTGCCAGATGGCGGATGTACAGCCCTGCTAGGGTCCAGCTCTGCCGCTCAGGGGAGAGCAGTATGCACTCCCTGGGAGCAGGGAGGACGTCCTGGCCGGGAGCACAGAGCCAGACCACCCAAACGGCGCTGCTGACAGGCTGTGTGATCTTGGGCAAGTTTCTTAACCTCTCTGTCTCAGGTTCCTTGTCTGTGAAAGGGGATCTACCTCGCAGGGATGTTGGGAGGATTAAATAAGCTGGTCAAAGCAAAGCCCTCAACACAGTGCCTGACATGTAGCAAGCACTATGAAATTGCCATTATTATGATTATTGTCCTCGCTATCACCGTCTCTGACTGTGACGTCTCAGTTCTAGGCTGAATATGCGCACCCCTGATTCACCAGGCTGTACTGCATTTTTATTGGGGGAGGTGGTGAGTCTTCACCAGTCACGGGGTTTCCTGGTAGATGACGTTTATTGTTTATTGTGGCCATACTATGTGCCAAGCTTTGTATGTCCATCATCTCTACCCCTAACAACAGCCCTGCAAAACAGGTTATTATTGGCACCAGTTTTCAGTTCAGGATCCCATGGCCGGCCAGAGGCAGAGCTGGGAATCCCACCCGGGTCGACTGGTGCCAGGGCCCCGGCTCCCTCTGCCACCTCCATATTGTCACTGGACGATGCAGTGCCCTGTGGATGGAGCCAAAGGGCTCTGCTGGTCCCGCTCCCTCTCGGTGGGAGTTCAGCTCTCACCGTGACAGCAGGACACCCTTCTCAGCAGGGAGCAGCAGCCTGGGGCGGATCACGTGGGCTTCATTTTCCAGACCATTGTGGCTGTTGGCCTAGAGAGGCCGGGAAGACCAGAACCCTGTCCCCTGGGTCTTTCCCAGTGGGAACCTGTGTCCTCAGTACAGGTGCCAGTCACCACAATGGCCACAGCACCCCTTCCCAGGTCTCCAGAAAGTCCTCTAGGGAAAGCCGGGGGTAGGAGGCTTTCTTCACTCTCCCTTCCTTCCGCCTTTGAGCCCTGCTCTGGGCCAGGCCCCGAGACAAGCAGTAAGGGTGTAGGAGTGAAGCAAAAAGATCCCGTATCCCGTTCCTTCTAACAGGAGGAGGAGAAGAACAAACAAGCCAGCGCTAACTCCAGTGAAAGACGTGGACTGCGAAAAGACAGGAACGGTGACTTTTAAAGGGTGGTCAGGGATAGCTACTCTGAGAAGGTGAGATTTGAGCTGAGAGCTGAATAAAGAGGAGACCTGGGGGAAGAGTATTCCAGGCACAGCAAGTGCAAAGGCCCTGGGGTGGAAGAGCCTTGGGGTGGGAGAGAATTTGGTGTGTAGGTGGAACGGAGAGGAGCCCCCATGGCTGGAGCTGGGGGAAGCTGGGGAAGAAGAGAAGATGAATGTGGAGAGGTGGGTGGTTCCCGTGAGGAGTCTAGGTGACATTCTAAGCATGGACCCCTCAGGCATGTTATGAGACCCACTGTGAGCTTCTGAGCATCCCTGCCAGCCTGTGCCACCCTGCCCCCAGGATCCCTGCATTCATGCTCTTCCCACCCCTCAGCTACTAAGACCAGACCACCAGAGTTATCCTCAACTTTTCCCTCACCTTCCACATCCATCATCTTATCCACATCCCCTTCTAGAAGTTTCTCAAACCCATTCCTTCTTATCTAGCCCTGGGCCTTTACTTTGGCTCAGCGTCCCCCTCTCTGTGTGATGTGTAACCACCTCTCCAGCAGTCTCCAACTGTCCCTGCTCCCCTGGAGTCCACCCTTCCCAAACTTCCTCAAACAAAAATCTCACTGCGTCACTCTCCACCTGCAAAACCTTCCATGGCTCCCAGTGGTCTATGCCTTGCTGCCCAATACAGTAGCCACGAGCCACAACGGCTGTTTAAATGTGAATTCATTCAAGTCAAACAAAATTTAAAATGCACTTCCTTAGTCACATGAGCCACATCTCAGGGGCTCCGTAGCCACCTGTGGCTAGTGGTGCCACGTTGGACGGCACAGATGCCATGGAAAAGCCTTCTGTGCTGACCCCAGAGATGGTTCTGCAAGTCTGGGCCAGTTCGTGGCCGTCGGCTCTTTTTCAGCATCAGGCCGATTTAGGGGCCGCCCAGCATTCTGCAGCCACGTCTGGGGAGCACCCTCCACGCTGGACCCGCGCCAGTCTGTCCGCAGAGAGCTCCACGTCCGGCACGGAGCGTGCACGCACACAGAAAACACAGAAGCCCCCGACTGCGGCATTTCACAAGATGGGGCGTGCGTTGGGTGGTCCTGCCGGGTCCCCAGATCCCCTTCCTGTCGCAGAGATTGGCATGCTGCGCGTTTCCTCAGGCCGGGGTGGACGCTGGGCCTGTCTGGTCCTCAGCTCACTTCACCAGCAACAATACTGAGGTTCAGGGAGTCCCGGGGAGGCCAGTGCAGAGCTCAGAATTGGGGCCTGGAGCCTGGTTCTGTGTCCTTCCTCCAACCTCACTGGCTCCTCCCCCTCTCCCTCTGTCCCAACCAAACTGCACAGCCTGTCACCACACACCTCCGGACATCTCCTGATTCCCGACATTTCCCACCAGTTCCGCTGCTGCTCCGAGAGCCAGGCCAGTGTCTCCCGCCACGGCGTTTCAGCGCCTCCCTCGGCTTCCCCCGCTGGTCCTCAGGAAGCCAGTGGGATCTTTCCAAAATGACATTCTGATCAGGTCACCCTCTTGCTTCATAACTCTCAACGGCTCCCTGTTGCTTTTGTCTTCTTATTTAAACTTCTATTTTGAAATAATTGTGCATTTGCACGCAATTACAGGAAATCAGAGAGGCCCCTTGTACCTTTCACCCCGGTTTCCCCCGATGCCAGCATCTTGAATCACTGTTCCCTGTTGCCTATAAGACAAAGATTGAGATGGGGGTGTTATGGCTTTGGCCTGGAGTCAGAGAGACCTGGGCTCAAATCCTGGCTTCATCACAGATTGAGTGACCTTGGCAAATTATTTTGCCTGAGTCTCAGGTTCTTTGAGTATAAAATGTATAGTAAAGGCATGTACCTCAAAGAGTACTCTGAGGCTTAAATGAGATAATACTTATAAAATGCTTAAAACAGAGACTGACATATTGACTGGCACTCAAGAAACAGTAAAATAGCCTGGAATATTCTAGCCTCTGCCTATCTCTTCCTGTCCACAATCCCCTTTGCTCTCTCTGCTCCAGCCACACTGACTTCTCCCTGATTCTTCCTCTTGTCCTGCTCTTTCCCCACCCCAGGACCTTTGCACATGCTGTTCCCTCTTTCCTGGATGTTTCTTAACACATTGTTAACTCCACTTACCCTCTAGTCTTCAGCCCAAGTGTTCCTTCATCAGAGAAGTCTTTGAGGACAACTCAGACTGGCTCACGTTCCTCAAAATTAAATGTGCTGTGTGTATATAATTTTCCCTTATAAATACTTATTTCAGGATGTAAATACATAAGAATTTGTGTTTTTATTAATTATTATCTCCTCCACCAGACTATGAGTCCATGAACGTCAAGACGATGTTGTTTTGCTCATCAAAGTATCCCTAGAAGTTAGCACAGGGCCTGGCATTGAGGAGGACTGGTAAGTATTTCTTAACCAAATCCACGAGCAAACACAGCAGGGATCGGGGAGAAAGGCATGATGAAGATGATGATGAAGACTCCATTAGCAAACATCACTGAGTGCTCATGACGTGCCACATGGCACGCGTGACATTCTGCCTGCATCATCTCATTTAACTCACAAACACTGAAAATAGCCCCCATGATTCTTTGTCCAGCTTTATATTTTTTTCTTACCTTTCTGTCCCTGCCTGATAGTGTATGTTTCTTTAGTGTCTGATTTCCTTGCTAATAGGAACTTCATGAACTCAGAAATTGTATCCTTTTCCCTTCCATGTTCCTAGAGCCCAGAACAATCCTGGTATGTAGTAGGTGCTCCATGAATATTTGTGGAATGAATAAACACATAAATAAATGGATTACCCCAAGAAACTTAGGAGGGAGGTACAATCATTACCTGATCCACATTTTAAACACGAGGAGACTAAAGCTTGGAGAGATTAAGTACCTGCTCCAGGTAAGTGCCAGAGCTGGGGCTGGAACCTGAGCCTTCGACCTGAAAGCCCATAATTTTAACTGTGATGCTCTCCTGGTTTGGGTTTCCCCAGAAACAAACCCTGAGAAAAGGGTTCAGGTGCGAGTAGTTCACTTGGGAGTCGATTCCAGGAAGCATCGGTGGGCAGGAGGGGGAGGTGGGGCAGAGAAAGAAAGGCCAACAGAGGGTGTGCCACGCAGCAGCTGGCCACCATGGGCAGCCGGAGCTCGATCCCACCAGGGTCCTTGGAGCCTCAGAGTCACCCTGCCTGAGAGCGAGGGAGCTGGGCACTCGCACGCCGACTCCCACCAGTCCCTCGCGGAGGACTGCTCACCGTGGGCACGACTGTCCAGCCGGTCCGGCTCACCTGGCGTGTGGGCTGACGCTGCTCACAGTGCGGCAGAAGTTCTCAGGCCAGGAGTCGCAGGTGTTTGCCAGGGGGATCCAGGCGGGGCACCGCCAGCACCGTTTCTGGATGCCAGATGGAGTCTCCCCATCAAAAGGATGCTCCATCTTCTCCAAAGATGACACTGAAACACCAAACATTTATGGAGAAAGGCCCTCCTCCTGCCCTGGACCCGCAGCCCTCCTCACGCACACCTTCTTGCTTTCACTTCTTGGGGTCCTAACATCCTTCGGGTCTGGCTTAAATCCCATCCTAAAATCCCTGGCTCCCTCCAGGCTGGCGGAAGCCCCACCCAGCAAAAGGGTTAGGCCTAAGCTCTACGGGAAAGGCATGCCTTTGGGGGCAGCAGTCTGACTTTGGGGTGCCCTATTCAGCCCTTTCTAGTCCCGCAGAACGCACCTGGTCCTCGTGGTACAGCACAGTCCGTGCGCCGGGCTGAAAACTCCTCTCCAATGCCCGTGTTCTCTGCAGCTTCCTGATGTGGCAAGGGTTCCCGTCTACAACTGCACTCGCTGTTCCAGCAGCCATCCTGGCACATCTTAAATCCAGGTCAATTCGAGTCCCCAGTGTGCCCCACCAAATACTTGACTTGCAAGTTGGATGAAGACCCCCATCGGAACTTGAGGGGTTGCATCCCTAGGACCACAGGCAGGACAGGCTCTTCGTCCTCGTTTAATCTCATCTGAATAAATACAGTCTCGCGGTGAAATTGGTCTTTAAGGTGCCCACGAGCTCAGAGTTGTCCCACTTTGCACCCTGGCCTATGTGCAGCCCGACAGTCATGTCTTCCTCGCTGAGAGCAGCCAGACGCAGTTCCCCATTTCTGTCTGCCCCGCCCCACCTCTACCCGTGCCTACCTTCTCTTGTTGCAGAGTGCAACTAAAACGGCCCCATTTTGCTCTCCTAGGCATTTGGGTTTGGTGCAAACCGGAGCTTGTGTGTGAGCCTGTCCTCTTTTCCCGTCCCCTTCGTCCTCCCAGCATGAGGACAAGGTGTGGCACACATCCACATTTCACTGCTGGGCACCGGGGACCCAGGCCCACGAATGCTAGATAGATGGGTGAGGAGTCCTCGCACCGCCCCCAAGACCCGTGGCTGCATGCCCTCCTCCCTCCCTGCCTCTCTCCCCGCGCCTCTCTTCACGCCCCTCTCCGACCCCCTCACCGTCCACGCATGCTCCGGCCCTGGTCACACGCTGTTTCCGCTGTGCCTTTGCTCCTGCTCCGTCATCCTCTTAGGAAAATCCCAGCCGGCCTGACTTGTCCCCTTTCTAGACCAGTGCCTTTGCTGCTGCGGCTTCATTTCCTCAACTGCAAACGGGGATAGGAAAATGACCCGCGGTCTGGCTCCCCAGAAGCAGAGACTGGTTGGGGACCCTTGTGCGTGGGGCTTGTGGAATGTTCCTGGGGGAGCCTGCAGGGGACGGGGGCAGGCAGCACAGGGAGGGGGGCGAGCTCAGCAAAGACCAGGTTCCCAGAGAAGTCCAGCCCAGCTGGCCCTCTGGGGAGCACAGGGACATGAACTGCACTGCAAGGGTGTTGCCACCTAGCGGTCCCCGTCACCCAAAGGCAATATCCTCCGGAGAGGCCAGCGCCCACAGAGCTAGGGGCTGGGTGTGCCTGCCAGGTGGAGGGCTGGCGTCTGCTCACACATACCTGCCGCAGAGAGTTGTTGGGGGATGAAATCGGTCAGTGTATTTAAAATTCTAAGAATAGGCATTGACACCAAACAGAGTTTAACAATTGTTTCCACCATTTTTACCCTTTCTTCAAAACCCAGCTAACATTCCACCTCTGAAGTCTTCCTCACTGACTTGAGAATGAATCGTTCCTCCCCGGGCTACCTCGGCACTTAGTGTTTTTGTCCTTTCCATTTAAGTCTTAAAACTACACGAGTAAAGCATGGAAAGATTGTTCTAAGAGGGTCTGAACTATTTAGGGTAGAACATCCTTCTCTCTGGCCCACATTCTCCCCGGGAGGAAAACCCTGCTACATCTTTGCTGATGGCACTTCATACCTTGAGGACATCGTGCTGCCTTGTTTTGGGAAACTGGGTTTTCTTGGCTGTGGTTGGAGTCTCTTAATGGGCCGCACCTGGCTTGTAATTCCTGTTCCCCCTCCCCCAGCTCAAGGAATGTCTGCTTGGGAGTGAGCCGGCCTTTCTAGATCATGTGGGGTGCGTGTCAAATACAGATTTCCAGGCCCAGGCTCTTTGCAGATTCCGGTGACAAGTTCTCCAGGTCAGTTAGGTAAAAATCCAGCTTAGACAATGTTGGTTTAAGGGTAGCTTCCATCTGACGAGCATCTCGCTAATTGATTTATTTAGATGTCTCCTTCTGGCTTGGTAGGATTATTTGTCTGTGCATGGGCGCTTACTTTTCCTGTGGCTAACACAGTAACGCATGGTCATTGTGGGAAATTGGAAAATTTTAAAAGTCGCTTTTAATCCCAGCACATCAAAACCGCGTTTGAGGGGCTTTCACGGGCCCTGTGCATATTTTCCCGCCATCATTCCCAGTTTCATCTGGGGTGTTTCCAGCCCCTGCCTCTGTCCCAGGCCGACAGGGGCTGATGCTGCTCTCTCTTCTCACTCTGCACCCAGGGACCAGTGCGCACTGGCTCGCCACGCCCCAGCCGCGACCCCAGCCCTCCTTCCTCATCCGGCAGAGGAGGCGCCCACCTCCCGCTCAGGAAGTCTTCAGGTTTTATGAGCCTGTCGGGGCCCTATTTCTAGTGGCGGGAGCCTTCTCCTGCGTGTCCAGATTGGTGGCGCTTCCGCTGCCAGATGCTCTTCTGCGTTGTCAGAGGAGCCTCCTGTGGCCTCAGTCCTCACACGCCGGTCACCTCGCATAACCTTTGCCTCAGCCCAGTACTTCTGCACTGCCTTTGCCTGCCCGTCTTCACATGGGGAAACTGAGGCTCAGCAAGGATGGTGACTTGTCTAAGTTCCCACGCACAGTAGGGACAGAACCAGGCCTTCCCACCCGGATCTAATCCTTGTCTCTCACCGGGTCAGCACCCCACCCCGGCCGGCTGCACCCCAGGTCCTCCACGCACCCACGCCCACGACCCTCGGCGTCTCTGGGGTGCACAGGACCACACTCTGCCAGTGCGGAGAGGGCTGTCTGTGTCTGCGCATGTACATAAATGACATCGGTCTCCCACCTGTGCACCCAGAAGTCATAAGCTGCCAGCCCACCAGCCAGAAGCTTACCCCAGCGATACTGTATTTGAGCTTCTCAGAGTATTAAATTTTTTAAATTAGTTGATGACATTTAAAAATCAAGAGTATTCACATAAAAAGCCAGATGTCCAGCTTCTCTTGAAAAAATAGAAAACTGGCAGTGTTAGCTCACACCCCTGCTCAGCCACAGTCAACTGGAGCTGCACAGTGGCTGTGCCCACACGACAGGGCAGATGCCACAGTCCCCACCACTCCTCACAAGGAGAGCAACGCAGAGCCAGAGTCAGCTATTTGTCACCTCGAGTACATTGCTTTTTCTTATTGGTGGATTCCAGAGGACAGAGCCACAGCCAGTAGCTCACTCGCACTGCCTGGTCCTCATACGCACCTGAGTCTGTGACCCCTGCCGTCCCTCAAAGCCCTACCAAATCATTTCTGTAAATCCCGGAGCCTTAGCACACAGTAGGTGCTCAAGAGTAACTGTAGCTACGACTTACTGAGCGCTTACCCTCGGTGAGGCTGTGGAATTTGTCACCTTTGTTGAGGACATGCCCGAGGTGAGTTTTGTCACCAGGACTTTTGTGGTGTTGCTCACTTTTGCTCGGAGTGGCCTCTCCTTATGTGGCGTTTCAAGTCTGCTTCTTTTGCCTTTTCAACTTGCTGGCTGGTTCCTGAAGGTTTCATAAAAGAGGCAGTAAGAAGGCACTATGGCCGGGCAGAGACTGACCGAGAGGGGAGAAAGGCATTTCCCTGAAGGAACAGAAGAGAAAAGAAGACATGGTACAGTGCTAAATGTGTATTGGAGGGGCACAGGCCCTGCGAACAAAGGTGGCAAAGGCATGGAAAGGACACTTGGGGCAGGGCAGAGTGTGAAAGGCCTTGCATGGCATCCTGAGGCTATGGGACTTCTGAGGGCAATGGGGAGCTATGAAAGGTTTTAGAGCCGGACTGGGCATGATCCATGCCTGGCTTCATGAAGGCTAGTATGGTAGCAGAATGGAGGCAGAGAGGATGGCACTGTGAGAATCCAGAAGACAGGGCTGGGAGCCTGAAGGAAGGACCCTTCAGCAGAGGGAAGACAGCAGACTCCAGGGAGACTGCAGGGGCCCATCAGTGAGGTCTTGGTGATCAGGTAGGGGAGAGGGAGCGTTTGGAGCTGGCCATCTGGAGGCACTGCAGTGTCATTAACTGGGATGAGGACGGTGGGAGGAGATACAGGTTGAGGGACATCCATGGGGTGATGTCCTCTGGGCACCCAGAGAGAGGTCAGGGCTGCAGCAGGAGATGCAGGTGGCACCTGCCAAGCCAAGTGTGGAGCAGTGAGAAGGGAGTGCTCTGGGCCAAGAAAAGCCTGGGGACACCTCCTCTCACACCTGCTGGATTTCCTTCTCCTCGCTGGCCTCCCAGGTTCCCTTACTCCCTTCCCATGCCTAAGCCCCCAACAGTGAGTATCCTCTGCAGCATCCCAGAGCCGCAGAGCGCAGGCCATGTTTAATTTTGGCCCCATGAGTGGTGGCAAGGTCCCAGCCATTCGCAGGAAGCAGGTGTTCCAGACACTCAGGCCTCAGGGTCTCCCCAAGCTCTTCACTCACCAAACCAAGGCCTGGGGAGGGGAGTTACCCTGGTCAGGACCTCCCTGCCCCCCACCCCCATCTTCTCCTCTCTTCCTGTGAGCAGTGCATTTGGCTTTTTATAAAGCCAATAAATAAATAAACAAGCGGGCATGATTAATTGATGGCATGGAGCAGACCCAGGCACTGGGAGTCAGGTGGCCTGGCTTCCTGGTGGAGCTCGGCTTTTCAGGGACCTGGGGCCTGCGCCAAGGCGGGGAAGCCTGCTTTAGGGAGGTGCTTTCGGCGTGTGCCCGGGGTTGTGGACTTGCTGCTCAGAGCCTCTGTCCTGGACTGCTCCAGGCCCCAAGCAGGGCCAGGTTGGAGGCTGGGGCCAACCGGCGCCTTTACCCCCCTACCCCTCTCCTGGGTTCTGGGGCTAAGCCCCCCAGGATTGGCCCAGCCGGTCCCCTGTTCCACAGCTGGTCTCCCCATACGCCCACCGCCCGCCCGCTTCACCCCACCCTGTGGGCCGTTCACAGGTTGCAGAGTGCTAGGGAGGCTGGGGTGCCTGACCCACGGGGAAGAGTGGGGAGACTGACTGTGGGGGTGGGGCGGGGTGAGGGGCTGGTGCTGATGGAGGCAGCCGGAGGCCACACCCGGGAGAGGCGGGAGACCCGTCCCGCAGCCCCACTGGCGCGCGTGCAGGAGGGCGCGGGCCGGACGGCGCGCTGCGGTCCCGCGGGGCGCTCTCCGCGCGGAGTTTGGGGAGGGCCGAGGGGAGCGCGGGGGCGGAGGGAGCGGGAGCGGAGGGGGAGGCGGGCGGAGCGCAGTGCAGCGGTGGCAGAGGCGGGCGGCGGCGGGCCGCGGGGCGAGGCGAGCGCGGGGCAGCCGCGGCAGAGGAGCCGCAGCCGCAGCGGGCCGGGCCGGGCCGGGCGCGCACCAGTGGCGGCGGCAGCGGCAGCGGCAGCGGCGGCGGCAGCATCTCGCTCCCGGAGCCGGCGCAGGTGAGGCAGGGGCGGCCGGGCCCCGGGCTCTGGGCCTCTTCCCCTCTCGCGCGGTCCCGCATCTTCGTCCCTGCTGGCCGCTTTTCCGTGGGTGCTCGGGCCCGGAGACCCCCGCCGGGCCAGAGCCCGAGCCGAGCGGAGCGCGTCCCGGGTCCCCTCGCCCGCAGAGGCAGGCGCCTCATCAGCGGTGACCTTGAGCGGGCACCAGGCGGCGGGCGGGTGGGCGCCCGCGGACCCGGCGCCTGCGGGCGCGGGAAGGGGGCGCGCCTCGCGCCTGCCACGCGCAAACTTTCCGGGCTCGGAGCAGCCCCGGAGCTGGGGGGCGTCCGGGGCGCTAGGACCCCCAATTCCCTCTTCCCCAGCTGGCTCCGACTGCTCCACCTGGCTTTTCCTCAGTACCGGGGACCCCACTTTCTCCTGGCTCTGGTTCCTGCAGGCGGAGGACCTATTGAGAGCTGTGGATATTGACCCTGGGCTGGGGACTTCTCTCCTCAAAGGTGGTTTCCAGCTCCTAAGAGCAGAGATACTGGAAGACCCTCTACCCAGTGCTCTCCGCATCCCTGGCCTCGCCTTTTCCCGGCGCCCCCGCCCTCCCCCACAGCCCCTCCAGGAGCAGGCCCGTGTCCCCCACCTGGTGACACAGAGCTCGAAAGCCTCACAATCAATAGGGCCTCAGACCTGCAGCGTGATTTTTCATCCCGGGAGGGCAAAGGCTCCTCTGGAAAGCGGGCTCGGGCAGGCAGGCCCTCGTGGTGGACCGGTATGTTCATGCACACTGGGACTCAGCCAGGGCCTTGTCACCCCACCTGTCCTGTGGCCTCAGAATAAGGGATAACCTGGCCTTCTGGGACGTCCTAGCTCTAGAAACACAGCCTCTGAGAACATTAGCCTTGAAAAGGGGACATGAGGCCCAGAGAGGGTGAGCAAGCCTCAAGGTCACACAGCAGGGGGAGGAGTGAGAACTGAGTTTCCTTATCATGAGTTAGAGTGGATGGAGAAGACTCCTGTTTGGTTCCTACACCTGAGGGATTGGGGCTCTGGGACACTCTGTCTTTTACTAGCTGTGTGACCTCTGACAAGTCACTTCCCCTTTCTTACTCAGTTCCCCCATGTGTAAAATAGGGGTAGCTACCTCCTAGGGCTGTTCTGATGGCTGGATGAGTTAATATTCTTAAAGTTCTTACTAGCGTCATGGCTAGTGCATGGTCTGAGTCCAAAACATTTTGGCTACCGGCTTATAAAATTTCCTTTCTGGTCCTGGAAGGGAAGACATAGAGGGTTAATCATCCCCATTCTCTTCCTTCTGCTTCTGGGACCTAGATTTAGGTTGAGTTCTTCCCGGTGGCTGTGTGGGCTGGTGGGGGCAGCACCTGCTGAAACTCTGAGCACAGGTACCTTTATATATAATGTTTGTTGGTGACAAGTGTCTCAGCACTCCCAGGGGCCCGCTGGACCCACTGGGTGGGCTCACACTAGATTCTGGTTTCCTGCTGCTGCCATGAAGAAACCAATACATGATTTCCAACTGGGAAATGAAGACAGGGCCCTTCTGGAGCCCCAGGGAGAGACCCCCCTGTGCACATAGGCTGGTGGGAGCATCACCTTCAGCTCCTCCACTCTTCTCCCTACTTCTGTGAGATGTCATTCCTCCCCCGAGAGGTACTACTGGCAACAGAAGAGATGCTGGACAGGTGGGGTAGGGCTCATTCATTCATTCACTCACCAAGCCTTGATTCTTGCCTTCTCTGAGTCAAGAGGTACTTGGAAATACAGAGAGATCAACCATAGCTATCGGTAGCAAAGCTGTTACCAGGTGCCAGGCACTTACTATGCACTAGAGACATTCATTCATTTGGCAAATTTTTATTAGGTACCTAATATGTGCTAAGCACTGTTTGATGTGCCAGGGACATACGGGCAAATAAAACTGACCTGGTCACAGCCGTCTAGGCTGGCTATATAATTTGTCATCCCAACTGAGATACTTTTGAGAGTGAGAGAGGGCACTATTAATAACACCAGGACCACAGGCATAAACCAGGATGGTTCAGCCAAACTGGGCTGCATGGCCACCCTGCAACCTCATGGAGTTTATACACCAATGTCTGGGGAGAACTGCTAACATTTTTTGGTCAATTACTTTTTGCCAAGCTCTGTAGTAAGCACTTTTGGGGTGCCATGTGATTTAATCCTCACAGTGCTATGAAGTTGGTGTCACCATCTGCATGTGGCTGGTTAGTAGTGGAGCTGGGAGCACTGCCACTACTGACCTGCTAGGCTACACTACCTCCCAGATGGGTGAGACCCAGAGCCCAGGGTGTTCACACTCTTCTCAGAGAGGCCCACGGATGATGCTACTGCTACTAGGCAGTAGCACAAATGATGTAATAGCTGTGCAGTGGGGACAGACAGGGAGTCAGATTCTACCTAGAAAAGTCAGAGGCTGCTTCTCAGACCTTGGACCTTGAAACATGAGTGAGGACTTTGACAGACTGTGAAGGTTGTGGGGAGGACATTCCAGGCCCAGATTGCTAAGGCTTGGAGGTGTGGGGCTATGGGGACTGTTTAGGGATATTACCCTCCAAATAGGTCCACATCCAGTTGTGATGGGACAAGAGTCAGGTCTGAAACAGCAGGAGCCGGCAGAGATTAAGTCTAAGCCTGGTGCTATGGTGCACAGTAGGTTCTGAATTTTAGAAGGATGTTCTGAAGATTTGACTATTCTGTAGGTGGGGAGCAGAGAGAGCATTTGTTGTGCAGGATTTCTCTTTGACAAGAATGTTCTATGACCCAGTCTATACTATGGGCTGCCTGCAAGGTCATGGAAATTGTTTTGCTGTATAGAATCACTGCAGAAGGATTTCACCAGCATTTGTAACAGCAAAACGGTTCACCAAGCAAACTGATTGCCAACAAGAGAAATATTAACCTACTTAAGGGAGAGAGTTTTTAGTAGCATCATTTGCAAACAGAAATACACTCATTATAAATTAAGTCTTTTCTTTTTGTTAAATCGTGTACAAGAAACTCTAACTTCCTCCTCTCTTCCCTCCTTTTCGTGTCTCCTCTGTTGCCACATAAATCTGTTGCAGAGTAATAAACTGCATTTCTTTAGTAACGTCTTCTTTTTCAGACTTTTCATTAATTCAGACCGGCCTCCTTTCCTTCCTCCCCAATTAAGTGGAATTATTAAAGCGTTATGATATCTAAAAATTTGAATCTGGTAACAGAGAACCAAAAAAGACGTTAACTATTAGGGCCTTGGGATTGGAAAATCAGGCTAGACAGATTTGGGAAGCAGAAAAGATTTGATGGAAAGGAGGGACGGAGGGAAAGGAGGAGGAAGCAGGCCGGCTTTGTGGGCATGCGGCCTCCGCTGAGAAGGGCTCCCCACTGGAGTAAACGCTCTGCAGTCAATGTATTGCAACTCTTAGCAATTTGTGAGCAGGGGAGCTGCACATTGTCACTTTGCACTGGGCACCACAGATCATGTAGCTGGTGTTGGGAGGGGAGAGGAAGAGAGAGACGGGGGTGGGAAGCGGTGGGAAGTGGGGAGAGCTATGGATAAGGCAGTGAGAAAAGAAACTCACTTTTTAAAGCCTCTGCCAGATGCTTTTCCATGTGTATCTATTTTCATCTTCATGGTAATTCTATGAGGTAGGTGGTATTATCTCTGTTTTAAAATGTAGCTTTTATTATTATTATGGTATGGTGAGGCCAACAGCTCCGGAGATGACTGCCATTGAAAAGATGGTTTGTCACTCACAGTTCCCAGGAGGAGGGGGCACCCCACACCGTGCAGGCCACCGGGAAGCACCAGGGTCAGGCAGGAGCCAGAGGGAGTGAGGTGGAAACCGGGGTGCGGGGCAGGAACAGTTACTGTGGTTTCCAGCAGGCAGGAAGGGGTGAAGCAGGGCAAACAGGGTTAGGATTGGCTGGTTGAAATAATTTCAGCAGGTCTGGTGCATAGTGGCTGTCCCTAGTTGTCTGGTACCCGGCCATGGGGTGGTTAAGGCAGGGGGCTAGTGGCCTGGAGGGCAAGAGCTCCATAAATCCTGGCTTGGGTGAGGCAAAGTCATAACATGTAACCAAAATATCTGTACCCCATAATATCCTGAAATTAAAAAAAAAAAAAGAAAGGAAGTGGTTGGGAGCTGAGCTCTGGCCCGGTTAGTTTGCATAGGAAATGCGCTCTCACAGGCAAGTCCTTCACTGTCACTAGCCCCAGGACGAGCAGCCCCTCCAGGGTCAGCAAGGCCCCCACGGTTGTCAAAGCATCAGATACCGAAACTAGAAAACATGGTTATTACAATCCCCATTTGACAGCCGAGGAAACGGAGACTCAAAGAGATTTCCCTAAACTGCCTAGCCAAATTCACTCAACTGGAAGGCCTGTGCAGGTTGAAAGGTGTGTGCTAATCAAGAGTTCTAGGAAATAGCAGACATTGGGGTGGTGCGTAAGTGGCCCCCATAAATAGCATCTCTCTTCTACACTCCTCCAACATTTGAGGAACAAATGAATGGCAGGTGAGAAGTAGAATATAAATTTTCTCCCTAATAGAATTGAGGCAAAGTTGGAAGTCATGGCTTTGTGTTGGGGTGAGGGTCCAATAGGGGTCTGCTATCTGACCCCCCCAGAAGGAAAGACACATGGGAGTCCTGTCCAGGTAAGGGAGACACCGGGGAGGACAAGGTTTCTCCCTGCAAGCATGCCTTCCCCAGGAAAGGACAGTGAAGGGTGCCCGGGGACCAGTAATGCTCGTGCTGAAGCTTGTGGGTCCCCCACTCCATCAGACGTAACAGCGTGTCAGGGGCCTGAGGAGAGGGGCCCCAAAGCTTCCATCAGATTTCCAGAGGCCTCTGTGACCCAAGAAACACAAAGCAGCTCTAACTTACAGGGTAAAGAAATGATGGGTTGTGGGGGGACAATGAAGAAGCCTCAGCTGATTTCATCACAGGGTGGGGACAGGACCCATTGGTCTTAGGAGAATGAACATGGAAGGGGGAGAAAGTGCTTTCTCATTCCTTCCAGCTCAAGCGCAGGTGCTATAAATATTGTAGCATCATCATACAACGTCTAGGCAGGATTCTGGGTGGATGGAATGACCTGGTTCCTTATTATAAAATCAAAAAGTGGCACTTAGGAAAATGACCAAATCTTACACTGGGCTCAGCACAAGCGAATGGCCGCGGGAGTAGATGAGCATGGCAGAGACCCGGCGGGTCAGTTTGGTGTGTCCACGTGCAGTGATGAAAGTTCAAGTCTGTGCACCTGCTTCATGCTACCTCCTCTCTACGTCATCCTGCCTGGTAATGAGTCAGTACTTTCTAATTGTGTCCCTGTGATCTTAGGTAAGAGGCTTCAGCTCTCTCTGCCTCAATTTCCTCATCTGTAAAAAAAAGGACGCTAAGAGTGCTTACCTCATGAATACTTTGGTGAGGAATGACAAGCACCAAGACAGGAACGTTCTTAGAATAGTGCCTGGCCTGCTGTAAGCACTTTATGGATGTCAGCTATTACTCTTACTGTCATCGTCGCCCTGCAATTTACAGAGCACTTTTCACATATATTTTTCTCTTTGAATCCTCACAGCAAGCCTGCGATGTGGCTGGGTAAATATCACCTTCTTTCCTTACAAGGTGGTTCCTCTTTGATGAAGCCAGATCTAAGATCCAGTCCATGGTTTCTAGTTCCAGGCTGGTCTCACCATGGGGATGGCCACTCTGGGTGGCTGGAAACCCAGTGGTATGAGGACGTTGCCATCAGATACTTCCTGGTTTCATGAGGCTGGGAGGTTGGAAACAATGAAGTATTAGGTCCTGGTAGGAGAGGTTGTGAGAAGAGCAAGGAGTGCCCAGGAAAGGAAGACTGGGCCTCAACACCTGTTGCCCGGTTGTCACTATGCTTCTTGGAAGCCAGGACTGACTGGGTCTTTACTTTTTTAAAAAAAACTTTTCATCCTCAGACCCTGACACATAGTAGGTGGTTAGCAACTGTATGTTGGATGAATGGATTTCTTACAAAACACATATCCTCACTCCTGCAACAACAACAATAACAGCAACAACACTCTAGGGTGATGCCACCTTGCCTACTACGTGCCCAGTACTTCACAGAAACTCATGGTGGGCTGTCAACTTCTGATCACCTTGAAAAATCTGCTTTTGATGTGAATTGAGGAAATGAACTGTTGAGACGAACATCCAGCAGTCATACTGTAGAGCTGAGTGAGCCATGAGGGTGAGGGTGTAAAGAGGGTACAACACACAGGTGGGATATAAGAGGCACAGTGTGCGAGAACTGTCATCAGAGACAGGTGCCACATTGAATGAATCTCCCAAACGTTGCCATCAGGAGGAGATAAAGGCATGAGGCCAGGAAAGTTCTATTCTCAGCAAATCAGTGCAAAGCATCTCCCTGCCTTGTCCTCTTCCTCCTCCCCCTCTTCCTCTTCTTCTTCTTCTTCTTCCTTTTAAGGCAGTAATTTGGTTAGTCATTAGTGCTATAGAAATATCTCTGGCTCTTTACTCTCTAGCCACATGATAAACTGAACTTGCTTCCCTCTTTTATAATTGTTAATAGTAGTAGCCATATGTCTTGCTTTGGCCAATTGACCTTTGAGAAGAAGTGACGTGTCATTTCTGGGTGGCAGCTTCAGTTACCAGCCTGCTGTGTGCCACTTTCTCCCTTTTTCTCTCTTGGCAATTCAGGCAACATGGGGAAGGAACTAGTTCCCTGAGTGAGAATGATAAAAATTAGAGTCCACAGCCAACCTGTGATGGGCATGTAGCATCAGTGAGAAGTTTGTTTTAAGCTACTGACACTTTGGGCTTGTTTGTTGCTACAGCATAACATGGCCCATTCTAACTGATACAAGCAAGGACTGGGCTGAAATAATCACAACTTGTTTGGAGATGTTTTTGAGTCTTTTAATTCCTTCAAGGGTGATGCCAAACAGGTTAGTGTTTGAAGGTGTTGTACACACAAAATGGGCAAGAACCACTGTGCTGTGAGGTGACGGCCAGTCTCCCTAGTGTGGCATGTGGACTTTTCCAATTTTACCCTGGCCTCATCTCCCCATGCTCTGCCTGACAAGTCCACAGCATCCTTGAAATGGGCCACTTGCTTGCAGATCTCAAGGCGTTTGCTCATGCTCTGCCTAGAATGGGGCAGCCTCCCAGGAAATCATGTCATTTGATGAGTTGGAGGGGAACAAGTGCATGGGGAGAAGGGAGTGTTGGGCTTTTCCTGTGAGGCATAGTAGGCAGAATTAGGACAGAGAGTGAGATTCCTGTGCAGTGTGGGAGAGTCTGCTGCCAGTAGAGCTTGGCCTGGCACAGTACTGAGCTCACCACAGTAGAAGGTTTCTGAGCAGAGGCAGATGTCATGGAGGGTGCTCCGGGTTAGCAGAACCAAAGCAAACCTCCAGACCTGTCTCACACTACTTTCAGGAAGATTTCCCAAAGTAGGTTGATTTTTAGCTGTGATTCTTTATGTATTTTTTTCTCTTTTCAAAGTAAAAGTAGCTTTCTTTACCCTGTCTTAGTCTGTTTGTGCTGCTATAACAGACTACCCCAAACTGAGTAATTTATAAAAAACAAAAATCCATGGGCTCATGGTTCTGGAGGCTGGGAAGTCCAAGAGCATGATGCTGGTATCTTGCAAGCAAGGGCCTTCTTACTGTGTCATCCCTTGGTAGAAAGTGGAAAGGCAAGAGAGGGCAAGAACAAGAGAGAGCAAGAGGGGGCTGAACTCACTTTTATAACAAACCCACTCTCAAGATAATGACATTAATCCATTCATGGGGGCAAAGCCCTCATGACCTAGTCATCTCCTATCCTATAGGTCCCACCTTTCGACACTATTACTTGGCGATTACACATCCTACATGTGAACTTTGGGAGACACATTCAAACCGTAGCACCACCTGATTATAGAGATGTTACATGATTATAGAAGATTAAAGTGGTATTGAAAAGTATAAATAAAAAAGTAAAACTTGAATTAAACACTGAAAAACAGAGCTCATCTCTGTTAACATGTTGTCGAATGTCCTTCCAGATATTTCTCTATGATTCATAGGTAAATAGATATTCTTATTTTTTATGCCTTTTTCTCACTGAGTAATAAAGTGTGGACATCTTATATATCAATAAATATACCTCTACCTTATCTTTTAGAAGTGGCTTTGCCATAATTTACTTAATGGATCCCTTCCTGATGGGCACTTAGGTTGTGTCCAGAATTTAGCTATTCTAGACAGTGTGATGAACATTCTTGTATGTGGACCCCTGGGCATGTGTCCAGGCATCTGCCGAGGATGAATTCCTAGAAGTGTAGCAAACTGTTAAGGGTGCAAACAGAGATGTGATCTGGTAGAGAAATAATTTCTGGCTTAGGGGCAGCTTGCAAAGTGTCTGAAGGGAAAGAGAGGAATAGGGGGCTGCAACTGGGCTGGAAGGTTGGCGAGAGCCAGGAAATGGAGAGGGGAAGAGAGGGAGGAGGAAATGAGAGCTGGCTTTAGGCAAGCCATCCCGCAGACGAAGGGCAAGTGTGGATGACAGTTGTGGTTTATGCAGAGCCAGGCGATCACAAGTGCTTTCAGATGCACAGGCCCATTGGAGCCTCTCCACCACCTTGCGAGGAAGGTCTCCATCCCCATTTTACGGAGGAGCAAAGCGAGGCCTGGAGACGATGTGGCAATAGGAGTTGCTGTCCTCAGCTATAGTACGTGGACTCCTTCCCAACTGCAAACCTATCCTTTCCGTACACCCTGGGCTGGCTCCTGCCCCCAGTCTTTGCAGATGCCATCTCGTGACAGGCCGGCTCTTGCTCACTGCTGCAAAGGGAGACTGGTCACATGGGACTTCTTTGTGAAACTTTTCCTCACACCCCCATCCACACGCACAACCTCCAGCACCCAAAATAAGGCAGAGGTGGTTGGGGCTGAGGAAGGAGCTCTGGGAGCCATCGGCCCGGTGCTAACCGCGGTGCATGGACCGTTGAGCCGGGGGTCTGCTTTTGGCGTTAGTGGATTGGATGTCCTGACCCAGCTGACTTAAACGTCATGGCCCGTTCTTCTCCCACATAATCAAAGGTGTTTTGGCTCTGCAGTTGGCTAACCCAGGGGCTCATCCATGCCCTGGTCTTTCTGTCCTTCTCCTCCCCTGCCATCATCACCCAGACGGCGTGGCCCAGCACGCCCTGCAGATCTCACAGCACTCGGGCGACAAAGGGCAGAGGGCACCTTTGTGTTTCTTCTATCAGGGAGGAATTTTTTCCCAGATGCCTGCAGCTGACTTCCTCCTGTGTCTCATTGGCTGGAATTGGGTCACATGGCCATGCCTAAACCAATCACAGCCAAGGGAATGGGACAAGTGGGGCTTAAATGGACTGCTGGGACTTGTCTCTGAGTCAGTTTGGTGTGCAGGTAGAAAGTGACACAGCCAGGGCCCTGCCAGCCAGGAAGGAGGAGAGAGTGCCTACTGGGCAGCAGCCCTAGCATCTGCCCAGCCGCACACCCACTCTCCTTCCCTCCCCTGCTAGGGAAAGAGCTGTGTGAGCACAGGGAATGACACTCATTCCCTGCCATGTCCTGTGAAGGCTGGCACCAGCCCTGGCCCATGGTACACATGGCTGCGTGAATGAAATCAGTAGGTGTTTCAAACCCCTTCAAACTCCTGCTCTGCCAATGAACAGCTGTGTGACCTGGGGCAAAACACTTCCCTTCTCTCTACCTCAGTTTCCCCATCTATCAAATTATAATGGTTAAATGTGTGCCCGGTGCCCGGCATAAAATAAGAATTTAGTAAATAGAGCTATTCTTATCATCGATATTGTTGTTGCTGTTGTTTTAGAACTTGGTGGGTAACCAGATCTAGAGGTGACTCCTTGGTGTGGGGGCCTGGGCTCCTGCTCTGCCTTGGTTACCACCTCCACATTGACCTTGACTTCCCCCCTCCCAGTCTGGTTTTCCATTCTTCACCTGTACGAGTAGGGCCTTGGGCCAGATGATGCACTAGCACCATCCCTTCCGCAAACTCTGCCCCTGTGGGAGGTGGAAAGGGGAGGCTGCAAGGACTAAGGGGGTCAGAACCGACTGTCCGGGCACCTTTGTTCTGGGGAAGCAAAGGAAGGGCAGGGATGGAGGATGGAAGGAGGAGCAACCTGAAGCCAGGGGGCTGAACAGAAGCAAGGACCAGGCAGGTGTGAAAACCCTGCGCTGGGCAATTTGGAGATGGGCACAGAGTTGCATGCCTGGAACCAAATGAGGCAGAAGCGCGTTGAGAACATCTGCGCCTGACGCCTGCCCTCGTTGTGGGAGAGGCAGAGAGAGGACTCAATCGCAGCCCGTCCTGATGTTTAATACCTGGGGGGCAGGGCTTTGAACTCTGTGTGTTCAGAGACTGAAATTGGATTTCTCCGAAGTTTGCAGGAACACTGCAATTATGCCAGAGAACATGTCTGTGAAATCCCCTTGAAATCTATTTTTGGGCACAGGATTTTATAACCAGAGTCAGAAATTGAGTGGAAGTGTGTGGGAGGCTGACCCTGGACAGTTTCCATGTTGGAGAGGAGGGAAAGAGTATTTTTATCTGCAAACACTGTGTCTTCTAGGGTGAGGCCGGGGAGGAGGCAGTTTTACCACTTTGGGTTTCTCACCCACTGTCACGTTAAGACAGGAACCTTGTTTGACAGAAGTGGTTCAAGTTCCTTACTCAGAGTAGGTGGCTGGGGGCCGGGGATTGAGCTGGGGAGCTCACGTGGGACTTTTGTATGTCAGAACCAAGGTATCTGAAAGTGAGTTTGCCAGAGACTCTTCCAGGTCTGTCTTGTGGGGATGTCACAGTGCTCAGGGAGCTGTGGCTGAAGATTTCTTCTTGCACCGCTGTATCAGTTAGCTATTGCCACACGACAAGCCGCTCCAAACTCAGTGTCTTACAGCAGTAAGCGTGTGTTATCACTGGCAAATCTGCAGGTAAGCCAAATGGTTCCTCTGGTCCTGGCTGGCTCCCTCACGTGTCTGTGGCCTGCTGTAGGTCAGGTGGGCAGTTCTGTGCGTCCTGGTGGGCTCCCCCACGTGTTTGGGTGCTGGCTGCTCCAGGACGATCTCAGCTTGGAGGGCTCATGTCTGCTCCTTGTAGTGTCTCATCCTCCAGCACTCAGCCTGTGTTTGCCCACGTGGCAGCAGCAGAGTTGAGAAAGGGAAAGGCAGGCGGGGGAGAAAGAGGGCACGACTTCACAGAAACATGCTAGGACTCCTAAGCACCAGGCCCAGGACTGGCACAGCGTCCATTCCAGTGCATTATTATACTGGCCAAAGCAAGTCACAGGGACACTCACAACTCCAGGAGGGGGGAAATAGACCTCCCCTTTGGATCACATGGAGCCGCAAAATCACACTGGAAAGGGCGTGGATACAGGCAGGGCTTTGACTGGGGCCATAGATGCCGCCGTTCACACAGCTGCCAGCATTGGCCTTGGCCTCTAGCGCTGTCACAGTGGGCAGCCATCCCTCCTTAAAGTCTTTGTGATGCCCGAGATCCCGTTGATGTGCTAAGAGCTTTCCAGAAAAGTCTTGTCTTGAAAATGTATGTCCCCAAACAATAGGAGATCAATTTTCGTGCATCGGGCTGTCAGAAATCAAAAAGTTTAATGCTGTCACACACTGGAGAGAATGTGGGGGAAATGGGTACCGTGTACTCTGCTGGCAGGGTTTCCAAGCCACGGCCCCTGTGAAGGGGCCATGCAGCAGCACCTGTTTGAACTAAAAGTACATGTGTGGGTTAAACAGCTGTGGACCGTCCCTCCCATGGACCACCGCTCAGCACAAACGGAACAAACCATTGCTACATGCGACAACCTGAGTGAACCTCCAGGAATGAGAAACGCCAATCCCAAAAGGCTGCATACTGCGTGGTTTTAGTTATGTAGCGTTAGTGAAATGACATAATTACAGAGATGAGACCAGATTAGTGGTTGTCAAGCGTTAGGGATGGGAAAGGGACATTTGGCTATGAAGGCATAGTACAAGGGGGTCTTGTGGTGATGGTCAGATTGAGTACCTTGGTGGTGGTGGTTATTCAAAGGTAATATGTGAAAAAATTGCATACAGCTATGTGTACATGTGCACACACATAGACATATACAGAGATGGACAGCTGCGTAACTGGTGAAATCTGAATAAGCTCTGTGGATTGTATTGATACCAATGCCCATTTCTTGGTTTTGATACTGTACTCTGTCCAAGGTGCTAATCTGGGGGGAGGCTGGGGGGAGGAATGCACGTGTCTTCCCTGAACATTTCCTTGCAACTTCCTCTGGATCTGTATTTCCAAATAAAAAGTTAACAATAAAGACAAAGGCCCTCTAGGCTGGTAGGTCCACTGTGTAAGTATCTGCAACAGACACGGTCCCATGGTGCCAGGGAGGCTTATGCAGAGATGATCATTGAACACCATTTGCTATAGAAGCAGTGGGGATCTATCCATCCACCTAATAATCATGTATTGAGTGCCTACTGTGTGCCAGGCACTGTGCCAGGCTCTGGGGATATGGCCATGAACAAAATAGACCAAGTCCCTGCCCTTGTGGAGTTTGCATTCTCGTGATTGTCCCACAAGAGGGAGCTGATTCCGCAAAGTAGCTGCACTGGGGAATTCCATGTAACAAACAAAGGAATGAGGTGGATTCGTGTCTCTCTGTGCTGACATGGTTCTATATCTGGAACATATCACTGCAAGGAAAGAGTGAGAAGCAGAATCAGGAATTTGTTATGCCATTTATTTTAGAAAGAACAAAGAACCACAAGCGAATGAAGAAACGGCCCAGCTTCGGTGTGCGCTCTGTTGGGCATTCAGCCAGTCCACTTCACTAGAATGGAGGGGCAGGGCGTCTGTCTTTTTCGGTCCTTGTGGTCGCCCCACACCAGAGCAGGCCTAGCCCATAGGAGACACCCAAATATCTGCTGAAGGAAAGAGCAGATTGTACCCATTTTACAGGTTGACCAAAGGAAGCCTGAGGTCTTTAGCGATGGCATATTGGCTTTACCCCCAGTACAGTTGTGAAATGTAGATTGAATTTTCATGACCTTGAGGATACCAGGTACTGGTTTTTCAACTTTGTCATCAAGAACATATTTTCAATCCCAACCCCAAAAAGTTGTGATTGTCAAGTCTTAGGTCTTGCTTACCCACTGGCTGTTGGTTGTGGAACGACTTCACACCTGTGTTCTGTGATACGGTGCATCAGGCACTCCTGCCTGCGTTGTCTCATTTAGTCCTATCCATCCTGTTTGCGGGGAAATGGACATTCACACATCTTTTATCTGATCTCAGCAAGCCCCTCAGGTAAGTTTGTAGGTACACAATGATAGGTGACTGGAAACAGAAGAGCCTGTCATGGGCCACAGGGCCACAGGCGAGGACCAGTCACCCCCCACCCACAGAAATCCTGTAGCACGTGCACAGTGCCTGGGTGCTGGTGCATCCTCACTTCTCTGCTCCTCCTGGGCTCCTGGAGTCTCAAGGGCCTCGGTTGAGCCAGGCCCACGGCCGTTCCCGGGCATATGGCTTTGAACCAGGCCCAGTGCTGTCCTCCTGAGCCTGCAGACTAGTAGGGAGGACAAGGAAGCAGCCACGAGATTTACCTAGTGTCACCCTGGGGAGCCCGGGGGCCTGAATCCTGGAGGTTCACAATCCACAAGTTGCTGCCATGCCTCGCTGTCCCCATCAGAGGATCACAAACCATCATTCCAAGTGCCAGCCAAGATGATGAAACACGAAGATGCTTCTGGGGTCACTGAGAGAATCACTTCAGGCCTGGGGACCCCCCAGAACGTGTGCATCCAGTGGCTGTGATCATGACCTCGACGTGTCCCCTCATCCATTTCCCGCTGGGTCCTTGTGAACAGTTATTACCCTGCCGCAGAAAAAGTCTGCAAGGCCAGCTGACTCGTCTGCAGCCGGCGAGCCTCGGCGCCCACAAAGCAGAAATTAATGAATGACGGCTGGGGAGAGAGGCAGGGAATAGGACAGCAGCTATTTTAGGCTCACAGTGCCAAAGCGGATCCTAATGCCTGCATCTGTGTTAGCTGTGCCTGCCCTTTGAACAGAAATCGACATCACGTTGGCTTGGGTTTTGTTTGCTTGCCAACTCCAGGCTTGTATGTCTTGTAAAAATATGCAGATTTTGAACTAATAAAACAAAATAGAGCTACTCTGAAGACCAATTCTCTCTCTCTCTTTCTCACTTAGTATGATTCATCAAAACCTTCTCAAAGCCAGCCAGTAAAATAGAGTAAGGTTGGAATGACCCGAGTTCAAATCCTGGCCTTTTCACTTTCTAATGGCAACTAGATTTCTCTGGGCTTTAGTTTTTCGACTGTAGTGCAGGACTCAGTGCAGAGTGTTGATGGAAGAGTAAGCAACACACCACACGGGAACGCTCCCAGCACCTGCAACCCCTTAGAGCATGTTAGCCTCCTTATGTGCAAAGAAAACCATCACCCCTCCCTGCAAAACCAGCCGCCACTCTTTCTAGGAAGAGCGTGGTCTCTGGGCATCGAGGTTTGGGTGTGAATTGCTGCTGTTCTTTGGCGTGAGACACGGGAGGATAGAAAAGCTCCATCCTTCCGCCCCAGCGTCCAGGTCTGGGACAGAGGAATGGAAGTACGACATTCATGGCTGACGCGATTTTTCCTGAGCGCCTCCTAAGTGCAGGCACATGGAGGCCCTGGGGACCTCATGGTGACCCCTGGTGCTGAGCCCAAGTGTCCTGGAAATTGACCTGTGTTCAGGTGGTGCTTGTTCTCTGAAAAGTAGCAGTTTCTTTTCATGGATAGACTGAGCGTTTGCCCTCCCAGTATTTGACTGCGCCAGGCCCAGCGTGCAGGAGCTGGCGTGGAGAAAGAGAAGACACAGCGTGACTGGGGTGTGATGGAACAGGCTGTCGCGGGAAGCCGGGGGCCTTCAGAGGCGCTCCCTGGGTGGTGGGTCCAAAGGACCACCACTGGAGCAGCTGAGGAGCCCTGGCCCTCCCGTGGCCAGGTGAGGTGACTAATCTTGGTCCTCCGGTTGCTCCTGGGCACATGGGGCCTGGAAACCGCAGAGAGGAGAGGCTTGAGTGGTAGCCCAGGGGACCCACCTCGCGGTCCTCATGGCACGGTCGCTGTGTGGTTGTTCTACGAACGTCACTCTGTGAACAAAGATGTGGATTCTCTCTATCCCCACACTGCAGACGGGACCCCCGAGGCTCCCAGAAACTGGAGAGCCTTTCGGAAGTCACGCAGCCCTCTGGCCAGGCCAGATTCCGCCCCCGCCCCTGCCAGCAAGGCCTGTGCTATTTCTATTCTTGTGTAAAAGAAACATTCCTATTTTGACTCGAAAGCATCTGGTTAGGAAGAAGCAGACACCCCGAGTAGGCTTCAGAAAGTGCCTTCCCCGTGGACAAACAAGTCAACAGGGGCTCCGCAGACACCTGGTGAGCACTGCGCGGGCCAGGTGCTGGGTCAGGTATCTGGGACTCACCAGTGACAAAAGCAGTGACGTAATTGGCGGGTACAGATTTGACTTTTAAAAAATTTGATTATAAGTCTTTTCTAAAATGAGTTTGGATGTCCTGTAGTTCATAGCCAGGTGGGACCGTGACGTTCCCATCGTTAAGTGAATGACTTTCCTCTAGGCTCCCACGCTGCCCTTCCCTCCCACACAGCCTCGGAGCGCCCAGGTGGCCCCTGCCCGTCGGGGCCACCCTTCTGTGTCTGGAGGTGGCTCTGAGGAAAGCCTTCTGCTTCTGCCTGATGCAGTTTAATCATCAAGAGGGAGAAAGTTCAGAGTCGCTTAAGAGATTGGGTGGGTGACTAATGCAAGTGGCAACATTTAGAAGCCTCAGTTTCCTCATCTGTGAAATGGAGGGCGTAGTACCTTTTGCAAGGTGTGATGGAGATATGGGGATCTATCATCTGTGCCTGTTTTCCTCTATCCATGTATCATCCGTCTCTCTCTCCCCCCTTTCTCTCCCCCCTCCCATGCCTCGGTCTGCACCGGCACCAGTGAGTGCTGGGGGACTGTCAGCTGGCAAGAGGATGGTGGTGTACCCTTCCACAGCAACGCTGCCTGTGCGGCAGACTGCTTGTTGTGCCTCTTACTAATCGTAAAGGGGCCTCCTTAGGGACTCCGGGGTTTGCCCTGTCTGTGTCAATCCCGGATGGAGAACAAAGTTACAGCTGGCATTTGGCTGCCACCCAGTGTGTTTCTGCTTTGCCTTTTCAAAATGAAGAACCGTATTCTTCTGACACGAACATTAGTCTTGCACTTTGACTGCCTCCAGAGCCTTTGAGTCCCTCTGTGGTTCGGGGACAGAATCCTCTGTCCTTGGGGGCAGGGATGGGGCAGTGCTTGGCAGGCGGTTGGCACCTCCCTTCAGCTTTGGTGTCTCGGCAGTGCCTCTGTGACCGCCCTCTGCTCCCTCTCAGATGCTCTTCCTTCTCCCGTCCATTCACCCCACCTTAACTGAGCACCTACTTTGTCAGGCACCTGGGTACAGCCCACACGAGCCCATGTGCAGCAAATACCTCAGCAGCGTGGCACAGTGGGACCAGCAAGGCAGGAAGCTAATCCCACCAGGCTCCGTCACAGGCCAAAGTCCATCATCTTAGGCGGTTTCCCAGCAACCAAGCAAGGGCCGGCGAGGTGCTGGTCCGTGGCCGGGTTCCCTGGTCCCAGCAAGATGAGGAGGAAGATGAGGAGAACAGTGGGGAGCTTCCTGAAAGCTCCGTGAAAGGAGGCCCCTTTGTGCTCAGAGCATGGCCTTCCTGCTCTGTCTGTGTTGAAATGGCCTTTCTTCTATGATGTTGATGCCAGAACGAGCTCTTTTTCTTTTAGTGTTTGTATTTGGCAACACTAGATTGACCCACCTAATGTTTTCTTCGTTTTGTTTTGTTTTGTTTTAGTTTTTCTGGTCCAGGACATCCCTAAGTCTGGGAAACACTGAGTTATCCTATTTGGAAGGGAAGTGTTATCGTATTTAATTTTACTAACAATTCTGTGAAATAGATACTGTTCCCATTGCAGGGATGAGAAAATTGAGGCGCAGAGAGGCAGTTTCCCCAGAGCCCGGAGCGTCAAAGGCGAGTCTCCAACCTGGTCTGACTCATGCCAAAGCCCTCATCGCCCCACCCCGGCCCGGCCCCTGGCTACCTAGGAGAGACTCGGGGGGCCAGGGTGACAGACCTGGTATACTGAGGCCTGCAGCAGACAGCACGAGTTTGCTCCTTGCCGAGAT
>CM052447.1:2003335-2033111 GCA_028533085.1 Varecia variegata | reverse complement strand
AAGCCCGTGGCTTTATTCACCAGGAGCTACAGAAATGACGGGTTACCCTGGTCAGTTCTCAGCTGACTCACCTGTGGAATAGGCTTGCTGTGAGGATTTAGTGGGAATGCAGCAAGCACCTAGCACAGTGCCTGGACTATAAAAAGTGCTTAAGAATGGCTCACTTTAAAAAGCAGAGTGGTACTATGCTACTGAGACACTCGTCGCAGGTACTCGTGGGTGTCTCAGGGCACAGTCCCTGTCCTCCACAAGCCTAGCAGTGGCTCGACGAGACTGCACGGCGCGGCCGATCTCGCTGTCCTGCGGGGATGGTCTGAGCCAGGCCGCCTGGCATCGGAGGGTCACTGGCCCATCTCTGCTTGAGCAGAGTGACGCTCCCGTCCCACTGCCGCCAGTGGGGGCAGCCACAGGCTCCAGGCCGGTGGGAATCAAGGGAGAGGGGGAGACGAGGAGCCAGGAAGGAAGGCGAGATGGAATAAGCGTTGTGCGATGCGGCTGCGAGAGGCAGCAAGTGGCTCGTTAAGACAAAGTCATCCCGGCCGCAGTGGAGTCGTCTGGTCCTTCGACGTGTTTAGCTTAGAAGTCCGGACGCCACACAAAAGGAAATTGAGTTTTAGAAATGGGAAGCCTTCCCTTTGGCATTAAAAGGAGACGTTGGTGAGGAATGGGACTGGAATTCTGCTTGCCAAGACTTTTCCGTCATGCAGGATCACCTGTAGGTCCCTGCTGCTGTCACATACGTGTGGGATCATGTGTGTGTTCACGCGGGTGTACACGCGCCCACCACTAGACCGCAGGCTGCTCTGGGCACATTAGGAAAGGTGTCCCCTCTGGACAGAAGCGGCTCCGTGGCGCACTGCTTGGCCAGGTGACAGTAGGCTGGAGGTAAGCCATGTGTCACCTTTTCTGCCAGGAGTGTGTCTGTAGCTGTGCAGGGGTGTGCACACATACTCACACACCCGCACGCTCTCCGGGCAGTAAGGAGGCTGTCGCCGAGGCCTGTCGCCGAGGGCTCCCGCCTCGCAGCGGAGTGGGGGCCCCTCAGCCAGTCTCCAGGGAGCGCCCAGCCCCACTTGCTTTCCGAGAGTCGTTGCCACGGAACCCACAGCCCGGCGCTGCTTGCTCAGTCGCCTGCTTGGAGTTAGTCTGTTCTCGTGACGCTTCACCACCTGCCGGGTCCCAGCGAGCACACTTACTGGTGTGACGCCACAGTATGATTTCACTCCTTCAACTGGGTGCCTGCTTTTGCTGGAAAATAAGCCCCCAGCCATGGCCATCTGAGAGCACCTCGCTGGATCCTCACAGCAGGCTGGGGGTGAGACGTGGGGAAGGGACACGCCCACTCTACAGGTCAGGAAACGGTCCCTGAGAGGAGAACCTCGGAGGAGGAGAAGGTTATGGGCGATCTGGATTTGGAGTCTGTCGACTGTCACCTGGTCTGGAGTGATCTCACAGCTCAGTTTAGCTTCTGGTGAATTCTCTCGAGAGCGTGAACCTTCATGATCTATCGGGCTGAGCTTGTCTTCCCCTGTCCCCTCCGACCTGAACCCCATCAGAACCGACTGTCTTCCACAATGAACTTACAACATCAGAAACTCAACTGTTGTCTTGATTTTGTCATCGTTGCAAGTAAAAGAGCCATCCAGTTGACAAGAGATCACCACTGGAACTTGTTGCCATAGACTTGGTTAGACTGTTGCTAGCGTGGTCCCTGTTGTGGTCGGTGCCACGGCCCTGCTTTGCTACAAACCTGCTCCTGAGAGCGGGACCTTGATCTGGACATGCTGGGCACGTCTCTTTACCAGTTGCCGTCAGAGCCTGGGTCCCCTCGCCCCAAACACTCTACCCAGGATACATCTTCATTCTAATTTCCACAGAGGTGGACAGCACATCAGTGCCAGGCCTGGAGTGGGTACTAAATAGATAATTGGTGAGTGAACCAATTAATTGATGAATGACTTGAGGGTGATATTTAATAGAACTCTTTCAGCTGCTGGTGATCGCATCACAACACAAACTAGCTTAAGCAAGAAAACACATTTATTGGCTCACGTGACTGCAAAGTACCAGCGAGGGTGAGAGTGGCAGGCACAGCCGACTCCAGCAGCTCAGCGCGCGTGACTAGGCTCGGCTGTCCTCTCCCTCCTGCAGTTCTGCTTTCCTGCATGTGCTCCGGTCTCACAGGCTCTTCTCTCAGGGTGGATCAGGTGGCCACCCGTCGTCGGGGAGCTGACGTGGCTCCTACAGCCAGTTCACCACCTGAGACAAAGATCGGTCCTCCCTCCCCTATCCACAAAGCAAGTCTCCTGGAAGGACAGGGATCGGCCCAGCCTAGGTCACGTGCTCCTCCCTGAGACCAATCACTGAGGACAGAGGGACGAGCTACCGTGGTTGGCCGGCCTGGGCCACTTGGCCACCCTGAGACCTGAGGGCTGGGGGCAGGCGACTGACAGCGCTACCCAAGCCCCCCGGGGAGGCCAGGGTCCTTCTCCAACAGAGAGGCTCACTGCAAGAGCACATGCGGTTTCTGGAAGGGGCACAGTGTCAGTAGGACAGGCTAGTCAAGATTACAATTTGAACAAGAAGGCTTCGGGTCAAAAATGAGATAAATAAAATAATGAGACATATTTTCTTGAATGATTTACCACTAATCTTGGAGGTGGTGTTGGCGGTGATGGTTTCCTTGACAGCAGCCTGGAAAGAATGAGTGGAGTGCCTCTCCTGGGACTGCTTTGACCGGCAGAGAATCTTCAGGTTGGCGTTTACATTATCCAGTTTCCGTGTCCCCCCTCCCCAGTTCTCCATGAGGAAATGAGCAGAGCCATGAGCTCAGCGACACTGACCCTGTCCCACCTTCCCAGCCCACAAGGAAGTTCCCGATATCATAACCCATCAGCAGTGCCGTGGGCTCTCACCTTCCTGGCCCTTTCTCGGAGCCATGCAGGGGGTCACGGCGTGGTCCCAAGTGCGGGCCCTGCGGCCGCACGGACCCGGCTTCCGATGCCAGCACCACCCTGTGGTTGAACTCTGAGCCCCAGTTTCCTCATCGGTGAAACAGAGTAATAATGGTACCTACCTGGCAGGGGTGGTGGAGGTGTGACAGAGGTGACACGCAGTGGGCACCCGTGTGATCATTAGTCACCAGGTTGTTTCGGTGCCCCTGGCTTCTGTCAGATCGCATGGAAGGCTAACGCGCACACAGAACTTCGCAGTCTATGGAGGAGTGTGTGCACACGACAGATGGCTGGCCTCCCCCTCCCATCCTTGTTCCCCAGTTGCAAAGCTGCTTCGGTGGCCCCTGCCACGTACCTGGGGTTGTCCTGTCCGAAGCCGGTGGGATCACAACCTAACCCAGTGAGACCTTCCCCCTCCAGCCCTTTGTTTAGCAAATGGTCAGCAGGCATCTGCGGTGGGCCAGGCTGGACTAGGTTTGGAGAGCTTGTGGGGGTTCTGTTCCTCTTGCAGTCATTCACCCACCCCCCCGCCAGACCCTGGCTGGAAGTTCTAGTACTCAGATTCCACAGGAACCCCCTCCACGCCCAGGTCTGTCCTCTTCCTAGGCTTTCACACAGCAGCCCTGTCTTCCAGAAAGGTCCCAGGCTTCAAATACTAATTTAAAAAAATAGGTTACACTCACTAAGCATTTCCCCTGGCGCTTTGTAAACACTTTACAGCTACTGACTTATTCGATCACCACCACAGCCCTACAGGGGAGTGTTGTTATTACGTTCATTTCACAGGCAAAGAAACTGAGGCACAGAGACATTAGGTCACTTACCCCAAGTAAATGGGGGAGCTGGTAGCATGAGCTCTTAGCCAGTATCTCAGACTGCCACAGTCTCAGGTTTATCCTGTCACAGGTTTAATCTTGGGGTCCTCCCTACCTTTGAAGGGGACACGTGCATTTCAATGGGAGTCAGTGACCCAAACTTGCTGTCAGACGTAGAACAAAGGGATTTCAGATCTCTCGTGGTCCAGCTCCAGTGCCTCCTTCTCAGGGAAGCCTTCCCTGACTGCTCAGGCATCTCTGATCACCCTACACTCCAACCATGCATTCATCTAACAAGTGCTTTCTGAGTACCTACTGTGTGCCTGGAAACCAAACTGCAAATTCTCAAAGGCAGGGGTCAGGTTAGCAGGATAGTTGTTAAGTTTGCAGGCTTTGGAGCCAGACTGTGGTTTTGAATGCTAGTCCCTCCATTGACTAGCAGTATGACTTCGGGCAAATTCCTTAACCTTAATAAGCCTCAGTTTCCTCTTCCATTACACAGGCCTAATAATATTAATAGTCCCTGCCCCTCATAGTGTTGTATGAAGAGCACAGTCTGAATATAGTAGATACCTAATAATCATCACCAGGTAGTTGGTGCTTAATAAACGTTACCAGTTGTTAGAAGTCTGTTTTTCATATTTGTGTCTTGAGGACCAAGCACAGTGCCTGCACACAGTAGGTGCTCCATGAGTGTTTGCATGAACAGGTGAGCGAGTGCTCGTGAATCCCCTTCTATGTGAAATGGGCCAAGAGTGCCCCCTACTCGCCCAGGAAAGCTGTGTGTTCCAAGGAGCTCTGCTGAGCACACACTTGGAAAACCAGTTTCTAGGAATCCCAGTTTCACATCCCAGTGAAGTCTGGCCCAAGCCCTGAGCTCTGCAAGGAACAAGGGCGACTTTAGGGACTCAGCAAAGGAATTAACCCCACAGCGACAGACCCCAGCTGCACTGGTCTGTGACAGCCCCCGTAGCCCAGCCTGCCACTCACCTGGGCCTCAGAATCCTCAGAAACCACAGACCCATGCAGCAGAGGGAAACCGAGAGCAGCCCATGCAGCCTCCCCTTGTACAGATGGCAACGTGGAGACCTGGAGAAGGGCCGTGGCCTCCCCCAGGGCCATGGAGCAAATTGGTGGCTGGAGATGGGATGTCTGTGATGCCAGGGGACCCTCAAGATTTTCTTTTTAAGATGCATGTAAGGATCTAACAGAGTATAATGTTACCAACACCATACACTAATTCACTCATTCAATGAATATTTATTGAGCACCTTCTGTGTGCCAGGTACTTTTCTAGGTGCTGGGGCTCCAGCGATTAATAAAACAGATAAACATCCCTTGTGGAGCTGACATGTTATTAACATTCTTGCACTATATACTCACCAGCAGCTTAAGAACTAAAACATTATTAATAAGCCCCTGCTTACTTATTCCATCCTCTTCCCTCACCCTGGAGGTACCATGATTCCGAGAGGGGAGAAGAGGCCCCAGGCCCGTGGACATGTCATCTCCCCACTCCCAGACCCGTTGGAGGAGAAGGACCATCTCCTCGGCTAGACCTGGACCCTCAGAAGCCTGGGCCAGCCTCTCGGCCACCAAAAGAACACGTAGTAGGTGCTCAGCAGATGTTTGCTTGCTGCGGGTAGCTTGTGTCTCTTTTCCTTTCCCTCCCTTGGAGCCGGCCACCTCTGGGGACTGCTGTGCACGTCACTCATTCCAGGATACGAGTCCACCGGGTTTGTGCGACAGAATTTCATTTCACAGTTTGACGAGGACACGATGTGCCGGTTAACTTAAGGATGTCCATCCAGATGTTACTGAACATTTTATGGTTTCTTGTCTTACTATAAAAATAATGAATATTCATTTTAGAATACAAAATAACGATGAACAAAATAACTAAAAAAATTTTTAGCTCCCAGAATGCCAACCCATAGTGAGAACCACTGTTGGCACATTGGTATCTTCCGGCAGGCAGTGTGGCCTCGTAGGAGCACAGATGTTGGAGCTACACTGCCTGGGGGTTAATTCTGGTTTCCCTATTCCCAGCTGTGTGAACTTGGACAGCTTTTAAATCTCTCTGTGCCTCGGTTTCCTCATCTGTAAAATGGGCATATCAATAGTACCTACCTCATAGGGCTGTGGGAGAAATAAACTTCTGGATCCTGCGTGGGGAGTACTTAGAACAGGGCCTGGCGTACAGTGAGCTGATGTCACTCTGAGTCATTAGTGCTGTTTTGATTAAAAAATAGGATCACATTTCATATATTTTCTTATCACCTTTCTTCACATCACATATCATTCCTTGCCAACAAATATTCATCTATGATGTAAGTTTTTTAGACTTTTATCTTTTTTTAATTTTTATTTATTTTTTTATTTTCAGTATATTGTCTTTTAGAACAGTTTTAGGTTCACGGCAAAATTGAGCAGAAAGTACAGAGAGCTCCCACAGACCCCCTGCCCACCCCCAAGTCCCCCACCAGAGTGGTATGTTTGTTACAATCGACCTACAACTGACACAGCCTTCGCACCCAAAGTCCGTAGTTTAGGTTGGGGTTCACTCTTGGTGATGCACACGCTATGGGTTTGGACAAACGTACAGTGGCATTTATCCCCCATCATAGTGTCACACAGAGTAGTGTCACTGCCCTAAAACTGCTCTGTGCTCTGCCTGTTCATCCCTCCCTCCCCCACCCCTGGTGACACTGATCCTTTTGCTGTCTTTATAGTTTTGCATATTACAAAATGTTACGTTGTTGGAATCATACACTCTGTAGCCTTTTTGGATTGGCTACTTTTACTTGGTAATATGCATTTTAGATTCTTCCATGTCTTCTCGTGGCCTGATAGTTCCTGGCTCCTTAGCACTGAACAATGCTCCATTGTCTGGATGTGCCACACTCTACCCATTCCCCTGCTGAAGGACGTCTTGGTTGCTCCCAGGTTTCAGCAGAGCTGCTGTAAACATCTGTGTGCAGAATTTTGTGTGGACATAAGTTCTCAACGACTTTGGGTGAATTTATCAAGGAGCGTGGTTGCTGGATCATATGGTAAGAGGATGTTTAGTTTGATATAAAACTGCCAGGCTGCACCGTTTCCCATCCCTGCCAGCCGTGGATGAGAGCTCCTGTCGCTCCATGTCCTGGCCAGCATTTGGAGCTGGCAGTGTTTGGATTTTGGCCATGGTAATAGATGTTTACCATGACATAATTTTAAATGGCTAAATCACCTTCTACATAATTTATTTAAGCAATCCTTTATTTTGGATGTAGGTATATTTTCATTCTTTATTATAAGTAACACCATAGAGAACTGCCTTATAACTAGGTCTTTGTGCACATCTTTAATCCTTAATTTTTCTTTCCCCAATAATGGCTTTCTAGAAGGAAAATCAATGGACCAAAGAGCCATTCACTTTATTGACGAAATCTTTGTGGTGTCCCTCGTGGGTGCCAGGCATATGGAGTCAAATTGTCCCTCAGAGAGGCGTTGCCCCCAGTTTCCTGCTCATCAAGAGTGTGCGTGTGGCTCTGGCCCTGACCCCTCCTCTCCCCCTGCAAACAGGGGTCATTGTTCAAATTTGACTGCCTAACGGGAGGGCGGGGGTGATGGTGTTCCTGGCACTGCCTTGCTATGGAGGACTAAGGCTAGACCACCGTGAGTGACCACAGGACCACAGGGTTCCTTGAGGCTCTGTGGCACCCCACTCCTGGCAATAGAAATGGTGGGGCCCACAAAGGGGAGCCAGCTGAGGTCCAGGGAAAAACCAAGATCCAAAGATTGGGGTCTTGCTTCCCACTTGCTCTCTCTCCTACCTTCCCTACCTCTCTCCTTTCTTTCTTCCTTTTTCATTGAACTTAGAAAATGCCAGACCCTGTGTTGTGTTCAATGTACCGTAAAAACAAAATATGTATAAGCTCTGCCCTCATGGAACCAGTAGAAGAGACAGATAATGAATTCACAAATACAGTATCACAAATTGTGATCAAATCATGAAGCAAAAGTTTGCACTGCTATGAGAGAGAGAGAAATGGAGAGTGAAGCTTCACCTTGATCATCAAGGAAGACCTCTCTGAGGAAGTGGTGCTTGTGCTAGGGCCTGAAAGAGGAGATGATCACAAGGAAAAGAGTAGGGGAAGGGCATTCCAGACAGACAGCTCAGCATGTGCAAAGGCCCTGAGGCAGTAACTAAAAGGAGGCGCATGTGGCTTGTGTGCACCAGGGGAGGAGCAGTGAATGAAGAGGGAGGCAGGTGTATCACCAGGGCCTTGTGGTTTTGAACAGCAAATCCAGAGGCTGATGGGTGGCCTGGCTCAAGGTCAAGGCCAGGATCTGAGCAGATAAAGTTGATGTGAGTGAGAGTAGGCCAGGGACAGATCATCAGGCACTTTGGACTGTGCCTGGACCCAGTGGTGTTTGCTGCTTGACTTAGGAGCAAAGAGGTACCTGTTGATGGTGGGCCAGGACAGTGCCAGAGCCTCAAATTTGTTTTGATGGCTGAAAATATATGTGACCTGATTCACTCTGTATTCCTATAAAAATAATATCAATAATCATAAATGCCATGAACCACAGATATTTGTAGCAACATGCTGAATCTCACAATGTAACGGTGAATGACAAATAGCAAACCCAAAAGGGAGCATGCTAACTGATTCCATTCGTGTGAAGTTCAAGAACAGGCAAAACTCATCTGGGATGACAAAAATCACAGGGTGAACCAGGGGTGGCACAGAGGGGATGCGGGGATGCTGGTCATTTCTGTGTTTTGACCTAGGAGCTGGACACATGGGTGTGCTTGGTTTGTGGAAATGCAGTATCTGGTCACTTTTCCATATGTCCATGATACTTCAACAGAATGTTTATTCCAACTCAATCCCACTTCCCACAACATCACCTGTGTAGTATTCCTGCCTAAAATGTGTAGCATGAATCTAATCATGGGGATACAGTTGGATTAATCCATCCAAAGTAAGGGACTCCCCCCAGATGTCAATATTGCAAGAAAGAAAACGTCTGGAGAACTGTTCGAATGACAGGAGACTAAAGTGACATGGCAGCAGGGCATGATCCTGGATTTAAACAGCAGCTGCAGGGACATCAGGACGACCGGGGAGACGGGGGTACGGACTGCGGGTTAGACGATGGGCTGTGTCCGTGTGCAGTTTCCTGGGTGGGTGCACGCGTTGTGGCTGTGCAGGACCATGTCTTTGTTTTTATGCTCAAGTACTCAGGGTTGAAGTGGACTCATGTCTCGAATGGCCCAACGACAAAGGGCAGAGAGACACAGGGCACAAACGGGGTAAAATGTTCACAATTGGCGAATGTAAATGAAGGGTATGTGAGTACTCATTGAACTGTTCTAGACAATCTATAGGATTGAGATTATTCAAAATAAAAATTTGTGAAATAAAAGAAAGAAAAGAATACTATTTCCTATTTGAGATAAAGGGGGAAACCTATCCCTTATCAAGTTACGGTTGTGTGTCCCCTGCCCTGTTAGGCACTTAATGTGCATTATATATAATCTCCATGAGCCACCTAGGTCTTTACAAGTAATAAAAATCCAATTAAATCACTGAAGCAGACATTCATTGCCCCACATATCTGAACAATCCAGGAGCAATAGACTTCAGGTCAGGCTTGATCCAGTACCTAAAATCTGTAGCCCATTTTCTCCTCTGTTTCTCAGCTGTGCTTCTCTTGGTTTGGTTTCATTTTCAGACATATTCTCTCCTCCTGGGCAATAGGTGGCTGCCAGGGCCAGCCAGGTAAAAGGCAAGCTCCCCAAAAGGAAAAAGGAGAGGATGCTGGGAAGGCCACCTCAAATGGCTCCCACTCTAGCGTGTAATCCATGAGGATTACCCCCTTCTACATATCAGGGACTCAGAGGGGTTATGTGATTCTTCTAAGGTTTCATGACCAGGAAAGGACAGCTGTGATATGAACCCCGGGTCTACCTGCCCCCAAAACCTAAGGTTATCTCTTTTTTATATAATCACTTTTCTTATTACAGAAAGTATGAAAAAAAAGCGGGAAAAAGAACACCTGACCTCCACTCTGACACCATCATTTTTGTATGTTCTGTTCCAGTCTTTCTTCATATCAAAAGGCTTGTTTTCTTTCCTTATTTCTCTCTTTTCTTCCTTCCTTCCTTCTTTCATTTTTAAAAAGAAAGGCACATTGAAATTAGATGTTGATGTGGGAACCTGGGAAGACCCCTTGAGCTACCTGGACACTCCCTTTGGGCGCACCTAGGCTCAGGTGCTCCAGAGAGGTTCTGAGAGGTGGCCTGATTGTGAGGTTAACCCTTTCCAATGCAGGGGCCCAGATCTGCCTTCACCATGTAGTAAACCAGGTCTGTTCAGGCAGCAACACATGCTTAGGAAACAGAAGCGATGGCCACAGGCCTGCTGGGAGGTCGTTCACGTTCCAGACGCTCTCAATCAGCAAGCACACGTTAACCCTCACGACATTCCTAAGAGTGGACATTACTACCCCCGTTTTTCAGAGGAGGAAACCGAGGCTCTGAGAGGAGAAGACTCGCCCAGGTCACCCAGCTAACATGTGGCAGAGGCAGGAGCCACCCCAGCACTGTTTATGCGTGTCATAGCCAGGGTTCTCTGAATAAGCATGGGGGTGTCCTTCCCCCGCAGCCGAGAACCCTGGGGATTTCGGTGTTGATCTCCTGTGGGTTATAAGAACTTGAATCAAAGGCTCCTCTGTTGTTAGAGAAAACCCTTTGGCTTTGCTTCAGCCCAGGAACTTTGTAAAGTGGTAGGATTCCTGTTAATAAAAACAAGTGTCATTTTACAGCGCTTTCTATAAATCTGTTAGTGACCTTTAATAAAAATTTATGACTCTAATAATCTTGTTAAGCACACCCTGGTCAGATTACTGCTCACAGGCCAGTAATCTGCAGACCTTTCAAATGTAGTGACTGCGTCCTGGGCCCGTCCAGGCGTCCCGCTCCAAGTGATGGGAACGGCGTGAGTAATGATTAATCCAAACTGCCGTGTTTTTGACGCAGGCCGCTGGGCTGGGAATCCTAGAAAGAGCAGGAACCGAAAGACACTTGGGCTTTCCAGAGAGCCCATTAAACCTGTTGTTAACCAAGCTTGGTTCCACCTGCCTGACCTCTTCCTCTGTCGCCTTTCTCTCCCTCCACGTCATCAGAGCAAGGGGCCAGAAATAAAGTGTGCCCTGTGCCCAGCTGTGCTGGACAAAACCCAAGGCCTCCCCTGACCCCGTGGGCTTGCTCACACTTTGCTCACAGGGCTGCACACTGCAGCGCCAGGAGGTCGGGAAGGCTGCGGGTGACTTGTGTTTTCGCCATCTTGTTTGTTCACGGTTCTCTCAGCAGAAACCCGAGCCTGTGATTTTAACCCGCGGAGGCGTATTATCTCGAGCGATCACCAAAAGGTTGCAGGCCCAGAACACCTTATCAAGTGTTTGCTTAACTGTCGTGTTGCATGAAATCATACTGCTTTTGCTCTGAGGCTCTCTAGCAGGCACGTTCATACATTTGCATAAATACTGCAGTGCAACTCAGGACCCTCTGCCCACAGTGCAGCCCGCAGGGATCCCAATCACTTCAGCTCTCTCGACTCCTTGGACTTCATGGACATTAGACGTCAGGGTGATTCGGGGAGGCGTGTTTTCCTATGGGGTGGGGCTGCTCTGAGGCCACCACAGTCCTTGGGTCCCTCCTTAGCCAAGCAGGCAGGCGTGCTCATCACCTCGCCCTGCACTCGGAGGCTGTGGGACTTGCCCACCAGTTTCCTAGTTAGAAGGGGCATTCGTAAGTCCCTCGGGCATCCACCCCAAGCCCTTCCTTTCCCGTGTGGAGAAGGAAGCAGGAATTCGAGAATCACAGACTGTCCCAACAAGAGATCTAGCCTGTCTTCAGGACGGCTAGATCCTTGCTGCTCAAGGGGAGGCTCCGAGCAGCAGCAGCATCAAGGACACTCTATAAATGCAGGGTCTCAGGCCGATCCCGAGTGTGACCGGCCATCCTGGTTTGTTCCTGGGAGGTGGGATTTCAGGCTCAAACTGGGGTGTGGAGCAGACCTGCTGAGTCAGGATCTGTAACATGGACAAGATCCGCGTGCGTTCTGTGTGCACGTGGGAGACGTGAAGCAGGGCCTGGCGCACGCTCCCTCCCGTGTGTTTGGAAACTGATGCCCAGAGAGGCCCCCCAAACCTCAGAGCAAGTGCGTAGCCGAACTGGAGCTCTGGACTCCCGGTTTCCTGCCTCTCTCTCCTGCTCCACCCTCCTCTTTACCCAGCCTTGCGTTGCATTCCCACTGCTTTCTGCAGCGGGACGCCTGATTCAAGGGGAGATCCTAGAGGTACCCTGAATTTTTAGGGTGTTTCCAGGATGGTGAAACTCAGGCCAGCCTGCTGGTCCCACCTGCTGCCCAGAGCAGTAGCTCTGTTCAGATGAGAAATGACCACATTTAACTAAAATGTTGTGGATCTTGAAGTTGAAGGACCTTAGAAGTCACCATGTATGCCCTCCCACCCTGTGTAGAAAACCCTTCTAGAGCCTTCCTCCGTCAAGGCCAGCCGGCTCTGCTTGGATGCCTGTAGTGACGGGAAAGTCACCACCTTATATGGCGCCAGCTCCGTTGTTGGAAAACATAGATTGTTCTTATGTTCTGCTGCAATATTAGATTTAACTCCTTCCTTGCTGCAGACTCTATGGGCCAATGCTAATTCTGCTCTCTGGAATAGTTTAGAAAGTTCAGGCCCTCTCCCACACAGCAGTTCTTCAGATATTTAAAAGTTAGTATTAGAAGTTACCTTCACCAGGGCAAACTTTCCCTTTTTTTTTAAAACTTTGTTCTTTGGGTAAAATGATATTTAGATGCCACCCCCTACTTGCAACCCCAGACTGTCATCTTGGTCATTATCTTCAGAGTGACAGCTGCCTGTGGACGTCCCTCTTAAAGGAAGTGGAAGAGCGCACTGCAGCTGAGGTTTGCCTAGTCCATCGAAAGGGGGCACCGTTACCTCCCTTGCTTTAACACAACTGAACTTTGATTTGGCTTTTCTTATTCTAAGCAAAGCACATCACACTGTTAGCGCGCGTTAACCCTGTCAAATACGCCTCTCAAATTTGCAAGTCTTTCCCCCATCAAGTGCTACCAAGCAGATTCCCTACCCACTAGTACTTAATGTTCTGAGTTCAGATGTCTGACTTTTACCTCTCCTTGAATATCATGTCCTCCTGGGCCGGCCCTGTGTTTCTGCCTGTTGGGGTCACTTTGGCTGCCTAGTCTTTTACTTTGTGAACTGGTCGTCTCTCCCAGCTGGGCTGACCTCGGCCAACCCGCACGAATTTACTAAGCACCGACTGAGGTGTTTGGGGTCAGAGCTGGAGGATGTAAGTGTGGCACGTGCCCCTGTCTCTCAGGGGTTTACAGTCTGGTTGTCAATGAGGACTCGCCTCCAGGGCACAGAGGGAAGTGCAAACCAAGGCCAAGGTCTCTGGGCACAGTCTCCGAGGGGGCCCTTGTCTAGGGGCTCTGTGGGTTACCACATTAAAATTGCCTGGGAGCTTGTCAAAGATACAGGCACCTGGGCCCACTCGGCTCATTGACCTAGAGTCTAGGAGGGGCCCAGCTCCTGTGTTTGTAAGGCATCGAACTCTGACACAGGCTGCAGTTTAAAGGGAGCTGCGGGCAGGGAGGTGAGCCTAGGACACAGGGACCAGAGAGGAGCTGGGAGAGCAGGAAGTAGGGTGGGTGGCCCTGCACCATGGGAATGGGGCGTGGCCTGGGGATGGCAGGGGGTTCCCAGGAGACCCGTGCTGGGTGGGCTGGAGGAGGTCTGCGCCCAGGCTGTACCCCCAGCCCTGCCTTGCTGAGGACAATCTTGCAGCATCTCCTTGCTGTAACCCCAAAGATGTGGACCTAGGTTTAAGATGCCATTAACGTCCTGAGCACTTTGGGACCTGCCTAAGGTCCCAAACCGAGTCCTCTTCTGGATGGGAAGAGAAAAGCATTTGGCAAATAGCTCCAAACCCTGGGTTCTCAAGGACTGTGGCTTCCCACGGGTTCCCTAGCAGGCAATTCTGAGAAGGGGTCCCCACCCACCTTATATTCCGGGCACCTCAGTTGTTGGACGTTCGCTCCCTGAGGCTGGATTTAGAGCAGCAGCTCCACCGTTTACAAGGCGTGTGACTTGGGGTAGGTTCTCTACCTCTCCGTTTGTGAGAAGGGGATAGAACAGTTGCTCTCTCCTCCAGTTGCTGCGAGCAATCATGGTTGCACATGACCCGCGGAGCACCTGCTGTGTGCTGCCTACTGTGTGCAGTGCTCTGTGCTGGGGGCCGGGGACACGGCAGGAAGCAAGCAGATGGGGAGTGCCCTGAGCAGGGGGAGTGCTCATGGAGACAGACAGCAAACTAAACACACATGCGTGTTAGACGGTGAGGAGTGCCCCGGAGAAAATAAGCAAGGACAGAGGGATTGGGAGTGTGGAGGGCAGAAGGGGGGCATCAGGGAAGGTGACATCCGAACAAGGACTCGAAGGAGATGGGGAGGAAGCCCGGAGGATATCCGGGAAACAGCCTTCCAGGAACAGGAGCAGCTAGTGCAAAGGCCCTGGGGCAGGGCATGCTTGGACGCAAGGGGTCAGTTCAAAGGGCTCTGGCACATGATCTGTGATTAAACTGCTCGACATTACTGTTACGCATCATCCTCACTAGCACTGTTATTCTCGGTAGAGTTGTGGGATTGCACTTCTGGAGCCTGCAGCAGTTAGGGCGTGATGCAGGGCTCAGATGAGTCTGGGTTTGAATCCAGCTCTGTAATTCTCAAGCTGTGTAATCACGGCCAAGTCACTTAGCCTCTCTGAACCTCTATTGACCGGTGATAACAATGAGACCCATAGTTCAGGTTTCTTGTGGGGATCAAATGCACAGAAGCATGGAGCTGACCCTTCAGTGCGGGACACTGATGAGCTGGGGTGGGGCCAGCAGCCACCACCAGGGCCCGTGAGCTCCCCAGCCCTGCCCGCCGCCCACCCCTCCCCACACCATCTATCCTAGGTCAGACATTTCTTTCTAGAAATGAAACAGCAGCCCTTGATTGTGAAAAGAGATCACTCAGAGTTCTCCTCCCTCTAATTAGGTTGTCTCAGTTGTTTATTTTGCATAGTGAGGAAAGAGCCTGGAATTTACCCGGAAGACTGGAGAGAGTCCAGAGCTGATAGCAGTTTTTGCCCACCAGTTCGTGTCTACCTGCGTCCTCATCTTGTCCCCTCTGAGTGTAGCTCCTGGCAGGAGCACACCAGGTCTGGAGTTGAAGGATCTGGGGGTCGTGTGAACATGGGCAGGGCTCCCTCCCAGACCTCTGTAGAACAGGGTCACCTTCATTTGCCCTGCTCAGCTCAGGGGCTCTTCGTACAGACCAGCGGTGATCATGTCCCCAATCAGTAATGCATGGGCTGAGCAGTTTGATGGTGTGGCACTTTGGTGGCACTTCCTGGTGTGGAATGCAACCCAGGCTGACATGCTGGGTACAGCCAACACAGGAAGGACATGGCCTCTAGCTGCCTTTCTCTGACACCTTGTTTGTGGGGAATTTATTCTAAGAAAGGCAGTCTCAGGGACCCACCTGTGTCCCCCAGCCCCCACAGATGTCTTGGAATCACCCAAGGGCATCACGTGGTGGTGTCTGAGAGGCCCAGACTGAAGTTCCTCCCCACCACTGAGCAGCTAGGTGACCTGGAGCCAGTGACTTTGCCTCTCTGCTTCAGTCTTTTCATCTTTAAAATTGGGAGAGCATCTACCTCCTCTGGCCACCATGAGGCCTGCTGGACAGCGCCTAGCAAGGAGTGGGTGTTGGTGGGGACCTGCCTACTCCCCTCATTTCCCAGATGGAGACGCTGCAGCCCAGGAGAGAAAAGGCTTGAGGACACACAGCCCACGAGAGGCCAGGGTGGGTCTCCAGGGCCTCTAGGGCTCTGAGCCCCACGGAGGATGGAGACGCTGCCTGGACCATTACAGGAGGCCAAAGGGATGGAGGGAATGGTCCCCGTTGCCTGGTAACTCCACTAAAGTGGGAAGCCTGGAAAACATCAGGTGGTGACATTTTAAAACTGGGGAGTCGTGGGGCAGAATGCCACGTTCCTGAAGGGACAAGAGACCCTCTCCTGGCCAGCCACCTCTAGCCAGGCTCTGGAGAGGAGAAGGTCTTGGGGGCTGGTACCTCTCAGCCACCTCTGGGCTCTGCTCCAGGGGAGCGAGATGAAACATGCAGGGGCCAGGAGGGGGTGGAAGAAAAAGACGGTGGGAGGGGGGCTTGCAGGGAGCTGAGCCTCCTCCATTCACCCACTCTGTCGTTTTCTGGGTTCCTTGTAGGTGCTGAGTCGACAGAGGACAGTGTTGAATCTGCTCAAAGTTCCTTTATGTGGGGGTACAGATGCACACTTAGAAACGCTTAGTGAACCACAGGAGGCCACAGGGACTGTGATTCAGTGAGAGCTGGGCGCGCCAGCCTCTGGAAGAGGTGGGATTGGGCAAACCCAGGAGCCCGTGGGATTCGGGAAGCAGGAGGGGGAGACCAAGGGCTTACTGAAGAGCAGCCCTGTGCAGGCCGGCGCCTGGGGCACCAGGGAGAAGGGAGCAGTGCTGCAGAGAAGGACACGCGGGGGCTCTGGACTCAGAGGAGCAGGGTCCGTGCCCAGCACTGGGCACAAGGCCAGGGGTGGTTGTCCCTCCCCCTCTGGTAGTCTCTCTGTCACCACCAAGTCTCTGGTTTTAGAAGCAGCATGGAGAGACGTGCAGGGGGGAGGGAAGGTCTGACCCGCCAAACCCTGCAGCACTTCTAAGTAAATGCCTTTGGGGACCCGGTGCCCACGGGACCCAGGCGGGGCAGCCGGGGTGCTGTGTGCAGCAGGAAAGCTCTACCCGGGCCAGCTGGAGCCCGTCCCTGCCCTGCCACAGACTTTTTAAAACCAAAGGCAAGTTCTCAAACTCATCTGACTTCTGCTTTCTTGTCCTGTGAGATGCATAGAGGGGGCCATTCAAGAGGCTCTTAGAGGAAGCCCCTCCAGGTTTCTGTGCTGATGACAGAAGCAAAGCCCTGCCCCGGGCAAGTTGAGGCTGCAGCCCTTGGTCTCTGTTTCCTTCTGTGGTTGGTCTGTCTCTGCCGCCAGCTCTGATACCAGCTTATCCCCATGCTGGGCGTGGCGGGACCCCCCAAAGGGAGAACTGACACCATGCCTGTGACTCCTTCAGGAACTTAGACGTCAGGAGGGGATGTGAACCTGAAGTTTAGAAGAAATTAATCTTTAGCAGGACCTCCAGGCAAGCTCAAGAGCAGTTTCAGCCGTAAGCTCCCAGGCATCTTTGCGCTCACCGATTCAGGCAGCGTTGATGGAGGCCCAGTGAGGTGCCAGGCACTGCGAACGTGCTGGAGACGCCACAGCCGACAAAACCAGATGAGGGCCCTTCCCGGTCCAGCCAGGAGACCCATCTTAAACAAGAAACCCTACAGTTATGTGTGAGGCTGTGTCTGGTGAGAGACACAAGCATGCCACAGGGGTACTGGGGAGACCACGGGGGCATGGTCAGGATGGAAAGGAGGCTGGAAGGATGAGGAGGAATCAGCTGACTGAGTCAGTTGACAGGCTGTGCAAAGGGCCTGTGGCCAGAGCTCCGTGAGCAGGAGAGGGTGGTGCAGGCTAAGGTGCATGGGGCCTGACCTGGGCCTGGGAGGCCCTGCGTGGATTTTATTCATCCCAGTGCAAAAGGAGGTTTCATGGGGGCTTGAAGCAGGGACCTGGGGGGCAGGGTATGAGGTGACACAGATCACTTTGCACTGTCCAAAGGTCAGAGGGTAAAGGGGTGGAGTGAATGGGGGAGCCCAGCAGGAGCCATGCGGTGGCCCAGGCAGGAGAAGGTTGCAGCTCAGACAAGGAGCTCGGCAGCGACAGAGTGAAGAGCAGGGGCTGGATCTGAGGGCGCCTCGGACGCTGGCAGTGGAGCCAGTGTCGGGGTGTCCACATGGGCACCAGGTTTCGGGTTTAGGTGTTGGGCAGTTGCTCATGCCTTTTCCTGAGACGGGACAGACTGCAAGAAAACGAGAATTTGCAGGAAAAAGATATTTTTCTTCTTCGCCAAACTAGGTGAAGGCGGCTTTCTCCGTTGCCTTCCCTTTTCAAGTCACCGGGGAGATCAAATACCTTTGCTCTTATGTTCCCAGCGATCTTTTATCATATCTCTTACCCTGAGAACAAGCAAATTAAAAATATGCCCACAGACCCAGGTCCAAGGCTCACAAAAGTGCTTTGGTGAATAGGATTAGTCCCCAAGTCCAGCAAAGCTTGTGGGGCCATGCCAGGCGGAGGGGGCGGTTTGACCTGCGGAAAAGCCGAATCCCATGACCAGGGAGCCTTGCAGAGGTGCCCTCGGGGGACACCCTGTTGTTGCCGGAGACAAATCTTTCAGAGAAGGAGCTCCGGCCTTTGTGAGTGAGTAGCTCGACTGCCCTGGAGTTGGGGGCCAGGCGAGAGGGGCATGGCTTTGGGGGGGAGGGGGTAGGCGGGGTGTGGGTCTCCCTGGGGGCCCCAGAAGCTGCTCTGTTGTTAAGGGCAAACTGAGCCCTCACAGCCAGCGACCACCACGGGGTGGGGCCCCAGGGGGGCTTCTGAGAAATGGGAGTTGTGATCTTCTCATGGGAAACATGCCAGGGAGGTGACAGGCGCTGGTGATCAGAGGAAGCAGGGTCCTGGCTCTGGACCTAAACCGTTCTGGGTCAGATCCGCATGAGACCACTCCCTGGCTCTGCGTCCTTGCTCAGCGCCCCGGGCTTCAGTTTTCTCATCTGTCACATGGGGCTCCTGCTATTCCTGACCTTCCAGGGCAGATGCGCGCAGTCAGCAAGACCACCTGTGAAATGCTGGCGGTCTTTCCTGGCTCGCGGGCTGTGGGGTTAGGTGGTTTCCTTGTAAAACAGTATCGGTGAGTGCAAGGCATTCCCTTACTCAATAACGTCCTTCCAAGGACAGAGTAGTAAGTGTACAAAGACAGAGGGGACCCAGTCCTGTCCTCAAAGATGTCAAAGTCTCCTAAAGGAGACAGCTGTACTTTAGTAGTTCCCGCTCCCCCAGGGGCAGCTCTGTGCCGGGAAGGTGCCAGGGAGCTGGTCCTCGCACCATCCTGATGGCGACAGGTGCGTGGTTCAGTGGGCTCAGCTGGGATCCGTCCCCGGGTCCCCCCGCTGTGTCTGCTCTGCCCGGACCTGCAGAGAACCAGAGTGCCTGGGGCTTGATGCCTCTCCCATGTGGGGCCCTCGGGAAGTGACTGGGGTGGGGTGCAGGGCCCGGGCTGGAGACTCTGAGGTGTTACTTCCCCCAGAGCTCTGCCCTGGCGTCAGTGGAGCTGCCCCACGAGGGTTTTGCTGAGGCCACACCCTTGCTGACTTCCTTCCTGCCCCAGGTCTGCTCACCCCTGTCTCTGACGGGTCTCCCCTGGGAGACCTCCCTTGATGAATCGCTTGCACAGGAATCCTTGTCTTAGGCTCAGCAGGACATGTAACTGTTTTCCCATTTTCCAGATAAGGGAACTGAGGTTTGGGGAGTTTCAGCCACTTTCTTGGGTGCCCCACTGCTGGTGGCAGCTGTGGTGGGCCTTGGACCCATGTGGTTTTCTCTGCACTGCAGTATGTGATGAGGATGACAGCAGAGGGAGACAGCAAATTCCCAGGCAGGCCAAATGCTTTTCCTCCCTCGGGCGTGTTTTCCAAGAGGGAAGCTGTTTTGTTCTCTCATGGCATCGCATTGTAAAGAGTTGGAAAGGGTTATTAAGTACACCAAAGAATGGTAAGTAAGCGTTGATGAAGAAGACGGTATGCGTGAGTTAGGTAGATTTTTTTAATCAGGTCTCCACAGTTTTTGATGAGGGAGGTTTTCTCTTGCTAAGCAAGTGTTGAGTTGGGCTGCTTAAAAGGAAGGAAAGAAGAAATGTCTCTTGGTATGAAGCAGTAGAGAGAGAATCACTTCTAAAATGGCTAAGTGGGAACGGTGGGACTCATGTAGGCAGGTGACTTTGGATAAGTGAGGGAACACCGGCCGTCCCTCTGACCGTGACGCAGGTCTGACGGCCCTGAGAGCTGGCATTTCTGACAACTGCCAGGTGGTGCTGCTGCCGCTGGTCCGTGGACCGCACTTTGAGTAGCAGGGCCTGGTGGACCGGAGCACAGTGGTTGCCGCCAGATTGGGTCCTCCCGAGTACCTGGGGAGTTCACAGAGTGGGTGCATTTGGTGCTAACCTTGCGGATTCTGACTGAGCAGGTCTGGGTCAGAGCCCAAGAATGTGCATTTCTGACACTCCCAGGTGAGGTGACACTCTGGGTGCAGGGCCACACCTCTCAGGCAGGGTGCTGAGGGCCCAGAGGCCAGGCTGCCTTCACAGGCTCCACGTCCCAGTAGGGGCGGGAGAGGAGCGGAGAGGCGGGTAGAAGAGGGGAGACCAGAGGTAAGTCTGCAGTGACGGGTGCAGCTGAAGTCGAGCGAGAGACATTACATAACCTGGGCATTTCCATTTAAACTGCATTATTTTATGCTGTCTTGACCTCTGTGCCAGCTGGTTATTTGTGGTTTGCTGGGCATTTGTATTTTCGTTTACTAGTTCTGGCTTACAGGAAAGCTCACATGGCAGCATCGTGTGTTCTGGCATTTTTAAAGTATGCAGGTCTTCCCAGCCCGTCCCAGGCCTGAGAGGCTGCTGGCAGCTCCTGGGGTAGCGGCGTGGCCGGGGGGCGGCCCCACCACCAGTGCTGCGGTCGTTTCTTGAAATGTGCTTTGCACACAGCCACCTCGGAATCTCTTCGGAGTTGTGAAAATGCAGATTCCCTGGCCCCAGGCCTGGTGAACCTCCAGGAAACCCTGGAGTCTGCATGTTTTTTTAATCAACTTCCAAAGGGATTTTAATACACTGAGGACCAGTTCTCTATGGAGAGAGCCTCCCAAAACAGCACACCACGTGATCCCGAGTATTCATTTTACCATTTTCCTACCGGAAACTTCCACCCAGATGGCACGAGATAAATATATGCTGGAGGGAGTAGAATCTGTGGACTCTCTTCTTTTGGCCTTTGTCCATGCTGGAATTCCTTCTTCCCTACTCTCCTCCTGGTAGATCTCACCTTCTTTTAGGACCTGCTTCCTCCAGGCAGCCCCCCAGCCCACGCCTGTCTCTCCCTCCTCTGCTCCTCTGCAGTGTGGACTTCCTGTCTCATCCACTTGGATGCTCAGCCTTGTACGGCCTTGGATTACTCTGGAATCCTCTCATGAATCCCCCATCGTGTTTTGTCATCTCCTCCTCAAGTCAGTCAGTTACTAATTGAGCAAACATTTGTCAAGACCTTTTATACATCCAGTTCTAATGAGGTACGGGGTCACAAGGTGAACCGACACTGCCAAGAGAAGCTCACAGTCTAGTGTGGGAGACAGACAGACAGATGAACACACGGAATACAGTAATAAAAATACTCTAATAAGGATTTCGGAGTCCGGCTGCCAGAGTTTAAATTCTGGGTCCACCCTCAGTATCTGTGTGACCTTGGGCAAGTATCTTAACCTCTTTGTGCTCCAGTTTTCTCATCTTTAAAAACAGACTAGTAAGAACGTCCGCCTCCGAGGGTTTGTGTGAAGGGTAACTGAGTGATGAGTGCAGGACACCCAGCTCCTTTCCAGGCACCAAGGAATAGTCCAGTAATAGCGGGTTGATGCTATGTAGGAAGGAGTGACTCCTTATGCTACTAAAAATAATCAAGAAGGCCTCACAGAAGAGAGGGTGTTGGAAGTGGATGAGCAGGATGAGCAACATGTTGTTGAGAAAGGAGAGGAAGGGCTTTCAGGAAGAGAGAACAGCCTGTGCAAAGGCCTAGAAGCAGGAGAGAAAGGATGCAGTCAGGCTGCTCGGTGACGCTGGGGGCTGGAGGGTGTAGCAGACTGTGGGGAGAGGTAGGCTGGGGGCCTAAGCCTCAGTTCCTCATCTGAAAGGTGGGGATAATAATAGCACACACCCTTACGGAGGTACAGTGAGGATTAAGTAAACTAATAATAGGCGCTCAGTATGCAGTGCTCACTAAGGGCCAGCTAGGGTGGCGCTTGCTATTGGTGCTAGGAGAGAAATACTGGTCAGCGGATGAGTAAGCTACACTCACTTATATCCAGGGATTCTGCCCTTGGCAGGGTATTCGGGAACCTGCACTGGGAGCCCCTTGATGGCGAGTTGGACAGGCCACGTGCGAGGAGAGGGACTTGCAGCCAGCGTCACATCCTAGCCCTGCCTTGTTTCTGACCCCCCAGATGGGTCACTGGACCTAGGCACCTTCCTCGCCCCATCCCGGCCTGTCCCTATCAGATGCGGCTAAGGTGGCCTTTGGACTCTCCGGAAAGCAAATTCACCCACAGCCAGTGAAGACTGGGCACTTCTAAGTCTTGAAAAGAATGTTCCCGGGGTGGGGTGACAGGCAGAGTGGTGAGAATTGCCGTGCGGCTTTCACGTGAGTGCTTTGGGGCGCGCCCACTGAACAGAGGTCCGTTGTGCCCAGCCTGGCCAGCCTGGCCAGCCTGGCACACCCCCGGAGCAGCCCCGCCAGCCCACTGCTCCCGTGCTGGCCTCAGAGGTACCTGTTGAAGAACACTTTCCTTTTTACATCTTTTTGCTTTGATTTTTTTATTGTGGTAAAATACATGTAACATAAAACTGACCATCTTAGCCATTTTTAGGTGTACCGTTCAGTGGTATCCAGGACATTCACGGTGTTGCACTACTGTGGCCACCATCTGTCTCCAGAACTTTCATCTTCCCAAACTGAAACTCTGTGTCAGTTACATGGCAGCTCCCTGTCCCGCTCCCCCAGCCCGGCACCACCGCGCAGCCTTCTGTCCCTACGAACCTGACTGCTCTAAGGACCTTGTATAAGTGGAATCATACAGTATTTGTCCTTTCGTGACTGGTTTATTTCACTTAGCACAGTGTCTTCAAGGTTCATGCTGTAGTGTGTGTCAGAATTCCCTTCCTTTCTAAGACTGGACAGTATTTCATTATGTGCACATGCTGCGTTTTGTCTGTCCATTCATTCAGTGATGGACATTTGAATTGTTCCCCACTCTCGGCTGCTGTCAATAGTGCTGCTGAGAACATGGCTGTCTGCGTGTCTCGTGCAGCCCCGGCCTTCGGTTCTTGCGGGCATGTACTCAAGAGTGGGATTGCCGGCTCGTGCGGCATTTGTTTACAGTTCTGAGGACCAGCCATGCTGCTTTCACAGTGGCTACAGCAGAGACTGCTGTCTGATGCGCTCCTCCAAATGCAGTGCTTAGGCACCAGAGCTCCCTGGGTTCAGGTCACCCTGAATGCATGGTGTTCTGGTGACATGTAAGTGACTAGGTTATAGCTAAAGTCTAGTTTGCTTTGTGAGCCGAAAAGATCTTACCTTGCAGCCTCACATCATTTCTGGCTCCTGGAGAGGACTGCCTGTCCTTTTATTGTCTCTGGGGTAGTGGTGGGTGGGTGATGGATTTCATCTGGAAATGGTGGATACCTTTCTTCTCGAGGATTGCCGGGGCATCTACCCCTCTGCTCTAGGGCCCAGAGACTCCATGTGGGCAGTGTGAGGGTCACCGGCACATAGCAGCTGATTCACAGCAGGCAGGCCACATCTGGGGCTGGAGTGGGCACAGAAGCCCATTTATTTGTTTGTCACAAATAATACCTCCGTTATCTGGACCAGAATATTCTCTCCTTGAAGCCCCAGGATCCATAAGGGGACCAAATCAAAAGAGGAGGCCATTGTCCCAGCCAGAAACCTGGGACTGCAGGATCCATGCTCTCCTGGTCACAGGGGCATGTGGGGATTGGAAGGACCCAAACTGAAGCAGGGGAGTAAGGTGGATGGAGCGTGATGGGATTAAGCTAAAGAACTCCATCTTGCAATGCGCACAGGCTTTCCAGAAGCTTGCAGTCCTGACACTGGCTAAATCTACTCTCACCTTCCTCCATCCGTCCATCCATCCATCCCTGCGCTGAGGTCTGAGAATGGCTAAGAGCGAACTAGTCTAATCAGAGAGAGAAGAGTGCTCCATACGGAGGGAACAGCATGCGCTAAGGGCCCGTGGTGGGAGGGAGTTTGTTAGCCCATAGAGCTGGGCCAGAGAAATTGGCAGGAAGATGACACAAGATGAGACTGGAGGGGTGAGCAGGGGACAGGCATGCAGGATCCCATAGGGAGTTCTGTCTATACCACTGGTATCCAGTATCACTTTCTGTAATGATGAAACGTTCTGTGTCTGTGCTGTCCAATATAATAGCCACTGGCCACATGTCACTACTGAGCACTTAAATGTGGCAAGTATGAGCAAGGAACTGAACTCTTGATTTTATTTTGTTTTAAATTTAAATGACCCCATGTGGCCGGGGGCTGCTGTCTGGATGGCACAAGTCTATACCCTGAAAATGTGGGAGGCTAAAGGAAGGGTTGACTCAAGGGCTGAATCCGCATGGTCACGGCCATCTCTGGCTGCTGTGTGGAAAATGGGTTGGAAAGAGGATGTGGGGAGACCCCTGAGGAGGCTCCTGCTACGGCCCAGAGAAGAGGGAGGGATGCGGCTTGGGCTGGGGGTTGGGGTGCAGATGGAGGCAGAGAGAAGTGAAGAGATTTGGGAATGACCAGGAATGGACAATCAAAAAGACTTGGGGATGAGGGAGGAGTTGGTTATTCGGAGGTGGAGGTGTCAGGATTACCCTCAGGTCTTCGGCTGACATAGTGGGATAGAAAGTGGTGCTTTCTCTGAGTCAGGGGACCCTGGCGGAGGACCAGGTCTGGGGGAGGTTGAGAGTCCTGAGTCCTGCCTGGGTCATTGAGCATGAGTAGCTTTTGAGTTGTATAAGAGGGACTGTCAACTGGGGAGCTGGAGCTCTGGGGAGAAGTGTGGGTTGGAGATTGAGACTTGGGTTTATCAACATGTAGAAACCAAAGCCGTGGCCTGGGTGGCAGAGCCTGGAGAGGGGCACCGAGGCCCGAGCCTCCAGGGCCTCCCACACTGATGCTGGGCAGAGAAAGTGTGTCTGTAAGGGTGACAGAGAGGGCATGGCCAGAGTGTCGGACGAAAGCCCGGAAAGTGTTGATACGAGAAGCCAAGGGAAGACGTTGTTCCTAGATGGGGATGACGAACGGGTCATGAGCTGGTGAGAGGTCATTCCTGCTAAGGACAGAACCACGTCCATCCGATGTGTGGGTGTGGAAGTCAGAGGTGACCTAGCTCAAGAGCAATTGGCTGGGATGGCCAGTGTTCACCTCTGTTTTTCTATGTCTACGCAGCCATGTCTGGTCAACACTTCACTTATTTGGCTGTTAACATCTTCCACTGAGTTAAAGTCAAACCTTACATGCTTGACAAGCAGTTTAAGGTGACTTTGTACATCCCATGTGTATTGATTTTACAATGAGGCTCTCAGCCAGACTCTAGTTCCCTCTTTTCCAAGTTCTTGGAGGCGTCATACTACAGCCCTCAAGTTCTGGAAACAGCCTTGATAGCTACTCTGTTACAAAGAAGTAGGTGCCCGCATCTGGTTGGTCATAAAGGGCAGCTGGTTCTGCCCCATTGTCTCCTTAATTTCTCTTAATTGACCTGCATTTCCGCCATCCTCACTCCCATCCAGAGCCGGGTGGACTAAGACCTTCCTTCTGAACTTCACGTCTGGTCCTTTTCGTCTCCTGCTTCCGCACAGATGTCACCCCCCTTACTTTCCCCAGCCATTTCCATGTCTATAGAACACTTTTGATTGGTACAAATAGAATCCAACCCTGGTTGCCAAATGCCAAAATGAGAGAATTTGACATGCTACAAGGAATTCATTCATTCATTCATTCATTCAGTGTCCCAGCTGTATGCCAGGCACACTGTTCTATACACTGGGAGACAGACAATAAACAAATAAAGAAGTAAAGCACACTGTATGTCATGTGGTGATATGTGCTATGAAGATATAAATCAGGAGGAAGGATCAGTAGTGATAAGGGAGAAGGTTGCGGTTTTCAAATAAGACAGTCAGGGAAGGCCTCACTGAGAAGGTGACATTTGAAGAAAACCTGGGAAGGTAGAAGGAGGTGGCTGAGGTGTGTCTGGAGACCAGTGTGGCTGGAGCAGATGGGGTAAGGGCAGAGGGATGTGGTGGGCAGGAGCAGGATGGCAGTGGGGGAGACCACACAGGGGCCTGTAGGCCATGACGAGCACTTGGATTTCACTCTGAGGCAATCAGGAGCCATCAGAGGGTTTTGAGCCAAGGAGTCACATGAGGTGACGTGGGCAGAAATGGCAATACCAGTGGTGCCATAACTTAAGACAGAGCTGACGGTGGTGGGAAGGACTGGTAGGTAGCGGAGATGGTCAGATTCTGGATTGTTTTCTAAAGGTGGACTGGGTGTGGCAGAGAAGTCAAGGACAACTCCAGTGTTTGAGTTTGAGAAATTGGAAGGATGGAGTTTTCATTAGCAATTGATGGAGAAGATGATCAGAAAAGCAGGCAGAGGAGGGGTGGAAAATCAGGAGTTTGGTTTTGGATACATTAATCTCGAGACATCTATTAGACGTCTAAGAGGAAATCTCCAGCAGGCACTGGACACAGCAGCTCAGGCCAGAGACATCAATTAGGGAGTAGTCAGCATAGAGAAAGTGTCTAAAGTCTTGGGAGAGAATGAGATAATCTAGATAGTGAATGTAAATAGAGAAGAACAACGACCCTGGAAGATTCTCTGACTGGCTCTGCCTGGTCTCTCTCTCTCTCTCTCTCTCTCTCTCTCCCATCTCTCTCTTTCTCTCATCTTTCATTGTTTGTTCTTACCAGGAACTATTCTTTATTGTCTCTCACTCTACTAGCTACCAACAACTCCTGAGTTTACCAGTCCTCAGTTTTGGCCACAAGAACAGACAAACTAACTTCCCTTTCTCAATTCTAGTGCTAAAATCTCAGGGAAGGAGGCTGATTGGTCTAGTTTGGGTCAGGTGCTTACCCCTGAACCAATCAGCTTTTCCAGGGGCAGGGTTGTGCTGTATTTACATGGCTGCTCCCTCAGTAACCATGGGGATAGAGTGAAGTGAAGCAGACCCTGAAATGTCTGGGCATACTGGGCAGACACAGTAGGGGTTTCAAACACAGATTTTAGGGCACACAGGTGATATTTTCTGGAGATTTTTCAGGAGGTGAAGACAAGACCAGTGCGTGTGGAACCCATCATCTTCCCTCTCTCCTCCCAGTGTCCGCCTCCCTTCCCCGGAGAACACAGACTTCCCCTTTCACGCACTTCTCTGGACTTCACCCTGGAGTCTTATTTCCTCACCGGCCTGCTCTTTCACTCACACGGTCGACTTCTTTTCTGGTCTTCAGGCTTCCTCTGCTGGGAAGAAACATTCCTTCCTTTGCTGCCACACTGTCCAGGGAGCATCTCTCATCCTCTCCTTGGCTTGCCCAGCCCAGGTGTCTGAACGAGAGCCCTGCATCTGGGGCTTGTCCCTGCCCCAGCCTCTGAAAACGCAGCAGGCAGGGCGCGCCTCCCCGATGGGACAGACCCGGGGACCCTCTTCGTGTCCATCCTCCCATCTGCCTGCAGCAGCGGGTGCAGCACGTGGGGCGGGGGCATCCCAGCCACCCCTTCCTTCCTGGAACTCTGCTCCTTGGCGTCTGTGGTGGAGGTGCAAGCTTCGAACCTGGACGATTAGGGGAAGAGAGAGGAGAAAAACAGAATGTTAGGGCACTTTCCCAGCCGCCGGGTCCTGCTTTCCCTGCCTCCCGCCACCTCCTCTCGCTCACTTTCATCTCTCATAGGCCCGTTTCCCTGCCAGGAATGCCTGCCCCTACTTTCCGCCTACGGAAACCCCCTCCGTGGGCTGCCCACACCTCACATTCCTCGTTCTCCTCCGTCCCTTCCCTTCCCAAACCACCGCACTGCAGAAGGGGCTGTCCACGTCCACCCTCCCGCGTCAGCCCACCAGGCACGGGAGCCCCCCGCCTTGCTGAGTCACAGCACCGTGCGATCCCTGTCTGTGGTCCGTCTCTCCCCGGCGATTAGCCATGCCCTGCGTGCCCGTCCCTGACGCTGGGCGTCTGCAGGCGCTTCATGCCTGTAGTATTATGCAGCGAACGCCGCACGTGCTGTCTCTTCAACCTGAGGAGGTTCCCGTGGCAGTGGGGGCCGTGGGGGCCGTGGGGGCCGTGGGCTGGGTGCCTCATCTGTCTCTGGAGCCCCCGAAGCTCTTGGCTGCGTCTGGAACAGGAGATGCTCAATAAACGTGTGATGACTGATGGGCTTGCGGATTTTTCTCAGCCTGTCCTTTATTCTGCTGTCAGAAAAATCTCTCTCACGGATTGTTCTCATTACGTCACTCACTTGTTCCCCCGCTGCAGTTGGCAAGCGTCACCCAGTGTCGCCGGGCGGGTGGTGCCTGGCGGGGGCCGCGGGGGCAAGTGGAGAAACAGCCGATAGGGGCCCTGTCCCCACCAGCCCACAGGGCCTGACGCACCCGGGAAAGGACGGCGAGTGGAGGCGTCTGTGGCATTTGGCGACGGAGGAGGAATCACAAACGTGGCGGGAGTCAGGGCCTCGGGGCTGTCCTGACGGGTGACGGGCTCCGGGCATCGGGCTGACTTTGGGAGGTGGAGGAACTTGAGCCGGGTCTCCAGGGCGAGGAGGTTCAGGACAGGACAGGGGAAGATGAAGGGGTTCGAGGTCAGGAGAATTTGAGGGGTGAAGACTGCGCCACTCAGCCCACTGCCCAGGCTCAGCGTGTCAGCATCTGCGCCCCTCAGGCATCCCCAGGACAACGAGAGAAGGCTGGACACCAGTCTGACGTGTAGAAACCTAGAAGTCTTTAGAGACTTCAGGAAGGTCACGGACGCCCCTGAACAGGCAGTTTGCCCAGCCCGTAAATGCGGACTCTCACAAACACCGACATCCCAGAACCCCCTCTCCAGAGAGGCGCGGGGTGTGCTCTGGCTGCTGTGTCCTAGTCCCTGCGGTAGACAGCGACTGCCCGCCAGCCAGGCCCCGCGTCAGTGTCTCTGCGACAGGCGTCCTACCCAGCATCAGGTGGGTCTTCTGGGGCTTGGCGGGAACACATCCCAGGTACCGTGAGTGCCACGCCACAGGCCTTCTGTCACAAACACAGGAGGGCGTAGCCTCCCAGCCCTCCCTTTGACTCTATTCTAGTCATGTGAATTGTCCGAGGATGAAAGGAAACCCGGACTCTCACCCCAGCTGGCACTAGCAGAAAGTGAAGAAAAGATGGGGACTCTGGGGATGTGTTAACCAGTTTTCCAGGCATTGTCTAGGGTGATGTTGGGGGAGACAGATGCAAACCCAATTCACGGACCTGGTCTCAGGCCTGCCTCCACCCTGGCTCCTTTTTCCCTTGTTTGTGCCTTTTTTTGGGTGGGGTGTAACTTCAAGTTGCAAGAATAATATTAATACAAAGAACTCCTATATATTATACTGTAACTGGAAGCACCAGTTGTTTCCACTTTGCTCATTTGCTCGTGCATGCATGTGCATGCGTGTGCGTGTGTGTAGGTACACATCTGCTGAGGAAGCTGCAGACCTCCTTACTTCACCACTAAATGCTCAGCATGTACTTCCTAAGAGCAAAGACATTCTCCTGCATAAACCCAGTGCACTTAGCCAAATGTAGAAATTCACCATTAATCCAATGCTATTGCTTAATCCACTGTCCATGTTCACATATCACAAACTGCCCCAATAATGTTCTCTGAAGCTTTTCCCCTCCAGCTTTTTTTGAGTACAACCCTTCCTCCAGTTTTTATTTTTTACAAAGAAATAATTTCAAGCTCACAGAATACTACAGAGGACACCCATGTAATTTACCTAGATTCACCTGTGGCTGACATTTTGCCCTAATTGCTTTACCATATACACACATTGTCTCTATCTATCTATTTGTCTATCTATCTATCCACATACAGAGTGTTTT
>CM052447.1:1982352-2002835 GCA_028533085.1 Varecia variegata | reverse complement strand
CACACCTCCCTGCACGTTGCAGCACCTCCTTCCTTCCTGTGGCCGAGTGCTGCTCCGTGATGTGTGCACACCTCCCTGCACACTGCAGCAACTCATTCCTTCCTGTGGCCGAGTGCTGCTCCGTGGTGTGTGTACACCTCCCTGCACGCTGCAGCAACTCGTTCCCTCCTGTGGCCGAGTGCTGCTCCGTGGTGTGTGCACACCTCCCTGCACGCTGCAGCACCTCGTTCCCTCCTGTGGCTGAGTGCTGCTCCGTGGTGTGTGCACCCACATGTGCTTTATCCAGTCATCAGCTGATGGCCATTTGGGCTGCTTCACCTTTTGACTACTGTGAATGGTGCTGTTGTGAACATACGTGTGCCTATATTTGCTTGAGTTCCTGTTTTCAGTTCTTTTTGGCATATAACTAGGAGTGGAATTGCTGGGTCGGATGGTAATTCTATGTTTAACTTTTCAAGGAACTGCCAAATTGTCTTCCATAGCGGCTACCATTTTCCGTTCCCACCAGTGTTCTGCAAGGGTTCCAGTTTCTCCACATCCTTGCCAAAATGCTTTTTTTTTTTTTTATTATAGCCACTCTAATGGGTGTGAATTGGTATCTCATTGTGGTTTTGATTTGCATGTCTCTGATGGTTAAGATATTGAGCATCTTTTCATGTGCTCGTTGACTATTTAGATATCTTCTCTGGGGAAATGCCTATTCAAGACATTTGCTCATTTTTAAATTGGATTTGTTGTCTTTTTCTGGTTGAATTGTAGGGGTTCCTTATATATTCTGGCAAAGTGAGAATCCTACCCCTCGGCCAAGAGGCCAATGCATCCTTATATATTCTGCATACTAGACTCTTACCAGATAAATTGTTTGCAAATATTTTCTCCCATTCTGTAAGTTGTCTTTTCACTTCCTTGATAATGTTCTTTGATGCACAAAAGTGTTTTATTTTAATGAAGTCCAATTTACCTATTTTTCTTGTATGGCTTGTGCTTTTGGTGTGTGATGTAATACTTTTATCACATCTGCTGCCCTTATTTCAATCCTGTCAATTGACCCATTCTTGACCTGCAGCACAGGATCCATCTAAGATCAGATACTGCGCTAAGCTGTCATATCTCTTTAGCCTCCTTTAATTTGGAACATTTGCCCAGCCTTTCTTTATCTTTTATGACAGTGAAATTTTTTGAAGACTACAGTCCCTCCGCTTTTTTACAGAATGTTTCTCATTTGGGGTTTGTCTGAAATTTCCTCATGGTTAACTCCCAGCTATACATTCACAGCTGGAGCACTGCCTAGGTGAAGCTGTCCTTCCCACACTGTCACATCTGGAGGCACATTAAGCCCAGGTGCATTGGGGATGGTCATCTTGACTCCCTGGACAGGTGTCATTTAATTTCTCCACTGCATCATTACCATTTTCTCCCCAATCTTTGGGGAGACGCTAGAAGACCATCCAAATAATCCCGCATCTCAACAGTTTCTCCTAGACTTGGCCTCCACCAGTGATTCTCATGTGACCCACCTTTGCTGTGACGGCTGCCAAATGCTGCTTGTCCACCTGCAGCTCTCTCTCTGCATGTACCAGGAAGACCCCAACACTCTACCCTAAGCAAGAGCGCTCCCTTCTCTTCCATTGATTCATTGATTTAATCCATTTTATTCTATGCGAATTCATGAATTTCTGTTTTTCCCCAAAAGGCCTCTAATTCATTACTGTATTTAATTATTTTGATGTTCAAATCATCCCAGATCTGGCCACTGGGAGCCCCTACAAGCTGGCGTATGTGTCCTTGTGACATGCCTCCACCTTTGCTTTGCTGTTGTTTTTGTTGATAGTGATGGTGATGGTGGTGGTGGTGTGTGTGTGTGTGTGTGTGTGTGTGTGAGAGAGTATTTAAGCATCTCCTTAGCTTTGTGGCATAACAAGATGTTCCTGGCTCATCTTGAACCTGGCTTGCCCCAGCCCTGCTGTCAGCCTGTCTCCCAGGATCTCTGGTTCCTGTTAGAGGGAAATGATATTAGAAACCAAGACCGGGGCACCAGGTGAGCACATACCTTTGTTAGGCCCCCTGAATGTATGGGGCCAGGCAGGGGGTGCTGAGCTCAGGGCTTGGGGGCCAGAGCTGCTTCCCTTCCTCATTGTGGTGCTGTAGGAATCCTCTGTGGCCACACATGTGAGACGGCCAGCCCATCGTGGCAAGTACTCTAACGGATTAGCCTCAGGCATTGTGTCATGCTGCTCCTTTTTTTAGCTCAATCTCTGTGCACAGCTGTGATTATTTCCAGGTGAATTGGTCGTGAAAAATCGTGAGTTTTTTAAACATAGGAATGGATTATTTTGATAATATGTGAGCACAGAGTGCCACTGAGTTTTACACAGGCCAGACATTGTGTATGTGTGTGTGTGGGTCTGTGTGTGTACATATACACAGTGTCTTTGCTCTGTAGGGTGAGATTGTGAAGTTACCTGTTTATTGCTCTGTCCCTTCCAAGACAATATAGGCTCCTGAGGCCAGTGACTGTGCCTCCTTCATGCATCACCCAGCACCCAGTGCAGTGCCTGGTCCCTGGCTGAAACTCTGTAAATAACTCTTGGGTGAACACTAATATCCAAGTATAGCTTCCATGTGTGGTACACTTGTAACATGTCAGGCACTGTTCAGAGTGCTTTATATGAATTAGCTCTTTTAATCCTCATAATGACCCTACTTTCATCATCTCCATTTTACAGATGAGGAAATTGAGGCTCAGGGAAACTCAGTGATTTTCCCAAGTTCACACAGCCAGGAAATGGCAGAGTCAGATTTACTACTAGGCAACCTTGCTCCAGAGTCCATGCTCTTAACTGCAATGGATACTACTGGATGTAAGGATGGATGGATGACTATATAGATGGCTGGATGGGTGCATGGATGGGTGGATGGATGAATGGATGGATAGATGAATACATGGATGAATGGATGAGTGAATGGATGGTTGGATGGCTGGCTGGATAGGTAGATGTATGTATATATGTATGTATAGATGGATGGATGGATGGATGAGTGAATGGATGGCTGGATGGCTGTATGGGTGGATGGATGGATGGGTGGATGGATGGATGGGTGGCTGTAAGGATGGATGGATGGGTGGATGGGTGCATGGACGGCTGGATGGGTGGATGGATGGATGGATTGAAGGGGGAATAGATGGATGGATGAGTGTATGAGTCAAGCAGATTGGGTGGCTTGTCCATTTCTCTCCTACTCTTTTGGACCTAGCTCTCACTGGGAGCATCTCCACGCCCTCCTTTTCCAGTCCCTCAGAACTCGCTGCCTTTCACAGTGCATCTCCCAGAGCTGTGCCCTCAGCTGGATCCCCAGTTAGAGCTGAGCAAGCAGAGAGAGAGAATAGCCATCCTTGTTCTAGACCAGACATTGCCAACTGGCATCTGGAGAGCCAGATCTGGCCTCTGGATGTGTTCTCTTTGGCCAACAGAGCATAAAAAGAACAACAGCAACTAGAATAAAGATTTAGTATTTAAAAATCAGGGAGTTAACTTGAATTTTGATTTCCAGCTTCTCTTTTAAAAATTGGAAAATTTAGGAACTTGGGCCATCATATGTTGGGCCACTCTGGCTATAGGTCAGCTGTCCATGTGAGATGAGACTTGAGGCTATCCATTTGCTATGGTCCCCACACAGCCCTCTTCACTGGTCACCTATTGTCCCCTGAGGGGGCCTGAGTTTGCAATCCCTGGTCTAGACACTGCTCTTCCAGCCAGCTGGTCCGAGGTGAGGTCCCCTTTCTTGGCTGCCGCTTCCATCTTTGACCCTGCTGAGAAAACCGTCACCCACAAAGCTACATTGCCCGTCTTCTGCCTGCGTCCTGTATCCTGCTCCATTTCTGTGTGCTTCCTTCAGCTCAGGGGAGGTGCCAAGGTTGGTAGTTGAGCTCAGTTGAGACCCTGAGGTTGTAGTCACCCTGGGGGTTCCCTAACCCTCCCTGTCGTGAGTCAGGAAGACATTAACATTCTCATCCAGGTCAGTGACAGACGTGTTGAAGGGGCAAGGCTGAAGACAGCTGTGCTGTGTGCTACCAGGGACACCCCTCTGGGTTAGCACTTCCAAATTCATTGGATCAGCCAACCACTGTGAATCCCTCTGTTTCTACCATGATCTGGTCCTCCGTTCTGCACACGTCCTCCAAAACAGCAGGCGAGACCCTAGATGTTCAAACACCAAGCCCCGGAGTTCCTCTTGTCTGCTCAGAGAGCCCTGGAAAGCAGGCAGGAAGCGGGAGTGTTCTGGCTGTGGATCAGTGGGTGAGGTGAGGACACCAAGGCCATCCCCACTCTCTTTCCCAGTTACAAGCGGCTTTCCTCCTCCAGAAGCCTTCCAGGAATGCCTGTGGAGGTCACTGCCGTCTCCCTGCAGCCTCTTCCCTCTCCTGCCTTCTGGCCTTCCAGAGCTCCCAGATCCCGGAGACCACATCACAAAGCTGCCAGTTCCCCAGGATGGCATTCCTCTCAGTGGCCACAGAAAAGGGAGCCCCCGCTAGAGACCCAGGAACTGGTGTTCCCAGGCCAGCGCCCCACCCATGGCATGTGCATCCTGAAGATGATTCTCCTCGACGGAGCAGGCAGGAGCCAGTTGAGAGGGAGCTGCACTATCTTCACCTCCCTTTGGGCCACCTGCATCTGTCTGTGCCCTGGAAACCCTTGTCCTTTCTGTCCTGACCTCTGACATAGTTCCCCCATCATCCCCCACCTTCAGAGCAAGTCCTGTAGGAAGGAAGACCACCTTAGGTAGACATGGCTTCAACTCCTGCCACCTGGCCACGCGGACGATTGACCCCGCCTCTCAGACCTCAGTCTGCACATCGGCGCAGGGGATCACGCCGTTGCCCGTGCGCCAGCTGCTTCCCGTTTACCGCCACACGAGGGCGGCCAGCCAGGAGCCCAAACGGTTGGAAACTTTAGACTTTCAGTGCAAAAACACGGACTGTCTCTAGGGAAACCTGGATGTTGGGCACCCTCTTACCCAACCCAGAGTCACTCTCTACTCTTCTCCGCCCTGCTCTGTGCCCTGGGAGGCTGACACCAGAGGTCGTACCCCTGAGCTTGTCTGCCTTCCAGCGGTGGGTTCAGCCACTGGGAGGCACCGCGGGAGACTGCAGGTGGCAGGAGAGGAAGGCCAGGCATTTCTTCCTCACCCCCTTCCTGCTTTGGGGCCTCCACCGTTGTTCCCGCAGCCACCGGGCTCCACTGACACTTGTTCTCCTCCTGGCCCCTTCAGGCCCCGGCGTGGTGACAGCCCCCACCAATCACTAGTCTCTGGGGCCTTGGTATCTGTTGTGGTCTGAATGCTTGTGTCCCCTCAAAATTCATATGTTGAAGTCATATCCCCAAGGTAATGGGGTTAGAAGGTGGGGCCTTGGGGACGTGGATTAGGTCATGAGGGAGGAACCTTCATGGCTGAGATTAGTGTCCTTAGAAAGAGGCCCCAGAGAGCCTACAGCTCGTCTCCTCTGCTGTGTGAGGAGGACACAGCGAGAAGACGCCACCTGGGAACCAGGAAGCAGGCCCCTCCAGGTGTGCTGGCGCCTTATCTGGGACTTCCCGGCCCCCAGAACGGTGAGAAACACATTTCTGTGGTTTCTAAGCCACCAGGGAATTGCATTTTGCTGTATCAGCCGGAGTGAACGCGGCAGCATCCTTCCCATAACCCATCCACACCGGTCGGTGTTCCCTGCCCTGAAGTCCCGTGTCTGAGGCACCTGGGGTGAATTCTGCTGCGTTCCTGGTGACAGCTCCACACTGTGGTCGGAAGGGCTCAGCTCCGTGGCTGCCCCTGGGGAGTGCTCAGTAATCAATGGATTTACTGTTATTTTCATTCTAATTTCTCCCTGTCTCTTTCTTATCTGTGTGAGTCAGAGGGTGTGCTGGACTTGTAGGCAGAAAAACTTCCTCGGAGCTGACTCTTATGTACTGAGTGTACGGTTTGGGGGCAACTCCCTTCATCTTCCTGAGCTTCGGTTTTCCCATCCGAGAAATGGGGTTAATAACAGTCACCTCTGCTGTGGCTGTCGGGAGGCGCCAGATGACTGGCAGGTGTTTTGAATCCATGCCTGGTGTCCAAAGAAGTGACCGGTGGTGCAAGAGCTTCCCTGTGGCCTTAGCTGCCCTGTGAGCAAGATGGGGACCCCGAGACGTACGTCTGGGTGAAGAAATGCTGCTTCCCTGTCCTTGTTTGTTCTCAAGTAAGCACCGTGACAAGTACAGCAGTCAGAGATGGTTTCCAGAAGTTTCCATCTTGGCCCCTGGCGCACAGCAGCCTCTCCCCATCCACCCTGCTTGGCTGCACTTGCCCGTTTCATCTGGTGGGTTGAGGAGAGGTTGTGACGTGCGGGTTCCTGCCAGCCCCCGTCAGCACGGCTGCTCAGAGCCTGTCCGTCACCCCCGGAAGCAGGAGCGCCGCGGCACTGCCATGGGGCTCCTTCGTGCTCACAGAAGCTGCATCTGGGAACCTCAGTCTTGCAGGCACAGCAGGGTGCCTCCCAGGAGAGGTGCAGAGTGAACAGGGGGTGCAGGGCCTAATGCTGCTTTAGAAAACACCCTTCTTGAGCTGAATGGCCTGATGTGGCCTGGCAGCTGTGACGATTAGCACACAGTATGCACTCAGGACTCTAGGATCCCTTCTGGCTCTGAGCTTCTGGGGTTCTTGTGTCTCCTGTTACAATAGTCAATGGCCTATGGCATTAGTTTCTGTTAGTTGTACCCTGTCTGGTATTATTATTTAATCATTTTGGTTGCAAGTCACACAAACTCAGTTTCAACTGTTGTAAACTAAAAAAAGGAATCCATAGGTTCTCATAGCTAAAATTTCACAGCTGCAGGCAAGGCTGGATCAAGGGACACAAACTCTGTTGCTTCCAATTTATCTGCCTCCACCTGTTAGCTCTGATTCCTTTGGTATTGGCTTCCGGCTCAGCCAGGGTCTCCCTGGGGTGTTGTAAAGCTGCCCCCAGCAGCTACACACTCACATCTCACCAGCTCAGTGTCACCAGAAGGAATCAAGTGCCCCTTGCTCAGTAGCACCAGCAAAAGTCCCACAGTTTGGTTTTATAGAGCCTGATTGACCAAGGTTGTGTCATATGGCCACGTTTACTCACCAAGGCCAGGGGGATGTGACGATTTGGTTGGCAGGCCCTGGTGCCCAAACTGGTATGAGAGGGAGACAGGCCCTCCCAGAACCAGAAGTGTCAGGAGACTGGACTTGATGACTCCAAAGCCACTCTGGGGTCTAGTGACTGAAGCTCTTGCAACTCTTACCTGTTCATTGCACAGGCGGCGTTGCGCTGTGGCTGACAGCCAGCTCTCCTGGGTTCCAGTGCTGGCTGCACCACTTTCCGGCTGTGTGATCTTGAGCAAGTTAATTTACCTCCCTGAGCTGCAACTGAAAAATAGGGATAATAATAGTGTCTACCGTGCAGGAATGCTGTGGTGATTAAATGATTTAATCTTTGCAGGGCGCTTAGAACAGGGTCTGGCACCTAGTAAGTTCTCTGTGCTTGGCGCTGGGGTTCCAAGGTGAACCTGTCAGACTCGGTGCCTGCCCTTATGGACACGCGGTCTGGGGCAGGCTGGGGCTGTCTGAATCGGCACATGCTGATTGAGAACCTGTTACGAGAGATCAGTTGGTTGGGTGATCATCATACGGACCGATAAGTGCGAGAGTCCGCGGGGTTTGCTAACAGGGGCTTCTAGAACTGAAGGATCAGCAGGAGTTATCCGGTGAATTTGGAAGTGAGAGGGGTGTGCGTGGCAGAGAGGACGGCAGATACAAAAGCCTAGAGACAAGACTGCGGATGCACGGCGGGGAAGGAGAGTGTGAGCGAGGCTGGAGGCTGGCGTTTGAGCGTGGGAGGGGGACGGCGAGGGTGGCGCGGGGTGTGGCCGCGGGGCGCGGGGGGCGGGGCGCCGAGGGGGCGGGGCGACGAGGGGTGTGGCCGCGGGGCGCCGGGGGGCGGGGCGCCAGCTTGCCCTCCCAGGGACTTGTAGCCTCCTGTAGGAATCAAGGCTTCCACTTAAGGACTGTGCAGATCCCCCTGAAAAGATTGTTATTTTAATTTTTTACATTTTAATTTTCTTTTTTAACAGCTTTATTGAGGTATAACTGACATATGATAAACGGCACATATTTAGTGTATAATTTGATAAGTTTCGCCAAATGTATACACTGATGAAGCCATCGCCACTGTCAATAGTGGACACATCCATCACCACCCGAGATTGGCTCTGTCCCTCTGCGGCCCCCGCCTCCGGCCACTCCCAGCTCCCCGCTCCCTTGTCAGCTTCTAGAATTCTGCTTTTTCTTACCATAAATTACTAGCCTGTATTTTCTAGAGGTTTATATCAATAGAATCATACAATTTGCACTCTGTTTTGCCTGGCTTCTTCCACTCATAGTTTATTTAACATAGTTATTTTTATAGTCCTCCATGTTGTAGTGTGTGTCAAAAGTTTGTTTCTTTTTTGTTGCTGAGTAGCGTTCCGTTCCGTTCCGTTGTAGGGACACACTGCAGTTTGTTAGCCGTCACCTGCTGAGGGACACCTGGCTTGTTTCTGCTTTGGGAATATTGCTAATAATGCTGCTATGAACATTTGTGTACAAATCTTAGTGCAGACATATATTTTCATTTCTCTTCAGTAAATACTTAGGAGTGAGTGGAGTGGCCACATCATATCGTAGGTGTATGTTTGACCTTTTAAGAAACGGATAACTGTTTTCCAAAGCAGTGGCACCGTTCTACAATCCCACCAGCTGCATCTGAGAGTTCCAGTCGCTTCACTTCCTCACCAGCACGGAGCATTGCCAGTCTCAGCGTTAGTCGTACACGTGGACAGTGGTGCCTCACTGTGATTTTTCACTTGCGTTTCCTGAATGACTAACTGTGTCAAGCATCTTTCCAAGTATTTCTGGGCCATCTGTATCTCTTCTTTGGTGAAATGTCTGTTCAGATCTTTCCGCCATTTTGTATTGGGTTGTTTGCCTTCTTATTATTGAGTTCTAAGAGTTCTCCCTGTCTTCTAGATAGCATGTGTCTTCTCAGATATATGATATAAAAATATTTTCTGAGTCTGTGGCTTAACTTTTCATTTTCTTGACAGTGTCTTCCAAAGAGCTGAAATTTTAAATTTTGATGTAGTCCAATTTATCAATTTGTTCTTTTATGAATAATGCTTTTGGTGTTGTACCTGAGAAATATTTGCCTAAATCTTTGTCTAAAGTTGCTAAGATTGTCACCTATGTTTGTGTCCCTTGTTCTATCAGTTATTGAGAGGGAGGTATTGAAATTTCCAACTACGATTGTGAATTTCTCTGTTTCTCTTGTATTTCCATCAGTTTTTGCTTTGTGCCTTTTAAGCTCTCTTATTTGGTGCTTAAACGTCAAGGATTATTATGTGTGCTTTAAGAGTTTACTCCCTTTACCATTATGAAATGACCTTCTTTATCTCTGCTAATGTTTTTTGCTCTGAAATCTACTTTGTCTAATATAAATATACCCACTTCAGGTTTTGATTATAGCATATCTTTTCCATCATTTTACTTTTAACCTATTTGTGACTTTATATTTGAAGTGCATTTCTTAAAGATGGTATGGAGTTGTGCCTTGCTTTTTAATCCAATCTAACAATCTCTGCATTTTTACTGAGGGCTTTAGACCACTTACATTTATTGAGATAATAGACATAGCTAGCTTTCAATCTATTGTCTTGATGTGTATTACATCTGTTCTTAGTTCATTTTTTCATCTTTTTCTACTGTCTTTTGGATTAATGGAATATCTTTTATGATTGTATTTTATTTCCTTTGTTAGCTTATTGGCTCTAATTCTTTATTTTATTATTTTAGTGGTGGTTTTAGGATTTATAGTATAGATCTTTATCTTATCACAGTCTGTCTTCAAGTGATATTACACCACTTCACATATAGTGTGCCTTACAATACTATCCTTCTATTTCTCCTCCTCTTGACCTTTGTGCAATTATTGTCATAAATTTTACTTTTATAGGTATTTTAAACACCAACACTTCTTTGTTATTATTTTTATTTATACAGTGAATTACCTTTGTAAAAGTTTTAAATAATTTTTTAAAATATCATATATTTGCCTATGCAGTTGCTAGATGCTTTTCATTTCTGCATTTCCATCTGCTATTTTCTTTTTGTCTGAAACATTTGCTTTAACATTTGTTATAGTATGGGTCTGCTGGTGATAGAGTCTTTCAGATTTGTATGTCTGAAAATGTCTGCATTTTGCCTTTGATTTTGAGAAATATTTTTACTGGTAGGTTTACAGTTTCTTTTTTTTTTTTTCTTTTTCTTCTTTTCAGTTAAAGATGTTGCCCCACTATCTTCTCCCTGGCATTGTTTCCAGTGAGAAATGCCACCATTGTCTCTGTTCTGTTATGACGCATCTCTTTTTCTGGCTATGTTTAAGATTATTCTCCTTACCACAGAACAATTTCTCAAATTTTGGGGGCAATTTAACTTTAATTATCCTTGGTATAGTTTTCTTCATGTTTCTTGGGGTTCTTTGAGCCTCTTAGGTCTGTGTTCATAGTTCTTATCAAATTGGGAAAATTTTTAGCTACTATTTCTCAAATGTTTATTTCTGCACTGCCCCTCCTTTCCCTGCTCCCATGAGGACTCCGGTTGCACGTGTGGCGGCCACTTAAAGTCCCACAGAGCCCGGGTGCTCTTTCCAGTTTTTCACTCTTCTCTCTGTGTTTCACCTTGGATAGTGTCTACCATTGTCTTCAAGTTCACTAATCTTTCCTTCTGTCGTGTCTAACCTGCTGTTGATCTCATCCTGTGCCTTTTTCATGTCACATGTTGTAGTTTTCATCTCTAAAAGTTTGATTTGTGCTTTTGTTATATCTTTCATGTCTCTACTTAACTTTTTGAACATATGGAATATAGTTATAATAACTGCTACGATGCCCTTGTCTGTTCATTCTAACTTCTGTGTCAGTTCTGGGTCAGTTTTGATTGATTCATTTAACTTCTCACTATGATTTTAATTTCCTGATTCTTTGCATGCCTGGTAATTTTTTATCGGATGCCAGACATTGTGGATTTTACTTTGTTGGGTGCTAGATATTTTTGTATTCATGTCCATATTCTTGAGCTACATCTGGGACATACTTAAGCTACTTTCGAGCAGTTTGAGCCTTTTGGGTCTTGCTTTTAATATCTGTTAGTTGGGAACGGAGCAGTATGCAGTCTAAGGCTAACTGTTACCCGCTGCTGAGGCAAGGCCCATCTGAGCATGTGGTTCAATGTCCCGTGAATCTTGACGTTTTCCAGCCTGGATCTGTGGCAACAGGCACTGTTCCCAGCCCTGCCTGTGTGCCGAGCCTCGCCCCCCTCCGATCCCTTCAGATAGTTCTTTCCCTGGCCTTGGGTGGCTTTTCACACGCAGGCTCTAATTAGCACTCAGCTGAATACTCAAGCAGGGGGGGCCTCTGCAGGTCTCCAGGACTCTCTCTGTCTCTCTCTCTGTAGTTTTCTGCAGCTCTCTCCTCTCCAGTGCTCTGTCCTGGCCTCTCAGCTCTGTCTCTTCAACTCAGAGTCCACCTGGCTCCACCTTGGTTCTCCCACCCTGAACCGTGGCCTGGAAACTCTCTCAAGGCAGTGAGCTGGGGCAGTCACGGGGCTCACCTCTTTTGTTTTCCATCTCTCAGGTAACTGTCATTGACCGTTATTGTCTGATGCCCAGGGTCTTGCATACAATCTGTTGTTTCATATATTTTGCCCATTTTTAGTTTTCTGCAGGCGGGAAGGTAAATCTGGACTCTGTTACTCCTTCTTGGCTGGAAATGGAAGTTCCCCAAGCAGTTTAAATCAGGGAAACAATGGACCAGATTTGACCTTTAGAACAATCCCTGTTTCTAGAAATTCTTTCTAACCTCCCTGCGGTCGTAGGCCACTGGGCCCCTTGGCCTGAGGGGCTAATTTTCCTAGCCTCTTGCCGCCCAGGATGGTGGTTTGGGCATGAAGCCAGACTCTCAAGACCAGCCCTCAGAGGAGAAGCTGTGCATCTCCTGGGAAGTGGCCCAGCCTGCCCTGCTGTCACCTCACATTCCTGTCCGCAGGTCCCTGGCACTTGGAGGCAGGGAGCGCTGGGGTGAATGAAGCGACATGTCACTGTGTGGGCAGGAGCGGGTGAGCTGACGCTGGGAGAATGCCCAGGGGCTGCAGGAGGAGGAATCGGCCTTTACATTATAACAGCACGTCACACGCCAGGCTTGGCCACATCCTGACCCCTGTGGGGTTGGCAGGCAGAGACTTTTATTCCCTTCTTAGAAGCTCAGAGGTGTAGGAGGTCACCCCACTGCTAAATGGCAGAGTTTGTGTCTCTGAGCACTTATGCAGGATTTGGGGCCCAGGGCACCCATTCAGATAGCTCCAAGGGGTCCTCTGCCCCTGCCATGTCCCTGAGAGGCCCAGCAGGAAAGCGTGGGAGTGACTCTTGCTGCCAGCCACCGCAGCCGCCCTTGCCAGCAGGAATCTCTTTGAGCGGAGGCCAGGGAGCGCTCAGTGAACACCCCGGGGGACCATTTGCCGAGGCCGGCCTTGCCCGGTCAGTGCAAAGCTGGCAGGGATTGATGAGAGTGACCGGGAGGGCACCGTCCCAGTCAGCCAGGAGCGGGCTATGTGGAAGGATGCGTGAGAATGCTGTGTCTTTGTCAGATGCAAAATGCTACCTGGGAGGTGCTGCTGGAATTTTCCATCAAGGCCAAATCGTGGCAGACCATTCTAGACAGCTGCTTCTGATTCTCGTCTGTCCTGCAAGTCTGGGTGCTCAGAACGCTGAAGGGGGCAGGGGAAGGGAGTAGGGTGGTCGTCAGAGTCTCCTGGCACAGGGGCAAGATGGAGAAATGTCACCATGGTAGACACCTAACAGCCAGAAAGTCATGCTGCCTGGGGTCCTCAGGATGTCACTGGCTGCAGTGAGAAAGGAAACGCGTGTGGCTTGTAGAGCTGTTTCCTGATTACTTGGCCTGCAGCATCCCTAACCACACAAGCTCTAAGTCAGAGGCTCCAAACTCAGGTTCTTCAGGATACTCCTATGGATTTATGTTTAATTTTATGAGTTTTAAACTGGAATTAGTTGCCAACATCCTCAAATTGGGAGACGCCATGAAAGTCCCTGGATTTCCAACTTCTCTTGAAAATCAGAAGCTCTAATTTTCCCTGAGCTGAGCAGTGACACCCTGCAGGTCCTCACAGCCAGTGCCCAGCGCTGCTTGTACAGAGGCCACACTCACTCACCCCTGCTGCCTGCCTGGTCCCATGGACGTTCACCTCGAGGTCCTGTGAGTGTTGGCAGGCCACGTAGGACCAAGCCCACGTGCGCTGTGTCTCCCCGACACACCCAACCCAGACCTCCGATCCTCTGAACAAAACGCCCCGGTTCCGCGTCGCAGGGCTTCCCACCAGACCCGCCTCACGAGAAAGTTTCCGGAAGCTCCTTCTCAAGAACAGTGAAGAGACCTGTATTTTAGCAGAGGGCACACGTGCTAATAGGGGAGTTCTAAGAGGCTCACAGGGAAGGTACTTTGGGGGGCAGAAGTCCTTCTTGGCGACCTGTCACGAGGTCAAGGTTTAGAGGCATTCCCCATGTACTCTTCTTCCGTGGGAAGGACAGGTCACCCCTTCTCGAGGCAGGAGGACGACCCAAATGGATTGTGCTGGGCCCTCTCGGTCCTCAAAGTCTATGATCGTAGGTTCCCAAAGGGATGTGCTTTATATTTTCTGTATGTCACAGTGACCCCAAAGGATGTGTTTCCTCGAGGCCAGGGAGAGGAGATCCTGAGGCTCTTCCTGGTACCAGAGAGATTACTCAACTGCCTGGAGTCGGGCCCTGGATTGGGGCGTCTGCGAGAGGCCATGGAAGCTGCATTTCCTGTGTGGAGGAGTCGCTTGGGCCACCCCTGGGGATATCTGGCCAAGTTGGATGGGGCCCAGTGGGGTCACAGTGGGGTATGGTGCTGTGGCAGGTACTGGAACCATGGAAACCAGGCCGTCACCACGCAGCAGCACCAACCAACAGTGAGTGGGCTGTAAACAAGTGAGTGGCCTCAGCTGCCTCACGCACCAGTTAGGAGCATCTTGCCTGCAGGTCACAGAGTGTGTGACTGAAAGTATGACAGTAATAAGTACCTGGCAGTGGGAAGTCCCCAAGTTGATTCAGTACAGAACCCAGGTGCCATCTCATTGTGTCAGCCTCATGGTTGCAAAACGGCTGCCATTTTCCAGCCTCACCTTCTCACAGGGAAATATCCAAAGACAGGAAGAAAGGAGTCTAGGAAGGAGGGTTATCTTTGTGTCTTTCTCTTTCAATCAAGGAGGAAATTCTCTCCTAGTATCCTTCCGGCACAAGTCTTATTGGCTAAAATGGGTCATAAGGCTTCCCTCATCTGGGAAGAAATCTAGGAAAGTGAATGTTGGGCATCTCTTACCTCGCTGTGTCCTGGCAGCATGGTGAAGGGGGAAGAGGATGACCGTTGGGTGGACAACCAATAGAGGCTTCCCTTCCTCCACCATAGAACAGGGACTGGACTGAGGATCTCGTGGGGCTCCTGTCAGATGCCCAGGGATACAGGTTTATCTAAGCTTTGTTGCTCAGCATTATTATTTCAGAAGGTGCTAGAATATTAAAGGTTCAGTTAGACCACCTCCCCTAACAGGTTTCCAGTTTTTCTTGCTTACTGGTAGCCTCTGTGAGGGCCGAGTGCTTCAATATTATGCCCTTCTTTCATTTAAATTCCCAGCCCCATATCTCACCATCAGGGAAGAAAGCATTTGATTTGAACAAATTCATGCTAAAGTGTTAGTGACTGATAGATTCCCTTCTTGGTCCATGTCCATTAACAAACGAGAGCTTGTTAACTTCAAAGAAATGAATCATTATTAATAGATTTCCAGCGGGGTGAGACTTGAGTAAGAGAAATATATTGTTTCCAAGGAGGGGTGGCAACTCCAGGATGTAGGGAATCGTATCTGCTGTTACTTCATCAGTGGATGGCAAGCTTGCTTGGGAAACCTTTTAGAAGCACAGGTAGGGTGGGAGAAATAGCCTTTAGGAAGCAGCCATGTGTGTTAACTCATTTAATCCTCACAACGACTCTATAAGGTAGCCATTGGGATTCCCATTTTATAGATGAGGGGAGAGACATTCAGAGAGGTTAAGTCACTCATCCAACCTCACACAGCCAGGGAGTGGCACAGCAAGGATTCTGATCCGAGGCCCCTATTGCTGGGGGTTGCCGCTCCCACCCAGCCCCTGCATGTCCTTGCTGTTCATCATCTTCGTTTTGAGGGAGCCCTGCCTCGGCTGCAGTCTCTGCGGGCCTGGTCAGAAGTTACACAAAGACGTTGCTCCCTCTGTTTGAATGTCCTCACATGCCCTCATGGCAGCGCCGTGCCTGCCAGACAGCCCGCGCAGGGAGGAGGACAGCCGGAGAGCCTGTCGGGGGAGCAGAGGAGAGCAGGTCTGCTGGGCCTCACTACTGCTGGCTGTCACAGCAGAGGGGCCAGGGCTTGGGCAGTGGCCGAGCCTTTGCAGGACTGAGTCACCTGAGCCACCTGCAGGGGCCCTGGCAGAGCCGGCTCATCCTCCTTAGGTGCTCACAGAAAGGCCCAGGGGAGGGGAAGGCCCATTCCGCCGGTGTCCCTTTGTGGCGAGACCAGAGCTCCCAGCCAGCCCTGCCAGCTCCTCACCTCGTGCTCATTCCAGCTCACCACAGTCATCAGCTTTGTCTCGGGGTATTTCATCCCAAATTTATGGAGCACCGACTGGGGGCCAGGCCCTGGGGTAAGGAGGTTGAGCAAGGCACGTCCGCGTCCCACTGAGCCTTAGAGCCAAGGCAGGGGCGTGTAGGGACACTCTTGAAGCCAGTAAGTGCTCACACTTAAACGGCCCACAGAGGACATCGACCTGCCCCAGGCTGGCAAACTGAAACGTCCCCAGGGCCAGGCGATGCCAGGCTGCATGCAGAGGGGCTGTCGGCACTGGGGACAGGTGGGGACCGCAGCCTCTCTAAGGGAGTAGTCACACTCAGCAGAGGAGATCCAGGAGCCAGGGAGCCCCATTTTTAAGAAAATCCAGAAATCTTCATTTTTAAATGTAATTTTTCATAATACTGAAAACTCTCTCAGAGCCAACAACAAAAATTCATCTGCGGGGTGGATTCAGCCTGTGGCCCCTGCTCACTGCTCGTGAGGCACAGAGAAGGAAAAGATTTTTCTGAAGTCACATAGCAAGATAGCAGCCAAGCCAGGCCTAGAACCCGAGTATCCTGGTCCAGGCTGGGGAACTCGGGGAACTGCCTGTGCATTGAGTTCAAAGCCTACTGTCCCTTCTGGATGTGCGACAATGTTTTAGCTTTGGGAGCAAGTCATTTAGGCTAAGGGATAACCCTCCTGAAATTTATTTTATAAGAAACCAAATTGGGAAATTAACAGCAAGTCAAGCTTCCAGCATTTTCCAAATATGCTCGGCAATTTTAATCCTGAAGCTGTATCCGATACGGAGACATTTCTGCTCCTTCTTGCCTGGAATGCATAGGGCCCGGGCCTCCTTTCCAAGGGAGGCAGAGCCCACTGTGTGGAGCCCCAGGCTGTATTCTGGGCTTTCAGGCTGTGTATAGGGCAAGCCTGGGGCAGCAGTGAGGTCTACTTTGCATGGCCTGTCCCACCGTGTCCATAGCAGGCCCTACGCAAAGACCTTCCTTCCCAAAGCCGGGAGCTCCAGGAGCTTGGGTGCAGCCTGATTAAGAGCACAGGCTGGATGAGCTCAGTTTGAGTCCTGGCTCTTACTTGCCAACTGTGTGACCTTGGGCAAGTCACTTCACCTCTCTGAGCCTCAGGATTGCTCATCTGTAAAATGGGTTAGTAACGGGGTTAGTAACGTTTCCATGCAGAGCTGCACTACGGCTCTGTTCCTACCTAAGCTTCCTAAAGATGATAAACATGGGCCTATCACTTGGCTATTAATAATGATGTTAATCACAACTCAACATGTAATTCAACCGAATCAAGAAACAGAAAATGGTGGGCAGCAACAAATTCTGCAAATGCTTTCCTCTTCTGATTTATGCCTAGGTTAATTTTTAATATTTTTAAAATAAAAATATTTGTGTAGCATTTACTAAGTGCCATATTCCATGCTAAGCACTTTACAAATACTGACCCAATTAATCCTTGCAGTCACCCTCCGAGGCAGACGCACCTTTACAGATTCAGATGAGGAAACCGAGGCGTGCGGAGAGTGAGGAACTTGCTCCAGGACCCACAGCTGGCCTCATAACCACTCCCTTCCTCCTTTTCTGACCTATTAGTTCTGAAACACGTTTTCCAATTCAGAATTGATCCACCAAAGGAAGAAACCATTCTTTCTCTACCTGAGGAAGTAGATGAAAGACTGCAATTGGGAAACAAGAGACATGGGTTCCAATCCCAGCCCTTCCTCGTGTCGGCTCTGTGCCCCCCACCCGCCACCTTAGCCTTGCTTTTCTCATCCCTAAATTGGGCTAATAACACTGCCTACCTCTCAGTTGGAGGAAAGTGGAGTCAATTGCTGGATGTGAAAGTGCTTTGTAAAGTTTTAAATGTGAATAATATTAATAACAGTAATTTTCCCTAAAACATTTTACAGATGAGAAAACTGGGGTTTGGGGAAGTTAAGTAGTCGGGACCGTCCAGCCGTGTGAGCATTAAGACGTGGCCAGCGCTCGAGTGCTGCCCACCCTCGTCTATGCGGATGCGAGCGACTCAGTCAAACCAGCAGGCTAAGAGCCACGCCACCCCTGGGCATGAGGCGGGCGTGGTCGGTCTGTCCCCTGCGGTGGGCAGCGGGCTGTCCTGCTGGCTTCTCCTCTGGCCCACTGGGAGTCTCTGCCACCCTCTGGGTGTGCTCACCCAGACGCCGAGAGGCTCAGCCCTCACGCACAGCGCCGCACCCGTGTGGGCTGGAAGAGGATTTCTGCTTTGCGTTGCTTGGCAATATTTTGTTTAAGTGAATTTAATGCCAGGGATTAATATAGTTTGTGAGCTGAACTGCTTACTTGGCAGGAAGTGGGAAATGAACAGGATTTTAAGAAATCTGGTGTGAAAACAGTGTTCAGAATGAGGGCGCAGGTAGAGCTTGGGGAGGTGGAGCCGGACTCTGGGGGCCGCTTCCCAGTGGGGGGACCCTCGACCTGCCACCGCACCTCTCCACCTCCTCCTCTGAAGGGCAGCAGTCCCTCCTCGAGGGGCGGTGGGGATCGGCGGAGATGACGCCGGTGGAGAGGCGGCAGGAGGCCTGGCACGTCCCTCGTGCTCAGCCAAGGAGGTCCAGGCCCTCGGAGCGCAGCCCTGTGGTCTCCCAGGCAGCAGACGGCCGTGTGACACATGGAAGGCTCTCAGTGCACCTGTGTCACATCAACAAACGAATGATAAAGATAGTCATCCTCATTCTTTGGGAAGTCCGTATCTGCGAATTTGCCTACTTGCTAAAATGTATTTGTACCCCCAAATCAGCACTCACAGCGCTTTCGGAGTCGTTTGTGAGCACGTGCGGAGTGGTGGAAAAGCTGAGCTGCCTGACGCACGTGTTCCCCACGCAGGTCAGACAGGGCGGTGCCTTCCTGTCGCAGCTCCCGTACATAAACAAGTGTGCTTTTGGCAATCTCTCTGGTGCCACGGTTTTCTCGTTTTTGTGCTTCTTGTTGGTGATTTTGCTGTCTGAAATGGCCCCCAAGCGTAGTACTGAGGTGCTGTCTAGTGATCTTCAGCCAAGAGGGCGGGGTGTGCTGTAGGGGAACAGTACGTGTGTTAGATGAGCTGCATACAGCCACGAGCTGCAGTGCTGTTGGCCGTGAGCTCGACACGAAGGAATCAACAGTGGATAATAAGCTGTCTCTGGATAGACACATGCATGGGACAAGGTTATATACTGACCTGTTGCTGAAAACATGACCAGCAGTACCCAGGAACCTGACCCTGTATTTCTTAGGAACGAAGGTTCAGCGTTTGCTAATTCAGTGTTCACGCTGACTTTATAGAACTGAACTACCTCAGACAACAAGAACCAGCTGCACGACAATGGCTACTATGACCATTACTGCTTGCATGCTACAACAGGGAGTCAGGAAAGACGTTGGTCTGGGGTTCTCCCATCTCGGCCGTGTTGTGAGGAACAAATATGATAAAGGCTCTGGAAGGAGGGCATAAACTGTAAAGTCCGAGGGTGGGAATCGTCAGTGTCACCATCTTAACTATTGCATGGATGTCCTACTGCAGGGACACCATCCTGGCGGAGGCCTGCCTCGGTCTGTAGGGCTGTGGCCGAGCTCTAAGGCTGTAGGAGATCTCGCTGAACGGGGGCAGGGAAGTCCTGGAGGACCTACGGGCCTCGCTTCCCTGCATATTAGTCATTGGCCAGAGTTTGGATGAGGCTGTTCCTGGCTGCTGTTCACTCTATGGCCACTACCTGGTCTGGCCACCACTGTATCTTGCCTGGACAGTGTCTTGGCCACCTTGCTGCTCCTGGCCTCCCTCTGGGTGTCCTGCATCCACTCTCCATGCCATGGCAACCAGGCCTCTCGCCCTTCCCCTTTACTCCCTTCAGTGGCTTCCCATTATTCTAGGAGGAAGCCTAAAGCCCTGCCCATGTTGGCCCATGAGGCCCTGGGTGGTCTGGCCCCTGTCCATGTCATCTGATGCCATGCTGGCCCTCGCTCTGCTCCAGCTGCACTGGCTTCCCCTCAGGTCCTCAAATAATGGCCCTCCTGCCACAGGCCCTTTGCACTTGCCAAACCTTCCCCCTGCCCTCAATGACTGTATCTACTCACAGCCTGCACATCCTTCAGGTCTCAGCTTGAGTCACTTCCCTGATGACCCTGCCCCAGGACAAAGTGGGCTCTGCAACGTAGCCCCCAATCCACTCCACCTTCTCCTTTGCAGAACCTGTCTCAGGTGACATTTTACATTTACATTTAGTAAATGACCATCAGACTGTAAGCTCCACGAGGTCGGACAGTGGGGGCTGCCTCAGCTCATCAGCAAGTTTTCAGAGCACAGGGGAGGGCCGGGCACATTGTAGGTGCTCAGTAAACATTTAGTGAGTGAGAAGATTCCCATCCCATGCTGCCCACTGTGGAAATCCTGATGAACCAGATTGGGCACTGCCCTTGTGGTTCATAGACCAGGACGATGAGCCGATATCCGTTAAACCCAACCGCGCGCAACAATCCAATGAGGTGCAGAGGTCGTATTTCTTGCGTTTTGGAGGAGAATATTGATGAGGCTCAGAAAGACTGGGAGAACTGGCCTGGGTCACAGAGCCAAGAAGGGGCAGGGGCAGGATTTGATCCCAGGACTGGCTAACCCAGGATCCTGTCCCTCCTGCCCCTTCCCTGTCCCCCACCTCTTTGGCTGTGTCTCCACATTGC
>CM052447.1:1956436-1981852 GCA_028533085.1 Varecia variegata | reverse complement strand
GAAAATACCCTTAGATGAGTGAGTGGGGCAGGGGGAACCCTAAGTGATCAGCCAGATGCTTAATTTCTTCACGCATGTCTCCATCCATCCATCCATCCATCCACTCATTCCCTTCTCTCCCCATCTGTGTCTCCCACTATCCACTCTTCCGCCTCTCCAACCACCGAGTCATCCATCAGCCTCCCATCCATCCACTCATCCATCTACCCGCTTCTCTTTCAAACCATCCATCCATCCGTCCTCTCACCATGTTTTCACTGACACCAATTCTGCACCTGGCTCTGTAGGATAAAGAGATGAATGAGGCTCCGTTTCAGCCTCTGCAGAGCCCCCAGGACCCTGGAGGCGGCAGCTCTATAAGCCCCCGGTTTGTCTGCATAGTGAGGACCGTGGTAAGGAAGGTGTTCACATCTTGGCTTCACAAAGAAGAGATGACCAGGTAGAAAGAGTCTGGACTTCCCAACCCTGACTTCTTTATCCTGGCTCTTGCTGTTAACTGGACATGGGTGCTTGGACAGGCTCCTTTCCTTTGGGACTCAGTGTACCCATCTGTGATGTGGGTAGGTTGGGCTAGATGAGAGTTTCTCAGACTCCAGTGATTTATGTACCTCCCTCCACACCTGAGGTTCAGATCACCTGTACTAAAAAGTACTTAATATTTTTATTCAAATAAGCTCACTTCTCTTACCAAAATAAACTTATTTTAGAATGAAACTTTATTGCTACCATAAATGGGAAAAGAATGGTAACAGCTGACATAAATAGAAAGTAACAATAAAAGAAAAACTTAAAAAAAAAAGGCAGACTGCTGATGTTATTAAATTCTAGGTTTATATGGCTTCCTACCAAGGGAGGCCTGCTCTCCTTGTTTCAGACAAAATTTAGCAAGTGTTTGGGAGGCGTTAAATAGATGATACGCTCACGCGAAACTCAGACTTTGCCTTGGAGAGGCCTCCTGAAGTTTCCCTGCCTGCCTGCCTGTCACTGGGTGGCGGTGGGGAGGGTCACCGCTGCAGGGTCCCTGAGTGTGGGCACCACTCCTGCCACAGAGAGGCAGCCCGGGCACTGTCCTGGTCACTCTCCTGAGTGCTCTGAATGCGCCCTGGGCCTGGCCCCTCCTGAGAACTCGCCCCCCCTCCCTCCACAAGCCACTCGAGAAACCAGGGGGTCAGAAAGCCGTGAGCCGGATTCTGTAACTCAAACCGGACGGCATCTGCGTCAAATCCTGACCCAGGAGGGAAACCAATATGGAAATCTGAAGCCATGCCGTCCGGGAGCTCAGCTGGCATCAGGTGCAGCCCGTCACTCGGAGGGGGCCCTGACCCTTTCTAATCTTACCTCCAGCCACAAGACTCCTCCACCCCCTGGCTCCACCACCCCTCACCTTTGACCCAGGCCCCCAAATCCCATGACCATGACAACACAGGGTCCCCAGAGTATGGCCTTTCTGAATGTCCCTGTGGCATTATCAGGTATAATAAGAAAAGAATGCATCTGTTAGTGAGGCCAGTGCCTGAAGTACCCACTGACTCGTCACTCGGCTGGGAGGCAGGTGGCCGGTGGAGCTGAAAGGCCACGTTCCAGTCGTGTTGTGCTCTGGGGCTCCCTGCACGTCCCCATCTCTGAGTTCCGGAGACTGCCGAGCCTCCTGCGCGGCACTCACATCAATGGTGGTGTTTACTTGAACAAAGTTCCATTTTGGATTCAGACTTCAGAAGAACAACTGAAATACAAAGGCTGCTGCCAGCTCTGTTGAAGACACAGAGAAGCCACTTTCTCATCTGGCCTTGGCCCCGCTGGTGCCCTGGTGGGGGCGTGGGTGGGTCAGCTTCGCACCGCCCAGCCCCTGCTCCCAACCCGAACAGCCAAGCCAGAAAGCGCATAAGGCGGAAACAGTTCCCAGCATTTTTGACCATGGTGCCTGGTTTAGGGAGCTTCTTGAAAGACTAGTGCTCCCCAAAGCTCACTCTGGGGCACTCTAATCTGGTGCAACCCCCATGTCCATAAACAAGGAAATTCAGGCCCAGAAAGGGTCTGGCATTTGCCCAACGTCTCACAGGGAGTAGAGGGCGGAGCTGGGATTAGAACCCAGGTCTCCTCCCTTGGCGGCAGGCTGGTTAAGGCATGTCGCTTGGGCCTTGGGTGCTGCTAGCACATGAGATTCGCACGGGCTGAGCCACACTGGGAAACTCCTGGGGGAGGCAGGGCTTGGGGCCGGAAGCCTGGGGCCTCTGGGAGCTGATGACTCGGCCTTGTTGGCTGGACAGGGGTCTCACGGAGAACCTGTCCATGCTGGAACCTCTCTGCCACCCAATTTTCCCAGAGGGGACTTCAGCATGGGGGCGGGTCTCCCACTTGAGATCAGTCCCTGAACCTGCCAGGAACGGAAGTACATGATGGGGTCTTTTCCATGTCCCCTTTTCCATGAAGCCTCCTTGATGGCCTCCCCCAGGTCAAAATGACCCCTGCCCCAGATTTCTCACCTGGGGGCTGTGCAGTCCGTGTCACTTTACTCCTTTCTTCCCTCTGAGCTTCGTAGCCTGCATGAGGTCCCTGCCGGTGGATAAGAAATCGGAAAGCAGAGCTGGCGGTTTATTCTTCCTTGTGAGGGTCAGCGTTTATCAAGAACTCACTGACGCCAGTGAGTGCTCGGTGTTGTCACACATCCTCTCTTTTCACCTTCACCACTGCCCTCTGCAGTGGCTGCTTCTACCCCCATTTTATGGAGGAGAAAACTGAGGCTCGGGAGGTTGCAGACTTGCTTGAGAACATGGGCTGGTGAATGACTTGGCTGGATTCAGGCCCGGGGCTTGGTTTCCATTTGCTGGTGGACTTGTGACGTGGGGCCGGACACAGGCATCCTGCTCTTCCCGGGGCCCTGCCCCCGACCAGAGGCTGCAGGTCCGCAAGGCCCCAGGCCTGGGCCTGCGCTGAGCTCAGCCCCGCAGCAGCTCGTTGGTTGTAAGAGGACCCGGGTGAGACATGCATCCACCTGCAGTTTAGCAGGTCAAGAATCACAGACCCCGACAGCTGGGACGGCTTCAGGCTCCCGTCCCCGTCCCTACTGCCCCTGTGCTGGGTGGGCTTGCCTCGGCCTTCTGGGGTCCTGGCTCACTCACTCTCACGTCATTCCAGAACCATCTATGCTGGGAGTCGGGGGTCTCCCCACCAATTACTCCCCACCCTGGCCCTTCACCTTTATTTATAGACAGAAAAACTTGTATGCAGGGTTCATGGCTTCTGCCAGTGTAGATGAAATTTTAACCCAAGAACCATCCTCCCTGAAGTTCTGGTCGGGGCCAGGGGCCGGGGTCTCCTTTCTTCCATAATTAAAAATTCACTAGTGAGGAGAGCTCACTCATCAATCTTTCATCCCAACAGTCCCCACTGGGGAAGACGGGCACCGCTGGGGTGGGCCTGGCTGCCCACGGCCCGGGACACTGCTACCGTCTGCAGGAGTCCAGGGCCTTGGGCGGGGAGCCGGTGGGCACAGCCAGCCTGGGAAGCCCCTTGAGCGTCGCTGGAAGGTGCTGGGTGTGACAGTGGTCCGTTCTGAGCTTTCTGCTTCAGACGGGCTGAGATGTCAGGGAGAGGCCCACAGACGGTCAGAAAATGAGGGTGTCCAGCAAGACAGGAGGCGTCTAAGTGACCTTGTGGCTGGGCTGTTCCAATTAAAACGTAATGGGACACTGTGTGTGAGGACTTCTGCCTGGGGCCAGCACGGGAAAGCGCCGTGGCCGGCGGTGCTAGGTGCCGCTATGGCTGTGCTGTCCGTGTTGCCCCCACTCCGGAACTCCCCTGCGGGGACCCAGCTTCCTCATCTGCGACACGGGAGGGAACGGCAGTGCCTGCCTCACAGAGCTGCCGCGGAGAGAGTGTGCGGGCCTTGACTTTAGCCTCGCGCCTGCTCAGAGGACTCTCGCGGGGCGGCCTCACCGGTGAGACGGCTACTGTGCGAGCGCAGCCCGACTGCAGCCTCCTGGCCTGGCCGTGGCTTCGTGTGTCTCAGGCCAGGAGGAAGGTCACGGCCTGGCAGGCAAACGAAACGCTGGCTCTGCCGCTTTCTGGCTGTGTGGCCATTGCAATCACCACCCTTCTCCTGGCCTCAGTTTCCCCATTTGTACAAAGCGGGCACTGGGACAGATGATCACTTCTAGCTCCAGCTTCCAAGAAGACCGCACGTGGCTGCCTCTTGTAGGGCCTGTGTTTTTCCCAGAAGAGATTTGCGGAGGGGAGCTCTCGGGCAGCCTGCGTTGTCCCTGTGACTTCTGCGTCAGCCCTGTGGCTGTGGGTTCCCTGCAGCTCTGCTCCGATCTCTGTGAATTACGGGCTGGGCTGTTTGTCCAGGAAGGCACAGCCTGGCTTAGCAGTGAGAGGGATTTGAGGGTGTGCCGTGGGCAGGTGTCGAGGGGGATCCCATGGGCTGGGCTCCAGGTGGGAGGTGGCGCTGGCGGACAGAGCAGGAAACTCAGGCTCAGGCCAGCTGAGCAGCCAGGAAGGCTCAGGAAGGGTCCCTGTGGGCGCCCGGTGCTGACTTGTAGCTGTCCGGGAGGAACTAAGCCTTCGGGAGCTGGCAGGATTCAGTGATCCCTGGCTTGGGGCCTGAGAGTGTGGCCCCCATGGGTGAGCGAGGCACAGGGAGGCAGGGCCGCTGTGCCAGGCATAGGCCATTTGCCCCCGAGATCTGCTCGCCACCCTCCTCCGGCCTGCTGTGTGTCCGGGGAGGTGGCCTGTATGGCTGCATCACTGGACTCCCTTACCCTCTGGCTTCTGTTAGGTCTGGCCAGTGGGGAGCCCTGGCAGGATATAGAGTGAGGGGGGGGAGATGTCAGGGTATTTAGTCTCCCAGCTCCCTCCCTCGTGGTCACCCTGGGCTGGCTGCGCCTGAACCACAGGTGACAGCTCCTGTCAGGGGTCCTCTCCACACAGCTCTCTCTGGAAACCGTCCCCTCTTCCCACGCCCTTCAGGACTAGGGCGGTAGCAAAGGAGTCCCCGCTTTTGCTGCGCCATCCTTTGAGGTTTCCCTGCTCCTGCCCACACCTTTTTACAGAGCCCCTTTATTAAGCCCTCTTCAAATGAGAGCGGTGCCCCCAGGACGCTGGCTGCTCCAGTCCCCCAGAACCGCAGGGAAATCGGAAAGGGACCGGGAGTGGGAGGCAGGGCCCCGACTCGAACTTTGTCCAGAGTCTGACTGGATCTCCTCACTCTTGATTTCTCTACGGGACAAGTGTGGCCTTCGCCCCCCAGAATTCCCGGGTTATACTTCTGGATCGGATGAAGGGCAGGCAGAGGGGAGGAAGCCCAGCCAGGCCTGGTCTCACGAAAGGGGGCCCACCTGGGCTTGCAGGTCACTGTGCCAGTCACCAGAGCAGGGCCTAGTGCTGCGAATCATTTTGATACAATGATTTCTTTTCCTCTGGGTAGATACCCAGGGGTGGGATGGCCGGATGCAACCGTTGTTCTATTTCTAGTTCTTTGTTTTACTGTTTACTGTTTTACTCCAACAGTAAATTTTAAACACTGTTTCAGCCGGATCTGAATCCCTGGCCACCACTGTGGGACTTGGAACATACCAGCCCCTGACGTTTCTGATCTCATTTTCTTGCAGGGTTCCCTGCTGAGAGCGTGGACGGAGAGCCCCAAGGAGACGGTGAGTGTGGGAGCCCAGAGCCCGGGTTCACCGGGGGATTTAGAATCCCACTGGCACCTGCACACAAACTCGGAGCCGCTAGTGGCCCTGATTTGGAAATGGCCAGCCTACAGACCACCTGTCTGCATGGTCAGCCACCCCCCCGGCCACCCCAACCGCCCAGCCTCCCTGACCCCCTCCCAACACCGAAGCCCTCAGCAGCCACTGCCCAGAGCTCCTCCTAGCAGTAGAGGCGGAGGGAAGCCAGAAGCAGATGTGGAAGCTGCACTTGGGCTCATTTCCTGCCAGTGAAGCCCCCTCCCCAGGGCCCCCAGAGCCACTCTACCTTGGCGTGATATAGTCTACCAAAAGAGGAGTGTGCTTGGATTACTAAATGTCCTTTTGAGATGAAGAGCAATATTCCTGTGTGGATTATGTGGCTATCATTTCAGTCATTCACACTTTAGTATCTTTTAATGGCATCAGATTATTTTTCAATTATTATGTCACCGAGGTCAGTACGCTGAGGGGTTTTGTTGATCTGAGGCCTGAGAAGGGGAGCTGTGTGCGCAGGTGTGCTCGGAGCTGGCTGTGGGAGCCCCATCCTTGGCCCCTGTCCCGGTCAGTGGGGCCTCTGTGGGCCGGCCTGAAACCCCCACCACCGCGGTGTCCCTGGGCAGGCTTGCTTGCGGCTTCCAGCCACCTGTTACACACAAGCGTTTGGAGACACAGCCCCTTGCCTGGGGCACTGCCGAGAGTTCTCTGGGACAAGCCCGCAGACACCCTGCCAGTGGCCCTGGGTTGCCACTTTCCTTCCATGGGGTGGGTGTGTGCCGACACAGCTTCGTTCCGGGACAGAGCCAGTGGCTGCCCCGGGGGTTGATGGGAGAGCACCTTCCCCAGCCAACGCCCCTCCCCGCGGGCCTGTCACAGTGCCTAAAGCAGCACCATTTGTGTCACTCCTTGGAAGAGGGTGAGCAAGCAGCTTTGAAAGCTTCCACCAAAATGTCATCTGTAGGTTAGCCACGGGCATTTCTAACTTTAGAGATTATGGGCAGTAGGGTTTTCTGTGTTGTCTAAGTTTTATGCAATAAGCACATGTTACTTCATGTTTTTTCCCCAAATGCTACCTGGGGTGGCATGTGTGTGCGTTGTGGAAACTGTCTGACCAGATGGGCCTAGCAGGGCTTTGGGAACTGGGGCGTGGGACAGGTACGTTTTGAGGGAAAAGCAAAAGGTGACACTGGGGAAAGACTCAATAGCTGTCAACGGTGCCTCCTTCTTGGATTTCGATGCTGTCTTAAGCTACAGACCCAAATCATAATCACTTTCTGAAATAGCGTGGACCTGGCGTGTCCCCTCCGTTACAGTGCTCACCGTTATAGTGCTCACCAGGACAGCCTCTCCCTGCTCAGCTCCCCCCCCCCGGCGGGGCTCTGTCTCCTCTGTCACAGCCCGGGCTCAGCCAGGTGCTAGTTTGTGTGGGAGCTGGTCTCTGCCACGTTCCTACCTTGTGCCAGGTACAGTCCTAAGGCTGCAACAAGAACCATCCCTTACTTCACCTCATCCTGAGAACAAGATGGAACGATTGTCCCCATTCTGCAGGTGAGGAAACTGAGGCTCGGAGAGGTGAGGTGACTTGCCCAAAGTCACTCACCTGTTAAGAGGCAGGATTGGAACCCATGTCCACCTGACTTCACATACCTTATTTTACCCACCTCAGTCCTGAGAAAGCAACGTCACATTTTTAAAACATTGGAAAGTGAAGAAAGCACCTTATTCAAAGTGTCACCTCCTTCTTGCTGCAGGCGTGTTTGGGGGTGTTTTTGTTCTCGTCCTGCTGTTTTCTGTGTACATGTTTCCTTTGACGCAGCCGCAGCAATGCGTCCTCTTCTGGGCTGTCACACAGCTGTGGCTGTTCTCACAGGCCGACACAGTGGTGAGGGTCTGTGACCCAGATGAGCAAATGGCTGGGAGGACATGTTGGCTGTGTGTCACCTGGTGGGGGCCAGGCAGGCGTCACCAGCTCATGCTCCCTCGGGGCACACACCAGCCGCGTCCTCCCAGCCCTGCACCCCAGTGCCTCGCGTTGCTGGCAAGACGGAAAGGCAGAGCAGGACACCGGGGCTGGGTCTGGGAGTGGCCCTGGGGCTGTCCTGCTCGGCCCACCGCACCCACCGCACCCACAGAACCATTACAGGAGTAACGGCCCGACCCTTGGTCTCTGGAGCCGGGAGAAGCTAAATTTCAGTCCTGACTGCTTCCTTCTCAGGCTGTGTGTGGTCTTGGGCACGTGAGTGATTCTACCTCTTTGTGCCTCAGTTTCTTCATCTGTAAAATGGGTGCCCACTCCACAGGCGTGGTAAACACAGCCAGGCCACCTCTTCCCCTCCCTGCCTAAGCTACCAGGCTCTCACCTGCAAGCAACTCCATTTTAGCCAGGGATGAATGTCACTTTCTTATATTCTTATATCGACTATGGGCAGATAACCTGGGTTTTATTTTCTCTTTCTTTCTCTTTTTTTCTTTTTGAGGGATGTCTAAAAATTATGACATAGACCCTGGGAAGCTTTTAATGTGTGTAGTCGGAAACTGCCACAGCCCTGAACGTGGCATAAGCTACTATTAGTAGAAAGTTTTAAAGATGAAAGTTTCCTCTTTCAAAATATAAGTAACTAGTAATTCCGCTTCTAGGAAATTTGCCCCGAGGAAATAACCCAAGATGTGTGCAAAGGTGTGTGCTCAAGGACGTTTGTCACAGCACCAGAGAAAACATGTGAATGGCCAGCGCGGGGCGGGGCGTCCGCTGTGGCACACCACCTGGTGGGACATTCCGGGCAAGCGTAATTCTGTTGAGAAATTCTCTGTGGAGAATTATGTTTGAGATGGATTTGTAATGATGGAGGGAAAATGTTCCTATTTCAGTGTTAAGGAAACAGGCAGTTTGCCAATAATCCTAACTGTATTTTTCTAAAAAGAAATAGGTAGACAAAAACATAAGTGAGCAAGTAGGAGGAGGGGAGAGAGAGGAGACACAGATACAAACATGCGGGAGGATAGCAGGTGACTTATTTTCTTCTTTGTGCTTTTCTGCACTTTGTAAATCTCCCCCAGTAGACTGTTCGCCGTTTATACGTTTATAAAATCACAGAGAGTACGTACAGCTAAGAAAAACTCTCTGCCCTCACCAGCATGTGCGCGAGCACGTGTTGCCAGTCAGCTGCATAAGGAAAACACGTTGGCACTTTTCATTCTAAGGTGTTCTTTTTCTCAAAACATTGTTTACTCAAAGCCAATGTCACTGTCACATAGTCTTGTCCCTGTAACTGTAGTTCAGAGAGAACTGGCTCTGAGGGCTGTATTATTATTAATTATTATTATTATGTTATATATTATTATTATTGTTAACAATGGTTTGCTAGGGCTGCAGTAATAACAAAATGCCACAGACTGGGGGGCTTAAACAACAGAAATGTGCTTCCTCGTGGTTCTGGAGGCTGGAAGTCCAAGGTCAAGGTGTCAGCGGGGCTGGCTGCTTCCGAGCCTGCTTCCTCGGTCTGCCGATGCCGCCTTCCCTGTGCCTGTGCACGGTCCTCCTCCCGAGTACGCCTGTGCCCAGGTTGCCACTTCCAGAGACGCCAGTCAGACTGGCTCAGGGCCCCTGTAACAACCTCATTGTCACTCAGTCACCTCGTTTCAGTCTCCAAACCCAGTCGCACTCTGGGGTGCAGGGGTTAGGGATTCAATGCATGCATCTGGGTGGACACAGTTCAGCGCATAGCAGGGGCCACCTGTTCCTGGTGACTGTGGCCACTAATTTCGGAGAGCGCTGAGGTTGGAGCTGCAGTGGGGTCAGGGAGGGAGGCGAGTGTGGAAGAACTCATTGTCCCTGTCTTTAAGCGGCGCAGCAAGGTGTGATGCAGACACCTAAGCAGGTGCACTGGCTGGCGTCTCGCCTCTCCAGCGGGACTCAGACGCCGCAGCGTGGCCGTCCCTAGCGGAGCCCACCCACCATAGCCTGGCTGCTCACGGTCAGAGCAAAACAGTTCAGCCCGTAAGAATTAATTTTACTAAGAGACTCTCAAGTGCTCTGAGGTGAGCAGCAGCGAGTTAAACGATTCCGTACTTAAAATGGGCTTTGGGAAGTGGAAACCCGGATTTGAAAAATAATTTTCCTTTGCATCGGCTCCAAAGTGACTGATTTATAAAAGTCAGAGGAGAGAAGGGACGGGATGAGCGAGTTGGGCGTGGAAGGTGGTGGGTGCTGAGTTTAGCAGAAGCAGAGCTTCACTTCTCTGGACCCTGAGACAGGCTTGAAGGTCCCTGCATCGCTTGTCAGCTGACCTTCCGGGGTCACTGTGGCTCAGAACCACTCAGAGGGGCGGCTGGTTAGACTGTCAGAGCTCAGTGTGGAGAGTTTGGCAAAGATACCCCCAAATATCTCTGCAAATGCCCTCTTTCTTCCCTTGCCTGAATCCACAACCTGGAGTCCCCCTTGACCCTCCCTCATTTCCTCCTGCCCACTGACCCCCACACACAGCCACCAGCCACTGGTCCAGGCCCCGCCAGGCCCCACCTGAACCTGGCGTCAGCCTCCCGGCTGGTCCCCCTTTGACCCCTGTCCCTGATTGTCCATTTGCCCAACTGCAGCAGCCAGAGTGCTCTTCTGACAGCTCAGATCTGTTCGCATCACTGCGGACCGTGACCCTCTAGTAGCTTCCCCATGTCCACAGGCTGAAATCCAGGCTCCCGAGACAAGAGCGGCCCTCAGCTCTGCCCTCCCATGCCACCAACCTGCCCCTGTGTGCGAGGGAGGCTCAGCTCACTCTCCGCAGGGGGCCGGGACTGTGCCCCGGATCCTGGAGTCATTGAGAGGACACTTGACTGAGAAAACTTGGCCCCACGATGCATAATACCTTGGTTTCAGCATTTTTCTCTTTCTCGGCAGAATCTCTTCTCTCAGCACCTTTCCTGGGAGACTGAAAATTGGCCATTATTCCTAGAGAGTCCCTTGGTCCTGACTTTATTTCCTGCCCAAATGTCTGGGACTCCCTGCCCCGCAGCTGTCGGCAGAGGAGTCAAGAGCAGAACCCCCAGGGGCCAGATCCCATCCCACCTCTTGCTCACCGGGACTCTGGGGTGCAGGCCAGGAGGTCTCGCTGTTCTCCCCATTCTGCAGACAGCACAACTGAGGCGCAGGCAGAGCAGGCTGCTTGGCCAAGATCACACAGCCAGGAAACGGGAGAAACAAGACTAAAACCCGCGTCATGAGACCCCTCGGTCAATTTATTTTTCTCAGTCGTGTTTTGTCTTTAATCTCTCGGTGATTCATGAAGGGAATGACCTGGCACACTTTGCTTTCAGGGCACCTGTTTGTAACCTACCAGCAAAGCGTTTTTCCCTCTAGCACAAGCTGTTTAAAGCGTACAGGCTATTGCGATTCCTTCCACGTCGGTGTGAGTAGATCTTCATAACAACCGGCCTGAAAGCAAAAGTTCTATGAGGCAGCAGATCATTTAGCCGACACCGTTCCCAGCGGCTGCCGGTTTTCTTGGTGGCACGTGATGTGTTCATCCACTCGACGAGTATTTATTGAGCCAGACACGGGCGATGCAGCGGTGAGCAAAGCCGACAGGGCCTGGCCTCGGGGGTCTGCGTTCTCCGAGGGACAGTGACCTGACAGACACACACCCGTGCCACGCAGGCTGCCAAGGAGAATGGAGCTGGGTGCAAGGAAGGAGGGGACAGCCTGGGAGGGGTGGGGCCACTGTATATTAGGGGGTCAAGGGAAGGCTTCTTGGAGGAGGTGACCTTTCAGACCAGAATGAAGGAACGAAAACCAAGAACAACATTCCACGCAAAGGGAACAGCAAAAGTCCTGAGGCAGCTGAAGCTCGGGGTGTTTGTGGAACATCCAGGAGGCCGGGGGCAGGGGAGCAGGCGGTGAGTGGTGAGTTCAGAGGGAGGTGAGGGACCAGATCCGAGGCTGTGCCTGACTCCAGGGGAGGCGGGCCGTGCGAGGGCTGCGGGCAGGCTCCCCGGCTGCTGGCTGCAGGGTTCACTGCAGCGGCAAGGGTGGAGGCAGGGAGAGCAGGGAGGATACTGCTGAAGTTCAGGTGACAGATGGCAGTGGCCGGGCCAGGACAGTGGCAGTGGAGGTGAGAAGTGGCTGAACAGACCTGAAGGTTGAGCTGATTAGACCTACTCTTACACGGGGTGTGAGGCAGGAGGGAGGCAGAAGACTCAAAGGTGACCCTTGGGGTGCGCTTGGACACCCATGTTCTGCAGGTCAGGGCTGGCACTGAGCACCTGGAGCTAGCACAGACCCCACAAGTTAAAGGGCACAGTCCCCAGTAAGATGGTCCACACTTAGATGCTAGCACAGTGGGGTCCCTAAGCCACCCACACTTCTGACCACCTGGCAAGAAATTTGGGGACTCCCACAACCCCTCTGGCTTGATGATCACTAGAGTAACTCACAGCAGTCAGGAAAGTGCCATCCTTATGATGACAGTTTATTATAAAGACACAAATTAGGACCTGTCAAATGAGGACACACACAGGGTGAGGTCTGGGAGGGTCCTGAGTGCTACTCTTCCATGCCTCTCCCTGTGTCCCCTCAGGGGACATCAGTGTGCCCACTAACCAGGACCTCCCTCGAGCCTGGTGTCCAGGGTTTTTGTCCGAGGCTCATTACACAGGGTGCTTGATCGAAGTGTTGGCCGCGAGACTGGACGCGATCTCCAGCCCCTCCGCACGCTGGAGGCCAGGCTGGCTCACAGCTCCGCCTCCGGTTCCCTGGCTGGCCTTTCTGGTGCAGCCCCCACCCGGCCGTCTCCTCCCCTAGCATAGACTCAGGTGCACGGAGGGGCTCGAGAGTGACAAAGTCTCTCCATCACTTGGGGAATTCCAAGCACTTAGAGTCTGCCGCTTAGGAACCGGGGCAAAGCTAGTCCAGTTCTTTACTGCGTCACAGGGTGGGCGCTGGTGCCATTTACTGGCACTAGCAGAAGACCAGAGGAGGGGAACAAGGTTGGTAGGGGATGGAGGGTAACGGCTTGGACGTGTCAACTTTAAGGTGCTCAGTGGACGTGGACGTGGGGGCGTGGGGCAGGTGGCCGGCCCTGCGAGTCTAGGCTCAGGGAGACAGCAGTACGGAGGCCATGTTTAAAGCTGTGCGACAGGATAACCGAGGATGCTAGGGAGCGGGCAGTTAGGGAGGAAAAAAGAGCCTGCAGCTATGCGCTCAGTGGTCTCAGTGGTGGGGAGAGGACAGCCAGCAAGGGAGACAGACGGGGTCAGAGAACCGAGAGCGCAGGGTCCCCAAGCAAGTGCGTCACAGGAGGGTGGGCAGCAGCGTGAATTAAGTGCTTGGACCTAGGGAGGGGCTAAGGCGGGAGCTGTCATAGCATGTGTGGTGGCCGAGAGTATGGGCCAGCACCTACTGTGTGCCCAGTTGTGATCCAGGAGGTACAGCTGTCTTCTGGGAGCTCAGAGTGTGGCTGGAGAGGACAGAGGGGGTCACCATCCATACTCTGGAACAGAATGTGCAAAATGCAACAGTTGATGGCAGACGTGAGGAGCTGGAGGAATCGCTTCTGATCGCATTGATCACCGCGGACGACACCCACGGCTGTTTCTGTCGAGGGCCTTCTGCGTGCTTGTGCCTTGCGATGCGTTCTCTTGTCTCACCCTCACTGCGCTGCTGCGGCCCCCATCTTACAGGTGGGGAAACTGAGGCTCAGAGAGGTGGAGTCCCTGGTCTGAAGCTCAGGAACTGCCAGTGGGAAGTGGATGCCGGAGGTAAAGGGTGTTACAGGCCAGGGTGGGTAGGGAGAGGGCATGGGCTGAATGAGGACCCAGAGACAGAAAAGCCTGTGAGTCTGGGGGCCCTGGCCGGGGCCCGTGCAGAGCAGACGTGGGACAGGTCCCGAATCCTGTGCGACTCGCTCAGAAGAGACGCCCAGTGTCCCTCGGGCACCGTTGCTGGCGGCGTGGGCTCAGGCAGCTCCGTCGCCGCTCGGGCTGCCTTCCTCTGGCCAGGGGTGGGCACAGAGTCAGGGGACAGGACGGGGGCAGGGGAGGCTCCAGAGGAGAGGGGTGGGGACTGGACGGTACTGCGTGTCCCTGACGCACGCCCAGGGCGGGTGTGTCTCTGCTAACGGCCCTCGTCAGTCCTCATCTTAAAACAGGGGGAGAGGTGCTGCCCAGCCCTGCCAGGGTGCACGGCGGTGACCTAGAATAACTCTTGGGGACAAGGCACTTCCCGGAAATGTCCCGCTGAAACCAAGAGTCTCCACCTCATTCAGGACGGCGGGAACCACCCGCTCTAACAGGCGGAGGGAAAGAGTGAAGACAGCGCCTTCTGAGGCTGGATTTGGCAACTGTTAGATTCTGAAACGTCTCAGACCCACGGAGGCACACCTGTGAGCCGCCAGGTTCTGACTTCCCTCTGTGACATGGGCGCATCCTGGCTGAGTGAGGCTGCGTGCTGCCTGCTGAGAGGGACTGCCTGGGAGCCCCACCAGGCAGGACGCGCTTCTGTAGCCTTGTGTGGTCACCGAGTAAAGCTCTCGAGCCTCTGCGGGCTTGACAGAGATGCATGGCCTCCCATTTCACAGAGCGGTACACTGAGGCCCAGGGAGACCAGCCTGAGGTTTCCTCCAGCAGGTGTTGATGCTTCTTCCCAAATCTTTTTATACACATGAAAGCAGAGGAGGGAGGGAGGAGAAGAGATGGGAGAGGGGTGAGACCAGGGTGATAGTGGATTTGGGATGAGGCCTCGAACATTCTCAGTTTGGAACCTGTCAAGCCACCACTTTACCTGGAAGTCCACGACCCCACTATTCCCTTCTCCCCATGCAGCGATGATGTTGGCGGTTTAGTCGCAGGTTCCTCGGGAGGGTGGAGTGGGAGGAGAAGCATTTAGAAGGAGGAAAGTACTTAGTGGTGCCGGCTCATGGGCCTGACATCCTGCCATGCCGTGTGCACTTGCTTTGGAAAGGGGCTCAAAAATTTGGGCTGACGGATTGGGTTTGAGGATGTCTGTGACCCAGAGGCAGGCAGCGAGGGACTCTGGGGGAAGCCTGGCCCCTCCTGCGTTCCCACCCGCAGCTGGCAGCCGCAGGGCCAGCTCTTGAAAAGCTAGAGCCACTTGACTCTCCCGGGGGCTATTGCTGCCTCGAGAAACCCTCGCTGCTGCGACTCCTCGACCGGTTCCTGCCTGCGGGTTGCACTCCATGGCTTTCTGGAACCTCCTTGCTCAGTTCTCGGTGCCTTCCACGTGCCCGTTGGGAGATTTGGGAGAGGAGGCAGTTGGGAGAGAGGAAACAGGCCTCCGGGGCAGCAGTGCAGAGTGCTGGGCCAGGGGCTGCATGCACCCTGTCTGAGAGGGCGGGCGTCACTCTCCCCCTTTCACGTGTGGGCAGACTGAGGCTGGAGGAGGCGAAGCAGCTTGCCCCAGACTCGTTGGCGGGTAAACAGGGGGAGCGGGGCGGGAAGCCGGGTCCACGGGACCCGGGACCACAAGCCCGAGTCTGGAGTCTGCTGCTGCTGCCTGCGTGCATGCCCTCGCTCGGGCCGGGTGCCCAGGCTGTGCGGATGGCGGTCCTAACACGGCTCCTCGGTCACCTTGGCCGTTCCTTTCTCCTTCCCGCCACTGTCTTTGCAGCCCCAGGGCCCGCTTTCCTGAAATGCAGTGCACGTTGACCCCACTTTGGGAATCCTTGACCTCAAATCCTGGAAGAGACCAAAGGAAATGCCCCCAAATCGGGCCACCCCCAAAATAACCAAAGGAAATGGAGGCTCCAGGAGTCCAGGGGACAGGACTGATCACCAGGGCCGGAAGGAAGGCTCACGCCCTTTGGTCCCAAGGAATGCGACCCTCAGACCTGTGACAGCAGAGCTTGGAATAACACACACACACACACATTCTTTTTCCTACCATATGTGTATGAGAAAGACCAAAAGGGGGGCATGGAAGAGCCAAGAAATGAAGAATGGTCAGACTGAGTCAGGATGGTAGACTGAGTCACAGATTTTTCCAGACTGTGATGAGCACATTGACAGAAATTGGGAGCATGATGTGACGTCAGAAGTGGTGGGGTGGTGGGCGCTGAGGGAGGGGAGCCCAGTCCCTGAAGAGTGACCTGCAGTACGGGGTCAAGCAGTGTCAGGCCAGCCACTCAGCCACGAGTAGACGAAGGCACTGCTGTGCCCTGTAGGCCACAGTGCTGTTCACCCCACCAACCCTGAGCCGCCGGCAGCTGCTCACAGTATGAGACAGTTGAGTTTTACATGCTTTCCCATGAGAACAAAACAAGACCAAACACCTGGTTGGCTCTTAAAGGGTTAACCTTCAGTTATCCGGAATGGGGAGGCCGCCCCTTTGTCCGAGGACCACCCCCAACTGTCCAGTGGCATTTCTGTATTGGCAAATGACTTACTGCCCCTCCCCCACCGATGGCCTTTGTTAGATGTTTTTCTTTAATTTTCTCTTTATTTTTGCTCACACTCGGAAAGCTCCCGGCTTCAGCCAGGTGAGGCTTGTGGTCGCAGGACTGAGGGATGCCGGAGGCTCCTGGTGGCTGCGAGAAACGCAGTCCTGGACGGGGTGGTGCGGCTCTGCCTGCCTCTGCCGCTGCAGCCAGCGCTCGGGACAGCTCCCGGCCCTGCAGACCCCTGGGGCCACAGCCCCGGCGCCAGGGCACGGGACAGGCCACTCCCCGGGCAAAGCTTGCCCACCACACCCTCTGCAGGGCGAGTGAGGGACAGGTGCTGTGCACCACGGGCCCCAGGACTTCTAGAAAAACAGCCGATGAAGCTGTTGGTGTCGGGGCTACAGCTGCCGAGACTGAAGGAGGAGAGAGCTCGAGAGCCCGTCCCTGCGGTTCTGTGGAGCAGCAGCAGGACCCGGCTCTGCCCAGACGTGAGGTGGCCCAGATTTCTGGGGAAAGAAGGTTGCTGGTGGCTCACACTCAAGGCAAGGCGGTCACGGGACTCCCCGAAGGACCCCAGCTCCTTCCCTCGTTCTTTGCCAGAGGTTTACTGAGGGCCTTGCACACGCTGGCTCCCTGGCAGGCACCGGGGGATTCAGGAGGACTGAAATAGAAGGGCCCTAGTCTTGCCAGGAGGACGGCTGCTTACATAACTGCACTGCAATGGAGTGTGTCATAAGAGAGAGTCTGCCCAGAGGAGGAAGAGGCCAACAGGGCTTCAGGGTGCTAGAGAAGATTTTACAGAGGAGGGGCTATTTCAGTTGGGTCTTGAAGGATGAATAAGAGCTCTTCAGGGAACAAAGGGCACGCAGGATATCTTGAGTGATTGCAAAGAGATTTGGGTGTGCAAAATGTGATTGTGTGTGGTGACAGGCTTGGCAGGCCTGGCAGAGGCTGCAGAGAGCCAGCAGAAAAAACTGACAGGGTCACATCACAAAAGGCCTCCAAGGCCAGATGTGGGAGTTTGGACATTGTCCTACAGGCTGGTGAGAGACACTGAAGATTTTAAAACAAGGGCTTGATGTGGTCAGCTTTGCATCTTCGAAAGCTGCAATGTGGGTGGGGTGAGGAGGGACACAGGGACCCCCTACTCCAAGGAGAAAGCTGTGCCTGCCAATCCATGGAGGGCTGTCCCTTAGACCGTGGCAGTGGAGTCAGGAGGTAGAGGGCAGGGGACAGCTCTGCACTTTTCTGAGTTTGAGTGACAAGGGTCAAAGACCTTAGGGGTTTAGAGAAATGGAAACAACATGGGAGGGAAATTGTGTTGAAGGTGGGAGTCCCCAGGGCTGGAGGTCTGGGAGTGCCCAGCTTGGTGGGGGACTCCCAGGTCAAAGTCAGCCGAACAAATGACTCCTTTTCCGGATCTCCCCAGCCTTTCAGGCTCTGTGCTGGGCTCGCCACTGTCCAGACCTATTTGATCCTCTCATAAAGGGATCAGAGAGGTGAAGCACCTGGCCAGTGTCACACAGCCAGTATGTGTACAATCCAGGCTCAGGCGTGGCATCTTGTCTCTTGGTGAAGTTGAGAAAGACAGAACATTGAAAACAGTATGAGATTCATACCTGAATTACCAAATTAAGTATTTTTTAACACAAAGACTGATGGGAACAGCAGAGGGGTGTGTGTGTGTGTGTGTGTGTGTGTGTGTGTGTGTGTGTAGACTCCTTCATTACAGTTACATTTATTAAACACCTACTTTGTGCCAGGCCCTGGGGACACAGCGGTGACCGAGGCAGACAGTCCAGGCTGTCAGGGAGGTGTTGGGGAGGGGACGCGGGAAAGGTCTTACACATAAGCAGGTCTGTACAAATACACAGATGCACGTGCATTAGTGTCCAAACTGATGGAAGACTAGCGCGTTTGCCTAGCACAGACACGCACAGACACGCCCCGGGCTCACACACGTGCATCTACGCACCACTCGCACACGTATTCACTCACAGGATTCAGACCGACTTCCAGTGGTAACTGAGGACAGGAAACCGGGCCTTCAGCCCAATACAGTAACCGGGAGGGTGCCACGTGCCGCCCACCCTGTCTCACCATGGAGACCAGCACAGGGCCTGAATCCGGCTCTTCCCCAACCTGCCGGCCGGGGCAGAGCTCCCGGACTTAGACGCTGCAGACGGCAGCTGCACCCAAATCTCTGCTAAGAGTCGCTGCCACCATCTATTAAACTCAAGCCAGGCACTTGTCAGGCATCATCTCCTCTCACATATACTCTGGCTCTGGCGATGGGTTCGGTATCACCCCCATTTTATAGATGAGGAGACTGAGGCTCAGAGAGCTGGGCTATCTCACTAGGGTCTCACACAGCTCACAAGTAGCAGAGCCCGGGGTTGAGCCCTGAACTCCTCCGCTGGAAATAGCATCGCAGTGCTGGTGCTGCTCAGATGTCCCTGTCCCCAGAGCCGCCTGGGACGGTGGAGTCCTCAGGTCTTCCCTGTTACTTGCTGACAAGCTGAGGGCCCAGCTCTGGTTCCCAGAGCCATCGTGAGCCTGGCCTCTCTGGGCAGTGACTTGCCAGGCAGCAAGAGAGGACTTTGAGCCTGACAGAGGGGCGAGGAGATTACGGCTTGGGAAGGCCCGGCGTGGGGGCAGGGGGTGAACAGACAGCTTTGGGGCCTCCACGCTGGCTCCAGTCTCTCCACCTGTAAATTGGGGTGACCTGGGGGCTGCCACTTTGCAACTCCTGACAGCAGGGCGGGCAGCCTGGGCTGACAGCTGTGGCCAGGACCTGCCAGTCCACGCTTGAATTCCACCTGGAAGGCCAGGGGAGGCCGTGAGCTTTGGGGCAGAGCAGCAGGAAGAATGCTGTACGACTGTCACCCCACCTGCCGCGTGGAGGCCGGCTTGAGAAGGGAGCTGGGAGGCCGGGGGTGGCCATGAGGCTTAACAGGGCTCCAGGCAGGAGGTGACGGTGGCTCCGGCCAGGACTGCGGGGTGGGAGGAGAGGAGCACTCGAGAGGGTCAAATCTGTGCAGAGATGGACTTGGAGAGCATGGGAGAGGGGAGAGCAGGGAGCCCGCCCACTCCCTGACCCCTGGGGGCAGCTCAGTGGTGCTTCCCACCAAACCGGGGGAGGGGAGTGGGCGGGGAGGGAGGTGATGATTCTCGCATGGGCCCTGTTCAGTGTCGTTTCCCGTGGGACGCCCAGGGGAAGGCGTGCCACCGGCCAAACACGCAGCTCTCAGGAGAGGGAGGGCTGAAGACAGAGTGACACCTCCACCCGGACGGGACCCCTCCCTCTCTCCAGGGGCCCCTAAGATGTTTGCTCCTTTTGTGGTTGCCCTGTGGTCTGAGAGTCAAGTTTACCTCTTGAGCTTGGATTTGAGCTTGGTTCCTAGAGAGGCTGAAGAGGGGGAAGGTGGGGTTGATACTGAATGCCAGAAAAATGTCTGTGAACACCTCGCTGGGACCGGCTCCTCCCGCCCCTGCGCGTGACCCGGGCAGCGGGGGGCGCGGACACAGGGCAGGGAGCACAAGGTCACCCAGGCCCGCAGTGACCCCGTCGACACGGTCCCATTCCCCGCAGTCAGTCCCTGGGCCCTGTTGCCCTTCCCTCCTACTCGAGGATTCTGCCCACACTTGAGAGGAGAAGAGGGTTTGCTGAGCAGATCGACGGTTTAACGAGCCCACTGAGGACAGCAGGCTTTTAGCCGCGGCATTTGCATCCCAACAGTGAGTGTACGAATTATACATGACTCCTTATCTATTTTTAAAGCAGTTTAAGACTCCTCATCTCCGTCAAGAATGTCACTGCACATACCAAGGACACGCACAGCAAAGCTGCGGTCCCTGCGAGGAGAAGCGATTCTGTTAGAGAACCTCCGTGCCGGGCGTCTGCCAGCGCAGGCACCGTGCTGGGCCTTTCAGAGGCGCCGGGCGCTGGAGTGGCCGTCGCCTCCTGCAGAGGAAAGGGAGCCAGGCCCGGCGAGGGCAGCTGCTGGCGCGGCCGGCTGCGGGTCTCAGTCCTTCCTCACCCACCCCACGGAGGTTTCTCAGTACTCCCGTTTCTGCCTAGTGCAGAGGTGAGGGTGGTCTGCACCAGGGTGTCGCGGGGTCTGGGAACAGAGGGGACGCGGGGAAAGGAGGGAGAAAAGGAGATGAGAAGGTGAGAGGAGGCCCAGTTCAGACAGAAGAGACACGAAACAGCCCAGAAGTGGAGGAGGGGGGTTCCCAGGGGTGGTACCGGGTGTGGCCGGGTCGAGTCCCAGCTCGGCCACAAGCTCACCTTGGGCGAGTCCTTTGCCCACCTGCCGGGGGCGGAGCTGGTCCTCCGTGTCGGTTTCCCAGACTCCAGCCACTTGGTTTTCGCCGCGTCTGTAAACCACCCACGCTCTCACCCACTTGTTCTTGCTTCATCCGTTCACCATTTTACTTGTGTTATTTTAGAAGAAACTTTATTATGCGATTTAAATGGAATATAATATTGCTCGTCATACATAGGAGCTAACCGTCAAAATAAATGCAAAGAAGTAAAACAGGATAATATGATTAAATTCTACCTCACTGTGGTGGCCGGAGTTCTGCCCTGTCTGTCTCAGAAGGGACAGGGAAGCACATGTCAGCGGGTGTTAAAGGCACATCAGCCCTGAGCTGAGTTTTTCTTCCCAAGATGACCAGCAGGAGCTGCACTGTTTGGTGCCTCCTAAAATCCCTTCCCCGAGCCCCGTGGTCTGGCGCAGGTCTGCAGGAAGCCAGGGCCAGACGTCATCTCACACCCCTTCCAGAACTGACAGTCCGGGCAAGTGCAGGGGTGTGAGGAACCCACGGCGGCAGCAAAAGGGGCTGGGGGTTGGGTAGGATCCAAACAGACCCCCGCATTCTGTGACCACAGGAGTGAGAATTTTTTGGTGCTTTTTCCATTTTGACGCGGGCGTGTGCTCAGAGAGGGCTTCAACCCAGCACGCCCTCTGCCTCCCAGGAGAGCTGCTCAAGCCTCAGTTTCTCCCCCTGTGTGCTCTGGAGGACATTCCTGAGGCCCCCTTCATCACTTGACCTTGAGTTTGCCCTGGGTCCCCTTCGGGGTGGGGCAGCTGGAATCCTTTTAATCCCATAGTAATGAACCGTGTGCCCAAGAGGCTTAGTTGGAGGGGAGTGAAGAAAAATAAGCAGCTCCCCTTTGTCCCCAGGAGGACGGGGAGGAGGGACGTGGCTGAAAGGTACTCGGCGGATGGCTTCCAGTGGGGTCAGAGCCCCACCCCCCCGCAACCCTGGGCACCCGGCAGCCTCTGCTGGGCTCTGCCCAAGTTCCGGGGTGTGGTCCCCCCTGCAGCGTCCCTGCCCAGTGGGTGAGCTGTGTGGGTGCGTGATGCACACGAGCTCTGCCCTCCCTGCCCGCGGGAGGCCTGCCCTGCGGGCTCCGGTCAGCCACGGGCCTTAATGAGGAGCAGGGAGGGGGCAGGGAGGGGCCGGATTTATTCCCAATGACCAAGAGCAGACAGAGCATGTTAGATTGAAAGGACCTTAGGGACCTTGTAACTCACTGTTACTCCACAACCAGGGGTGCAGCTTACGACCTGCACTTTAGAGATGAGGAAACCGAGGCCCAGAGAGGGGCAGGTCTCCCAGCCGAGCCAGGCCCAACCCCAGGCCTCCCGGCTCGGCCGGGGCCTCCCCTCCCTGCATTGTCCTCTACTCGGGGGCTCAGGCTTGACATGCCACTACTGGAGCCTGTCCCAGGAGCAGCCAGAGAGTGCCCCCATTTCTGTGGGCCTAGGGCTCAGGGCATGACCCAACTTGACTCATCTGTGCCAATTCTGAGTGTTCCCAGGGTGTCCTGGCTCACGCTGCACTCCAGTCATGGCCTCTGGGGACACTGCCTGGAGATTGTGGCCACTTCCCTGCCCTTTGCCACACTTGGCACAGTCTCCTCCATCTTCACAGGTTCTAGAGCCCTCACCTGGGCAGGCCTGTGAGGCCAGGCTGGTGCACACTCGAGGCTCACAGCACCCGTGAGGGGACACCCGGTCGCACTCTGTGTACGCTGGCTTTGTGGGCTCGGAGCATTTCCAGGTCTTAGAGCATGGGGGCATTGCTGGTGTGCAGGACAGGGGGTCCTCGGCTGCTGGGCAATGAGTCTTTCCTGGGACTTCTCACCTTGTCCTGCCCGGAGCACTCCATCTGGGCTTCCACGTGACATCCATCTGTTTTCTATGGTCACCCCATCATTCCAGCTCATCAACCCCCATCTCTAGTGCCCTCACTCCACCCTCTGCAGGGAGGGAACAGGTTGGTTTTCTGGGAAGCAAGGCGAGTGTGATTCCCAGGTGCCCCCAGGACAGTTGTGTGCAGGCCCCCAGCGGCCCCTGTCCAAACCAGAGTCCACACTGCAGGGCCGGGAGGGGCAGGGAGAGGGCTACACGTCCTGCTGATTGCGAACCAAAGCACCAGCCCTTCTAGAGTTTGAAACCACAGGCTTGCAAGTAAATCTGTTGCCGACGCCTGTAAGGGGAGCCAGTTCCCACCATGAAAGGGCCTTTTGTTCTACCCCCTGGTTCCTGGGTGAACTGTGATTCCATTTTAATTAAGTATGCAGCGGCTGGGGCTGCGCAAGCTGCCCTCTGTCTCGGCTCCAGGCGTGAGGCCGTGTGGGGGATGACATGGGGGAGACAGAGGTCCCGTGCTGGGCTCCATCCAGCCAGTAAAGGGAGAGCAGGAGGTGGGCAAAGCACCCTGGGGCAGGGGACTGTGTGCCGGTCCCCAGCGGTTCGTGTTTGGTGCAGAGGGATTCGCCCTGTAGAACGCCAGCTCTGCTTAGGCACCGGTTAGCAGCACCTCTGGGGACACACTTGGGAAATGAAACCCCAGGGCGGGAGAAAGATACTGTCCTTTCTGAATTTACACAGACCCAGCAGGGGCTCAGGCGGGGATAATGGGGGCTGTACGGGGGTGTGGACCGCTGTGGACCCCTGCCAAACCCAGACCCTCTGCTGTCGAATGCCACCTTCTCTGGCTGCCACATGCGGGTTTCTTGCATGGAAACAGTGCACTGCAGAGCAGGAAGTGAGGATGGAACTCGGAACTGAGAGGCTGTGGGAGAACCTGGCCCAAGGTACCTGTCCCACCTTCCCCTTGATGCCGTGTCATCAAGGCTCAAACGCCTCCTTCTCCGAGGAGCCCTCCAGAATCCGGTCCCCCCTCCCACCCCACACACTCTGTCACCCATCACTGGAAAATGATCTTGTGTGTTCATGTGAGTCCTTTTGCGTCGGCTGCCTCTCCCTTGTCGAACATGAGCTCCGTGGGCAGTAGCTGGTCTGTTCTATTCACTCCTGTGCTCCGCGGTGGTTGGGTGAACACACTTAGGTAAAACCTGGGGGCAAAGACCCCACCTGAAAAGGTGACCTAATTTCACTGGTGTCGAAGTCTGTTGTGAAGTCTGTGATGCTGGAGGTTCCCTGAGCCCCTGTCCGCTTGGTGCCAGCGCCCATGCCAGGTAGTGTCGGGGACAGACATGAAGCCAGCACCGTGCCTGCCCTCGAGGGGCTCTCAGTCCGGGGGGAGACACAGGAACTCTGGCCCCAGAACCCACTCTCTAAACCATGTCTCTTGCTTGTCACACAGCTGGCTGGTGGGGGTGAGGAAGCAGGTGGCAAATATCTGGGGACAGCTAGATTGCTCACTACTGACCCCTCCTTGAGCTCTGTCCGCGGCTTCCTCCTGGTTTCCTTGGCCATGTGGGGTCCCTCTGACTGCCCTGCCGGAACCCTGCCTGCTGCAGGGGCTGGCAGGCCCTGGGCCGGGGCGTGCCTGCGTGTGCCTACGTGTGCACCTGCGTGTGCACGCACCTGTGCTGTGCCACGTGCCCCAGTTTGCTGAGAATCCCTTGCAGAGTGTTCCTGGGGGAAGCCGAGCACATCAGAGCTCTCTCTGATGCCCTGCGGGCTCCTTCATTTGGGGATGAAGGCTTTCTTGACTGTGTTTCTCCCATCCCTGGGCTGCTGCCGGCAGCCAGCTGTAGAGTTTTCAAGTTAAGGGACAGAAAGAAGTGGCCCTTCAGAATAATTTGAGCCCCTCTTCAGAAAACTCTGCTTTTCTTTTGAAACTAAGCCAGGAAGGAGCAGCAGCCAAGGAATTCACAGTGCTGCCTGGGACTCTTTGTTTTCCTCTTTGAAGAAATACGAGCTCTTTTGATTGATACTAAAGTGACTCTTAACCATTCTAAAGTGACAGCCTCTCCCTCTACAAGTGTGATGTGGGGCATGCTGCTAAAACTGTCTTGAGAACTTTGTTTTCAAAGCCTTGGAATCTCTCCCGAGGTAATCAGAGACACACTGGAGACATGCAAAATCTAAGTCTGTGGTCACTACGTGAAATAGATGATGAGGTTTATTCCTTCAGCAGACATGCATTGGCTGTCTACATTGCACACAGTGCTGGAGATACAGTGATGTCCAGACCCACAGAGCCCTGGCCCTCATAGAACTGAGGTTCTAGACAGGAGAAAAGGAAGTGCACTGCCAAGTCAGGTCGATTGTTTCAGATCGTGGTGAGTGCCAGGGGAACTATGGAGCAAGGTGATGTGGTTGAGTGACAGGAGACTACTTAGCTTGGGTGGCCAGGGACCTTTGAGCTGAGAACTGAGTGACAGGCAGGCAGCCATACAAAGATCTGAGAGGAGAGAATTCTAGGCAGAGGCACGGTTAGTCCAAACGTCCCAAGTTGGGAATGAGCTTGGTGAGTTCAAGGAGCAGCACGGAGGTGAGTGTGGCTGGAGCATGGTGCCCGAAGGGGACAGTGGTAGGAGATGAGGTCAGATTGCTTGGCAGAGGTCAGTTCATGTAGAGCCCTGTAGACTATGGAAAGGAGTTTGGATTTTGTTCTGTTAAGCAGGCTGCATTTATACTGATTAACAAATGATGTTTGAATCCAAGAAAGGTGATAGAGTATGCTCATGTTACTGTTTGGCCCTCAAAACAAAATTTCCAAGCATCTAGTAAACACAATTTTGATGACTGTAAATGCCTTAACAGGAGGCACTGGGGTCTCTTTAAATGAATCATGGCAACTTGGTTTAATGATCACCAGGGTTTACATTTCAGCTGAGATTTCCTAACTGTGTGACCTTGGACAGGTCATCTGCTATTCTTGAGCCTGTCTCCTTATCTGCACGGTGTGGTAATATTTGACTTTCAGAGCTGTTGTGAAGACAGAAAGTGATAATGCCGCAAAGACGTACTGTATACACTGACAGGTGGTGTGCAGCTTGAAAAGTGGATTATTCCACTGAGAACTCTCCACAAAGGTACACCTTGCTAATTAGGACCTTAGATTGCACCTAGGGG
>CM052447.1:1900931-1955936 GCA_028533085.1 Varecia variegata | reverse complement strand
AAAAAAAAAAGTCTTGAAATGTCCGAAGTACTGGTGGAGTACCTAAGACGGCTAAGAAAGGTATCTAACACCGTGCTTCGTGCCCAGGGGACCTCCAGGACCACTCCTTCCCTGACTGCTCCCTGTAACTAAGGGCCCACTTACAGCGGAAGATGCCAGCCCTTCCACAGTTTCCGGGTTGGGGTGGGAGGATCTGTCCAGGGCGAGCCTTTGGGAACCTAGGAATGCACTGAGGTCAGCATCCTGGAGCCAATCAACACGGAGGTGCTTGGAGCTGTCCAGAGTGCTGATCAGCCAGGGGCTCCCAGAACCTTGCAGTTAGAATAGCTCTGTCTCCTATGCATTCGTCTTAGAATTGGCTGTGGTGGCCACATGTGGACTGAGTATAAGTATCTGGGAAAAGAACTGCATTTGAGATTAGGGCAGACCTGATTTAAAATCTTTAACCAGCTGGTGACAGCAACCAGGTAAGCCTCCATTTCCTCATCTATAAAATGGGGGTGATGACACCTATTTCTTTTTCCCTGTGCAGATTAATGTGCTAAAACATTGAAAGAACCTTGTACAATGCCAGACAAATATACAAGCTCATTAAATAGACGTGTTTCTGCCTCGGCAGCGAACTCTCAGAGACAGCCTGTTCTAGGCCAGGGTATTGGTAATGAGAGTGTGGACTTTCGGGTCAGACCTAGTTCAAATTCCAGCTGTCTCCTCTTGGCTGTGTGAATGACCTAAGCACCTAAGTCTCAATTTCCTCATCTGAAAATGGAGCTAATTCTGCACACATAGCATGGTCTAATAGCTAGAATTTAGTAAGTGCTCAATAAATACTTACAGATTTGGATTGAATTTTTAGGTGACCTTGCTTTCTTTTCCTTTTAAAAACAGAGTTAAGTTTGAAAGCCAACTCTAATCTGACAGCAGGTTTTTGATGCTTCCCTGAACCCCATTAAAAGAGGAAGGGACAGACAGTAAATGGAAGCAAATGGTCAAGTTCCAGGTGCCAGTGGGAAATGATTCGTGTTTGGGTTGGACAGCTGAAACCACTGTGGGAACATCATCACTCCCAGGTGGACTCTAAGGCACATGGCCATTGATATTTCATGGTCTTGACCCCAAAAAAGACCTGTTTTCAGAAGGGACGAAGCCCTGGGAGAAAAACTGTGAGGTTTGTTACTCAAGTTTCCATAGTCACAGGGGAAGACAAGTGAGCTATGGGCCTTTGGGTGCCTGGCACAAAGCTGGGTGCACAGAACCTCTCTGGGGCAGAGAGGAAAGAACATGGATGGGGGAGTCTCCCAGGCTTGACTTCCAGTGCCTGCTCCTCCATGTCACCAAGACTATTTATGTTTAGCTTATAATTATGGAGAATTTGACACATTGAAAAAATCTCATCTCATCTCTCGCCCATCCACATTCCTCCCTCCTGTATCACAGTACGTCAAGGCATCCTGGAGGCATTACGCACTCACCTCCCTGAGCCCCAGGGTCCCAGGCTGCGAACAGGGATGGCAGTGATGCCACAGACACAGGGAAGGTGAAGGGAGAGAAGCATCAAGTCCTGAGGTGGTGGTTCGTCACACCTGTGAGTTCCCATTTCTCCCCAGACTCCTGCCTGGTTGGGCCCAGGGTCAACGTGGGCTGGGGCCTCAGGCTTCCTCTCCATGTTGAGGTCCTCTGGTCTGCCTTCTGCCCAACTTGACCTCTGCATGCAGATTTGCCATCTACAACTTGACCCCCATCGTTCTAGTTGCCCCTCCCTTTTGGGTATCCGGTCTCAGTCCCTCTGGTCTGCCCTGATGCCCAGCTGATGAAGACGTCAAGGACTGGAAAGTCAGGAGGGACAGATTTCTATCACACTAGGGAGATGCCTCTGCCAGTGCAGGCCTCCTGGGCTCCCTCCATGGAACAGTGCCAATTTATTATTATTGTTGTTATAAAGTGCTTTGTAAAGCTTGAACTATTGACACTGTCACAGTGCTTGATGTTCTGCTCTTCCTCCTATTGGAGTAAACACGTAGGAGAGGATGATAGCAGACACGGAGCGATAGGAGAAGCCAGAGACCGAGGGAGGGTGTGTTTCTGAGACGGGAGAGCGCACAGCATCCTCGGAAGCTGACGGCAGTGACCCGGTGGAGAGGAACAAGAGGGATGATCAGGAGAGGGGAGCAGGGGTACCAGTGGGGTGAGCTCTGAGTGGGATGTCCCTGGCAGTCACAGAGGCCTTCTGGTCAGCCGGCGTGTTTGAGCCCGATCGTGAAATCAATGGAGCCGTTGAAGAGTTTTGAGCAGGGCCATGACAAAATCGTGCCTGCTCTATGCAGGACAGGTGGATGAGGGCCAGACAACTTGAGGAGACCCCCTGAGGCAGTCTGGAAGATTTCTGGAATATCCAAGTGGAGAGGGCTCTCTGAATGCCCCGTGCCTGGCACATAGTAGGGGTCCAATTAAATATTCGCAGAAGAAGTGTCTGCAGCACTTTGCAGACTTGCACTGGGGAAGTGCGTGCATGGTGGGAAGCCCAGGACAGGTCTTCCTCTCAGAAGGGTGCGTTGACTTGGGGTCCCCCGCACTGTGGTCACTTCAGCGGTGGGAGAACAGGGGGCTGCTCAGATACAGCACTCGTGGGTCAGGAGCCGTAAACTCACACGCCGAAAGGGACCGGGCAGGTTGTGTAAATAAGGGAAGGGGGTGGATGTGAGGCAACAGGGATTAGTAGGGACTGTGGCAAACCAGAGGCACCTGCCCATCTAAAGAGCTGAGCCGCTCTCGGCCCAGCTCACTGCTGCCCTGCAGGCCTAGTGTGCCCAGAAGTTTTAAGAGGATCCAGAAGTCTGGATTTTTTTTTTATGTGAACTCATCCAGTCTTTATACCAGAGCTATCCAATAGAAATATAATTTGAACCACACACCTAATTTTAAATTTCCTGGTAGCCACATTAAAAAAAGTGAAATGAAACACGTGAAATTGATTTTTAATGATAGAGTTTACTTAACCAAATATGTCCAAAATATTTTTCTACATGTAAATGATATGGGGAAAAATGAGACTGCCTACATTCTCTCTTTTCTTTTTCATACTAAGTCTTTGAAATCTGGTGTGTATTTTACCCTTAAAGAACAATCTCAAACACTCAGCAGCTATGTATGGTGAACGGCTACTGTCTTGGGCAGCACAACTATAAACATTGGCTGACATTTTTTAAACACAGGAAGGGTCAAATAGAAGATGGCTCCAGGGTGGCTCCGGGCACCGGCACGCAGCCGTGGGCTGTGCGGTGGGGTGACTTGCCAGCGGCCGCTGCCCAGGCCCTGCCCAGGCGTCCTGCCCTCGGGCCTCCCAGCTCAGCTCCTCGTGCTCAGCTGTCTGCACATGTGCACAGCGGCTGCTCTTGAGCCTTCAGCTCGAAGCCCTTCTTGCCCAGTGTCACCACTCCGGGGCTCATGAAGTGTGGGGACAAGGAGGGCAGGGAGCCCAGGAGCTGAGCTTGTGCTAGCGCACGGCCAGCTGGTCTTTGAACCTCCATCCTCATTCCCTAGTCTTGAAGGCACACGCGTGGGTGCACATGCGGCAGGCTCTTCCCTGATGTCGGCTTTGTGAGCACAACTCCCTCCTTCCTCTTCAGGGGTTTCCATAGGGAGGAGGGGTACCTCGGGGCTCTGAGCAGGGGTACCAACTCGGTGACCACAGAGGGAAGTCCCACGCTAATGACACAGCAGAGTGGATCCGGGAGCAGCCCTGCCTCCTTCTCCATGCTGGGCTGCCACGCAGGAGGTGGCTACCCCCACCAGCGAGGCTGCAGGACGCTCTGCAGATTAAGATATAATTAAGAGATACGTTTTTAAAAAAAACTAAGAAACAATTTTCATACAGTAAAACTCACTCTTTCAGTGTACAGTTCTCTGAGTTTTGGAAAATGCAGACAGCTGTGTGGCCACCACCCTCATTGAGGTGCAGATCCCTCCCGTCACCCCCCAAATTTCCCTCCTGTCACTTTGTAGGTGACCCTGCCCCCCACCACATCCCTGGTAACCATTGATCTATTTTTTGATTAGCTTTTTCCATAATACCATTCTGAAATGGAGTTATTAATATATCATATAAATGTAACCTGTGGTCCAGCGTCTCTCACAGCACAGCGCACCTGCGACCCTGGCCCTGTGTCGTGGTCCCGTGTTTCCATCGCTGAGCAGCATTCCATGGCTGGGACGCACCGGGGTTTGTGTGTCCATCCATCCCATCATCCTTTGAGAGATATTAGGGTTGTTTTCAGTTTGGGTAATTATGAATAGAGCCACTATTTTTTTTAAGAGACAGAGTTTTGGCTCTGTCACCCAGGACAATCCTCCCTCCTCAGCCTCCCAAGTAGGTGGGACTATACCACCACACCAGGCCAATTAAGGGTCTCGCTCTGTTGTCCAGGCTGGGTCTTGAGTATTTTTTGTATGAACATAAGTATTTATTTCTCCTGGGTAAATGCGTAGGAGTGGGATTGCTGGGTTGTATGACAGGTTTGTGTTTAATTTTATAAGAAACTGCACAAACTCATTTTTAGAAGGGTTTTCCAATATGACATTCCTGCCAGCAATGGATGAGAACTTCAGCAGCTGCACAACCTCACCAGCACTTGGTGTTGTCATCGTTCATTCTTTCTTCTCCTCTGAGCTATTCCGATAGGTGTCAGGGGTATTGCTAGGTACTGAGCTGGGTTTGTGATGCCGTTTTTCAGGTCAGGAAAGCTGAGGCCCAGAGGAGTGTCTGAGACCCCTCGAGACAAGGGCTGGCCTGGTGCTTGGGAACGTGATAGTCTACCCCAAAGCGGAGCCTCTCCTGCGGCGTTGTTCCGGGGACCCTGCCCTGGTGCGGGGACAGTGTCGGCACAGCTCGCACCGCAGAGCTGGGCGCAGCAGCTCATCCCTTCCCTGCTCCAGCACACTTCTCAGCACAGTCGTTTCCTCACAACCCGTCTGCTTCCTTCGGCCGTCTGCAAGCCCCCGGAGGGCCTGTGCCATAGGCATCTCCGCATTGCCAGGCCTGGGAAGGACCCAACAAAAGTTCACCAAACGAGCAACTTGCTGAAAGGCTGACTCTCGCCGCCATTCCGGGGGGTTCTGTCCTTCCCTGGATTCCAGCAGCCTCTCTGGGCTGCTCCCTTCTTCCCCTAGAGAGGGCACGGGCAAATGGGGGTGTACGGCTCTGCCAGCAAGGCCCCAAAGGAAGCCCACCCTGCCCCATCCCAGCCCCAGGTCCTCCCCCCGAAGGACCGAAGTCTCTGAGCCAGACGCACCGTGACCCCCCAGGTCTGTGGACTGGTCCCCTCCTTGCTGCCCAGCTCGTGCCAGGCGAGAAGTCAGGGTCTGGGAAACGTGGCACCGTCTCCTGATTCCTCCTACTGTCTAACTCACAGGCTCACGTGGCATTGCTGCCGTGGACAACTGTCTCTGGGAGCATAGCTGGACTCAAAATATAAAAGGGGAGGCTATTTCCAGCTGGGTCTATTTCTAGTTCTTTTCTTCCTGAATTTGCAGTCACTTAACCTCTCTGAGCAACACTTTCTTCGCCTGCAAAAATGGGCATAAGAAGCATCTCTACTTCTTAAGACTGTGGCAGAGATGCCAGGAAAGAGTGCCATCAGTCCCTCAGCAGGGGAGCCCCAAAAGAAGCGTTCGGTGGGGTGCTAGGTGAGGTCAGGGCCTGAGGTCCTTTCCTCCAGAAACCCTTGCTTTCCTCCGCGAGATGCTGGTGAGTTAGTCTCGGCAAGGCCGGCCCAGAGTCAGGTGGAGGAGGCCGTGTGCTTTTCTCGAATTTGCCTTTGAAGCAGAGTCAAGGACACGGCCTGCGTGTCCAGCCGTGGGCGTGCCGTGTGCATGGGGGGCTATGTGTGATCGGTCCTTCCAAACATCCGTCTCCTCCCCCAGGCCAGCAAGTCTCAGGAGGGTGACTTTTGCCCACCCTCTTCCCCTGGAGACATTTTTGATCATCCTGACCAGGGAGGTGTCGTGGTTCCCGGGGGGGAGGCCACTGCACAGGGCGGCCCCATGTCAAGGGTCTTCCAGCCCCAGATGCCAATCGTGCCATGACTCAGAAACCTGCTCTCGGCTGGGACCCCAGTAAGTCCCCAGTGCTGAGCACAGCGCCCAAAATACAGTGAACATGCGACGAGTAATACTGGAATGAATGCATTTGCAAAGAGATGCATTTATAGCTACAAATCAGTCAAATCTGGGAGAGAACACTCCTCAGTGTACCAGTGGCGCGGTGGGATTCGTGAAGATGCTCACTTTCCCTTTGGCTTATCTGTGTTTTTAAAAAAGTTCCCTCCTTGGATTTGGGTTGCTTATATAATGAAACCTTTATTTAAAGGAAGAAAACTCAGAATAACGTCAGAAAGGCATGAAATCGTGAACTGAATATATATACTAATTAAATTCATTCATTCCCTTAACCAGTATTTATTGATCTCCTGCTGTGTACCAGGCTCAGTTCTAGGCACTGAGGAAACAGTGGTGAAAAGAAAAACAGAAAAAGTTGTCCTCTTCGAGCTTGCATTCTAGCAGGAGACGATGAAGCACTGAACAGGTGCACACTTGGCATTTATAATGCAGCAGAGTTATCTGGAGGTGACAAGTGTATGAGGCAAACTAACACAGGCTTGGGCAGTGTGAGGAAGAGACAGGGCAGGGCTGTTTAGCTGGGCAGAGGGGGCCTCTCTAAGGAGGTGACATTTGAGCAGGGACCTGAACGGAGCCGGGGAGAAGGACATGATAAATGGACCAAGTGTGGATGTCGCGTGTGTTTAAGCAAAGACGTGCACCACCTTCTCAGGAAGGTGTCCGTCAAGCTTTGAGAGATGAAGAAATTCTTATTTTGGAAATGCAATCCATCAAGATGCTCCCTCTGACGCCTCCGAGGAGAGGCTGAGGGCGTGTTTCTAAGCAGCGCCTCCCTCTGAGAAGGAGCCAGAAGGATGCACAGGCGTTTAAAGACAGGACCCTCGAGGAGGGAAGACAAGAGTCTCTCGAGGAACCTCAGAGGTTCTCTCCCTGGGGAGGCAGCCTAGTGTCCAAACCCTGCTACTGCCCAGCTGTGTGACCTTGGGCAGGTTGCTTAAACTCTCTGTCTCAGTTTGCTCATCTGCAAAGTGGCAAAAATAACATCTGCGCCAGTGATGGAGACTCGGACTAGATGAGGCAGGGAAAGCTCCTGGCCGAGAGCCCGGCATGGCGGGGTGCTAACAGGGCACCCCTCCTTTCTCCTCTCCTCTGCTTCCAGCATCCTCCTCTCATCCCTGCTGATGCCTCGGGGTAAGGGCCCCAGGTTGCGGGTGTGGGATAATGGAGCCTCCAATACCACTCTTCAATAACAGAAAATAAGGACATTCATGGGTCAAAGGGATGACATCATGGTTTTGATCAGAAGCAAACAAATATCACTATTTGTCTTCTCTAAAAATATCTTTGACTAATGAAAATGACCACTAAGGGGAAAGCACTACAGCAGGGAAGCAGCTGAGCAAAGGCACAGGTGAGCCGGTATGTGAGCAGCTATTTATTGAGCACCTACTATTGACTGCGAGAGGGGCAATACCCCAGTGGCTTAAAGCGAGGGGAGGGAGAGTCTGAGTTCTCACGTAGCTGACATGCTAGCGGCACAACAGAGCGTTAACACATACACAAACAGACGGTTTGTGAGGCCATCGCAAAAGAGAGTGATGTGATAGAAACTGACGAGAGACGGCATTAGGCGAGGAGGTAGGGGCGGCTCCGTGATGGGGGACACTGGGGGGAGGTGGACACACATCTGGGGAAAACATGTTCCAGGTAGCGGGGATGGCAAGTGCCAAGGCCCTGAGGCAGGAGCAAACTTGCATTTTGGCGAGACAGAAAGAAGGCAGGTACAGAGCGCGGTTAGGGAGGCGGCGGAGAAGAAGCTGGAGGGGTGGGCAGAGGCTGGATCATGCCGGGTCTCACAGGCCCAAGAGTGGAGCTCGTGCTGGACTCTAATTAAAGTGCAAACCACTGGAGGGTTTGATCAGAGGAGTGACATGATCTGGCCTGTGCGTGGGAAAGACCCATCTGGCTGCTCTGCAGGAACTAGACCACAGTGGGCAGGTGTGCCCGCGGGACCGCACTGCAGACTTCCAGAGGGGAGGCCGTGGCAGCTTAGACCTGGGTGTGGCGGGGGAGGACGTGGGAAGGAGTCGGATTCTGATTCTGTTTGGAGACAGCGCCAGCAGGACTTGCTGGTGGATCGGATGCAAGGGGTGAGGGAGCGAGGGGTCGTCCAGGACGGCTTCCTGGGTTTTGACTGAGCAAAGGAAAGATGGTGGCCATTGGCCAAGGTGGGAAGCCACGCAGGAGAAGGTTTGGTGGGGTGAACGCATGCTATGCTTGGGATGCCTGTGAGATACCCCAGCCATGGCGACAAGCATGAAGGTGGGTATTTGTGTTTGGACAGGGGTAAGTGCTGGGAGTGGTGGAATGGAAAGTCAGAGCCTTACGATTGCCCAGAAGTGGAAAGTAATTAAAGTGGGTGGGAGGATATTCTATGACTATCACTCATGAGCGAAATGTGCCTTTCTCTTTGGAGGGGCCGGCTCAGCTCTGCACAGTCGTCTGGTGCTGCGCTCTGGCCTCTCCGGCACATGCAGGTTGCCACGGGGCGTGGAAGTGTGTCGGTGGATGTTAGGAGGCACCTACAGAGATCCAGGTGTCACTTGCAGAGCCTCCAAGATTGTGTCCGGACACAAGTGTCCCACTTGCAGAAGGGGAACAAGAAAGGTCTGGAGGCAAAACCCTCTCTGAATTCAAACCCCACAGCCCCAGGGATGAGCTGGACTGCAGATGCTCCTCCCTGCCTTGCAGGGCCATCAGACTCTGCCGGCGGAAACGCCTCGGTGGCCTCGCGCCCTGCCTGTCCTCCTGTCCCCATCCCCACCAGGCCTGCATGCGCCTCCTCCCTCTGCGTGTCTTGCCCCCTCCGAGCTTTCCTGCGGCCTCTGCCCCTCCCACCCCACCTCCGCCTGGCCAGCCCCGGCTCTGCCTCCAGTCCAAGCTGAATGGTCACTTCCTAGCAAGTTTCTTTGGCTTCATAGCTGCCATCCAGCCAGATTACCCTTGCAGAGGGACAGTGGCTGCGTCTGCCTCATTTGCCGTGATGCTCCCAGGGCCCAGCAAGCAGCAGGCACTCGGCCAGGGATTGCTGACTTGAACTTCCTAAGGAGCTGTGGGCAGGGCCCTGGGTGAGCGCTCTGGGTGGGTTCCAGTGTGTGCTCAGTTGTTGCTAACGTCTGAAGGCCACATCCGTCCGGTAGCTCCCGCCCAGCCCCAGGACAAGACACTGCGCCTGCATTCCTGTTGCCCCTCGTGGTGGGAAAGGGCGCGTGATGCAGGGGCAGAGCGCCCAGGTCGGGCTGAACACCGCCAGACACAAGTCCTGTGCGTCCCGCCACGCCCTCCAGCCTCACTTTCCTCATCTGTAAATTGGGAATCATTAATTCCCTCACAAGGGGCATTAAATGAGATCACATTTGTGAAGCTGCCTGATGTTTTTCGTGAAATATATTTTAAACAACTTTCGTAGTCAGCCACCTGAAACAATAAATGCCCGAATGAAATATGCAGTCCGGGCGGAGAGCCTGAGATCCCGGCCCTCTCTCGCTGTAAAGGACCTGGGGAAAGGGGGCTTCGGGTCAAGGAATCGGCGTTTGCTTTCTGAGGCACTGCCTGGATGCTCTGCAGAGAGGTCGAACACCACGGGCACTTTGCTGGGAGCGGAGGCAGCACTGAGGGATGCAATTGCTAGTGGGCGGCTCTGTTCCACGTGCTGCTCCTTAAACACTGGGACATCCACGCTTGCTGCAACTCCAAGCACTGATCAAAATACGATCCTTCCCAGCCACGGACTTCTAGGTGTCAAGGCCAAGGTCTTACAGCCTCCTTGCAAGGGCTTCAAGACGCTGCACGGCGTGAATATATCATGCGCTCTGGTTGCCTGACAGTCAAGAGACTGTCGTGAGAAGAAATGCACAAGAATCACCTGAAAGAAAAGAATGTGGGAAGCGTGTGCTTGGTTTGAAACCAAGCAAACTTGCTGGAGATTGAGGGCCTGTTGCAGACATTGAAGCTAAGCTGGTTTTTATGACTAGTCATTAAACATTTATTAAATACCTACTGTGTGCCAGGCACAGTGCCAGGACAGAACCGCCAGGCTGAGCAATCCGTTAAATGCAGCGTGCATGGTGCCAGCTGGTTCCTCTTGGCATCTTGTGCGGTCTGGCCTGCCCCTTTCTCCCGCTGCATCCCAGCCAGTCCCTCGTAGCCCACTGCACTCAGGCTCCCTGCCCCTCTCTCAGCTCACCAGGCTCAGCCTCCTCTGGGACTTGGCACTTGCTGTTCCCTCTGCTTTTAACACCCTTCCCAGATCTTACAGGACAGGCTCTTCCTCCTCATTCCATTCTCGGGTCAAACGTCACTTCCTCTGAGAGGCTGCCCCTGCCCACCTGAAGACCCTCCCCCCGACCACAGATGCAGGAGTCTCTCTGTCCCACTTTGCTGTTTTATTTTCTCCAAAGCACTTGTAACTCTCTGCAGTAGTCTCGTCGGCTGGTTTTCTCATCTCCGTGTTCACGGTCTGTCTCCATCTGGGACATCAGCCCTGGAGCCCGTCCCCCATGCCCATCCTGTGTTTGCAGTGCAGGCACATGGCAGGTGTCCTTGTCTGCTTGTTGAAAGAAAGACGATGCGGAATCTTTCCCTGAGGACCCCAGTCCAGAGAGGAGCAGACAGACCGATGGCCGTAACTCGGGGGTTGAGTCAACGACCTGGAAGGTCTCTCTGCAACTCTCAGCCACAGACGGACGCCCGCAGCAGCCTCTGCAGCAACTCTAGCCGGCACCCCTGGAGCCCAGGTCCCCCAAAAAACAACGACCCCAGAGCTAAGGATTTCTCCCTGGACCTGGTTGCCACACAGTGCTGTTTTGGAACAGGGAAGGTATTTTTAAATGTTCCTACAAGTGCCAAAGTGTGTCTTGTTAAAAATAAGGTTTGTGTTCATTTCTATGCCGTTCAGGTCCACCACTTCGCTGCAGTGTTTAAATTAACCACATTGTGCGCCCGGAGAATTCCGAACAGAGAGTGAATCATTTGGGGCAAAAAAGTCGAGAGCTGCTATTTGCTGAAGTTGGGTCTTATTTGTGCTCTGTATTTACCTACCAGACCCTTCTCTCGCGCTGACTCTGTGCCGGGCGCCGTTCGATGTGCTGTGCAAATATCAGTGCCTTCACCCCCGCGCACAAGCCCACCACAGTCCCCATTTTACAGCTGAGGAAGTCGAGGCACTGAGAGTTAAATCGCTTGACCAAGTTCAGGTGGTTTGTGCCCTTAGGGGAGTTTTTGTGAACGTTTTGGCCGCAGAGAAGACCTGGCTTATAACCCACCCTGCCAAAAGCTGCCCACTTTCGCTGATGTCCCTTTCAGGGAATTCAGGCTTCCTTGTAGTGCCAGTGAGGACTTTCCCGCAGCATTCCCCTTCTTCTCCTGCCCATGGACTTGGCAGCCTGCTGGGCCCTGTGGATGAATTGCCCATAAACATCATTTTCAGAGTGTCCTTCTGTGGTTCCCGGCTTTGGGCCAACCCCCCCCCCCCCCCCGGCTGCCTGGTGCCCCTGCCTTGCCCCAGTTGTCTGGCCCAGCCTCTGGGTTTCCTTCCTGGGTTCTTCTCGATCTCTCCTCTCACCCTCCCCCACCCCCGTCCAGCTAAATCTCTTCTCCCAGAATGACTCAGCTCTGATTCCGCCTCTTCCCAGAGCCTTCCAGGGCTCCTCTGGCCCCGTTTACCCTCATCTTCAGAACTTCTCTTATCCTTGTGGAATCTACTTTCAGTGTGCAAGCCTGTTGCATTCTGTTTGCAGTTGGAGTCTGTTTCAGAATACAGGGACATGACATTGGTGGATTCAAACCCTGGCTCTGTTGCCTATTGGTTGCATAACCTTGGGCAGGTCCCATCATCTCTGAGCCTCAGTTTCCACACCTGTTAAATAGGTGTAACAGTGGTTCCTAAGCTCCTGCAGGGTTGTTGTGAAGACAGTGGTCACTCCTGTAATCCCAGCACTCTGGGAGGCCGAGGCCAGGAGTTTGAGACCAGCCTGGGAGACATAGCAAGACTTCCGTCTCTGCAAAAAATTTAAAAACTAGCCAGGTGTGGTGGCGTGTGCCTGTAGTCCTCGCTACTGGGGAAGCAGGGCCAGGAGAATTGCTTGAGCCTAGGAGTTTGAGGCTGAAGTGAGCTATGATGATGACACCACTGCACTCTAGCCCAGATGACAGAGTGAGACCCTGTCTCCAAACAATAATAATAGCAATACCTGTGAAATCTTGCAGTTTGCACTTGATCTATAGCAGAGGTTAGCAAACTTCTGTAAAGGGCCAAATGGCAAATATTTTAGGCCTTGCAGTTTAGACAACTCTCTCGCAACTATTCCACTCTGCTGTTGTACGTGCAAATGACCATAGACGTGCATAAGTGAACATGACTGCATTCAAATATAACTTTATGTATAAAAGCAGATAGAAGCCTGATTTGGCCCGCAGACCATATTTGCTGACACCTGCTGCTCTGTGTAGCAGCCTTTATTATGATTATTTCTGAAGAGCCGTAAAAGATCAGAAAAGAGAACGTTCTCACCACTTTCCCAGGCATGCAAATTTCCTTGAAGAAGAACAAGCTATGGCGGCAGGCGGGGTGGGGGCAGGGAGGAGGTGCTGTGGTCGGGACAAGACCCAGCTAAGGAGGCAGCGGTGGGGGGAGGGGAGCAGCTACAGAGCTCCCCTGGGGAGGGGCCTGGCGACGTCAGGAGCACCAGGCCAGGCTGACACAGAATCACTGCTCCCTCATGTAACAGGTACTTACTGAGCACTATGTCCTGGGTGCTGAGGTCACAAGGGGAGCAAGACACACAGACACCTCTGTCCTCGTAAGAACTTAAGTTGCAGTGAAACAGGGAAACTGAGGCCCAGACGGGCTGACTCCCCTGGGGTCGCACAGCTGGGAGGCAAGGTAAGCACATGTTCTTTGGTTTTTAAGGCATTCCAAGGGTGCTGCTGCTATACTGGGACGAGCACAGGATCTGGGGTCACGCTGACTTGGACTTGAGTCTCGTTCCCTCACCATCCAACCCCATCACCCTTTGTGAGCCTCAGTTTCCCTGCCTGTAACATGGGGCCCGTGAGTGTATGGGCGTTCTTGTTGCTCCACACCCTCATCGACGCTTGGTGCAGTTGGCCGCTGTAAGTTTAGCCACTCTGTTGAGTATGTAACCATGTCCATTTCGTAGAAGGAGAAAGTGAGGCTCAGAGACAATGAGCCCTTTGCCCTAGATCACACAGCTACTGATGACAGGCAGAGATTTGGATGCTGGATTCTGGGTCTGTGTTGTAGCCACAGTTAAAGTCACGAAGCTCAGGACCGAATCAGAATGCAAGTGATGCTTGTAAATGTTTTCAGAACATGAAGTGGAAGGTTGGAAGCCATCAGTGGCAGTGTTGGGCCAGGCCATCAGTCCGTGGACTCCAAGCTCAGTGCTCATCCTCCCACGGCGTGGTGCCTTGGGTCCCCTCCAGCATCCCCAGGGAGATCCTGGGCTCCCCGGTAACCCCATCCTTCCCAGGCACACTGCCAGGAATGCGTCCCCTTGAGCTTGCCAGGAAAGACTGTTCTTTTGGGACCTGGCAGGACACAGTCTGCATTTTGCAGCCCAGGGCCCTCTCAGAGTCCCCATCTCAGGGGCTCTGCTGTCCCCAAAGGCACTGATTGTTCCTCTCAGGAAAACAACCCATTCTGAGGTCAGGAAATTAATAAGGACGAAAGAGCTTTGGGAGACTCCGGCTTGGCTGTGGCCCAGACTCCGGTTTCTTTAGCCCTGGGAGCCCCTGGCTGTGCCCTGGGGATTAAAGCTGGGGCAGGGACACCAACGGTGTGAGATCCTAGACCAGCTCTAGGGGACGTTGGGAAAGTCGCCTTCTCTGTCTGAGCCCTTGTCACTGGCCACAAATGGAGAGACTGGGTTAGAAGCCGGGAACCTGGGCCGGTGTCTGGGGCCCCAGGCCTCTCTCGGGATCTCCGTGGAACTTGACAATTTTGCCATATATGTGGACCACGTGGCCCAGTGCTCCTCCAGTCCTAGCATGCCAGTGGTTCCCTGGGGATCTTGTCAAATGCAGATTCCAACCCGCTAGGTTTGAGGAAGAGTCCGAGATCCTGGATTTCTGTCCAGCTCCCAGGTGACGCTGACGCTGCTGGTCTGAGGACCACACTGGGACACAAAGGGCGCAGCCCCCTCCATCCATGCTTTTCTTTAAATGGCATTATTTTAAACTTAGGCTTATCCAAACCAGTAACACAGCCGCACCACTGGCTTGAAGGACAAGGGATCCTTTTCTGCCAAGAGCACAACAAAGCAAACGTGTCACTACCGACCCTAGGACGGCTCCCGCAGCAGGCCGGGCTCCTCTCACCGCCCAGCTCCTCAGATGACTCGGGGCCTTTAAACACACTCAGGGCCTCACTGACGTCAGGGCCTGGATGTGCCCCAGCCCTGCGGGCAAGTCAGCCACCCCCGCTGGGTGGCTCTTCCTGCCACACACCCTGCGAGGGGCAGACAAGCCCAAGAATCCCACCCTCATATCCCCCCGGTCTCCCCCCCCCCCGCCGTTCTCCCCCCAAGGGCTCCACTGTCCCCTCCCCAACCCTGCTGACAGCTGTTTGCTTTTACAATGAACACTGTAAGCTTTGCGGGGCTCCCCACCCGCATGACCTAAATTTAACTTTCACAACATCATTCAAAGCAGGCATTATTATTTTTAAATATCTGTTCTCTGTGTCTTACAATATGCATAGAGAAACCTCAAGAATCATTAGAAGTTAGAGATGGGGGAGAAAGGAAAATAGTGTCACCCAAAATGTCCATCAGTGAGGGAAGCATTATCTAGGCCTTATGAGAGGACAGGATGGAGTGAGAGTCAATAGAAGGAAGGAGGCCGGGCGTGGTGGCTCACGCCTGTAATCCTAGCATTCTGGAAGGCCGAGGCGGGAGGATCGCTTTGGCTCAGGAGTTCGAGACCAGCCTGAGCAAGAGCAAGACCCTATCTCTACTAAAAATGGAAAAATTAGCCGGGTGTGGTGGCATGCGCCTCTAGTCCCAGCTACTCGGGAGGCTGAGACAGGAGGATCGCTTGAGCCCAGGAGTTTGAGTTTGCTGTGAGCTACGACCAGGCCACTGCACCCTACCCAGGGTCACAGAGAAAGATTCTGTCTCAACAACACCCAAAAGAAGAAAAAAGAACAAGAAAAGGTGGCTATGGGGAAAGCCCCTCGCCTAGACTGCTGTGACAGTGCCAGGCAGATCCCCAGGCGGAGGACAGGACGGCTCAGCTCTAGGGAGCTCACCGGCCCTAAGAGAAACATCCCTGGGTGCTGCGCTGTGGGCCTCCCAGGGTGCAGTCAGCCCCCAGCAGCCGCCGCCATTCAATAGTCTCCCCACCGCACAAAGCTCCGGTCCCCATCCGATGCTTTGCACTTACTTGGAAATGGGCCCCCAGGCTCAGCAGGCGTCTGAGGGAAGCAGGGACCAAGACCTGGAAACAAGACATCGGGAGAAAACAGGGACCAGCAGGACGCAGAAGAAAACTCCCAGGACCACAGTGATGAGCCGCGTGGGACCGAGACCCTGCATCCAGGAGACAGGATGCCATCAGAGGACCTTCGGGAGAACAGAACGAATTCTTGGAAACAGATGTTTTTGCAGTAGCAGAGCTGAGGGTGTCCACAGGACGTGAGAGGCAGGCGGTGCCCGCTGGACGGCTGTTCGGGGAAGGGCTGGTGAGACCCGAGAGGCTCCGGGTGAGCCGGGCGTGCACCGCGCCGAGAGCTCGTAGAGGAAGAGCCGCCGGAAGGAGGCCGTGATGGGTTCCTCGTAGATCAGTTGGCTGGAGGGGCCTCCGGACGTGCCCACGGATCAGCCTGTGTGGAATAGGGATCTACCAGCAAAGAAGCAGCGGGTTGAAACCCAGAGAGAGGACGGTGCTGCTCTCAGAGCTTGGAGCCTGGCGCTGGCGTGTCATAGCCACCTCCGCCCCAGCCAGCTTTGGGGAAAGCCTAGTCCCCCGTCAGGCTTCTGAGACATTCGCTAACAACAAAGCTTCCCAGGCCTGCCAAACCGAAGCCGGGTGGGGATACAGGACGTGCATTTCAACAAAGCTTCCTGGAATCCGAGATGCACCTGAGTCTGAGACCCGCTGGTTTCAGGAGCAGGTCGTGGACAAGGACCCAGGGAGGAAACTGAGCGAGCACTCAGGGAGGAAGGGGTGGAGGATGCTCTTATGTGGTAAGCACTGCCAGCCTGGTGCAGTGAAATTATTACTAATTTCAAAATAGCAACAGCTCTTCGATATTCGGTAGCAAAATCACTGATTCAGGAAGCAATTAACATAGACATTCAATCAATTATTCATTGCATTACTAATGTGTAGAGGTAATCAAATTGGCCTTTTAATATGTATTTTTCTCTTTTAATTAACCTTGTCCAAAACTAGAGTAGATTGCACACAGAAACGTATTTGGCTTAATTTTAAAAAGAAAGAAGAGGAAAATAGAAACCATTTTATTTCATTATCACTGTGTCAAAGGAACCCGCAGGCAGGAGTTGCTGTGTGTGTTGGTGGATGTCTTGTTCACATGGTTTGAGATGCACCAGGAATCCCCAAGTCCCATCTGCAGGTGCCTGAAATGCCACCATCAGTGATTAGATGGGGCCTTGTCATGTCCCTGTCTGTGGGAGACTAGAAAGAGCACTGGACTAAGAGCCCAGAGACACAGCTCCCAATTTTAGGTCTGCCACCAAGTTACTGAGCCATTGGGTTGCCTCCCTGAGCCTCAGCTTCCCCCAGTGAGGGGGATTGAAGTTACATACTGCCAAGAAGTCTTCCAGCCCTGCCATTTTTCTCCTTCTCATGTCACCTCTGCAAGTGTCCCTTTAGGCCAGTGGTGTGCATGGGTGTTTGCCCTTCCTTCAGGACACGCGCAGAGGGCAGGTGCAGCTCCTCGGGACCCACTCACCGCCCTGTGCCGAGTGGGAGTGTGCAGTCCCACACACACCTCCTGCCTTCTAACACTCGCTGACATTTAACAGGCATTTCCTATGTGCCAGCCACGTTCTATGTGTTTTCTAATTGTGGTAAAACACACGTAATGTGAAATTTACCATTCTAGCCATGTTTAAGTGTTTAGTTGAGTGGCACTAACTACATTGACGTCATTGTGCAGTCCTCACCACCATCCGTCCCCGGGAATGTTCATCTTCCCCAACAACTGAAACTCTTACCTAAGGGTTTTATGTGAGTTGTCTCGTTGGATCCTCCCTAGAACTCAAGGAAGTAGTCTGTTTGTATCCCTGTGTTTTATAATAGTTAGCCATGGCCACGCTGATGCTGTGTAACCGAAAACACAGTTCCTCAGCCACATACAATAACACAGGGATAAGCACATTTTAGCTCCTGAGCCTGCGTGTGGACCTGGAGCTGGTGGACCCAGGCTGGCTCCACCCACCTCTGAGCATCCGCCTGGAGCCAGCCAGCTGGCCATGGGCTCACAGGGCACAGGGGGCAGGTGGAAGCCCACAGCACCTCTTGAGGTCTGGATTCAGGCTGGCACACCTCATTCTGTTGGACAAGCAAGTCACATGGCTGAACAGAAAGCCAGGGGCAGGGCAGTGGACTCTACTCCTTGAATGGGAGAAGCTGCAAAGTCCCTTAGCAAAAGCCATGAATTCCAGGAAAACTCAAGCATGGAGCCAATTATGCAACCTTCCAGAGCACCATTTTAGAGATGAATAATTCATACTTCTCAGGGCTGTTTAAAGGATTATCCAAGATGCCATGGGAAGTCACACAGGACACTGCTGGGTACCAAGGAGGAGTCCAGCGATGCTCATTTCCTTTAGGTAAGGATTCATCCAAGATGCGTTTAAACAAGGGAGCCCCCCGCCCCCATCACAGTGATTTCAGCTTTCTTCAACAGTTCACAAGCCCACCCAAAGCTTGGCATTCAGTGCTTCTGGGAGTGGAGCTTGAGTGGCCCAGCTAGCTCACCTGGCTCTTCCCCCTACCCCTGTCCTGGTCCCCACCTCTTGCCAGACTGTTTGCCCCATGCCTATGTCTACACCTTGCTCATGTGGACTCTTTCTCGTGAAGATCACCCAGCCGTCTGCATCCAGTCCAGAGGCCCCTCCTCCGGGCGGTCTGCCACCAGAGACTCCAGGCAGCGTGCTGGCTCCCTGGGCCTCGTGTGGCACAGTGGGCTCCCACAGCCCTGGGGCACAGGCCACAGGTCACCTACCCCAGCCTCTGACATCCCTGCTGAAGGCTCTGTCCTGCCACTGGGCAGTCCTCCTGGCCCCAGGCAAGGTCCTTCCCCAGCTTCCCACCATCTCGGGGGAGCCGGGGAGCCCCAAGGCAATGGTGTTGGCCCTGTGGGCACCACGTTGGTCTTGGGAATATTTTCCCTTCTTCACTTTATATAACCACAGCATGAGGAAACTTCCAGAACACCTCCCCTTCCCCAATCCCCCTGAGTCCAGTGTGGACTCTGAGAGCAACTAAAATGTAGAGAAATTTCTCTCTTTTCATTTGTGGCCTGGGATAGACGAAAAGAATGAAGTAGGCCAACTCACCGACCCAGAATTTTATATTTAAAGCCAGCTTCCCCGGTGCGCTTCAGCAACGACAGTGAGAATTTTTCTTCATTGAGGCTTGGAGAGCAGGGGCCTCGGGTGGGCAGAGCAGACCTCCCTGGGCACGGGAGGGCCTTTCAGACCATGGTCAGCACTGCAGGGTGCTGGGGGGCTGAAAAGGCGAGGGGAGCACGGGTCCACCACTGCAGGGCCAGGAGGCCCTTGACTCTCTCCAGTGGAGCTTTGGGCTGGACGCCAGCTGGGCCTGGCTTGTGCCAGTTCATTGCTCAACACGCCGGCGGGGTTTCTGTGTAACACTGTCCGCCAGGAAGCCAGCCTTTGTGTTCAGATAATTTTGGCCAGAGAAAGTGAGGAATCTACCTTCTTAACCCTGCCTTAATTATAGGGGGAAGTCAGTCGGGATATTTGACAACTATTTCATTGTTTTAGGCGCAACAAGTAGGACCCATTACAGCTCCAGTCCAGCCTGCTGGGGAGACATTGATTTCTTAAAATCACAAACAATGGACCAGGCTGACCTCACAGCTAAGCAAGGTGGCCGGTCGCCTTAGTGATGTGGGTTGAGAGGTGCCAGGCAGCTGCCCTGCTGAAAATCTCTCCCACTCACCAAATTGCTGCTGCCTGCAATGCCGCCATTAGCACCTAAGTCATCCAATCATAAAATGTCAGGTTGTAATCAGCCTTGGAACCTGTCTAGTTCAATGTCCTCACTCAAAGTGCTCTTGAAAAATACCTGAACAGGCCCTTTATTTTGGAGTGAGTTAGTGGCAGAGCCGGGACTCGAGTCTGGCCCTGCACAGTGGAGAAGGCCAGAGAAGCCACCGGTTGGCATCCGCATCTTCCTGATCGGGAAGGGGGCTCGGAGTCACAAGCCAGGTGGCTCTCCAAACGGAGGAGGGGCTCAGATACCAGGCATCTAAAGGGAATGACAGGAGTCCTGGGGACAGTGTGGTGGGCCCTGCTGGGATTTAAATATTCTTCCATCCAAAGTGGCCCCAGGCTAGGCTACCAGTTCAGCTTCCCAATCTCATTTTCCGTCTTTCCACTCCTGGGGCCCGCCTCTGCCAGGGGACCCCAAAGCATGGAACCTGATGCTCCTCGCTCGGATGCTCCCAAAGCCTCTGAATGGTGCAGCTTGACATTTTCCCTTGAACTTACTCACCTTCATCATTTAAATACCATCTTCAGCTTTATCCTGAGGAATGATAGCCGTGAGGTCAGAGTTTACCTTCTAGTTACGTATTTTTTCTGCTTCATAAAAATAATAACTACTAAAACAAGACAAAAACAAAAACGTTTGTCAGGGTGCCTTCTAGAAGAATCTGCCCCACTCTTTGGGAAAAGAGTGGAGTAAGAGAGTTGGCTCCAAGCCCTGTTTCTACCACTCCCTCGCCATGGACCCGGGCAAGTCACTTTGCCTTCCCAAACTTCTGCTTCGGTTTCCTTACCTGCAATCTAGGGTTAGTTCTCCCAGGTAGAGATGTGAGTGAGCAGTGGCTCCAGTGACAATGTGTCACCTGGACAGCTGGACGGTGTCTAGCGTAGATTAGGTGCTGTTGTTTCCTGACCATCCTTTCAACACTGCTCCCCTTGCGTGGAGCACGGGCCTTGGAACCACCTAAGGATTTGGCACTGGGCTCTGCTATTCCCTGGAATGTGCGCTTGGAGAACTCATGTCACCCCTCTGAGCCTCAGTTTCCTCACCTGGAGAAAGAGGGCAGTGACACCATGTCCCAGGGTTAACCGGAGGCACCGTTGATAGGGAGGGCTCTGCAAATAGGCGAGCTGCAGAGGTTCTCTGCGGCCTGATTGTTTTTCCAGTTGATAGCAGCTCTGTATTCTTACTGGTTTTTTTCCCTGACACTGTTCAGTGGGTAGGTTTTTATTTTGCCTGTCTGTCACTCAAGCGAAAGTCAGGCAGGGAACATGGGAGACCGAGGCTTATGTGACGGCCGCAGCACGTGTCTGCATTCTGAGCAGTGGAAACCACGCAAGTGGAAAGAGATCGCTGCAGGCTTGGAACCAGGGGCCGAGGCTCGGGACGCAGTACGGGAATCATCTGAGCAGCGATTCAGGGATGTTGCCTGATTTTATCGGGGAAGTCACGCATGATTCTCAAACTGAACAGGAGGCCACGGCTCCCTGAGGCCATGCTTCCGAAAGGACATTTCTGAAGCATTGGAGCCAAAAATAGCCAGTAGTGGACTAATGGTTCAACAGTGAGAACTTAGGTGCGGGAAGCAAACCTCCCCCTGAGTTCCAGCCACCTGATCCTGTCTCTTTATAGCTCAGAAAATTCAGGCTTTCTCTGCTGGGCTTCGTGTTCAGGAGGTTTTTCTTTCTTTGAACGTCAAGAGCGTGGGTTTTCACATGATGGGCCACCCCTAAACCCTGATCCTTTCGGGTGCCTAAAAACTGGAGCTTGCTTTAAAAACTTCCCCTGGACACACGTGGCTTTGGAGTGTGGGCCGAAGAGGGGTGGAAAATCCAGCACAGGTGAGCAGGCTGGCTGGGCACACAGCGTGGGCATCCAGTGGGGCACCCGCCTGCCTCCGTGGGCCGGGTGGGCAGAGCATGTGGCCTTTGCTTTGGCCACAGCTCTGCGCCTGAGGCTGGAGGGGCCTGTGGCATCAGGGACATGACCTGAGCCTTGGGCCAAGCCTGGGTAGGACCAGGCCATCTCCTTGCTTCCTCTTAACTGTGCTGAGGGACAGAACCCAGCCCTGGCCACGAAGGGCCTCTTTACCTTGCCTTCCCCTCACCTGGGGCACAGATGTCATTTTTGAAGTTGGGCAAACAGGAGCCGGTGTCTTAGCCCTTCTTGGAAGACGGCGTGCTGCCCCTTCACGAGCTGGCTCCATCGTCTTCCGCTCCACAGGCACAGTCTGACGATCCATCGTCCTCGCCGTGACCCGGTCACCATTCCGTGGTTCCCCAAGTGCCTTCTGGGTGCCTGGGGAGCCCAAGTGGATAAAACGCAGTCCCTGCCCTCAAGAAGCCCCCAGCTGGTATTATTTCCCATTGGCACGTCCTGCTCCTCAAGCCCAGCCGTGTTCGTCATGTCCCATAACTAACAGTAAGTAGAAATGACAAGTGTGGAGAGCTCACTGTCCCTGAGGGCCTGCCTTAGGTGACGCACCTCTGTGAAGCGCTTTCTGTGAACATTCTCATGAAATTCCACAACTGTCTCGGAAAGCAGCCCCTGTGATCATCTGCATTTTACAGATGAGGAAGCTGAGACTCAGAGAAGTCACGCGCCTCGCCCGAGGCCACACAGCTAGGTGGAGCCGTCGGATGGCAAGGGCAGGCTGGCAGGCCCCTGAGCCCTCTGCCGTGAGCGTGAGCGTGAGCAGAGGCAGGCGTGGTCTGACTGCTTCCTGACAGAGGAGACGTCAGCACGTCCACTGGGTGATTCCAGGAACTGAGGCGCAGAGAGCCCAGCAGACTTCCCTGAGGTCACTCAGCTGACATTTCGGTTTCAGGACTTGTGGCTGCAGAGCCACTCATGCGGCAACATGTGGCCCCAGATTCCAACAGGGCAGTTTGCCCTGTGCTGGGCTTTGATTAGCGACTACTAACTGAAGCCCCCGGCCCGCCAGACTCCGACGGAGAGAAGGGCTGGCTCCGGGACAGACACAGCCGGAAGGAGGGGCTCGGTCTGTCTGTCAGAGGGTCTGTACCTACCCTGGATGCGGAGAGAGTGGGAGCGTTCTGGGTTGTCACAACAGCTGGGCGCAAGGACCAAGCATGCTATGGCCCTGCAATGCACAGGACAGCCCCGTGCGTTAAAGACCTATCTGCAGCTGGTGCAGAGTTGAGTGTCTCATCGGATGGTGACGTTGGTGAAAACCTTGTTGGTATAATATGTATCTGAGCCCAGAACTCGACTCTGTGTTACATCTTGACCCATTGATATATCCTGGAATTTCCAGGAATGAAACTATCAAATAAATTGATGGAAAACTGTCTTTGATTTTGTTCAGAACTTCACCAAGAACTATCCCCATTTAAAAAACTCAGAACCAGCAGCGTTACTCATGGTGCTTGAGATGTAATACAACATCCCTGTCTGTGCTGGTAGCTGTCATGTTTCCAGTGATGCAACGTATATCTAGGAATAAATTTATTTAGCCATCACTTCAAAATGTCAGATATGAAGAAAAGGGCTGACAATACTCAGTAGAACATTGTAAAAACATTGTCTTCTCTTCAGTCTGAACTCTTCATCCCAAGTAGGACCCAGCGTCTGCCTACCTCATTATGTTTTCCAGTGTAGTCGTGCCCAGGCGTTGCGATGTGGAAATGGATATTGCGTGGTCACAAATGATTTTCTCTTTATTTCTCTTCTATAGTACAGTTGGGGCATCATACACCATTTTAAAATTGTGTGTATCGGTAGATTATATCATCTGCGAATTTTCTTTGAAGATAGTAAAGGAGGTGTTGGATCCGATGGGACCAAGAACCACCAGTATTGTGCACAGAAATAGGGACCCTGCCCTGAATTCTGCCCTGCCCCCTACTTAGCTGGGACCTTGAATTAAGCATGGCCATTAGCACTTACCCCAGGCCTCCGAAGTCATTTATTTTACTTGGTTTCCCCACTAGACTAGCGGGTGAACAGTGGGAGTTGGTAGATAGTAGGATGGCTGGACACAGGGGTGAGTAGGTGGATGGATTAACAGGGGAATGGCTATGGCAGGTGGACAGACAGCTGAGTGGGTGGTGGGTGGAAGGACGGGCTGACGAAGTGAGGGAAGGTTATGGACAAAGCGCAGAGAGGTTTACTCACTCACGCAAGGTCACATGTCTGGTTAGTAGGATCCGGACCCAGATGCTCTGACTCCAGAGCCCATTCCCTTAAACACTGTATTGCATTTGATGAAGTAGCTTAGCCAAGTCATCGGCCAGCAGCAGGTGAAGCCAAGATTTGAGTGCAGGTCTGTCTGACTCATCACCACCCCACTGGGCTGAAGGCTGGAGGCCTTCACACTGGGGGCCCATCACGAATGCTGCAAGAGCCCAGACCTCTGGCAACCAGGGAGCTGGCAACCTGGCAGTCACACCATCAATTCTAAGTTTAGAGAAATAATTCACCCAGCAATAGAGCGGCTGGGTTCGAGGGGACCCAGCCATCAGGTGGCTGATGTAGTAGTCTAGGCAACAGACAATGAGTTGCTGAGCCAGAGATACGGCCAAGGAGGCAGAGAAGCAATACAGAGTTGAGAGGCTTTCAGAATCAGGGTTGTAGGACCTGGGGACTAAGCTTGTGTGAGAGATGGGGAACAGAAGACACAGGTCTGGGTGGCCCTGGACACACTCACTCTCCCTTCCTAAGATGTGCTTGCTTCAGTGAATGTATTAGTTAGGATAATAAAGGCTAGGCTGCTTACAAAGGCTCACCCCCAGCCCTGCCAGATACTGTGGCTTAACCGAGGCAGAAACATTTTTCTAGGGTAGCAGTTGGCTGCTCCAGCTTGACAAAGGTGCTCTATTCCACGAGGTCACTTACTGGCCCAGGTTCCTGGCATTCTGTTGCTTTGCCACCCCTTGGGACGTTGCCTTCATCTGCATGGCTGGAGCTGGGTTCCAGGTACCTCACATTCCAGCTTACAGAGATGGGGACCAGGTGGCAGACATACATGCCCAGATGTTTGAAGTCAAGGCCAGCCTAGAAGTGACACATGTTATTGCCATTCATATTCTGCTTGTATAAGGATTTGGTTATGTGGCTACACCTAGCTGCAGGGGAGGCTGGGAAATGTCATCTGTATAAGCAGCCATGTGCCCAGCCAAATCTGAGTTACTCTGGGAGAAGAGGACAGTAAATTTGGGAGAATGACAAGAAATCTATCATACCTGGGAATTGCTGGGATGCAGAGTTATCATCAGGACAAAATGAGGTAATGTCCACGGGGCACACCTGGCATGAGGTAAAAGTTTAGTAATGGCCTGTCGCTCTAGCTAGAGTGCAGTGGTGTCAACACAGCTCACTGCAACCTCAAACTCCTGGGCTCCAGCGATCCTCCTGCCTCAGCCTCCCGAGTACCTGGGACTACAGGCACACACTACCACACTCAGCTAATTTTTCTATTTTTTGTAGAGACAGGGTCTTGCTCTTGCTCAGGCTGGTCTCCAACTCCTGAGCTCAAGCGATCCTCCCACCTAAACCTCCCAGAGTGCTGGGATTACAGGTGTGAGACACTGCACCCGGCCACCATTATTCTTAATAGGTGTGTAAGTGGTACCTAAAGGAATGGCAGGGCACCCAGTCACTAGGAGAGTCTGGCCATAAGAGCCATCCATGGTGAAAGAGATCAGAGACATCCAGGGCAGTTTCAAAATGGAAAGTGTTACACACCAGCATCTGTTGGGGAGAGGGGAGGGGAAGGGGACATTTTAGGAGAGGAGGGAGTCAAGGCCAGCCTGGAGCCAGGGTTGAGCAGAAGGCAGAGGATGATGGCAAAGGCCATGACCACTGTTGGGGAGGAGGATGGGAGGGGGCTGCTGGCCTCGTAGCCACTGGTGGAGCAGACCAAGCTGGAGAATAGAGATGGAGGTGCAGGAGGCCACTCAGGAAAACAGAAACCACTCCAGGTATTTCAGACTGAGGGAGTTTAATGCAGGGAGTTGGTTGCATGGGTGCCAGGGGAGCTGAAGCCAAATAGAGGACAGTGAGGCAACCTCAGGAATTATCAGAAGCACAAAGTTGCTGCCACCCTGTGGGTGTTACTCACCATCCCCCAAGGGTTTGGTTAGCATGAGTCTTTTTCCAATAGATAGGTCCTCTGGACTCCGCTGACAGGGTCAAGATTCCAAGGCTCAGAGCCAAGGCTAGACCCAGAAAGGATCTGGCTGTACCCTGATACTTGCTTCCCACCAGGGTTTGGGGGAAGTTCCTGGAGTGGCAGCCCCATGAAAACACACTCCGTGTGCTGCATGTGTGTGTGTGGATCCACCCATGTTTTTCCGCATAACTGCTGCTCGAGCCCTCTTTGTTCTTTCCCCTCCCCCAGCCTCCCCCCATCACCCATGTCTGGGAGACAGAAGAGATCACCCTCCAAGTATCTGAGGGCCAACCTGGTCAGAAGTGTGGGCTCGTTTGCTGTGGCTCCCGTAGGTGGAACCCAGCTCCACAGGCGGAAGTTAAAGCATGAGCAGACCTGGTTCTAAACCTGCCTCTACTGCTTAGGAGCTGCATGTCCTTGAACAGTTGCTTAGCCTCTCTGAGCTTCAGTTTCCTCCTCTGCAAAATTAGGACGCTAATGCTGTCCTTGGAGAATCACTTGCAGGGATTAAATGGAATAATCATAGTTAGGTGGAGGAACAGTGGCCTGGTTTACCTCCTGTTCTCTTTCAGGAGCGTGCTGGGCTGCCTAGTACTGGGAGTTCGGGCACAGCAGCCCCCGTCTGGCCCTGTCTGTGGTCACACTGTGCAGCTGACGCAAAGAGAGGATGCAGCTGGGGGAATCCAGGTTCCCAGCATCTGGGGGCCCCAGGTGCAAGGAAGCTCTGATTCCCAGAGCACACAGGTCAGGCCCAAACCAACAGTGGCTAACCATCTCATCTGTGAGAGGGGGGTAGTCCCGTAAGACCCTGGCCACTCAAACAGTGATGGTCGGGCCTCAACTTGATCACTGAATTGACGGCAGTGTTAAGCAAACATACAGCCTGATGCTTGAATATTTACTTAACACTCCCATCAATTCAGTGATCAAGTCCTCCTAAAGGGAAAAGGCAGAGATTGGTTGGGTGAAGGTCCTGAGAAGAGATTGGGCACTAGGGATTGGGAGGGGCTGGAGGTGGGGGTCGGGACAAAGGTGACTCAGGGAATCTGGCACCCAGCTGTCGTCACGTGCTTAGTCTCCTTCCCCGGGGCCCAGTGGGAGAGCTCCTGTGGACTGGGGAGGGAAAATGAGGCAGGATCCCCAACTCATTTTGGGGGGACAGATCATCATGAGAACATGCCAGGCCAGATATGAGACTAATCATAACTCCCCAACTGTGCGCAGGCTCATGCCCAACTCTCCAGCCATGCCAAGCTACTCACCGTTGGCCCTTACACCAGGCAGGCAGCCTACCACGGCTTTGCTCCTGCTGTCCCTCCAGCCTGGGGAGCCCTCGCCACTGCCCCTAGCCCCTGGCAAACACCTCGCAATGCAGTTCGAATCATCTCCCTCTCCCATAAGGGCTTTTCTCCCCACCTGCAGCATTTACGAGGATCCTAGCACCTCCCAGACACAGTGTCACAACTATTCCTATATTAGCAGACCTCATCCAGACTCAGAGTTCCCGAAGAGCGGGGACATTGGCTTGTTGAGTCCCTCACAGAAGCACGTTCTAAAAGTACACAAGGGATGCAGCTTTCGTTTGGGGCACCGGGTGGTCTGGTTCAGCCCCTTGGAGAAGCAGGCTGGCCTGACAGCAAAGTGCAGCAACTTGAGTCCGGCTCAGTTCAAATCCTGGCTCTGCTGCTTGTTACCTATATGACCTCGGGCAAATCATTTCACCTCGAGCCTCAGCCACTCGATCTGTGAAATGGGAATAGCAACACTACTAGCCGGCACATGCCGACCCACTCTCCTGCACCAGGCATTGCAGGTTTTCACTCATCTAGATGTCAGGAGGGTCCTGGGGGGTTAACCACTAAGATGCCATAGAGCACTTAGCACACGTGCTGTGAAGGGCAGCTATGGGTCCTGCACTGGGTAGATGTCCAGAGATCAGCTGACTTGTCCCCATCACTCATTCGGACAGTCAGCTGAGCACTGTCTGTATATTGGGTCTGTGTAGGGTGTTAGGCTCTGAGAGTATAATTGTACACAGTATCAATGCTCTCTGCTCGCAGGAGCTCTTAGCCTGGTGGGAGAGACAGGAATTAAATTATCACACAGATAACTATACAATTACCACTCCAGGTCAAGTGGTAGGAGACACATGTACAGAAGACTATGTGAGCACAATGGGAGTGGCTTCTGATTAGAGGGACAGGGAAGATCATTCCACAGCAGCAGCCTGGACGATCAGAAGGATTTGCTAGGAAGAAAGAGGGCACAGTGTCCCAGAAAGGAGTAGCATGTGCAAAGGCCCTGCGGTGGGAAGGAGTCTTGTGCACCAGGGACACTGAGGAAAGGCCAGTGCTGTGGAGCCTAGAGAGCAAGAGGTGGCACCGTGAGGAGGGTGGGCAGGCCTGCAGGGGATGTGTGGGGTTTGGATTCCGTCCTAACTGCAGGGGCAGCATCAAGGGACTGAAGCTTCATTGTGATCCAGCTCCCACTCTTATGCTGGAGAGCGTAGGGGGCAATTAGAGGGGGCAAAGGTACTGCGTTCCCGCAGGGAGCAGCGGCGGTGCACGGGTGCTGGTGCAGGGGAGCAGCTGTGCGAGGTATTAGACGGAGACTCCCCAGGATTTGTCAATGGTCTGGGCTGCGGGGCCACAGGCTGAGATGAGGAAGACCAAGGGAAGAGCAGACTAGAGAGAAAGATGGGGCTCGGGCGGGGCGTTTGAGGTGCTTTTCAGCTGTCAAAGCCTGACGCCCAGAAGAGGGGCCAGCTGTGGGGGATGTTCCTTTGGTTTCTCGATTGCATCAGAGAAAGCCCCAGTGAGGTAGCGCCAGTCGCCAGTCCTCAGCACCTCCCTGGAACACCTGCTGAGCTCCGTCCCTCGGGAGGGCAGGCTCCTGGCTAACTGCAGCCCTGTCAGAAGCTTGGGACATTCCACTGTGAAGCTCCGAGGCATGGGGGTGTCCCGTCCTGGACTGCCGGTGGCACCTCATTAGAAGGGGCATCTGCTGCACGGTGGCTTTTGCTGGTTTGTTCAGAGGCCCAGCCACTGCCTGCGAGTTGCTCCCATCTCATTATCCCAGGAGTTTCCACTTCTTTCTGTGAGAATTTAATTGCCTGCTAGATTTGAAAGGGTCTGCACCAGCTGTTCAGGTTGGGGAAGTCAGAGTTAAATGCACCATGATCAAAGCCTGCAAGAGGACAGTGTCTTTCTTGTCAGCCCCTCCTTAAAATTGGAGCAATGACTCCTCCCGGAACAGAAACCAAATCGCTCAGCGCCGAAACTTGAAAGGAAGAGTGTTAAGTGATTCCTGGTGTCTGAACTGCCTGCTGCATGATCATTTCTTCCCTGGGAATGCAACACCCAGGTCTCAGCCTGAGCTCCCCGCAGAGGGGACACGTTATCACTGGTGAACCTGTGCCTCCTCGGACAGTCTGTGCACGTGAAGCCTGGGATGCACCCGGAGGAGCGAGTGCTGCGATCATCTGCAGCCCCCGGGAAACCCGGGTGCAAACCCAGCACCACAGGCTGGCGACCGCGAGCTGGCCTGTGTGTGCCCTGGGGCTGCGTCTGTAAAATGGGCTAGTCACCTCCTTGTCTACCTCACTAGGGTTTTTTTCCTTTTCTTTTTAGTAGACACATAATAGTTGTACATATTTATGAGGTATAGAGTGACGGTTCCATACACGTGTAATGATCCAATCAGGGTAGTTAGCACACCCATCACCTCAAACATTTATCATTTCCTCGTCTTGGGAACATTCAGAATCCTCGCTCCTTACAGGAAAGCGTTGTTGACTCCATTCACTGGACAGAGCATAGAGCTAGAACACAGTCCTCCTGCCCAGCTGCAACTTTGTATCCATGAACCAGTCTCTCCCTGTCCTCCCTTCCCCGCACCCCTCCCCAGCTTCTAACAACCAAGTTCTACTCTCTACTTCCAGATGAGCTCACTAGGTTTTTGAAAGGCTTAAATAGACACGAAGTGTGAAAATGCTTTGTAAATGACATCCTAGTTAATATCGTTCATCTCATTACCCCTCCCCGGGGCACTTGAATTTCAAAACCAAGGAGCCTAGATCAGCAGGCAGTGTTTCTCGGGGAAGAAAAGCATTTCTAAAATGTTGGAAAACAAATTAGTGTTTGAAGGGCAGGGATAACAGGTGTGAAGTTATGTTGTGAGCCACAAGGTATATAAATAGCAGAGGAGGTGACAGGAGCAGCTGGCCTCACTCCTGGAGGGTGCAGGGCCACCTTCTGTTGCTCTCCTTGCTGTTCTCTCCTCTCCTCTTTTCTCCCTTCCCTCTCCTCTCCTGTCTTCCATTCCTTCCTTCCTCCTCTCCCATTCTCTCCCCTCACCCATCTTTCTCCCTATTTTTTCTTCTGAGTTCCATTCGCTCTTTTTTTGTTCCAGGAAGCATATGAGCTATATACGTCAGGAGTCTTCCTGTCGAAAGTGACTCAACCTGGCTTTTGCACAAATGGGAATTTAGTGGTTTGAGTAACCGAAAGTCCCAGGGTAACAGGCTTCAGGCACAGCTGGATCCAGGGGCTGGAACAGTGTCCTCAGAACTCATTCTCCCCTTCTTTCTCCATCTCTCAGTTTTGCCTCCCCGGGTGGTGGTAAAAGTGTCCCCATCACCAGGAGCTTCAGGTTACATCCTGCTAGCTCAGCCAACCCAGCAGAAAGAGAGCAGGGAGCCCTCGGTCCCTGCAGTCCGAGCAAAGGTCTTAAGGCTGACTCAGCGACTCACAGGTCACATGCACACCATGAACCAGTCACTGGGGACGGCAAAGCTTTGTTTGGTCAAGGCTGGGGTCATACTGGGGTCCCGTCTGCCCTTCCTTGTATTGCCTTATTTCTGCAGAATGTTGCCATATAGCTGCCTCGCTGTGGCACCTTCACGGAACTGCCTCCTGCCGGGAGGTGTCCCACAGCCCCAGGCACACCTGGCCCTGCCATTTGACCTTCTGCTCTCCCCTCCTCTCCAGCCACCTGGGTCCGGGCACCCTGTGCCCTGCCTTCCCGTTCTTAGCAGGATGGCCTAGTAACGGCTTGGACTGCAGACTCCCGTAGATCTGGGTTTGAGTCCCCATCCCGCTGCTTGCCGAGATAAATGATGATGGGGAAAGGATAAAAACAGAGTAGTGGTACAGAACACTACCCCCCCAGCACATGCCCCATCTCAGCCACTCTGACCACTCCCCCTGCCCTGAACTCAGCCCTTGGTGGCTGTGCCCTGCAGTACCCTCCCAAATGCCCAGTCCGTTTCTCCTCCCTCCCCGTGAAGCCAACTCCAGCGCCCTGTCCTCTAGGAATGCCACCCCCGCGCCCGCCTGCATGTCACTGAAGCCTGATCTCTCCAGGAGCCCTGCCCTGGGATCTCCCTGCCCACCTCCCCTCTGTTAGCTCTCCTACCAGAAGGCTCTCCTGCCTCCACCCGTCGCCCTGCAGGGGCGCAGTCTCCCTGGGAGTCTAGCCTCATCCGGACAGCCCAGATGCTGCACAGGCGGCAAGAGACCTGAGCCGATCCGGCAAAGTGTTGGCAGTTTGACTTTTCTGATGAACCTTTCAGAAGTCCTCGGAAGTTCACACTTCCCAAGCGTCTGCCTACTCTCTGGCATCTTCATTTATCTCCTCAGCGGGCGACATTTCTGGGCCCTGCCACCCCAGGACCTAAGTTGCACGTTCCCTCTGCATCTCAGAGTAGAGATCTGGGCTGGGAGGCCGCAGATGCCGGTTAGAAATACTCAGCCAGGGAAGGAAGAAGGGAATCGCCCACAGAGCTCAGAATGACTCATGGGGGGATGGCAGGAGATGGGGAGCTTGACCACCATCACTGCCTGGTGTCTGTGAGAAAAAGCATGAACTGAAATATCACATATTCCTGGGCTCAAATCCTGACTCAGCCACCTGCCAGCTGTGTGACCTTGAGCAAAGCTCTTCACCTCTCTGAGCCTTGTAGAATGCGGACAACTGTACCCATCCCAGAGGGCTGCTGTGAGCATTCAGTGACAAGACACGTGAAAGAGACTCAGTGAACATGAGTTTCTTAGTAATAAAATAGGAAAGCATAAATAAGTAGGAATAAGTATTTACTTTTCATAAAATGATATAAATAGCAGCATGTCATTGCAGTTCTGCGTGTGTTCTCTGAGCACACGCTACGCGGCTTCCTTGCCGGTTCTGAAACACGCCAGGCGTGCCCCACTTCGGGGGTTTGCCTTTGCTGTTCCTCCCCCAGGAAGCTTCCTCCCCAGACGTCCCCACTGCTCCCTTGAGCCTGTGCTTGACAGCTTGTTCTGGGAGAGGCCTTTTCTGCCCTCATCAAAGCGGACACCGGCCACTGATCCTTTGCCCAGCCTTGCTGTGCTCCACAGCGGCGACGCCTGCTGACACGTTGCATTTTATTTACTGTTCGGTGTGTTCTGCATCTGTCTCCCCACCACTAGAGTCAGCTCATGGGAGCAGGGCCCTTGTCCCTGCTGTTCCCCAGTGCTCGGGGAGAGCCTGGCCAGACTAGGCACTCAGGAAAGATTGGAGGGCTGCAGAAAAGACAAATCAGACCTGTCCCTGCCCTGGAGGACCCGGGTGTTCCATGAGCACTGACCAGGAGGCAGCTCAGACGGTCACAAGCGTTCTAATGAGAACAGCCGCTGCCGTTTGCTGCGGCTCACTCCGGACCATTGCTGCACTGAACCCCATATGACATCACGTGGCCTCCTCCGAACAGCCCCCCGGTAGAGGTGCCATCGCCAGTCCCATTCCACAGAGGGGGAGACAAGGCTCAGAGAGGAGGCATGACTAGGCCAGAATCACTCCAGCAGGGCCAGGATTGGAGCCCAGAGGTGTTGGCCACCATGGCTTAGGCCTTTAGCACCAACACCAAGATGCCACAAGGAAGCCAGAAGCCCATCACAAAAAGGCGAGCATGGCCTTGCACAGTGGGGTCAGGGAAGGCTGCCTGGAGGAAGCAGCATTTGATCTGGATCTTGACGGATACGTAGGAGCTTTCTGGGTGAAGAGGAGGCCATTCAGGTGTTGCTCCTGTGGTCTATTCAACAAGTATTCACCAAGCACCCTGGGGGCCAGGCCAGGCAGAGACAACGCCCTTCTGGGAGAGAAGCCCTCAGATTCCAAAGGAGGCGGAGATGGAAGAGCCAGTGGCTGTGAGACACAGCAGGGCCTGGGCCTGGCTAGCAGAAATGGAGGCGCTGGCACTGAGCACCTACTGTGTGCTCACATTTTATTCTCAACATTTGATGTGGAGGGTGCTGTGCCCACTTTCAGATAAGGAAACCGAGGCATCAAGACCATAGGCTCCAGGCTGCCTGTGTTTGGCAATAGTGGGTAGGAGAGTGCCCTCCTGCCTGTCGTAAAATGGGCCCCTGACCTGCCTCTGCCCAAGAGAGACATGGAGGGGATGGGGTTTGGGGCTGGGCCTGATCAGGCCAGGTGGTGGAGGGCCAGCCCCTCAGTGGGTAGTCTCAGTAGCCTCGAGGAGGTATGATCCCCACCAAGGGGGCTCTGCCGCTGTTTGTGTCACTGGCTTTGGGACCTGGAGAAAACCACTTTATTTCTCCAGGCCTTGGTTTCCTGGACTCCAAGGGCTGAATGGTGTCCGCGGCCCTCCTTCTAGCCTGGAGGTGGCAGGTTTCTATCCACGGTGGATTAGTGGTGGATTAGTTTCCGATCACTGCTGCAACAAATTACCATAAACCAAGCGGCTTAAAATTGATCACCTAACGGTGATCAGGTCAGAAGTCGGCCACAGGTCTGCTGGGCTGAAGTCAAGGCAGAGCCGCTCTCCTTCGGAGGCTCCAGGGAAGAATCCGTTTCCTTGCCTTTTCCGGCTTCTAGCAGCTGCCCGTTTCCTTGATTCGTGGATACTTTCTCTTCTGCCTCCCTTTCCTGCTTTTAAAGGCCCTTGTGATGACATTGGCCCCCCGGATCACCCAGGGTCATCTGCCTGCCGTGCAGTCAGCTGATTAGCAACCTCAGTTCCATCCCCAGCGTAATCTCCCTTGGCCGTGGGACCCAACGTATTTACAGGCTCAGCATTTGCCCAGCCCTTGTCCTGCTTCCACGCCTAGAAATGGAGACATTTCTGGGAGGCCTTAGCAAGCTGTCTCTCCTCTTTGGGCCTCAGTTTCCTCTTTTGTGAAATGGGGGTGATCTTGATGGCCCCCACCGCGTATGGCTGTTTGAAAACAAAGTGAGGTGATGTGTGTCCAGGTGGATTATAAAGGGTCAAGCGCCGCACATGGGGTTAATTCTTTGCTGCTGGGGTATTTCTGTTCTGGTACAGGCGCTGCTGTCCTCGTGCTGGGCACTCAAGCCTTCCCGTGCTTCGCTCTGAAAGGCTGCAGCCCCCGGCCCCCACCCCCTGCTACACCCGTCTGCCGCGCCTGCTCATTATAATCTCTCATTTCTTTTCACAGAACCCCAGGGGCCCCTGGGATTTGGGAGTTGGGGGTGTCACTCAAGGATGCCTATTGAGCACTAAACAATGGCCCTTCATGAGGTCACAGGGCCGCTTAGCAACCATGCAGGCCCTTAGTAACCAGCCCAGAAGTGTTGGTATTTACCCAACAGAAACTTTGGATTATCTCGGTAACACCCGACTCCTTCCAGAGAGCTGCAGGCCCCTCACAAGCAAGCTCTGCCCACTCAGCTGCCATCCCAGCTCTTCCCAGAGCAGGCCTGTTGGGAAGCAGGGAGCCCTGGGTTCCACCCCAGTTCTGTGCTCCTCTCAGCCTCAGTCTCCCCTGCAATGTGGGGGTCAGACTAAGCAAGCATGAAATAGCATGACTATATGTCCCCGTTGGCCCAGAACGGTCCCATTTCATCAAGACAGTTAAAGGCATCCTTGTCATTCCCAAAAGTGTTCCGAGTTCAAAGGTCAATTTTCTAGTTCCCCCACCTCTTGGCCACCTCCAGCCTGAATTCCATTTTTCTTCCTCTCCACCCTCTTCCCCAGTTCTGGATTAATCCTGAATAGTTCAGCCTGGATTTCTCAAGGGCCCTCTCTGTGCCAAGCATGGAACTGGACACTGGGGAAACCGAGGCAAACCAGACATGGTCCCTGCTTTCAGGCACTTCCAGTTCGGGAAAGAACACGACTTAAACACTCTGCAGAAATCTAGGATTGAATCCAGAACTTTGTCATTCTCAGACTCACTTGCATTCTCCCCACTAAGCTATTTTAGTAAATAATAATACTCCATAGAATTCCGGTGGCATTTTGCAGTTTCTAAAGCATTTCCCTTATGTTACCTCATTTAACCCTGACATAAGCTGAGGGTGTGACTGTAACGTATCCCTATTGCACGGATGGGGACCTGGAGGCTGGAGGTCACGGAGGGCAGAGCAGCTGGGTCCCCTTGGGAAGCAACTAACCTCTGCATTCTCACCTGTGAAATGGAGACAATATTAGCACCTGCTTCATGGAACTGTCGTGCAAAGTAAACGAGACAACACATAGGAAGTCCTCTAAACTAGCGGCTGCCTAAAATGAGCGCTTCTGCCCTGTGCTGCGTGCGGCCCCGCAGTTGTGTGTCCTGCTTGTTCCCCTGCTCACCTGCTTCTCAGGTGCCCACAGACGTGCGTCTGGGGATGTCCCAACTCACGTCGAAGCACAGGGAGCACGGCGTGTTTGGAGTCCCAGCTCTGCCTTAGGACAGCTGTGTGACCACAGCTAGTTCCAGCCTCAGTTTCTTCATGGTGCAGTGAGTGTGGGAACAGGCTGGTCTGAGGACATAACGAAGCAAAGCACATGGAAGAAGCACTTGGTGCTGCCAGCCCAGCGCACAGTGCTCACCAGTGGGAGTCTGCGCTGCTTGTCTCATGTTAAGTATCACGGAGTCTTTGAACCTGTTCTTAGGGGAAAGGGGGAAGCACCCACAAGGTGGGATTTGCCTCCCACCCCAGGAGCCAGGCCAGCACCCACTCTGGGCAGAAGGCAGGACACTGCCACCTTCTCCAAGGTTGGCTTCCAGCCACATTGGCGGTGAGGGGGTTCGGCTGATGAAAGCTGTTCCCTCTGCACCCCCTCACCTTGCGGGAGGAAAAGGGGCCTCTCCTTCTTTCCAGAGCAGCTCCACAGGGGCAAGTCTGTCAGATTCCATGGTGATGCCTAAGTGGTTTCTCGCCCACGCCCCTTGCCAATGCTGTGAGTCACCAGCCGGCACCGAGGCGGGGCCGTGGGAAGGGTGTTTCCTCTCCGGCTGCAGAAGCGCTGCTGCAGGCGAGCTCTAGGAAGCCAAAACTGGGCCCCAGGAAGGCACAGCCAGGTTCCTTATGCAACTATGACATTGTTCAAAATCAATGTTACAGAAAGCCCAAACCGGGCCCCATGATAAGCATGGCTGCATTCCTTAGGCAACCTTTGGCATTGTTCAAAAGCGACATTAATGTTCACAAATTCCATTTGCAGAGAGCCCTAGAGAGCTGGCCCAGCCCAAACCTCGTGTCCTGCTTCCAGCAGCTCAGGCAGAGGCTAGCGTCTCCTTTTCACAGGTGGGGAAACTGAGACATGCCTGAGGTGACAGGGCCAGGCCCACCCCAGCTGTGGCTCTCTGCACCAGCCCTCAAAGCTCCCCTTTACTGGCGGACCCAGTTAGCTTTTAGAATTGGAGACAGAACAAAACAGGTAAATATGATACATTTTATTCTTTTCTTGAATGCAACATAATCGTGTCCAGTTATGTCCAGTTGCTGAGCTGGAGATTTGAAATCTGATTTCTAAATAGAAAAATCTATTTCTAAATACAAGTTAGCAAGAAAAATGTGTTTATAGCAAAATATTTCTTCTTCTTTTTTTTCATTTCACAAGCCCTATCCCAGTCTGGAAAAATATTTCTTTACGCAAAATTTTGCTGAAGCAGAGCGGTGGAAGGTGCATGTATGTTACTGAGTATTACAGAGAAAGGAGCTGTACTAAGGACGGCATTTTGCAAGCAGCAGCAATGGTGATCACAGATCCCCGCCTGAGCTGTTGAGGTTGGCACCTTTGGCCCTATCTCCCCCGTGCCCGTGGTATGAGCTGAAAATCGGCACAGCTGTTCACCGCTGCCTGGCCTGATCCTGAACCACGCTACCTGCTTCACTGCGGGCGTGTCTTTCGTCCTTGCCGACTGAATTCACTAATTGTTCTTCCATCAAGTGCTCTGACTGTCCGGAGAGCTAATTAAAAATCAGAGCTGAGCTCCGGGAGGGTGTGTGTTGGGGGAAGGAGGCCATAGGAAATATTTGCCTAGTCATGTGGGTGATTTTGCATGTCTGCTGTCTCTGGCTAGAGTCCTCCTAATAGAGCACTTGCCCAGGCCAGAAAGAAATCCACAGAAGCAAGAGTGAGGTTCCACACACACTCCCACCTACCTCAGTCCTGTCTGAGCCTCAGACTTGCTTAACGGAAGTTGGGAAGAGCCAGACAGCACTGTCCAGCCAAGGGGACAGCAGGCCGGGCCGTGTCCGCTGGTGACCTCCCGGCCCGAGCACTCGGGCCTTGGCGACTTGCACAGCAGCTCCCGTCTCTCCCAGAGCAACCGCGAATGTTTCCCCTTCGTTTTCACCATGACCCCACCCAGCATGGCTTTCCTACTATTTAAAACTCTTCTGCAACTCATTCTGAAGTCTCTGGGGTGACACTGACCCCCCGCCATCGTCAGAGGAGTGTGTGAAGCGGGCACCCGGGTGGCCGGGGGTGCTGGGATGGATGCATTCCGTCCCGACGGGGTTCCTGTGAAATGACCGCTGTGTCTCAGAACCCCAAGTCTTGCTGCCTGTCACGGGAGCACTGAGAATGTGTCCTTCTGGAAGGGAGAAGTGTTTGATGCCAAAAGATAGCAGATCTGTACCTCAGATCACACTAGATCCTTTTTAAAAAGTATCACATAGAAAAAAAAATGTGCTCTCTGCAGCGTGGGGGGAGGGCTAGTCTATAAAATTGGGATCCAGTTTATTTCTGTGCTAAATATAAACCTAAATCAAAGGGGAAAAATTGAAATTTGTTATATAGTTAAGTTAATCTTGAGGAGACTGAAAATAACACAGTATTTCACGGCAAGGTAAAATGACCTATGTCCCAATGTGGTCCTGATTCTTCAGTAAAGTGTTCTGTCACCTTTGTATTTACTTAAGTTTCAGAAAAAGTTCGTATGTCTCATCAGCCTCCCTTTGCAGGAAACCTGTATCGCTGCCTTATTCTCAGCTCTTCGGTTGCTCTTTCTGCTGAGACCCCAGAGGCTCTGCTGCTACGCCAGCCGCCACACAACGCCCCTCGGGCTTCGCTCCCAGGGCTGTCTTGTGATAGAAGCTGCTTGCATTATTGGTTCTTTGGGGCTCTTAAGAGAATGTGACCCCACAGCAGGATATTAGAAACCGTTTGGGATTTGGAGTCAGACCATTTTCTTTCTGGGTGGCCTTAAGCAGGTGACTTAACCTCTCTGAGCCATGTGGCTTCCTCTCCTGAACTCCAGCATCCCTGAGTAAAATCAGGTGCCCCTCCATAGTGGTCCCTCTCCCCTGTGCTGTGCTGTCCACATGTCCATGTCCCTCAGGTCCCGAGAGCTCTCTGAAGGCAGGTCTTTGTCACCTTTGTGCTCTGGTGCCCAGCCCAGGGCCCGCCAAGGTGCAGAGTGCAGGGCATTTGGGTGGGTGGAAAAAGGAAGTAAGGAAGGAAAAAAAGGAGGGAGAAGTGGGGGGAGGGAAGAAGGAAGGAAAAGTAGGGAAAACACAAACTTTAAACTCCTGCAACTCATTTATTTCATCATGGGCTGGTCTGCGTAATAAGACATGCTACAAATGATAGTGTCGCCGCCACATACCACTTTCCAGTGTTGGACACTGGCGTCCCCATCATCTTACACTAACACATATTGAGCACTTACTTGTCTGTGTGAGCTTGTGTACTCTCGAAGAACCCGTGCGGTAGGCACCACCGTGATCCTCCACTTGACAGCGACAAAGCATGATTCACAGGAGAGGTCGAGTCACTCACCCACGTCACACAGCTGGCGCATGATTGGAACTGAGCCCCACAACTCCAGGGCAGGGCACTTGGCACCCTCAGCACCCAGTCCAGGGCTTGACAAGGAATCGATTTCTATAAAAAGGCTCTGAACGAATGAATGAGTTAATGCTCCTCCATGGCTATTCTCTCACAGACTCTCAGTCTCACTGTTGGTTTGGTCTTCCTGTAATGACTGAAATAGAACCTGGGAGGTTAAACAGGCCTAGGTTTCCGTGTCACCCTGGGAAAGTCATTTCCCCTCTCTTAGCATTGGCTCCCTTCCCACTAAAATGGGAATATTAATAATGTTAGTGGCTTCCTGCCTTAGGCTGGGTTCTCGCAGAAGCAGACTGGAAGATGAGGATTCCAGTGCACCTAATTTATCTGGGAGGCACAGGAAGGCGGGTCGGGGAGTGGGGCAGTGGGACGGGGCAGGGAGGAGGAGTTGCCGGGCAGGCTAATCACCGCCATGGCAACCGGGGCTCAGTGGCGCCGTGGGGCTCTGCGCGCTCATGGTTTTCCCACCCAACGGGCAAGGGAGCTGGGGCATTTACACCCGACTCCTAACACCCATCAGTCATTGGTGAGGGCTGCTGGGTGGGGGGTGGAATCTGCCCACCGGAGACGGTGCTCGGGCGCAGACGCAGACGCTGTGTGTGAAATCAACCCAGCTTGCCCGCCGTGGTCAGCTCTGGAGAATTATGGGTGGGGCGACCGCAGCACCTCTGCACCAGCTCTTAGTGTCCCTGTGAGGAGGACTGGGCTGGTTTGCCCAAAGCTCGGAGAGCGGTCCCTGGCGGGTACTGTAGCTGTCTTGAGGGCTCTTTTCCCCAGCACTCTCTGCGTGATACAGAACGGCCGCCTTTGGGATCTGCTCCTTAGAACCCCGCCACCAGTCCATACGCAGTGGCGTGGTCCCACTGAGTGCCAGGTGTTGGGATACAGCTGTCAGCTTGACCAGCAGGGGCCTGGCCACACAATGTTCATGGCAGAAGAAAGATTAGTGAGAAATGACAGATACGCCTCTGTGATGACAGGGCGGGCAGTGCCCAGAGCATGGAGGACCCCGAGAGCCACCTCATCCGACTCCCTCCTTTACAGAGAGGGACTTGTCCCAGGACACACAGCTGAGGGGGGCGGTACCAAGACTAGACTCCTCATCCAGTGCTCCTCCCAGCTGCCACAGAAGTGGGTATCAGACATGTGGGGGGTGTTGGGCAAACCCTCCAGCTGGGATGCCCAGCGAGTATTTTTGTAGCACAGGAAACATTCAGCAGATCTAAACTGAGAAATTTCCTGCGGAGATTCCCTCCCACTTTAGCACAAGATGGTTTTTCCTTACAAGGGGCTTCAGCTTCCCTGGACAGGGGCTTGAAAAGTCCGTACCTGCAGCTTCCCCGGGGACTAATATTCAGAAGTCTCAAGGAGCAGATGCGTGGGAACGAAGGTCTGTCCTCCCTGCTAAGGGCCAGCTGTGTGGCCTTGGACAACTCTCTCTCCTTCTCTGGGCCTGTTTCCTCGTCTGTGAAACAGCGACAGTGAACGCAGTCGTGGGTATGAGAGTGTGCTGGGAAATCTGAGCCACCCACGTCTTATGGGTGGGAGGTATTACCACGGTTGACGCTGTGGTTGTTAGAAGTGGTGTGACCTTGGGCCAGCCAGTTCCTCTCTAAGAATCCTCTTTCTCCCTGTTGGCTGGTGTCAAATCCTAAAGGACCAGGAATGTGATGGCAGCTCCCTGTGCCTTACCACCGTAGAATATGACCTGATCAGGCCCGAAAAGACTCACGCTCCAACCCCTTGTAGTGGGGAAGCTGAGGCACAGAGAGAAGAGAGGACTTGCCCGAGGCCATGAATCGCTGTGACAATCAGTTCTGGGCCCCAGAGCTGCTGACTCCCAGCCCACTGCTCTTCCCTACCATCCACCAAGACCTGTGCCCACCCCGGCCCCTCTGCCCCCACCTGTGACGTGAGCAGCTCTGCTCTCCCCATGCCAGACCGGCCCCAGCCAGGAAGTCTGGGAGGACACAGGGGCCGCTCGCTGCTCGGTTCCGGCTGCTGGAGCGCCGTCTCTGCAGCAAGCCAACATTCCTGCCTCTGAGTTGGTGTGTGGCAGATGGCACAGCAGAACTGAGCCTCGGGGTCTATTTTTGACTCTAAGAAGGCATCGTGCACGCGCACAGCGCTTGCTGATGGGGGGAGCAGATCTGGACTGTGGGGCAGCATTGATCTATTGGCCTTGGGAGCCCTACAGTCTGGGTTCAAAGCTGGGCTTCGCTGCTGTTAGCTGTGCACCCTTGGACACGTTGGTTTCCTCTAAGAGCCTCAGTCTACCCATTTGTAAAATGGGGGCAGTGAGATCAATAGGCCAAACCTCATGGATTTGATACGTTGGTGGCGTCTAAGAAGGAGAGGGTGAAGACATGGTAGTGGGACTTTGGGGGCTAATTTCTATCTCTGAGAAGGGGCAGCCATGGAAGGCAGGGACCCCAGAAGGGAGAATTCTGGGCATGCCCTGAATCAGGGTCCGGGACGCAGCTGTCCAATGCCCTCACGTGGGGGCTGAGCAGCCCCGGCCAGGCGGGGAGGCTGATGACCGGGCAGGCCAGGCAAAGCCCTGGATCCAGCCCCTTTCTCTGTTCTGACCCTGGACAGAGCGGGTGAGTGGGCTGGGCTCCGGGGAAAGAGGGGTCTCGCTCAGGTGGGTGACAGGGTCCGGCAGGGAGCCTGAGGGCTGGGAGGGGAGGGGTGTGGGGAGACGGTGTCTCAGCCCACTGGAGTCAGGCTGATGGGGGCTGATCAGACAGTGAAGCCAGCTCTGGGGGCAACTGGGTAGTCACTTGATGGAAGGGGACAGTGGAGGTGCTGGGAGGTGGGTGTACAAGAGAGTTCAACACCCAGGGAGCCCCCTGCCAAGCTGGCCTCTGGTGCGATGTGCCCATGCGCTAACATGTCGTCCTGTGTGCATGTTTGCTGTAGAAAAGGGGGAAATGGAGACATTTTATGAAAGAACCCCAAATCATAACCCCACCAATGTTCACATTTGGGGAACACTCTCTTTCACCATTATATCCTTTTTTTTTAATACCATAAACATAGCAAGGTTCTTGCTGGGGTCGTATAAATTTGGTCCTATTTTACTTCAGTCCTCTACTCTGAATTTTTCACTTGAGATTATTAAGATATTTTCCTGGGTCATTAAAAATTATTTGAAGGCCGGGTGCGGTGGCTCACGCCTGTAATCCTAGCACTCTGGGAGGCCGAGGCAGCCGGATTGTTCGATCTCAGGAGTTCGAGATCAGCCTGAGCAAGAGCGAGACCCCGTCTCTACTAAAAATAGAAAGAAATGATCTGGACAGCTAAAAATATAAAGAAAAAATTAGCCGGGCATGGTGACACATGCCTGTAGTCCCAGCTACTCGGGAGGCTGAGGGAGAAGGATCGCTTGAGCTCAGAAGTTTGAGGTTGCTGTGAGCTAGGCTGACGCCACGGCACTCTAGCCTGGGCAAGAGTGAGACTCTGTCTCAAAAAAAAATAAAAAATTATTTGAAAACATGATTTTTTTGATAAATGCATAATATTCCATCCTATGGCTGCTCAGTAATTTACATAACTAATTAGTAATTAGTTATTTACATAACAATTAGTAATTTACATAACTAATCCCCTGGGATTAGACATTTAGGTTGTGTCCAAATTATTGCCATTATTTAAAATGACAATGACAACAACACCATAGGGAATATCTTTATGATTAAATATTGTTTGTATTTCCAATGACTGCCATTAGAATCAGCTCCTAAAAAGTTAAATTACTGGGTCAGAAACTATAATTTTTCCCTTATGTTTTTTATCATCATATTCGATACATACAAAATAAATTATGTAACATATGTGTGGGTTTAGTAATACAGTGTATATCATGAACCTACCACCCAACCCAAGAACTAGAATGTCATCAGTAATTTGCATATTTCTGTCTCATCCCAACACCCTGCATCTCCCAGAGGAAACGACCATTTCCTTGCTTTTTTAAAGACAGCTTTAACTCATGAATGCGTATGCTTACAACACATATTGTTTAGCTTTGCTTTTGTCTTCCTCCTTCAAAATGGCGTCATACAGGATGTAACCTTCTGAGACTTGCTTCTTGAGGGCAACATTGTGTTTCTCAGACTCATTCGTGTGATTGTTGTGGCTATGTGCATGCGTTTTCACTGCTGTATAATATTCCCTGGCAGGAAGATATTTCAATTTCTTGACTCATTCTTCTGCAGGTGGACATGCGGGTTGTTTCCAGAGTTTGGTTCTTTCAAATGATGTTGCTGGGAACATTCTTGGCCACAGTGCCATTCACCTGGAAAAGGAGCACAGGAGGGAAGACGGATTCTGCAGGAGGGGGTGGGATCACTGAGGTGAGGCGTCTGCAGGACAAGCTGACTTGATTTGGAGGAGGGCTGCAAAGAGCATCATCTCATGGGCTTGGCTGAGCTGCAGGGCACTTTGCTGGGGCTTAGCTGCCGAGGGCAGTGAGCCGGGCTCGTGAGCACAGGTGGGACCCGTGCCCCTCTTCGAAGAGACAGAAACATGGTTTGTGGAGGGAGACTTCTCCACCGACCTCTTCATCTTGGTGCTATTAAATCTGAGCTTCCCAAAGTGTGGGTCACGTACACTTGATGGTACCTAAGACAATATTAGGTGGCATTAAATGAGAGCTCATCACGTGGTAGAAAAACTAGTTTGTTTTCAGTTCTTTTTCAGTCTTCCAAGACACATCAAGGCAAAAGGTTCTGACTGGAATCAGTATATCTTAATAATACACACTCCCCCAAATATTAGCTAAACTCTGAGCAGAGAGCAGACCGTGGGCTCAGGGCCCTAGGCAGGCAATAAGATCTACCGAACATGAGGGCATCCTGTTGATTTCCCTGCATTTCTCTGTTGTGGTCATCTTTCATTTGTGGTGAGCGGCACTGGTTTTCCACTGATAGTAGTGATAAAATTTTCCTTTTAAGATAAATGTGTTTAAGCTTAAATCAAGTAGGTTAAGAAAAAGAAGTATGAGGAGAGATAGGAACATGTAAAAGGAGATATAGTAACAGTCATTACTATCAAAGGATAGGAATATAAAAGGAGACATAGTAACATTCGTGACAGCCATATTTGATTGACTGAGGTTTAGGAAACACTAACCTAAATCAGCCATTCTCAAACTTTTTGTCTCACAACGCTTTTTGCCACTAAAAACTGTTCAGGACCTGCAAAGAGCATTGGTTATGTGGGTTATCTCACTCCATATCTACCATACTAGAAAGTTTGAGATTTTAATAATATCTACTTCTTAATTCACTTAAAAATAACAATAATAAACTTATTATGATGATATAAATGACAGTTTATGAAAAATAACTATATTTTCCAAAAAAATTAGTCAGAAGAGTACAGTCATTTTATATTTTTACAAATCTCTCTAATGACCCAAGACAGCTGGATTCTCATCTGCATTCAGTCTGTTGTGAGATGATGTTTTAGTTGATGTATATGAAGAAAATACAGCCTCACATAGATACATTTTTAGAAAAAGGAGGAGTATTTTAATAGCCTTTTTATATAATTGTAGATATTTTTCTTCAATGCTACACCCAACTCAGCAAGTGACAATGTATCTGCCTGCTCAGGCTGCCGTAACAAAGTGGGTGGCTTGGCTGGAAGTCCAAGATCAGGTCCAAATCAGTCTGCTGTTATTAAGCACATCCATTGAGCTTTTAAAATTTTATGTTATGGCTTCAGCCAGGGGCCTACCAGGGATCAACAGCAGACTAGAGTGGACAGAGGAAAGGATCATTGCACTGGAATATAGAACAACAGAAATTACCTAATGGAATGACAAAGAGGTAACAGACTGGAAAACAAAATGAACGGAGCCTTGGGGTTATAACAAAAGATTTAACACTCATGTCATTGGACTCCTGGAAGGAGAGGAGAAAGAGGGTGGGGCCGAAAAGGTATCTGAAGAAATAATAGCTGGATACTTCCCAAATTTGGGGGGAAAAAAGCTCCACAAACCTACAGATTCAGGAATCTGAGTAAATCCCAAAGAGAATAGACTCAAGGAAATCCACACCATGACAAATAAATAAACTTCTGAAAACTAAAAACAAAATTAAAATCTTGCAAGCAGTGAAAGAAAAACCACACCTCACCTATGGGGGGAAACAATTTGAATGACAGCAGATTTCTCATCAGAAACCATGACAGTCAGGAGGAAGTGGCACATTTTTCAAATACTAAAAGAAAAGAACTATTAACCCCCAAAAGAGCTATTAACCCAGAATTCTATATCCTGCAAAAATATCCTTCAGAAATAAAGGGAAAATCAAGACATTGTCAGATTAAGGAAAACCTAGATAATTTGTTGCCAGAAAACTTACCCTAAAAGAATGGCTATCATTCTCCAAACAGAAAGGAGAAAATTTTTTAAAAGAGGAATTTTGGAACATCAAGAAGGAAAAAAGAATGTAGTGAGCAAAAATATGGGTAAATGCAATAGACTTTCCTTCTCTTCTTGAGTTTTCTAAATTATGTTTGACAGTTGAAGCAAAAATTATAACACTGTCTAATGTGGTTTTAAATATATACAGAAGGAATAAATAGAAAACAAAAAATAAAATGGCAGACTTAAAGCTCAATATATCAATAATTACATTAAATGTTAATGTTCCAAATACACCACTTCAAAGACAAATATTTACAGAGTGGATTGAAAAACATGATCAACTACATGCTATCTGCAAGAAACTCACTTCAAATATAACAATATAAGCAAGCTGAAATAAAAGGATAGAAAACTATATCATGCAAACATTAATCAAAAGAAAATAGGAGTAACTATATTACTATCAGATAAAGTCAATTTCAGAGCAAAGTAAATTATTAGAGACAGAGAAGGATATGATATAATGATCAAAGGGTCAGTTAATCAGGAAGACATAGCAATCCTAAATGTGTGTGCACCAAACAACAAAGCTGTAAAATACGTGAAGCGAAACTGATAGGATTGACCATAATGATAGTTGGAGATTTCAACACTCATTTATCAATAATTGATAGAACAACTAGACAGAATATCAGCAAGGATATGGAAGAACTCAACAACACCATGAACCAACAAAATCTAATCAACATTTATAGAACACTCCACTCAATAGCAGCAGAATATACATTTTTTCAAGTGTGCACAGAATGCATACTAAGATAGAACATATCTGGATCATAAAACAAACTTCAGCAAAATTAGAAGAATTAAAATCATCAAGAGTATTTTTTCTGAACACAGTGGGATCAAACTAAAAATCAATAACAAAAAAGATAACAGGAAAATATACAATCACTTGGAAACTAAACAATGCACATCTAAATAACTCATAGGTCACAAGGGAACATCTAAATGTAAATTTAAAAATATATTGAATTGAATGAAAATGAAAATACAACATATTGTAATTTGTGGGAAATAGCTAAAACAATGCTGGGAGGGAAATTTATAGCATTATGCATAAGTAGCAAAGAGAAGAGGTCTCAAATCAATAATCTAAGCTCCTACCTTGAGAACCTATAAAACTAAGAGCAATATAAACCCAAATCAAACAGAAGGAAGAAAATAATGATAATAGCAGAAATCAATAAAATTGAAACAGAAAAATGATGGAGAAAAATAATGAAACATGGAGATGATTCTTTGAAAAGATCAATAGCATTGATAAAATTCTAGCAAGACTAACCAAAGAGAGAGAGAGAGAAAACACAAATAACCAAAATCAGAAATGACATAGGAATATCACTATAGACCCTGCAGACATCAATATGAAAAGGAATACTATGAACAACCCTTCACACATAAATTTGACAGCCTAGATGAGATGGACCAATTCCTCTAAAAACACAAACTACCGTGACTCACTCAATATGAAATAGATAATTTTAATAGCCCTATAATTGTTAAGGAAATTAAATTTGTAATTTTAAAATTCCCTAAAAAGGAATCCTCAGGACCTGATAGTTTCACTGGAGAATTTTACCAAATGTTTGAAAAATTAACATAAATACTATATGGTGTCTTCCAGTAAATAGAAGAGGAAGGAACACTTTCCAAATTATTTTATGAAGCAGGTATTATCCTGATATCAAAACCAAAGACAGTATTTAAAAAAACAGACTAACATCCATGATGAATATAGATGTGAAAATCTTTAACAAAACATTAGCAAATAGAATTCAGCAATGTATAAAAAGTATTATGCATCATGATCAAGTGGGTTTTATTCCTGGGATGCAAGGTTGGTTCAACATTTAAATATCGATCAATACAATTCATATTAATGGTCTAAAGAAGAAAAATCACATTATCATATCCATCAATGTAGAAAAAGCAAATTCAACACCCATTCATGATAAAATGCTGAGAAAAATAGGAATAGAGGGGAACTTCCTCAACCTGATGAAGAGCACTATAAAAAACAACTAGAGATCACATAATTAATAGTTAAAGATTGAGATTGGGAACAAGGCAAGGATGTCAGCTCTCACCACTTATATTCAACATAGTGCTAGAAGTTATAGCCAGTGCAATAAGACAAGAAAAGAAAAAAAAAGGAAAAGACATACAGATTGCCAAGGAAGAAATAAAATTCTCCCTATTTGCAGATGACTTGATCATCTACATAAAAATCCCAAGGAATCTAAAAATAAAACGAACAAATAACCTCCTAGAACTAATAAGTGAGTCTAGGAAAGTCACAGGATACAAGATAAACATATAAAAATCTATTGTATTTTTATATACTAGCAATGAACATGCAGATACCAAAATTTAAAAATACAATGCCATTTACCCTCACTCAAAAAATGAAATATGCGTAAATTTAACAAAAAGGATTTGTATGCTGAAAATTATAAAACACTGATGAAATAAATGAAAAAAGGTCTAAATAAATGAAGAGACAGACTGTGTTCAGGGATTGAAAGATTCAACATTGCAAAGATGTCAGTTCTCTACAATTTCTATCAAAACTCCAGCAAAATTTGTGGAGACAAAAAAAGATTATTCTAAAATTTATATGGAAAGGCAAAGGAGCTAGAATAATTTTGAGAAAGAATAAAGTAAGAAGAATCAATTTGCCTGACTTCAAGATTTATTGTATTGAAATCAAGACTGTAGTATTGTGAGATGACACATGGATCAATGAAATGGATAGCCCAGAAATAAACCCACACGAATATGCCCAACCTATTTTTAACAAAGGTACAAAAGCAATTCAAGTGAGGAAAAATGGAAGTCTTTTCAACAAATGGTGCTGGTGCAATTGGACATCAATAGGCAAAATAATAAGTCTCACACCTTATATACAATTAACTCAATTTGGACAATGGACTTAAATGTAAAATGTAAAACTATATAATTTTTAGGAAAAAGTAAGAGGAGAATCTTTAGGATCTAGGGCTAAGCAAAGAGTTCTTAGGCTGGACACCAAAAGTACAATCCATAAAAGAAAAAGAAAGATAAATTAGACTTCACAAAAATTAAAAGCTTGGTCAGCTTCGCTCGTCATTAGGGAAAAGCAAACTGAAACCAGAGTGAGATACCATCACACACCTACCGGGATGGCTAAAGCAGAAAATAGAAACACCAAATGCTGATGAGGATGCAGAGAAACTGGACTACCATACGTTGCTGACGGGAATGTAAAATGGCATAGTCATTTTTTTCTTTTAAAAAAATGCAGGCCAGGCGCCTGCACGCCTGTAATGCTAGCACTCTGGGAGGCCAAGGCAGGTGGATTGTTTGAGCTCAAGAGTTCGAGACCAGCCTGAGCAAGAGTGAGACCCCGTCTCTACTACAAATATAAATAAATTATATGGACAACTAAAATATATATAGAAAAAATTAGCCAGGCATGGTGGCGCATGCCTGTAGTCCCAGCTACTCAGGAGGCTGAGGCAGGAGGATCGCTTGAGCCCAGGAGTTTGAGATTGCTGTGAGCTAGGCTGATGCCACGGCACTCTAGCCTGGGCAACAGAGTGAGACTCTGTCTCAAAAAAAAAAAAAAAAAAAAATGCAGCTGCCATACAATCCAGCAATTGTACTCTTGGGCATTTATCTCAGATAGATGAAAACTCATGTTCACACAAAAAGCCTTACATGAATGTTTATGGCGTCTTTATTCATAATAGCCCCGAAATGGAAGTAACTCAAATGTCCTTCCTTTAACGGGGCACTGGTTAAACAAAGCGCGGGGCGTCCTTGGGTGGAGTTCTACCCAACCACACAAAGGCGCCGGTACACACAGCCACCTGGATCGGTCTCCACAGTGTCCTGCTGACTACAAAAAGGTCACATCAATCCCAAAAGGTGACATACTGTGTGATTCCACTTATGTAACATCCTTGAAAGAACAATCCTGTAGAGACAGAGAACAGGTTAGTGGTTGCCAGGGTTGGGGAGGAGGCTGGGGAGGGAAGGGGTGCGACCGGACAGGTAGCCCCAGAAGCCTGTGGTGGTGGGACAGTGCTGTATCTTGGTGGCGGTGGCTGCACAAAACTACAGGTAAAATTTTACAGAGCTGCACACACATATATGACGCACACACACACAAATGCGTGTCAAACTGGTGAAATCTGAGTGAGCTCCGAGGATTGCAGGTCACGTGCTGGTTCTGACGGTGCACTCCAGCTGCGCGAGACGCCGACCCTGGGGGAGGCCGGGGGAAGGTGCATGGGACCTCTCTGTGCATTTCTTTGCAACTTCCTTTGAATGGATAACTGTCTTTAAAAAAAAAGTTACAAATAAATGAGTAAACGGATTGATAGATAGATTAAAAGGAGCCGGATGAAGAGACATGTAGTGTCCAGTTGACTTTTGTTGCTATTTATTGAGCAGTTCTAAGAGCCAAGATGCTTATACATATTATATTGTAGTTATCCCTTACAAAAATCCTGAGAAATAGGTGCTGTTATCTCTGTCCTCCAGATGGGGAAAGAAGGCTCAGAACGGTGAAGCCATTTGCACGAGCAGAGGCCCCCGTCTCTCCAGAGCACACACCGTGGCCACTCCGCCACACCCCTCTGCCCTCACAGGCCACAGGCAGGGAAACCACATCTTGGCCCCTGCCAGCAGGTGGACTTGCGCCTCTGAGGTAGGCTCCAGGCCTGGGAGAGGCAAAGCCCACCCGGGCAGGTCTCAATGCAGAGGGCAGGGGCTGGGTCCCTGTCGACCCCAGCTCTAGCCCAGAGCCAGCACATCAGAGATACTCCACACCACTGCTCCCTTCCCTACTCCTCCCTTCCCTGCTCCCTGCCATCAGGTTATCCACTCCTAACCAATGCCATCTTTCCCCTTTTCCAGAGCTGAACTTCATCACCCAGTCCCCAGAGCCAGCGAGACATGGGCCCCATTTTCCAAAGCCTGGAACCTCTCATTTAACCAGAAAACGTGGAGGGGTGAGTTGGGGCCTGGGGCCTTGTTTGGGGGGGCAGTCTGGGAAGACAGCTGTTGGCTGGGGCCTGGCGGAGGTGTTGCTAATGGAGGGTCAACCGAGCAGGAGCGCAGTGTTTGAGAGCAGCTCCCTCCCCTCTGCCATCCTGTTGAGGACACATGTATCATTTATGCAACATTGGGCTGGTTGGGGAAAGTTCCCTGGAATCCCTTTTGCATTTGAATATGGAGTGTGGCGTGGAACGTGGAGGAAGACAGCATCACATCACACAGTGGACAGTTACCAGTCCCAGGTCTGTCCTGGCCCCACGCTGGCACTGGGGAGCCCGGGAAGATCTGACATGGCCTCTGCCCTGGGAGGACAGACTGCCCCCCCAGCAAAGGCCACCTCACCTGGTCCTGGTTCATTCTTCTACCCTCTGAGCCAGGCCCCAGGTTGCCCAGGAAGCCTCAGAGGTACGGTGGTCAGGTGGACTTGCTGGGGTATGTGCTAAGGGCCAAGAGAGAGAGAGCACAGGCCAGCTCTGGGTGGCAGCGGCATGTTTAGTGGTTATTAAGAACTTGGAGCTGGACTCAGGCCCAGGTTCAAATACCAGTTCTGCAGCTAGGGCAGCTGCTCTGAGTGAAATTCCCTCGTCTGTAAAATAGGGGCAACAATGGCATCTTATGAAGATCAAGCTAATCCATGTAAAGTGCTTAACAGACTAGCTGGAACATAGTAGGTGCTCATTAAATACTTGTTGAATGAATAAACCTGCTAGGCACCTAACGCATATCAGTTAATGGGGCAGCCCTCTCTCTGGGGTCAGAATGCCACTCGGCCTTCCAGAGCCAGCATATGTGGCAGCTCTGTGCTATTTCTCTGGCCCCTGCTGGGATTAACTGTGTCTTCCTCCATGCTCCCAGAGTCCTTTCTATGGGCCTCTATTATGGCCTCGTTCAATCCACCTTGCATGACGGTACGTGAACCCTGGAGTCCATGCCCCATGCACCCACCATTTTCACCGTGTCACAGACCAGGGCTTGCACTGCTCATCTTTTAGCATCAGCCCCAGCTGGCATTTTGCAAGGATGTCCTCTGAGCCAGAGCTCAGAGTTAGCGTCTCAGCTGACTTTCCCAGTAGGTGGTGTTAGCCCTTCTCACAGATGAAAAGACTGAGACCCAGAGAGAAGAAAGGATGCAGCCAGGATGCAACTCTGAGATTCTAACTGTGCACACAAAGCTGGCTTCCTACTACCCCTGTGCCTGCCTGCTCAAGGAAGATGAATAACCACGGCCCAAGTCGGGGAGGGAGCAGACACGCAGAGTGGCCATGTGCCTCTCCCCCCTCAGAGGTCACCCAGACCTCTTGCTTCGCTGAAGTTTGGTTTCTCACCCAAGCACTTTGGAACTAACCAGATTGTTTCCAAACACATTACATAATTGCTCACATATTTATTTAATGCCATCTCTTGAATATTAAATGATCAATAATATGGAGCAGAAACGGGCATCTAAACCCAGCAGCTTTTGACAGGCGTGGGTGAGGAAGGAGGCTGAGGAGAGCCCTCTATGAACCATCCACGGTGGGGAGGAGGTGACATCTCCCCTCTCCTCCTCCTGAGATGGGTTGACAAAAATTTCCCACACCCATGGTTGACAACCACATAGTGGAATTTTCACTGTGGAGTTCAACCTGTTTTATTATATAATAACAAAGATGCATTATCTTCTCTCTAAAGGATGCTTGAAACCAGGGCCTGGCTAGCTGCTTATTTATTTACTAGTGTTTATTGAGCACCTTCTATGTGCAGTCATGATGCTTTTGTTCACCGCGGTGTCCCCTTATGAACAGAGCAAAGGAGAGCCCTGTCTGCAATGGGCCGGGGGGGGCTGGGCAGGGCCCAAGGCAGGCAGCGTAGGCAGAAGGCCCCTGCGAGGGTTTGAACTGCAATCTGTGCACGGTCATGAAGCTATTGAGGGGTTCCAGCAGTCTGATGAATGTTTGAGAAACATCCCTCTGCAGGCAGGCAAGGACTGGGGGTGGCCTGCACCTGGGGAAGGCTGCGTCACAGTTTTAGGTCTGGGGAGTTGGAGGCTGTGCAGGGAGAATCCAGAGAGGACACAGCGGGGGACACCCAGGGCCCAGATGGTGACCTTTCAGCCTTGGAAGGGTTTCTGTCCAAGGTGACCCTGCGTTTCTCCCAGGGCACCTGTGGAGGGCCTGCCCCGACCGCCAGCAGGAATCACAGCTGCACAGATAGCGGTAACGATAATACCCAGGGGTCACTAAGCACTACTGTGGGCCGGGCATTTCCACGCGCCTCCTATCCTGACCGCCAGCCGGTGACGTGTTGTTTTGTTATCCCCATTTCACAGAAGAGGAAACCAAGGCACAGGTGGTTGCGTCCAATGCCCAGGGTTGCCAGGAAGGAGCAAAGCTGGGATTTGAACCTAGTCCATCGGGCTCCATACATACAGCCCTCGACCCATGTTGACTGAATGAATTCATAGTAATAACAATAATAATAACCATAGCAACCACTTAATACAGTGGCTGCTGTGTGCCAGGGCCTGTTCCAAGCACTTTAAAGATATTAATCATTTGGTCCTCACAACAACCCTATGAGATCAATGAGATAGATATGGCCATTGTGCCCATTTTGCAGAAGGAGAAACTGAAGCGCAGTGTTAAGTTACTCACCCTAGCTGGGATGTGAACCCAGGCCACCTGGCTCCGGTGCCCAGGTTTTTAGCAGAATGCAGTGTGAGTGGAGGGAACAGTGTCTACTGCTCCAGATGGGCTCCGTCTGTGTGTCCGAGTCTGGGGTCAAGGCCACTTGCTCGCTGTCCATCGTGCATTTAGTGGCACCCCTTCGGGGCCAGGCCTGGGCTGAGCCCTGGGTATGGGGCATGTGGGGACAGACCCTCAACCCTGAACTGCCGTCCCTGGAGCCTCCTTGCTCAGTGACCAAAGCAGAGGAGCCTCCTGGGGCCTGGTCCTCTTGCAACTGCCCATCTGATCCAACGACGAAGCAGCCAGAGTCACCTGCTCAGTAAGGGGGTCAAGAAATCCCATCACTGTCTTTGCTAACAGGAACATCAGAGAGAAAAACTGAGAGAAGATGTCAAGTCATAAATCGTTTACGGAGAATGTTTTACTCCAAGTCTGTGGCAGAACAACCACTGAAACGTCCCTCGTGGAAACCCCTTTAGAGTAAAGCACTGCGCGTCAGGAGGTTGTAACTAACACCAGTTTGCAAAGCAACTAACTCATCCCTCCTTAGAACGTGCTCGGTGGTAATTCCCATCTCAGCGGCCATGCTGGGGGCGCCATGCATGAGAAAGCACTTAGTGAAAGGTAAAATTTGCACAAATGAGGACTTTGAAAGTAACTGAAGACTCTTATACAGCTTATCCTTTTTGAGAGTTTGAACTTTTCCCTGCAATCCTGTTTTCCTCAATAAGAGAACCAAGGAAAATGTGAGCCCTCCCTCTGGCCTAGCGGGACTGCCCCGGAGTCTGACCACAGGGGATGGAGCAAAGAGGTTGCATCAATGCACCCCAAACCTTGGGTAGCAACTTGTCAGCGTGGGGAAGCTACTCCACGTGTCTCAGCACGGGAAGGTGCAGGGTGCAGTGCCAGCCCAGCTGCAGATCTACCCTCCGCTGGGCACAGGCCCTGGCCGCCCACTCCTGCGCAAGCTCTTTAAGTGCCCCACCTCAGTTTCCTATTCTTTAGAATGGGAGTAATAAGCCCTTCCTTTTGAGGATGTTGGAAGGATTAAAAGGAGGAGAAAATACGATATGCCCAGCTCAGGGCCTGGAACACCAACCACTGCTCAGTGGGTCTTGTTCTCCTGGTGGTCCCCAGTGGGAACAATGGCCTCAAATTTTGAGGACCCCAGGCTCCTTTCTGCTGGCACCACGTCAGTCTCTCTCCACGGCACAAGCACCGGGAAAAGAGAGTTTGCCGTCTAGGTTGGTTTGCCAGGGCTGCTATAACACAGGACCATAACTAAGTGGCTTAAAATAACAGAAATTTGTTGTCTCACAGTGCTGGGGAGTAGAAGTCCAAGATCAAGGTGTCGGGGGGCTTCTCTCCTAGCCTCTGGTGGTTTGCTGGCTGTCTTTGACATTCCCTGGAGTGTAGGTGCATCACTGCAGTCCCCTGCCTTCACTTCATCTTCCCTGTGGGTGTCTGTGTCCAAATTTCCCCTTTTCATAAAGACACTAAGCTGTTTTGGGCTAGGGCCCACTCTAATGGCCTCATTTTAACTGTTTCCAAATGTGATCACATCCTGAGCTGCTAGGCATTAGGACTTCAGCATATCTTTTTGGGAGGACACAGTTCAACCCATGGCACCATCATTACTTATTTGAAGCCGATTCTGAGTGGGCTATAAGTTCATTCATGACATTTAGCTTCTCAAATAGACTTGAAGAATATTTTACATCACTTTCCAAAAGGGCAACACCCTTCTTAAAATCTCTGATGCGTCAGCCTCCAGGAGATGCCCATTAACTCTTGGCCTTAACAAACTCCAGTCTGCAACTCCCAGGTCGTTATCTTTCAGAAAGAGCCAGTGGTTTTGAGCCCAAGCTCTTTCCCAGAACAACTCCGTGCGGGACTCTGGGAACATGGGGCGCCAGAGTATTAGCCTTTAAGGCTGTCACAGGCAGGAAGGTCACAAGACAGGCAGGTGTGCAACTGGCTGTTACTGGACAGGTGGGTGCTGGGGCCACCAGGGCCCTTCCCAACAACGATGTGCAAAGGGTGAGGGGAAAAGGCTTCCTTCCTGGGTCATTCCTGTCTTTGTGTCCCTAAAAGGGACAAGCCCTTCCTGGGCACTCTGAGGACCACGGGGGGAGGCCCCGCTCCCCCTGACCCGTCACTCAACTTTCTATCTGGGATGAGACACTCCTGAGTCTCTGCCTACCCTGGGTCATCCCGCAGGAAGGTGGGAAGGGCCAAGAAACCTGAGCCTGTC
>CM052447.1:1878856-1900431 GCA_028533085.1 Varecia variegata | reverse complement strand
GGTTAAAGCACCGATTTGGAAGCCAGGCTGCCAGGGTTCAAATCCCAATGCCACCACTCACTAGCCATGTGACTTTGGGCAAGTCACTCTGTGCCTCAGTGTCCTCACCTGTAAAATGGGCATGATAACAATGGTGCTCACCTTGTGAGGTTGTTGTAAGAATTAAGTAGTTAGTTGGTAGGTGCATAGTGCTTAGGATTGTACCTGGTATGTTTAAAACAACCGCCGACGTATAGCGAGTGCTTATTAAATAAATGGGAATGGTTTTACGCCAGAAGTGCACCCCATCCCTTGAAGGGGCCCCCAGGTTCAGAAGAGCTGGAGGTCAAGGCATGGTGAACTCACCTCTGGGACCCAGGGGAAACCACCCTTAATGAAGTCACACGGGGAGGGAGGTGAACCAGTGACCAGATGTGTGTCACTAGGGCCTCACCCACCTGCAGCCGACTCCAGACAAGAGACAGAAATTCGGATTCTTACGCACAATCCCCCAATTTTTAAACATTGGCATTTAATTCAATTTTATTTTAAGGCTCTGATCAAAACAAACAAACTGATTTTAAGCAGGCTGCTCTCACCAGTGGCTGGTCCCAGCTTCTCCTCCCGTCTCGTCCTGCCAGTTCACGCTCTCTTTGTCCCTGCGTTCTAGAGGAGAGGAAACTGCGGCCCAGAGAGAAATGCTTGGACTCCGTTGTATTTGACCCCTCAGTGGCGCCAGAAAGAAGGCTCCTAGTGCCCCTGTCCCCTCCACAAGCCTCACAGGGGGTCAGTCCAGTGGAGGAAAGAGACTGAGTGGGAGTTTTGCCCTTGGACCAGGGTTTTCCAATATCACATTTGAAATGTGATAGACCAACCAGATGCCGTTCGCGCCGTGCGTCAGGGGTGCCTCTGGCTTTGCAGCCGGAGCCGCAGCAAAGACTCGCATCCGCTGGCCGCAGCTTCGCTCCCAGCTCCGGCCCGCAGGCCGGGAGCCAGAATTCCCCGCGTTCCTCCGTGTTCCCAGTGCGGGCTAAGGTGGCCTGCCAGGGAGGAATCAGAAAGTTCCGTGGTAAAGGAAGTCGTGAAGTGAGCGCCAGAGCAGTTGAGAGAAGGGAGGCGTGTTTGGGAGAGGTGTTTGGGGGGTCAGTTTATAGGCTTGTCGTACTCTGAGCTTGAATCCTTTTTTTCGTTTCTATTGAAGACTGCTCTTTGGTTCCCACATACTGAACCTGTCTGCACCTCCACTTCCCCATCTGTGAAATGGGGATTTGCACACTTTACACAGCTTGTGATGAGGACAAAATGAGACGACACACGCGGAGGATCCAAGAACTAAACCCGGCTGTTGGTGTCACTGTCAGCAGCCGCCAGCCCGCTTGTTTGCAAAAGCTGTGGCTTGAGAGTTTTTCACTCTTGACCTGTCTTTACCCTAACTATCCACACGCTTGTGACCTTCCCCTTGTCTGAGGAGTCACATGCATCCGCCAGCTGTGGGGCACCTCTTGTATGCCTGGTGCGCACATGCCAGATCCTTCCACCGTGCTCTCTCCCTTAACCCTCAGAGCAACCCTGGGAAGCCAACAGCGTCGTCATCTTTGCAGATGAAGGCTCTTGGGCTCTGGGAGGGAACGTGACACAGGCAAGGTCACGCCAGGTGTGAATGTGACCTGCAGCAAGGCCCCATCGCCTTTCTGAGCTTCCAGCCTCCTCGTCTGTAACGGGAGGTTCAGGACGCCCTGCGCAGGCCTCCCGTGAGGATCTGTGAGGTCAGGACTGGGCAAGTGCACTGTCAGCTCAGAATCCCAGCCACACGCCCAGTGCCGAGGGGCAGAGGCCTGCTCCTCTCTGGGGCTCAGTGCACTTTGGCAGCAAAAGCTACAGAGAAAAGTTACTTCAAGTGTCTTTTTCTTGCATGATTTCCAGAATGCCTCTACTCCCTCCAGCTGACAGCACAGTGCCAGCTTCAGCAGGGACTACGCACAGGGCCAGGAACTTCCAGTGGAATGACAGGGAGGTAGAAGGGAGATGGGCGTGCTGGTCACAGGGATACAGGATCCCCCAGGAGGCCTCAGGCTGTGCAGTCAGACAGATGTGCAATCAAATCTTGGCTCCTCCAGGTACTAGCTGTGTGACCTTGAGCCAGCCAGTTAACCTCTCTGAGCCTCACACAGAGGATTGCTACGATGAGGGGCATAAGCATGCCATCTGAGCAGAAGCAAAGCATGGGGGTCCACAAGCATCCGGAGAGACCAGTACCAGGTCCAGGGCTGGGGCTGCAGACCTTGCAGGGGTGGGAGGCAGGGTAGAAACCGAACGAGGGCCCTCAGGGAGAAGAGTTGGCTGGCAAACCCAGAAAGGAAGATTGACCGAGTGGGACTTAGCGCGCACTCTTTGCAGTGTGCTGGAGAGGAAGACTGGTCAGGTAGGGCTCAGCCGTGCACGTGCGTGGGACCAGGAGCCACTGGAGGGCAGACAGGGCACGTTTCATCTCGGTGCCCTGGCTCACAGTAGGTACACAGCATACATTTTAAAAACTGAGTTTAGGCTGGGCACGGTGGCTCACGCCTGTAATCCCAACATTTTGGAAGGCCAAAGCAGGAGGACTGCTTAAGGCTAGGAGTTTGATACCAGCCTGGGCAATAGCCAGACCCCATCTCTACCAAAAAATTTTAAAAAATTAGCCAGGCTTCATGGCACGCACCTGTAGGCCCAGCTACTTGGGAGGCTGAGGCAGGAAGATCGCTTGAACCCAGGAGTTTGAGGTTGCGTTGAGCTATGGTGACGCCACGGCACTCTAGTCAGGGTGTCAGAGCAAGACCCTGTCTCCAAACAAAACACAAAACCTGAATGTAACATTCACTTTGCTTTCTGCCTTGCGCCCACCCACCTCACCCTGCTGGTCTGTCAACCCCCAGCCCCACGGCCACACTCTGGCACCTGACCGAGCTCTGCCCTGTCTGGCCGGCTAGTCCTGGACAAGTCACCTGCCCTGTCTGAGCCTTAGTTTCCTCTCCCTCGCGGGGCGGTCGTGAGTGAGGGACGGTGCAGGTGAGGGCGCCCGGCACGGTGTCCGGCACACAGCAGGCGCTCTGAACACGGCAGTGACACGTGCCGCTGTTCCTCGCGCGCCGACCTCGGCCACCTCTGGCCTCTCCAGCACTCAGACTGACTCCCCAAGGAGGCCACACCGATTTGTCCTTACATCTCGATGACATGCCACAAGCCCTGGGATGTGTACGCCGCTAAGGCGCGAGGTCTCGCTCCATTCGCACGGGCTCTGCACGCAGCTCGCACACGGCTTCCGCACCGGGCGACACGGCGGGGTCAGGCCCGCCCTTAGAACACCGCGCGTGAGCAGGAACTCCGCGTCAGAGAACAAAGGCCCTCAGGGATGAAAGCCTGGTCTGTCACCACCGACACCGCTCACCGGCTGTGGGCTTGTTAGTGTCTGTGAAAGTTCTCGGGGTGAAAGTTCACGAACGAAGGGCTCTCTGGCCGCGGGTGCCGTGTCGCGTTCTGAAGGGCAGCCCGATTGTTTCCGAGGGCCCCTCTGACGCCTCCCGACCCAGGCTGAATTCCTGAAAGGTGGGACCGGCTCTGTGAGGATGTGTCAGGACAAGTGCAGGGCTTGGCGGGAAACCCAGCCAGGTGGCCTGGTTGGGGACGGGGGCCCACAGAGGGACAAGCTACCCATTTGGGATTTGTGTGCCCTTGAAGTCTGAAGCCAGCGAGGGTCTCAGGCAAAACCTTGTCCAATGTCTGGCTATTGTCCACTTGTCCTACGTGCAAGGCAGACCCCGTTCTGGGAGCCCCTCCTCAGAACTGGGACCAAGGTTCTCGCTGTCATTAGCTGGGAAAGTCTGGCTTTAACACCTGGCACTGCGGGAGACTCTCCACAGCCACCTGCAACGGGTGTGGACAGTTTATCTGCGGCAACACAGTCTAACTGCTACCCTCTGAACCCGCAGTGACATGTGGCCTGCAGAAGCCACATATGCTCTATAGTTTGGTCCAGCACGAATCAAAACGTAAAGGCACGATCTCTAAGCCCACCCTCTTCCCCTCCAGCCCTCATCTCTTCCTCTGCATTATTTAGGGTCTCCCTCCAGCCCGCTCCCACAGGCAGTGAGGAGAGCTCCCAGCCTCCACTACCTGGCAAGTCCAAGAGTCTGCTCTGAAAACCAGCCCCCACCTCCCCTGCTGCCTGCTCCAGCACTGGCTCCCACACCTGGGCCTCTCCCTCCAGGCCCCTGAGCTAATTACAGGCCTCCCGAAATCATCGTAAGGAAAAGCTAATTAAATCAGGCTCGGCCAGTAATTTGCTGGCTAAGGATGGGCACCCCAGCACCTCTCTTCAATCCGGGCTCCTGAAACCATGGCTTAGAGTTTCATTTGAGTTTGAGAATAGGGTTTGAGCAGAACAACGGGACATTGGCACCATGTTCAGGTGACTGTGTGGGATCGGGTTGAGGACCTGGTTGCAGCCAACTGCGCAGCTAAGAAGGGCATGTGGGAAGATAGAGCCGGTTGTCCCCGCACCCGCTACGAGCAAACCCAGCCCTGCCACTTTGCTGGGTGGGGACCCTCGAGCAGGAGCCTCCACACAGAAAGCAGCCAGCGTCCCTACTGGCACGGAGCATAGAGTGAGTGATGAGTCAATGTTTGTTGAATGAACAAGTGACTACAAGTGCCTGGCACAGTGCCACGCACAGAGTAAACACCCAAACAATACTGGTTTTCTTGTCCCTCTTGGAATCGTCTTTAGGAACTATGAACATTCATGGGAAAAGGTAGCTTAAGTCCCTAAAACCTTTATATGAAAATATCTATTGGATGTTTTCCCCCTTTGAGATTCGACGGGGGGACCCCATTTCACAGCGGGGGTCAGGGAGGGGAAGCCACCTGCCCAGGGTCACACAGAACAAAATCCCTGCTCCACTCCTGTCCCCCAGAGAGAGCGTGATGGCACCTGTCAGGGAAAGCGGGGCTTGGGGCAGGGCAGGCAAGGTTCCAGAGGAGAGCTGGGCTCCCCGAGAGGCGCGGGCAGAGCTGGGAGTGGCCATAAATATGAGAGGCGAGGGGCCTTCTAACTAGGCCGGGAATGTGTGTCAGTCATTGAGGTCAGGACGGCCGCAGTGGCGCTAGGCTGGGAAAAGCGCATCAGCGCGAGCTCTCCCCGGCCCGGCTGGAGCAGGAGAGCCGAGGCGACGAGGACGCTTTGCCAGGCTAGAGCGGCACTCTCAGCTTGGGAGCACGTGGCACCCCCAGACCTTTGCCGTGGGACAGGGGCCACCCCCCAGGGGTGCCTCTCCTGCCCCTCTAGCCTCCGAGGAACGCTTCCGCAGCTCAGGTCAGATCTGCTGCCCATTGCCCACCTTCGGGCCAAGGCCACAGACACGAGCCGCCATGTTGGAGGGTGAACAAGTGCACCGTTTCTAGTTTAGTGACGATGCACTTATTTTTATGTGTTAGGAGATAAGTACAACCAGCACAGCAAATCCGTGACACTGTGGCTGTGAGCGCTAAGGTGACATTAAGTGGATATGGGTGCTTTCTAACAGGGAGCTGATTTCCAGACACATGCTAAGTCTGTGTGAGGACTTGCGGACTGGCAAACATCACCTCTGGACTTTGAGGGGTGCTGGCCCCAGGCTAAATGCGAACCTCCTGGATGCATCTGTGACTCACGCCCCTACCCCACCCATCTTCCCTCTGGCTGCTCCTGCTACCTGGAATGTACCCATCCTTTCAGCTAGCAAGGGCCAGGTGAAACAAGCTCCCTGCTGGAACCTCCAGAGGCTGCCCGGGGCCCTGTCCTTCCCCTGCCACCCCCGCACCATGCACCATGCGAGGTCATCACACCTCGCGGTCATTGTTCCCTCAGCAGTGGGGAAGGCAAGCTCTGGGTCTGTCTGTGTGCCTACCCGCTGCGCCCAGCTCTGTGCTGGGCCAAGCACAGGCCCAGGAGGTGACACTGGTCCACATTCGGGAGCCAGCGCTGCCTGGTCCGAGGCTCACCGTACCAGGTGCAGCCTCACCTCTCCAGGCTCAGGCCCCCACCTCCATCCATCAGATGGGGACAAGCAGCTTCCTTCCACAGCGGGCTGCACAGAGTCAGTGAGTTGACTCCACCCAGGGCTTTCCCAGCTCAGAGCCTGGCCACCAGCAGCACTCCACCAGCAGTGCCTCTGAGCGTCAGCGTCATCAGCGCCGTCATTATCAGGGCCCGGTGGAGATTCATTAAATGAGTCGGTGGTGGTGCAGGCCAGAGGGGAGGGAGTAAGGAAGGAGCATCTGTGCATTTAGGATGGAGAGAAAATTCTCAGTGGTTCTCTACTCCACGCCTCTCATTTTGAAAATAGGGAACTGGCCCACATGGCACCCCAGGACTGGGACCCAGGACTGCTGCCCTTCAGTCTATGGTGCTCCACCACCGCCTCCCTCTTGGCGGAGGCCAGGACTCGCCTGCACGGGGGACACTTCCTTTGCAGGCCTCCTAGGTCTGCAGCCGCCCCCACCCACCCCCAGGCCCCGGCCCCCGGCCTTCCTCAGCTCCTCATGGTGGACTCAGGTGACCCGGAGAGGAATTCCAGGGGCTCTGGCCTGCACGAGGCCGGCAGGAGAGTTCTCACTTCACCAAGGCAGTAAATCAAAAGGCTCATTCTTTGTAGATTGCTCAGATAGGTAGGAGCAGACGTGACCTTTGTCGTTTGTTATTTTTAGCAGAGCAGGCGAGGAATGATAAAAACCTGTACGGGAGCCGACTATAAATAACACGCCTGTGGCTTTTCTGAAAAAAACACACACATCTGAAAATTGTAGATCTAAACAAGCGTTGCCCTTCAAAGTAGAATAACAGCATTAGCACGGTGCTTCACGACCAGCGAGCCAGTTTCACACGAGCTGTCGCTGGGGCTCACTGCACAGTGCCACGGGGTGGACGCCGTCATAGTCCCCGTTTTGCAGATGTGGAAACAAGGAAGGAGACCAGCCAGGACAGCTGTGGGCACAGTGCTGACACATGGCGGGAGCCCCGTAAATATGGCTGTCGTTATTATGGAGTCTCCAAGAAATTCAGTGTATTTGCCCAGTGCCATACAGGGAGATGGGGTAGAAGCAGGACCATTCCAGGGCCACCTGTCCCCGTGTTCTAAGCCCACCATTCGCTAGCAGGCCTGCTGGGGCTGAGGGAAGAAGAGCTAGATGTGGGAAAGTCAGTGGTGCGGGTAGGGATGTTGGGGAAATGTCAGGATGAGAGTTTGAATGAGAAGCTGGTATCTGGGGTGCGGTAGGCTGAGAGGGGGGCCGGGGAAGGGGCTTTGGGTTCAGCATTGAGAAAGGAAAAAGCAGGGACAGGAAGCGAGAAGATCGTTGGCCAACAGTTTTTAGGCCGTTGCCATACCAGGGTCACCTTGTCCGATGCTGCCCTTTGGGCAGAGTGGCGCGTGTCGGTGAGTCCGGTGGCCGACGGGAGCAGGTCATCAACACGGGATGCGAGTCAACAGAGACCCGGGGCTGGGGCCAGGGCACCCGCGGCAGGGGGAGCAGAATGAGGGAAGTCAGAGCAGAGAGGGGGCCTGAAACGCAAAGGTAGTGAGCTCCAGGCACCGTGGTGGGGGCCTGCAGGGCTCGCGTGTGACAGGAAATGTTTCACAGCCAGTCCTCAGGGAGGGGTCGTCCTGCTTTGCAGCGCTGGCCAAGCTCTGTGGTGTAAATGCTGGCGCCCACAGTGGTAAGCCATCGGCGTGAGGTCCCGGATTCCAGAACCGGCTCTCACGAGCCAGTGTGAACAGCGCCACGCCACGCCCCACCCCACGAGCTGGAGATCCTGCTGTCCTGCTCGTGTCGAGGGAAGAGAGGACGGGGCTCGCGGTAAATTTTAAGCTGCCATTAATTGTGCGTGTCACACAAGACAGGCTGAGTGTGTTGCAGCAGCACCTCAGTGATCCTCGGGACAGGACTCTCAGGTAGATACCATCGCATGTCACTGATGAAGACACAAGGATCAGAAGGATAGAGGAGCTCGCCCGAGTCACACACCCCAGATTTGAGCCTGGGCCCGTGTGAGTTCAGAGCCCATCAACTCTAGCCAGGGTGGTCCTGGGACCTGAGCTGGGGCTGGGCTTTCAGGCAGGGGCTTCTGGGTAGGTGCCCCTGTGGGGCTGGCAGCTGAGAGCCCCCAGCAAGTCACAGGGGAGGTGGGTACCTGCCCTGAGGGACACCCCTAATGGGGAAGGAGCAGAACAGAAACAACCTCACCCCAGGACAGAGGCACCCTCGGCACCCACAGGGCTCCCCAGCCCCCCCTTTTCTTCTTTGCAATCAAGTATCTTCCCACCAAGCCTCTCACCACCAGGCATGTAGTAGGTGCTCAATTAATGCTGAAGAAATGAACCAATGATGAGTTCAGATTCTCTCTCCTTTTGTTTGAAATCAAAGGCAAGAGTCTCTGTGACTTGAAAGTATTGTCACCTCTGCAGAACAGAGATGGAGAAGCAGGCTAGACTTTGCTTGTGCCTACTATGTGCCACGTACATACATGTTACTCATTGTGCCTCCCAACACTCCCATAATTGCAAGTGTTATTATCCCCATTTCACAGATACAGAAACTAAAGTTCAAAGTGGCCAGCTGATGAGCACAAGGCTGCCCAGTAGTAAGTGGCAGAGCTGGCCTCGATCCTACATCTCTTTAATCCCCAAGCCCCTGCTTTATCCTCTGTGTGCCCTAGAAATACATAGCACCTTATCTCTGAGAATCCACTTACCATTTCCAGAGATCCTTCCATGTCCTTTTTGTTTGTATTTGGTCATTGCAAACCAGCCCACGGGGTTGGCAGGCCGGGGAGGCTGTGGGGAGGAGATCAGGACTCTCTCCTGGCCCACGGCTGTTGTCCCACCTCGGCTGACTCCTGGCCCAGGGCTGCCCACTGGTGGGCTTGGAGCAAGAGAGTTGGCCCAGTCTTCCGGGGAGTTTCATGCACAGCGGGCCTGGAGAGTGGGACACCCAGGCCTGGACTGTCCCCACTGTGGCAGGCCTCCTTGGAGAGCTGTGCTCCTTGGAGCCATGTCTGATGAAGATGGCTTCTGAGCAAGGCAGCCCCACAAGGTGACGGGGTTTCCTTAAGGGGTTAAAGCGCTTCCCTGGAGCGAGCATTTGCCTCCCAGCCTGGCTTTGCCGCGGTGTGCTCAAGGCATGTGGTGGCCTTTATCTGGGCCTTGGGCTCCTCATCTATAAAGTGGAAGGGTAGGGCTGGACGGAGGGGCGCGGTAGCATCTTCCAGCCCTGAAGGGCCAAGAGTCTGGATAACCCAGCCCCAAAGGCCGATCTCAAAAGGAATTCCCAGAAGTGTTCCGGGCCCAGCAACCTCTGGGAAGTACACGGGTAGTGTGGCACCCCCGTGGGTTTAAGGAACTACCTTGTCAAGGCTCCATCGGCCTCACCGTCTCCCAAGGACAGCCTCTGTCTGTCCTCCCGTTAGGCCTGCTCTGGCCCATCATCCTACCTCTTCCCTGCTCCCCTTGGCCACTTGCTGGACACCCCAGCAGAACCAAAGCATTCCCCAGACCTGTAGCAGGTAGTGGAGAACAGGGAGGGACTCAGGAGCCAGCTGTCTGAGTTCAGATCCCAGCTGTGCTTTCTGGCTGGACAGCCTTGGCCAAGTTACCTGACCTCTCTGTGCCTCCATGTGACCAGCTTTCAAGTGGGGATGACAGTCCAAATACCTTAAAGCATCTCTGGAAGGAACTTAGTGAGTCGAGGGGTGAACGGTTCTAAGCACAAACAGAACCTGACAATCATTCTTCAGTCGAGGCCTCCTTTCAGTGTGATTTGTCATTTGTAGGACAGTCCTCTCCTCTGTCCCTGCAGCCCTCCCACCCAGCTGCCCTGGGTGTGGGAGGAAGCAGGTTCTATCAAGCAGGGCGACCATTAGGGCCAGTCTAGGACCGGTAGGGAGCACTGGACTGAGTCCTGCGCCCACAGCTGTCATCTCGATTTCCCACCAGCCTGTGGGACGGGGGCTGCTCCATCTCTCCTGGCCCTTCCGTCATGTTGCCCCCTCAGCTGCACACTCAGGGCTCCGTGATGTCTGCCGCATGTTCTTATCCCTCCAGCCGCGGCTTTGTGCAAGTGGGGCCCGTGTCCTCCTTGCTGATGTGTCCTGGGCCCAGAGTCGGCGCCGGATCACGGTTCGTTGCATGGAAGTCAGGACGTGACTGTGCTGTGGCTGACCACGTTGCAAAATGCCGCAGAGATGTGGCAGGCCCCTTGCCAAGGGCTTTATGTTCACCATCCTGCTTAATCCTAAAGCCCTTTCTGGGTGCCCCTCTTCCCAGGATGAGGACAGAAATCTGTACGGTGGTCCCCATGGCCCCTACCCCCTCTCCCCTCCCTTTCCCACCTTCTGCCCCCCAACCTAGTAATCCGAGCCTCCTTTCAATTCCTTGAGAATTGCTATGTTCTTTCCAGTCCCAGGGCCTTTGCACAAGCCTTGCCTTTGCCAGAAACACAACCTCTCCTTCTACCTAGTGAACTCCTGCTCAGCCTTCAGACTCTAGCTCAGTCATCACCTGTTTGGGGAAACCTCTGTGATTCCTCCTGCTCTTGCCAGATACACTTGGGTCCCCTGCTGCGTGTGCTCATGGCCTCTGTCCCATCATCCCATACCCTCTGTAAATGCATGCCACGGCTGTCTCTAAACCCTCCCGAGAGCAGATACCATGGGCTCTTCTGCTCAGCCCTGTATCCTCAGCACCTAGCACAGAACCTGGGAAGTAGGTGCTCCATGGATATTTGTGGAATAAATAAGCAGACGGAGAAGCAGGAAGCATATGGCATCACGCCCATTTTACAGATGAGGAGCCTGGGGCCAGAGAGGTTGAGGGTCTTGCCTGAAGTCACACAGCCCATCAGGGTGGAGCAGGGATTTGCGCAAGGTCCATCGGTCTCCAGCTCCCAACCTCTTGGCACCACCCCTACTCCCTGGCTGCCTGTGGGTGCAATGGAGGACTGAGAGGCAGATGACCCCCCTCGAGTCCCAGAGGGTGGGCGTGAGTGACAGGGAAGGGCTGTGCTTGCTCTGAGAACCTGGCCTCATGGAAACCTCATACGAGTGAGCCCGCATCCCCTCTGCACCTCTGCACGCCCTCCAGGGAAGAGCTGCGTGCTCATCCCGCCTCCAGCTTTGTAATCCCGGCCCGTCGCCGCCACTCGCCAAACCTCAGTTCCTGCATCAACGAAATGGGGGTGACACTGTCCACATAGCAGGGCCACCGGGGCGGAAGCAGGTTTAGTGTATGTATATAAGCGTGCACATCAGCACACAGGAAAGCGCTCAGCAGAGGCAGCTGATGTGGCCCTGTGGGCTCCATGCCACTGGGGCTGGACACGCAGACACCTGAGATGGCCACGTTCCATTCCCTAACCTCTTATTGGTTATGGTCCCAGCAGTGTCGGCCACCCCATCGGTCAGCAGTTAGGCCTGTCAGCTTGCAGCACTCTCAGTCGTCACCCTCTGCTCCCGACCTCTCTAGGAACCCTCTGTGCCTGCTGGGTGCCCGCAGCCTCCACAGCAGGAGCACCAGTGAGAGATCACAGGCTCTGGGGAAGACAATGCCACGCTTGCATCCTCAGTCCTGTGCCATGTAGCTGTGCACCCTTGAGCAAGCTACGCACCCTCTCTGGGCTTATTTCCTCGCCTCTAGGTTGAAACTGATAACATCACTCTCCTGGGTTAGTCGTGAGCAGTAAGTGACAACTTGCATGTTAAGATCCTGGCACAGTAGACAATCAGTGAATGACAGGTCCCCTTCCTTCTTCTCCTGATATCCCTGGATTCATCCTCCCCACACCCTCTGTTTCCTCTTCCCTCCTCTTCTTCCTCCAAGGAGCGGGCCCTCCAGCAAGAGTGAAAACACACTCTCTAAAATGTTAACTAGGGACCCCAGCACAGTGCCTCATAGTCAGTGAGAACTGAATAAATATTTCTTGACTGAATGATCCAAAGAAATTAATTGGTAATAGTGGAATGTCAGGCCCTCTGTAGCTGAAGGGAGAACTTAGGGATAGGGGCTCCTGCCTGGGTGTGCTCAACTCACCTTGAGTCCAGCCCTGGACTCAAGCGTGCTGGTTGCAGTTGCAACATCTCCGGACAGTGGTGTCCCAGTGAAGTTGGGGTCTCCCTTTACCCTTTTCAGGCTGGGCCGCTGAGGGAGCCCCAGTCACTGACAGGCTCAGGAAGCAGCATAAGCCAGGACCCCTCCTCAATAAGTCCAAATAATAGAGAGATGCACAGAGAGATGCAGACACAGTTCAAAACTACTAGGGAAATTGCTTTTTCATTCAACAAACCTGCACTCATCAGTTCAGTCAATATTCACTGAGGCCCTCTGCACAGTGCTAGGGATATCATAGGAAAATGAAACTCAGTTTCCTCTCCCCAGGGAGTACCCCAGCCTGATGGACGAGACAGACACACATGAAAAGGTTAATTGCAACAACTCTTCTTGGGCTGGTGGAGGGGAGGACAATGGAGGGGAAATCAAGGAAGGCTTCATGGAGGAGGGGCTGCTGGAGCACGGTCCTCAAGGATGAGTAGGAGTTCTCCAGGCAGTGAAGTGGGGAGGGAAGTCATTCTGGCAGAGTGGAAAATGGAAAACGCATGCAGACACACAGAGACATGGAAATGCAAGGGCATCTTTGAAGAGCAAGGAAGACGTGGTGTGGGGACAGAGGGTGATGGGAGAGAATGGAACAGTTTTCTAGGCCTTGTGAGCCACAGTGAGAACTTTGGATTTTATGCTGAGGGCACCGGGGAGCCAAAGAAGTGTCTAGAGGAATTCAGAAAGCTCCCCATGGCTGCAGGGGCTAGTAAATGGGCAGAGGATGGCAGGAGAGGCGGGCAGAGAGCAGGGTGAGGAGGCAGGCTTGGTGGATGGGAGGGCAGAGCGTATGTGTTGTGCGTACGTGTGGCATCAGCCCGAAGGGGTGGCATGCCTGAGACCTGTCTCCTAGCCCTGGAAAGCCAGCCTCCCCAAGGAGCCCTCTGACGGTAGCTCCTGGGTCCCCCGTCTCTGTTCTTCCAGCTCCTGACTGGCTCCCTGGGCTCCTTTTGCAGGACCCTGTGAACTCCAGGCCTTGCTCTCGGCCTCTGGCCTTGCAGGCTCAACCATCACCACACGCCTGCCCCGCCCAGGTGGGGTCTTGGGTGGGCCCTCTCGGGGCCGAGGTTTTCTGACCCATGTGGCCAGGAAGACCTGCTCCCAGCTGTGGGGAACCCGGGTTCACACCCGCTCCTGTAGAGTTCCTGGGCTTGCTGCACAGCCTCGCCCAGTCCCAGTTTCAAGTCCTTGTTCCCCTGTGCACTCTGTGACCTTGGGCAACATTGTTTTACTTGTCTCTTAGTTTCCTCATCTGTAAAATGGGAATAAAAATGGAACCTACCTCCCGGGGTTTTGTGAGGACCACACAGTAAGATGTATGCACAGACTGGCTGGTGCACAGCAGGATGTCCACGAGATTGGTGGCTGGGGGTTTGCCAGAAGCCAGGCCTGCATCTCTCCTTACTGAGGGTGCATGAACCAGTGGGAGGAGCAGGGGACTGGAGACCTGGGCTCGGATCTCAGCAGGGCTGCCCGGGGCTGCCAGGGCTCTGGAAACCACCGCAGCCCAGGCCCGACAGGTGGGATCTAAGAGCATCAGATACTAGCAGGAGACCCACCTCCCAGCATTTTCCCAGGGACCTCCCAGAGAATCCTGCCCCCTGCGTTTCTTCTGTTAATAACAGCTGCCATTTTCCTTTAACTTGCAACCCTGCCAAATAGATAATATCACCCCTATTTAGCAGATGAGAAAACTGGGACTCGGGGAGGTTGAGTCATTTGCCCAATGTCACACAGCAGATAGATGAGGGAGCCAGCAGTTGACCCCAGTCGGTGTGGCCACAAAGCCTCAGCTCAAGATCCAGTTGGCTGAGGGAATTTTGGGCCTTGGGGGGCAGTGGGGAGTGGGTGTGCGACCCCAACGTGTCTGTAGAGGAGATTTGGAACAAGCCAGGCCATGTGGTCCCCTGGATCTACAGTCTGTGGCCCCTCAAAATTATGGGAGTGGGAGCCCCTGAGCTGTTTGCCTGAAACTTGGGTAATTTTAGGCAGGGACAGAGAAGGGCCTAGGGTTTGAGTGGGACAGACCTGGGTTCTAATCTCACTCTGGCCCTCACTGGCTCTGTAGCTTTCAAGCAAGTCCCTGCAGTCTCCAGGTCTCAGTTTTCTCTTGAGTAGGGTAGAAGCAAAGTGGGTAGAAGCCCAGTCGCTCTGAAGGTGATGTGTGGAGGTCAGAGGGGACAGGAATGTGAGGGGCCTTTGGACATAACTGCTTATCCACTGAGGGGCTCAGCTAGCAGCTCTCTGTGGCAGCAGCAAGCAGAGCGCTGTCCCAGGACCTACCCAGGGAAGGCAAGTGCAGGTGCCGCCCACATCCATGCTTTCCAGAGAGAGGGCGGCCGCAGAGAGCCCACGTCGTGCAGAGGACACAGCTGGCCTCTGAGTACCTTCAATCCTCCTCCCTCGGACCGGTCTGGGCCTGCTTCCTCTATCTCCCTTGCACAGAATGCTTCCAGCAGACTGGACCAAGCTCCCCACCCCCATCCTTGGGCAGACTGACCCTCTCCACGGGCCCTGTGCACCGGCCCGAGGACCTCTCCCTGTGGGAGAAAATGTGGTCAGGCCAACTAAACCTTGTTCGAGAATCAGACTAGCGTGGCTCACCCCTCCCCTGCTCTATTTCTGGTACCTTTTCCCAACACTGACCCTCAATCCGTGTCCACCATAAGCCAAATCATGCTGGAGGCAGAAGCCACCAGTAATCCTCCAGCTGGCCTCCTGCCTCCTTCCCTCCTCTTCCCCGTAGGTGACCCTGACCTGTCGTTTCAGCCTTCCTGGAGTTACAACACTAGGGCCATTGTTTGTCTAATTTCACAATACCTCTGCCCTTCCAGCACCCCCTGCCCCCCAACATATCCTGGAAGGACAGGCCACATGACACAGGTGTGTCTGCTGCAGGAATGGGTGGCACCAGGGACAGGGCGGGACAAGTGAAGGATGTCTGTAGCCAGATTCCACCCTCAAGAGGGACTTACACTTTTTTCTTGAAGGCTCAGTTTGCTCAACTATAAAATGGGAGGATTGAATAGCAGTTCTTGCAGGTCCTTCTGGTTCTGGTACTTGATGAATCAAATTCACACAGAAGCAGACTCATTCAAGCCTTTACTGTGGCACCTGCCATGTGCTGGGGAGACCTGGAACCCTGGAGATATATCTGAAGTGGTCACAGCCCAGTGAGAGAGAAAGACATGTAGATCATCACAATACAGTGTAGTCAGAGCTAGAACAGAGGCATGAACCAACTCAGTCAGTGGAGTTAGGAAGGACTGACTATCCAGGGAAGGGGAATTTGAGTTGGGCTTTGAAGGATGAATAGGAGTTTGTGGGCCTAGAATCAGGAAATATGTGCAAGGAAAAACCTTCAAACTATGCTATTCAACATTTGGGCTGCTTCAGGAGATAGGGAACATCCAGTCACTGAGGGGTGGATGCAGCAACTGAAGACACAGGACCTGGAATGTCAAGAAGGTGGGAGCTGGGCCAGGTGCCAATTCTAGTCTTAGATTCTGGGAACCAAAAATTGCGACTGCCTAGTGTGTGTTAGTGAGGGATCAGCCCACCCCAAACAGGGGCCAGTGGGCAGGCAGGACTCAGAACTTCCAGTGGCCAAGTGTAGGGGCACCCTGGGCCAGCCCATGCCCACACTGGCCTTCACATGTAGGGAGCCCTGGGCCTGGACCCACAGGCCTCAGACACAGGTTTGTTTTACCCCTTACTGGCTGTGCCACCTTGTCCTGGCCACCACACCCCTCTGAACTACACACAGCTTCCTCACTTGTGCCTTGGGTGCTCACAGCAGCCACCCCAGCAGCAGATGTGAGGATCGAATGATTTACTATTTTACAGGTGGCCTTTACAAACTGTGAAGTGAGCAAGACACAGAAGGGATTAGTACTGTTGAAATCATGGCTCGTAACAGGGGCTATCTGTTCTACAATCAGGGAAAGTGGTGTGCCCCCAAAGATGCTGAAATAACAATGGTGGGGTTCCCGGCACAGACAAGTCTGCTCAGACCACATGTGGGGTGCAGTAGGCCTTTCCCCCTGCCCTTCTCTGCCCACTCTCACCCCAACCTTCTCAGAACACCTTTGCTTGGCCACCTGTGGCAGAACAGCGCTGCCTCTAGGCTCTGGGGCAGGGGGACTCCTGGCCTGGCCCTGGCCCCGGGGGTGCACACTGATTAGGGCCAGTGCTGACCGGAAGCCTGTCTAGAGGGGTGGCTCGAGGAACGCCCCCAACTACACTCCCAAGAAGGTAGAGCTCCCCCATGTGCACCACCAAGGTGAGGCGGAGATGAGGCTGCTCTGGGAGCTCCCAACCGCAGGCTGTTGGTGTGGGGTGAGGGCCTCTCTGAGGGGTGTCCCTGGCTGCTCTGTCAGAACCCCAGAAGGGGAACTTCCCTAGCCTCTGAGTCACACCCCTGCCCCAGTGGCGCCCAGGGTCTTGAATGGCCACCCAGCCCTTGGCATCCTCAGCTTCTCAGCATCCCCCCTGCCTGGCCGAGGGGCAGAATGGGACCCCTTGATGGGGCAGGGGGTGAAGAGTGAGAGGGTCTCGGCATGGTCCTGCTGGGGGGCCCTGCCACTGGCGCTCCCAGCTCTTGCCCTCCCGCGGCCCCTCTGCACGGCCGGGTTCTGATTTTGGTGCAGTGCAGACTTTCAGCTTAACGAGACAAATTGATATTCCGTGCCAGCCCGGGAATGGAGCGGCCGCTGGGATGCTCAGGCAGGCAGCTCAGAGGTGGGCAGGGGGCAGAGGCAGGGGAAGGAGCAGCTTCCTTCTGAAGCTGCCTCCTGGGGTCCCCCAGCACTGCCCCTGCCCCCACATGTGCCCCTCTATACCCACAGGCGCCCAGAGATGCTGTCCTCAAAGTCCTCCCAGCCCAGAGCCCTCCTGGAGGGGGCAGGGCAATAGAGAGGCTTCAGAATCCTCGAGAAGCCCCTTGCCCACTGTGACCTCCTAACCTTGCTCCTAGGGCTCTCCTCCCACCCATCTGGAATTAAAGGGGCAGCAGGTCTGCCAGAGATGAGGCAGGAAGAACTGGGCAGCAGGCTGGGGGTTCCATTCCTGTAGACTCCTCATTGGGGACCCTGGGGTCCCCTGGACATGGTCTGCCCCCCACCATGGTCAGCCCCCAACTCATCACAGATGTCCCTGCAGATTATGTGGTGTGCAGACACCCCAGCCAGTGGGCACCGGGCAGCAGAGAAATGGCCCCTTGAGGCAGGCCCTTCTGCCAGGCCGCCCTGCCCCGGGCAGGTGGGGTGCCCCCGGCCCGGCGCTGGGTTGCAGGGGTGGTGTCAACAGCAGCAAGGAGCTGGCTGTGGACTCTGCTCTACCGGCCCTGCAACCACAGATGTGTTGAGACTGTTAAGTCTACTTCTGCCCCATGTGACCTTTGCCCCCAGGTCTGGGGGTGTCCAGGTCAGAAAGAGTGGGCCCAGAGCCCCTGCCCCATCAAACGACTCCCCCAGAAAGTAGGAAATGACCTGGGGCCATTTGAGCAAAATCCTCCCCTCTCCTGTCCCACTCCCCCCACCACTCTGGGACCCCTCCCCTCCGCTCAGCCGGAGCCGACCCCCACCCCATGCCCTTGACATTCCCTGCCGCTTCTGGGGAGCGGGTATATGCCTGGGACTCTGCCAGCTTCAGTTCCTCAGGATCCCACGGGAGGAATTAAAACCGCAAACAACACCGTGGTGGTTCGGTCCACACACTCCCCCGCCCCCCACTCTCCTCCCGTGCCGACCAGAACCGGCCCTCCCTGTCCCTCCCTCATCCTCCCGCCCCCTCCCGCAGCGGCAGCGGCAGGGGCCGCCCCTGCTCCGAGCCCGCATTTGGCCGGCGATGCTCTCCTAGCACCGCGCCGCGCCGCCGCCCCCCGCCCCCCCAGCCGCGGGCAGGATGGTACAGTCTGCAGAGGGACCGGGCGCGCTGGCCGGGCTCAGCCGGCACCAGCTGCCGCACCGCGACTACGGGGCTGCCGCCGGGAAACGTGCAGGACTGGTGGCGATTGTCATAGCCAAGTAAGTGCCGGCACCCCCAGCATGAGAAAATGGAAAATAAAAAGCGCCCCGTCCGCTCTCCCCTTCCACCCTCACCCATTTTATTCTGTTTCGTTCCATTCGATTTTTCTCAGTGCTGATGGTGGTGGCGGTGGCAGCGTGGAGGGGGTGGGAGCGGGCTTGTTTATCCGGCAGCAGCTGAGGCTGCATTGGGAACCTCGCTAAGGGAGACACTAGTTCCAGGGCCCTCGTGTTGGGGACGCAGCTGGATGCAGGGGACTGGGCAGGGGGGCCTCGGACAAGCGGATGCTGGGGGTCTCAGGTAGATTCTGGCAGTCTCTGGGCTGCAACTGCCCTAAAGGATGTTATGCAAGGGCCAGTGAGCTGGTGGCAGGGGACAAGGTTCTCTTCTCTCTTAGCCTCCTCCCTGGGAGAAGAGGGCCAGAGGGTGCCCCCTGCCCACCCTGGCCCGAGTCCCAGGAAAGAGGCAGGGGGAGGCCCCCATGGAGGGTCCCTTCCGTGGAGTGGGCTGCTATGTGCTGGGACCCGCTGGGTAAGGCAAACCCGGTTGTGTGATGGCAGGGATGTGTCCCTGGGTCCCCTCCATGGCCAGGAGGCGGACAGGAGTGGGATGGCCAGGCCATTTTGCAGTAGTCATGCTGGGTGGTGGAGTTGGCACTTCGGCCCAGAAGCCTAGTTCCTCGGCTGGCCTCAGTGGCCTGGCTGAGTGCTCGGGCACCTGGGCTCCTCCCTGCCCCCTGCAGGGTCAGGGTGGGGAGATGCAGCAGGGGCTTCAGGACTCCTGAGGGTGACTTGCTGCAGGCAGCCACCCTTCTAGCCAAGTGGCCATTCCACACCATGGCTGTCCTCTGCTCACCCCGGTTGTGCGGGAGGGGTCTCTGGACTGGCCTGCCCCAATCAGCAAGGACCCCAGGAGTCTTGGGGCCCCTGGGCGGAGGCCCAGCCTGGCTCGACCTTCAGAAGGGTAAGTGAGCAGCCAAACCCGGCCAGCCAGCAGAGGGTCTCGGTGTGACGCTGCATGCCCCAAGCCCCGCGCAGAAGGGGCTCCCCTCTTCTCCTGCATTGCTCTCCAAATCGCTGGGAGGAGGCAGAGCTGACGTTTGGGGCATTTCCAGGAGCAGCGGGGGCCAGCCGGAGAAATTCTCCTTTGACGTGTGCAGTAGGAGGGGGCTTGGAGCGCCCGCCTCAGGGGCCTCTGCCTGTTAACTTCGTTGAAGGAGCAGTGGCGGGGGGGTGGGGGGTGGATTCCAGGAAAGATGCCACCTTTCACACCCCAGTCCCATTCACGTCAGGGCATATCCGTGTCCACAGATTCATGCAGATGCACAGGTACAAATTACAGTACCCACAGCAGTGCGTTGTATGTGTTCAAATCATATACACACGTGTGGAATACCCACCCACACCCCGGCACCTGTAGATACAGCTCCCTGCCCTGAACACCACATGCTCACGTGAGGGACACAGCACACAGATGCATGCGGTGCACACACACCTGTGAGTGCAGCGTGCCCACACAGGCATGTAGCACTAGCATAGGAATGCACCAGGCTGCACACAGTGCCTGCAGCAGCCACAAATGTGTGTGCCCATGTGGGGGTTGGCCCAGGTGTGAAAGCGACAGGCACACACATGTGGGGCTCCAAAGGCCATCTGCATGCCTGTCGTGCACCGGCAGGCACCCGGCATGCTGGAATGTGCCCACAGGTGAATGTCGGTTGCACACGTCAGAAGACGGCGGCGGGCACACAGGTGCAGCGCCTCTGCGGATGCTGCATGCACACACTGTGCCCTCGGCTTCCAGGAGTGAAGGCGGCTCTGTGGGTGCTGGGGAGGGGCTTGCCCCTTGAGGGACTGCCCATGAGGGCAGAGGGACACTAGATCCCTAGTGGCCACCACAGCCTCACACAGGCTTGAGGGGAGGGCCAGCCCACATTCCCAGGCAGCTGTGATTGGACTCAGCAAGGCCATCTTGGGTTACTGATGCTCTTTGGAGAAGGCTGCCCAGAGTTGCAGAGGAGACAGAGGAGGGGGTGGGCACAGCTGCCTCCCACAGCCCACAGCACCAGGAGCCCAGACTGGCCCTGCCAACCCCCTTCCCAGCACCAGGAAAGCTGCCCTATAGTGTGGGGTCTCTGAGAGCCGGGGCCTGGGACACCTCCAGCAGCCCCAAAGTCCTTTCCAGACCGAAGGTCAGAAAGCTGCCTGTGGTTCCTGCTGCGTGCAGGCCTGAGTACTGGGCCCCCCTTTGCTCCCCTTCTGCCCCTCTCCCTTGCCCCACCCAGCCATAGGTGCGGGTCAGGGGACCCAGGTAAATAATGTCACCCAGCCAGCATTCCCCAAGCTGATTGCTTGGCACACATCACCTCCGTGGGGCCACCCACAGCCCTGTTATCCCCATGTCCCAGGTGAGGAAGCTGCGTCCAGAGAAGTGAAGTCACTTACTCAAGGTCACACAGCTGGAGCGTGGCAGAGGTGACATGGCGGTCAGGCCGCCGGGCTCCCTGCCTGCCCTCTTCGACCGTCTGGCCTGAGGCCAGTTCCAGTTGGGGTATCAACGTCTTGGGAACCAATAGGCCAAGAACATAGAATTTTTTGGCAAGACTCCAACAAAGGGTGGAGAGGGTCTCCCATGGATGGAGGCAGAGGCCTCCCCAGGCAGGTGTGGCCCTGGCCTAGGCAGCTGGACACTTCTGCCATCCCTTTACCCCATGGCATTGATGACACCTAGAAAGCCAAAGCAGGTGTATGCATCCTGACATTACCTAGCCAGGTACCTCTATAAAGGGGAAACTGAGGCCCGGCCAGGGGAAGGCGCTTGTCCAAGGTCACACTGTGTTCTCTGAAGAGCTGGGATTCTTGCCAACAGGGGCCTGTCTGGGCCCTGGTTTTCCCCAGGTGTGTGATTCCAGGTCAAAAGGATGAAGGCCCCGGGGCCCAGCCTCTTCTCCTGACCAGCTGTGTGACCTTGGGCAAGTTACTTAGTTTCTCTGCATCTCAGTCTTCTCATCTGTGGCCAGACAGGCCTGTTACTGCTCCACCTCATCCCACAGCTGCCTGAGAGCCCTGGGCACTGTAGATTGCTATGCACAAAAGTGTGACTGGCATCAGGGCCTGGAGCCAGAGCAGGTGAGCACCTTGCTGCTGCCATTGGCTGACTCCAAGGGCAGGAGGGTAGGAAAGGAAGGGAAATCTCTAGTTTGGAGAGTCTCAAACATCAATGAACCTAAAGATCACCTGGACCCACCCTGAGTTTTCAGGAGGTGGAGGCTCCATTTTCACAGGTACCCAGGGTTTTCACCCCTTTCACTCTGCTCCAGAGAGCTGCGACGAGAGAGAGTGGGCTCAGTGGAACGCAGGCTCTCAGAGCTGGGGGTGGCCTGGACATCAAGCTGTGCCCAGGCCACAT
>CM052447.1:1781265-1878356 GCA_028533085.1 Varecia variegata | reverse complement strand
GGGGCCTGCCAGTGAAGCCTGCACCTAGAGCCACTGAGATGTTAAATGAGCATGTCAAGTTCTTGCTTAATGAACATCAGCCGACACTGCTGCCGTAGGGTTTGCAGGGCGGCTTACTGAGGCTGTGTGTGTCAGACGTTGCGCTTGGTGCTGGGGATACACGGGCAATCTAACCAGCCCCTGCTCAAGTCTCGTAGGGGAGCCACGCGGCTAAAGCAGTGCCTGCGCTTCCCTGAGACCCACGGTACTGAAGGTACAAAGCAGACAAAGAATTAATTCTGGGAGAGTCAGGGGAGGCCTCCCAGAAGAAGTGACATTGGATTTCAGGGAGACAGGTTCCTTGAGAGAATATTTTGAGTCAGCAGCCACTGGCCCATGAGCAGGGTTGCGGGGGATGGGGTTGGCTGCTCAGCTCCCAAAAATAACCTGAATCCGAGGGCGGAGAGCCCAGCAAGCCCCAGAAGCCATGGCATTTCCTGCCGGGTTCCAGCGACCTTGGAGCAGTCCTTGCCCTGCCCTGTGCCCCCGGGTGGCAAGTGGGGAAGGCAGAAGGATGCCCAGGACAGAGCTCCGGCCCTGCCCCCTTGAGGGGGCTGGACTGTCAGTGCAGACACCTCTCTCCTCCTGCACACGGGTCCCTGGGCTGTCCCGGCCAAAGTGTGGCAGGTGGCAAGAGGACTCCTGGCCTCGGTCTGGGCTCCTAGCTCCCTGTTTGACTCCCTGTGTCAGCTTCGGTTCCTGTGTCTCTGTGCCTCTCTCCCTCCCGTCCTCTCCCTCCCTCTCTCTAGCTCAATTTATCTCTTTTTTAAAAAAAAATTATCGATATTATTTTTGATTAACAAATCATAATTGTATGCATTTATGGGGTACAATGTGATGTTCTGCTGTATACACACACAATGCAGCATGATTAAATCAAGCTAATTAACATATCCATCACCTTTCTCACCTATCATTTTTTATGGTAGTATAGATTTCTCTCTTTTGGAGTCTGCCTCTGCCTCTCTCTCATCTCCCTCTTCCTCCTCCTTTCCTCCCCTCCCCTCCCTCCCACTCCTGGCGGCTCAGGTTCCTCTCTGCCTCACTGCTTCTTGCTCCTCCCCCTCCTTCTCTCCCCCCAAGCCCCCACCCCCACCTTTCAGTAAGAGGCTTCCTAGAAAACACACACACACACACACACACACACACACACGCAGACACACATGCGCACACACACAGACACAGACACACACAGACACAGAGAGACACAGACACACACACAAATGCATGCATGCACACACACACAGACACATGCACACACAGACACACACATGCATGCACACACATGCACACACCCACAGGCTCGCTGAACCCCTCTTAAGACCAGCGCCCAGGCTCCAGCCGCCCCTGGCCCAGAACACGGGAGGAGGGTAGGACGGGGCCTGTGTGCTGAGGCTGATGGGGGTGGGGCCTGCACTTCCCCTGGCCCCCTCAGCCCCACGCTCACAGCGGGTGCCAGGGCTGCTCTGCCTCGTGGGGAGGAGGATCCTGAGCTGGTTCCTCCCTGTGTGTCGCTGCTGGGCTTCCCAGGCAGGTCAGACTGGGCAGGTCAGACTGCAGATCGGGTCACTGGGCCCATTCAGCAGAATTATAAATAGCAGCTTGTGCCCAGCCCAGCCCAGCGAGCAACCAAGGCCGCCACAGGGCCCCGGGGCCCCCTGTTCTCCACCCCTCCAGCCATCCCTCTGAGGCAAGACCTGCCTCTCCCTGTGCTGCCAGTGGGTCCCCAGGTCAGTATCCGATGTGTTGTTGCCATGGCAACCTGCATGTCCCTGTCTCAGGTTTTGAAAGGTGGGGGCAGGGGGACGGAGGGAGATGTCCAGTGGCCTGGAATCAAAGGTCACTGCTCTGTGCTGGGGCTTGCTGGCTCTCTTAGGGCCTGGGGAGTAGGGTCCCGTCCTCCAGAGATCTCACCCTGCTGGAGGATGAGGCCGAGATGCCTGAGGCTGGGAGGCCCTGAGGCCTGGTAGAGGGGCACCACCCCAGGACTCTGCCAGTGAACTTGGCACAGTGGGTCAGGCCCAGGCCTTGTAGCCAGAGAGACTTGGGTTCATATCCTTTATCTCCACCTACTGCTTAGCTTATCTTGGGAACACCACTTAACCCTCTGAGCTCAGCATGCTGCCCCCAGGCCCTGACAGCATAACTGAGGAGATCAAGGTCAACCGGCCCTGAGGCAGGTCCCTCAGTTGTGTGCTTCACTCTTATTAGTGCACAGAGGCAGTGTAGCTTCAGGGTGAAGCTTGCAAACTTCAGAGTCACATGACCTGGGTTCCGATGTGGCCTCTGCGGTTCCCCAGCCAGGCAATCTTAAGTAGGTTGCTCAACCTCTGTGAGCCTCAGTTTCCCCATCTATGAAATGGGCATAAAAACAACAACCCAACCCCACTGTGTTGTTCTGATGGTCAGATGGGCCATGGTGGGAGAAGGTGCAGAGCCAGTGCCCCACACATGGCACCTGTTCTGAACTGTCACTGCTATTCCAACCTCTTCATCAGAGACAGCTCTGCCTTCATCACTAACTCACTGGGTCACTTCAGGCACCCCCCCTTTCCCTCCCAGGTCTCAGTCTCCCCATCTGCAAAATGACCACAGGACCACTCAGGCCCTGCGTGGCTGTGAGGTCTGCGTGTCTCGAGCAGCCCCCCCTGGGCTGAACCGTTTCTATTATTACATACTGATGCCCTCACCGGCCTGGGCTCCTGAAACCTGAGCTTGGCAGGAGGGACATCCTGCATGGTTGCCTGGCAACCGGGGTGCAAACCAGGAGGCTTGGGTGTCAGGGTGTCCGGCAGCTGCCCCTTCCCCAAAGGCCCGAGGGAGCAAGAGGGCTCAGGGCAGATCCTTGCGGGGCCAGCCCAAGGGGACTACCCCTCCTCTCATACCTGCTCGAGCCTAGCCTGTCTCAGGACCCATTTTCCAGGGTTGTGGGCCTGGGATATTTTTATAGGTGGAGCAAGTGGTCAGGCTCAGAGAGAGAAATCCGAGCCTCCTTACACTGCCGACTGAGACAGCTGCTGTCACCGCCACCCTCTTCCTGGAAGTCTGCAGCCCAAGTTTGCCCAAAAGCACAGAGAATTCCCTGACCTCCTGGGGGGAGGGGGTGCTGATGGTGGCTTCTGGAGCTCCCAAGGTGCTTCGCATGGGCCTTGGAGCCACACTTAACAAATCATGTCACCCTTTTGTTCTCGTGGCCTCCCTGCACAGCCTCTCCCACGTTGTCATCCCTTCGCCTAGCAGGTACGTCAGGTACGTCACTGAGCGTCCGTCCCAGCTCCACTGTGTTCTGCCTCCATGACCTTGGCAAGTCACTTAATCTCTTTGCCTCAGTTTTCTTACCTGTAAAATGGGATAATAAGAATACCTGCCTCATAGCGTTGGGTGGATCGAGGGGTGACACGTACAGAGTGCTTAGTGCAGGAAATGCTCCGTAAATGTTAGCTGATCGGCATTAATTCCACTGAATCCTTGTAATGTGCAGGCGCCATGCCAGGTCAGGAGGGAGCCCTGCCCAGCCTTTTGAGACAGGACTCGTGTCCGATTCCTCTCCATCCACGTTGCATTGCACATTGCAGTAGGTCCACGGTGAAAGTGCCACATGAGCGGAAATGAGAAATGAGCCATTTCCCCTGAAACATATTCCTGCTCATTAGCTGTGAACTGACATTAGCTTCCAACTCCAGGTGTTCCTTACACTCTCTTAGGGCTGCATCACCCACAAAGTTACCAAAATGTGTCTAAAATCTCTTAAGCTTCCCGTCTCTGTCCGCCTTGTGGGGTGGGAGTGGAGCAAGTGGGCTCCTGGCACACCTCAGGCAGACTGAAATAGCAAGGCAGACAGATGGCGCAGAGATGGGGACTTGGCACCAGGAGGAACCCAAGATGAGATCCGCCCCACATCTCACACCCTCGGCGCCTCGCTGGCCTCATCCTAATCCCAGCAATGTGTCTGAGTGACCTGTGTCAACCAAGTCACTTGTTCCCTTTGAGTCCAGTCCCCTCATCTGTAAAATGGGCAACTTGCTCCCACTGCTCCAGGGTTATGGATGAGACAAGGGAGGCTGGACTGTGAAGAAGCCCTTCAAATAACAGTAATTATTTGCAACAAGATAACAATGCTAGGAAGAGGGCCGGGCTGATGGCCGTGCCTCCCAGGGCCTGCCATTCCGTCAGCAAATCCGCATTGGGTGACTTCCAGCCCTTTGGCCTGGGGCCGTTTCTAACAGCAGGTGATGTGTCCAGGCTGATGGCTCCAGAATTTTATCCTTGGCTTCTTCCAAACACAGGGAGGGGCTGCCATCTGCTTCCCCCCCTCACACGCAGCCCACCAGGGCAGCCAAAGCCCCCGCACCTTTCCCTGCTCGGGGCCCTGGCCTCGCACCTGTCAGCAGCGTGAGGGAGAGGAATCCCCCGGGGGGTGTCCTTACAGGACACCAAAGTGTCCTCCCGTCCCTCAGTGCACACGGATACCGCCTGGGGGGCAGGGCGGGCACAGGGCTGCCTTGGCTGCCTCTCCCCAGAGCACCATCATCCTCTCCCCTGGCGTCTGCACCACGGGGAGCCCCATTTGGGATGCCCCTGGGTCTGGGAGTCGATGTAGACTCCCGAGGTCCAGAGTGCAGCCTTGGGACCCAGGCCCTAGTGTGAGTCCCAGCCGGGCTGCGCCTTGGCTATGTGACCTTGCCGGTGACCCCACCTCCCTAGACCCCAGTTTCCTCATCTGTAAAAGGAAGAAGATACGAGGGGCTGTTGTGAGTATCAGTGAGATAATGGGTGGGAAAGGGGAATACAAGAGCAGCACCTGGTAGTGACATAGCTTCGCTGCCCTCGTGATTATTTCCGTTGCTGTTGCTGTTGCTCTGACGCCATCTCCTGTCCTCTGTTCCACCGCAGCTTCTATCCTACGTGGAGGCTGGGTCTGGGTACACAGCAGGTGTTCAATGCATGCTCTCTGCCCTTGTATTCAAATGCAAGTGTGTGTTGAAGAAATGGATGTCCTGACCCAGGATATCTTGTTCTTGCCTGGTTGCTGGGGTCAAGCTACAGGTTTCTACAGCCACTTTTCCATGTGTCTGCTCCACGAGCTTTTGTTACATGCCAGCTGTGTCTGTCAGTGTGTTGGGAACTCGGAGATGGGCGGGCCCTTAGGGCATGAACGGTCAAGTCCCATGGAGGGATCAGTGGGCTCTGCCTGGAGAGTGGGACCAACATAGGGTTTACTGAGGAGGCAGCTCCTGGAGTGGGGCTCTGGAGGATGAATAAGAGTCCACCAAGCAGAGAAGCAGAAGGCAGGGAACACCCTGTGCTAAGGCACAGCAAGTGATCCACAAGGCAGCTCTGAGTTGGTTTATTATTACAAAAATGAGAAAAATTCCCCACATAGATGTTTCAGTGGCCAAAAGATAACTCTAGCTGATCCAAGGACACACAGTTGCCCATTGGGATGGAAGGTAGGGGTGCCATGAGCCAGAGAGTCCCTCCCCGGACTGTAATCCAGTGTCAAAAGACTTACTCCAAGTCATCAGGTGAAGGTCTCATAGAAGCCATCTAGCCTAACCTCCTTAGTCTACAGATGGCAACACTGAGGCCCAAAGTGGGAAGACAGTAATCAATGGGTCCTTTTGAACTTCAAACTGAAAAGCATTTTATGAACACTCTTATAAAATGCCACCTTGTTGTTGCTGTCACTCGGTTCAGGGCAAACCTGAATGGCAGATCTCCCTGGGAGTGAAAGTTGTCTTCTGGCGTGGTCTGGGGATTCAAGGGCCATGCTGGAGACGGTGGCAGAGGCAGTGACGAATGGAGTCTGCTGCAGGCCAGCCTCTGTTCTGTTCTGGGGCCTTCGTGGGTGCCCTCCTCCGCACACCCAGCTCCCACACACTGTGACCCCCTCCATCACCTCCTCACACCCCCTACACACACAGAAAGTCTTACTTCCAAACTGTACACACTTTCTGCGCCTCAGCGCCTGCCCCGCTCAGGCGTGTGCAGGCAAGCTGGTGCGCGAGCACGCACGCCTGCATGGCTGTGACCGTCCCGTGGACAGGAGGGAGCAGGGATGTTCTGTGCGGCACTGAGAGCAGGGCGAAAAACACCCAGGCAGGGAAAGCAGAGGGGAGCAGAGGCTTGGAGGCCATGGCGGGGACAGGGAGGCTGTCGGACGTGAGTACCTTCCGGGGTCTCCTAAGGCCTTGGAATCACCTTGGTTTTTGAGCCCTGAGGGATTTGGGCAGGACTTGAACCTCCTTGAGAAGCCAAAGAGGTCAGGCCGGGGCTCAGGGGAGAGGAGGCCCGGGCTGGTTCTTGGCAAGACGTGAGGAGGCCTCTTCCGGGTGTTCTTTAGGCCTGCCCAGGCCTGCTCCCCAGGATGGGAGAAGGGGCTGGCACTCGCGGAAAACCCTGCCCAAGGATGAAGTTGGGGCACCCCGAGAGCATCCTAGGAGTAGAGGTGGTGGGGGGCTTAAGAAGGTGAGGTCTCTGACAGGCCTTGGGCCTGCGCCCACCCTGCCAGCACCTGTTCTGTGGCCTCGGGCCAGTGCCTCCCATCTGGGGCCTCCATCCCCCATCTAGAGATCGCTGTCGTTCCGCTCACAGCGTATGTCCTGCTGGCCAAGCTCTGGGCCAAGCCCTGTGCCCTGCATTCCCTCACATCGTCCTCCCAGCACCCTGGGAGGGGGGACCTGCTGCTGCCTCCAGGTTAGAGATGGAGCAGCTGAGGCCAGAGCGCTGGCCTGAGTCACCCACGATCACTCAGCAGTGGCAGAGCGAGGTGTCTCACCTAGAGCTCCCCGCCTTTATGCCTCACACCAAGGAGTTCTGACCCTACCAAGCTGGGAGTCAAATGAAATCCCTAAAGGGGGTGGCACGAGGGATGGCAGAGCTAGGGGCCCAGATACAAGGTAGAAGGTAACAGGCAAAGAAAACGGCATTGCAGGTGGGGCTCCCAGCCGTGCAGCAGCGTCCAGGTGGGCTGTGGGGGCTTGGCTGGCTTTCGTTTCCAGCCTTGGAGCCCCAGCATCAAGCCCATGGCTCTGCGTAGCCTCAGCAAGGCTGGGGTCCCCTGGGCCCGCGTCCCCTGAGAGGCTGCATTCACATCTGTCCCCGCGCAGATGGCTGGTGAGCGCAGCTAGCAGCCCCCACCCCCACCCGCACCCCCTTCTGTCGCAGGGACTCGGGAGTGTGGTGCCGCGTTATTTTTAGAAGTGGCACCATCTGTTCAAGGTGCCGGGTGGATTCTGTTCGTCTCCGCAGTGGCCGGGGACAGCCATGCCAAGTCAGGGGAAGAGCTGCAGAGCTAGTCAGGCCCCCCACGGTCGGTCACACTTGGCTGGGATGGTCACTAATCAGCATGCTGACCTTCTGGATATGGGAGCCCACGAGATTCTACAGGCGCACAGGGCATGGAATTCTGGGGTCTGGGGTCTGGGGCTGCCACTGGGACAGCTCTGGGGTTGGAGCAGCCAGCACGGAGGAAAAGCTCAAGGTGGGAGGCGTGATGTGCCCCTGCACACCCCGCCTAGTCCCAGGCCTGCCTCTCGGCAGATTCTGTGTGTTCTGGCCCTGACCTCCAGGTTGGGGGTGAGGCAGGGGACGGAGAGAGGCAAAGGACAGGAGGGTGACGACCACACCATAAGGACACTCTGTGGGACCCAGCACTGTGTGTGGTGGAAGATGTGGGTCTGTCCAGTGTGGTCCAGAAGGGCTGTGACACCTCCCCACTCTCGACCCCCATGCTCCAGTGTGTCTCACCGCCTGAGTGGCCACCGTGTGACACTCTGATACAGAGCAGAGCCTCTGACAGCAGTCTGCCTGCATCCAAATCCAACAGTTACTGGCCCTGGGCAACCTCCTTAACCTCGCAAAGCTTCCATTTGCTCATCTGTGAAATGGGATACCGGCAGCCGCTACCCCCTAGGGTTCAGGTGTGGATTTGCTGCTCTAATGCCTGTAGGGGTGGGGTGCGGTCTAGCCCCCAGTAAGGATGTGTTTGGCATAAGCTATTCCTGCCATCTGGTTGGCGGTTTCTGGTTTGAAATGCAGACGTCACCCCAGGATTCACACTTGCCTGCCGTAGTCGGATTGCTTCCTCAGTCACGGAATCAGCATTGGCAGAGGCCTGTCCCGTGCTGGGGGCTGGGAAGGCCCTGTTCTCAGGAATCTCAGGGCCTAGTGGGGAGGAAAGCTGGCAAAACCCACCCAAGGCAGAGGGTGGACAGTCAAGGGATGGAGTCGAGGAGTAACCCCCAAGTGAAGGGCTGGCACAGGGCGGGGGATGGAAATTTGGAGCAGTGGAAAAGCAGTGGTAGACCACTCTGGATAGAGAGAACATGTATGCAGAGGGTGGGAGCCAGGAGCACGCATTCATTAGTTGTTCAGAAAAGGGCAAGGAGTTCACTCTTACACCAAACCCAGAGAGGCTGGCTCAGAGCCAGTGGGGCAGGACCCTGGGGGCTGTGGTCATGAAAATATTTTTTTTTACATAGGCCCCAGCGCTGGGTGTTGAGGCTCATGCCTTTAATAGCAGCACTTTGGGAGGAGTTTGAGACCATCCTAGGCAACATAACAAGACCCCCCATCTCTACAAAAATTTTTTTTCTTAATTAGCTGGGCATGGTGGCTCACACCTGTAGTCCCACTGTTTAGGAGGCTGAGGCCAGAGGATCTCTTGAGTCCAGGAGTTCAAGGTTACAGATCATAGTTACAGCTATGGTCACACCACTGCATTCCAGCCTGGGTAACAGAGCAAGACCTTGTCTCTAAAATAAAATAAAATAGGCACTGGGAGCCAGTGAAGGTTTTTAACCCAGAGAGTGACACACTCAAATCCAAAAGGTGGCATAACATTGTGGTTTTAAGTTCCACTCCTGGTTGTGCCACTTATTAGCTGTGTGAGCTTGGCCATGATGTTATTTTACCTCTATGAGCCTCAGTTTCCTCATCTGTAAAACAGGCATCATAATGCCTACTTTGTGGGGCTGTTGTGGGATGCGCACAGAGCCTGACACATGGAAGCCACTCTGCAGATGGCATCACCATCAGCATCGCTCCAGGAGAGTCAAGGAGGGTGTGAGGCTGGGGAGCCTAGGGGCCGAGGGGCCAGCCAGAAGGCTGTGGACAAGGGGCCTGCACTAGAGCCAGGAGCCTGGGGAGGCGAGGAAGAAGAGGGAGCCGAAACCCTTATGCTGATCCTCCCTGGGTCTGGGCACCTAATTAGACATAAGGCAGGGATCAGAGTCAAGGGTGGCCCAGAGGGTCCAAATCTGAGTGCTTTGGAGGGTGCTTTAGATGCCCTAAGTAACACAGGGGTCACAGAAGGATGAGGACATTTGGGGGATCCTGGAGGACCTTTGGAGGGGACATTTGGCAGCCACTGGAAGGTCGGCTCTGGAGCTTGGGAGAAAGGATAGGGTGGAGAGGTCAGTTTGGAAACCAGCCATGTGAGGATGAAAGTTGATGCCAGGTGGGTGGCATTGCCCAGGGAAAGGGGAGGCATTAAGAAGGTCAAGGGCAGGACCACAGTAAAAGCCTGCAGTGAGCCCAAAACAAATAAGCCACAGAAGCCTAGGCAGATGTGGTCAGAGAAGCCACAGTGGGGAAAAGGAGGGGAGGGGACGTCAGCCATGGGCAAGGACATGAAGAGTGAAAAGGGCCCTGGAGTCAGCTGGTTGGAATCATCCCCAGAGGCCACCCAAGGGCCTGGCCCAGTAGGAAGTAACATTTGGATGGTCAGGGACAGGGAACTGGAGATGCTTTTGAGCCAGAGACTGGGCCACAAGAGCAGGGCAGGACTATAGGACCCGGAGCCAGGGGAGTGTTGGCTGCCAGAGGAAGGGAGCCCAAAGAGGGGCAGGAATGGAACCCCCAGAGCACTAGGGGAGTAGTGGTTGGCTTAGAATCCCCAGCCCCCACCGCCAGACACTCATTCATCTATGCAGGGGGCGCTGCAGACCTGTGTTTTAACCAGCCCCCAGGTGATGCCAACACAGGTAAGCCCTCGGGGAACCGTACTTTGAGCAGCCCTGTTCTGGGGTCCCCAAGCTCCACCCAGAGAAGCCTTTATCAGGACAGGAAGGAAAAACACATCTGCCATGAGGGAGGAGTGGGCCCAGGTGTAAACCTCCACTTATTCCCACCTGCTCTCAGCTTCCCCTCTGGCCTCCTGGCCTTTGGATTCACCTCCCCCAGGTCTGAGGCAAAGTTAGTAGCCTCTCCAAGATCTCTGGCTTTCTGCCAAGGAGACTGTGGATGGAGATAACTGGGGTCAGATGTGGAAAGCAATGAGTGCACAGCTACCAAGCCAGGGGCACCTCTGCTTTAGCGTGGAAGAGCAAGAACGGTAACAGCCACAGTAGTGAGAACGATAAACTGAAAGACACCTCCACCTGTATGCATATGTGGATCCCTGCTGGTGCCTGCATCATTTTGAATCTCCCATGCCTTTGAATCCAAGAGTCCTATTTTCTGCTGTTTTTAATCTCTCTTTCTCAATACAGTTAGATTTCCTAGCCTCTGCATTCTCAGAACACAGAGAAAGACTTTTCCACAAGCCTTAGCTTCCTGTTTCTCTGATCTAGACCCCAAAGGACTCACTCGGCTATTCAAAAGTAATCTCCCAACTTAGACACATCCCCTGGCACCTCTGTGGGTGACGTTTTCCTCCCCCACCCCATGGAGGAAAGAATTTAATAAACTCAGTCAAACTGAGATGCTCCCATTTAAATATGGTACCAGTCCTGGCAGAAACCGGAGGGAAAGGAGCATGTGCTATGCAAAAGAATGAATCACTAACTGTGGAATTTCTGGCACCAGTGGCAGATGGCACTGATGGACTGAGATGGATCCTCAGTGCATGCACTTAATTGACACTGAGTGGCCTTTTGCATTGTATCATTTTGTTGGCTCAGACCTGCCTGCTGGAATAGCCCCATGGCCTAAAATCCAGGCTTTGAGCATCAGCACCAAATACCTGGGGTCAGCTCACTGTGCCTGCTCAGAGAACTCATGGAAAAGGCCCAGTGCCCTCCCCAGCACCTACATCCAGCACCCCAGATTTGGGGAGGGGCACCTTGGCCCCGGCCTCCCCAACCCCACACTCCATTGGTCTGCATTGTTGTCGTGGAAAACTCGTAGGGGCACTTAACACTCTGCTCTGTGTCAGCACCACAGCATGTGGACAGCTCCCTGACATGTTGTCCTTAAAGCCCACCCTCACATCCCTCGTCAGCACTATGGCCTTGAAGATAGCTCGCGGTGGACCTGTTCCCCAGCTTCTTTGTACTCCCAGGGGTACTACCTTTCAGCACCAGGACCACGTGGACAGCTCTCACTCCCAGCCTCTTCTGTTCAGCCTGCAGGGGAGAGAGGGGGCCTGCGCTATCAGATTCCCTGACCTCAGCCACCCAATCCCTCCCCAGCACCCACCTCCGCCCATCCATCAGCACTTCATCCCCAGAGACAGCTCACTGGGCCCCAGCCCTCCACGGTCAGAGGTGAAGCCTGAGGACCAACCAGCCAGTGACCTGTTGTATGTGATCAGAATGCTGACCGTGGAAGAACCCTGTGCTTCACTGTAGAAATGAGAAAAAACAGCAGGAGCCTGGTCTGCTGGAGAGAAGGGTGTGAGTGAGCCTGAGGACCTCTTAATAGTGCCTGTGTGTAAGAGGGAGCCAGCTCTGCCACCCCTTAACCACAGGAGCTTACGCTAATCACCGCACACCATGTCTTCTCCTCTGTCAAATGGGGATGCCAGCAGTACCTGTGCTTAGGTGTGTTGTGAAGGATTAAATAAGTATGTAGAACAGTGCTTGGCACATAGCAGGCACAGTGTTAGTGTTGCAGTTATTATTTTGTATCCTTTTTACAAGCCTCGGTTTGCGATCCGTGGGGACAGGGCAGCGAGTGGGAGAGAAGGAGTGGGGTGAACGCAGGAGACAGTCACCATGGCCAATTAGGCCAGTTAGGACCTGGAGGCTGGGAGCAGCCAATGCTGCAAAGTTGACCTCGAGAAGTTCAATGCAGCTAGAAGGAGAGAGTCGGGCAGGGCATGAGATGAGGCTGGGAGGTGGCTGAGGCATTTGGCTGAAACCAAAGGACAATGTCCAGAGCAGTTAGTCCTTCCCTGGCAGAGCCACCGTCCCCCGCCTTCCCACTGCATGTCCCCTTTCTTGCAGCCCAAAGTAAAGCCACCCCAACACTTCTCTGCCTCAACAAAGCTTTCTTGCTTGCATCTGCTAGTGACTTTACTATTTTAGCTTCATCAGAAAACTTGCAATGATTTTTTAAAGGGAAGAACTCTACACATGGAGTGCATAAAGGGTACGAATTTGGAAGGCAGACACTGCTGTGCGGAGGCCCCGCGGGGGGTGGGGGCAGTGGAGGCCACAGGCAGAAGGTGAATTGTGGTCAGCTTGTGCCTACCTGGTTCTAGGGCATTCTCCTTCCTTTGGCCTCCAGCCAAGCAGGACTTGGCCTGCAACTGGGACATGCACTCGTGCTGGAGACAAGGTGGCAACAAGGAAGCCCAGAGAATTATGTGTGTCCTGAGAAGCAAGGATTGGGGGGTGGGAGAATCTTTGTGGGTGGTGGTAAAATAGCCCTTCAACACAGCCTTTGTCCAGCTCACAGCCTCAATTTAGAGAAGAGGCGGCTGAGGCAAGCAGGGGGAGGCTCTGGCCCAAGGCTGTACTGCAACTTGGTGTAGGGTAATGTGACACAGAGGACATATTTACACTTGTCAAGTCTTATCCATATGGCCCCGGTCATCCATGACCTCTCTGAGCCCCAGCTTCCTTGCCTGCAAAGTGGGAACACTGATACCACACAGCCCATATTTGCTAAGCAACTGCTGTTAACAGTAGTGGTCAAGCCAAGATCATGACCCAGTGGATCTGGTTCCCAGGAAAGGGCCATTTTGGTTACATCCTCCCAAAATCTGAACCAAAAGTTGTGCAGCAATCCCTTGACTCAGGCTGTAGATCCTGACCATGAGGTTGGGGTTACTTGGGGTCCCATGGTAGCAAAGTGGCAAAGAGGTCTTTGTGGCAAAGACCTTAAACAGCAGGAAGGAGGATCTCAGCATCTCTCTTGCTCTCCTCCTAACCCCAGTGCCTGGGGCAGGGCCTGAGATGCAGCCCATTAATTTTAGTGGATGGGTGGATGGATGAACGGATTGACAGGTGGATGGATAGATGGATGGGTAGATGGCTGATGGACAGCTGGGTGTGTGGATGAGCAGACGGGTGGGTCAGTGGGTGGGTGGATGGATGGCTGAACATCTGATGGATGGATGGATGGATGGATGCAGGGAGGGAGGGAGGGCCAAAAATAGAAGGTTTTTCCTGCCATCTAACATTGGCAGCTCCTCTGGAGACAGGGGTCAGTGGGGAGAGTTGACCCTGGTGGGAAGTTCGGGACTACTACCTTCCATCAGGCCAGTCATGAGGGTGAGAAGCTACACAAGAGGCCCTGGGTCCCTCAATTCCCACCCCCAGGCCAGCTTCTGCCACCTGTGCCTTCAAGGCTGATGCAAGGCTGTTTCTGTAGGATTTTTTTTTTTAGATTTTCCTTTTCTGGTTAACAGAATAGGAGTTGTCTAAAAATAGCACTAAATTTGCTTCTGAGGTATTCATTTTCAATTCCCTTCCTCTTTCCCAGTTCTCTCTCCTCCACTGTGAGATTCGAAGCTGAGGTTGTCCTCGTCAGCTTTGATGCACACGCACGCACACACAGACACACACACGGTGGGGCTGGCACACTCAGAGACAGGTGTGGCACAGATATCTCTGGCTCACTCACACTGACACACACACTCATGCTGACGTGCTCCAGTAGACCTGCATGGCACACCTTGTCCTTCAGGGTCACTCACAACACACACACATCTGCTGACACATGATGGGAACCCACTCACACACAAAACAGTCACTGCCCAACTTAACGCCAGCATTTGCACACTCCTTCTGATACAGCTGTGCCCCCAGACCCTGTCCCACTCCTGCTAACACATCCACCATAATGCACTCCCACTGACCCTGCACACCCACACTCATCTAGCACACTCACACCGGCATGCCCACCTACACCATCACCAGGCTCTCTCTCCTTGCACACATGCAGAGGAAATTTCCTCCCCCAGAGAGGGTGTCTGAGAGAGGGGCTGAGGCTGTCTGGGTGAGGACAAGGGAGGAGCTGCAGTGCTCTGTCCCTGGCTGCCAGGCGGAGTTCGCTTGTTTCCCTGGGCTCAGCACAGAGGAGGAGGGCTCCTCATCACTGGAGCAGCAGGGCCCCTACAGGAAGGCCAGAATTTGCAGCTGGGAGAGGAAAGCAAACGTCCCAGCCCATGGGACTGGAGTGAGTTGGGCAGGACTGGAGCAGAAGGGAAGCTAGCCTGTTTGCTGGTCCAGCGAGTTGGGGGCCTCCACAGCCATCAGAAAGGTGACGGAGCCTAGTGGGTGTGGCATATCTGAGTTCTAGGTTAAAGACAGCACTGTGGGGACACTCTGGCTTAGCAGCAGGTAGAGGCAGAAAGTGAGATAAATTATCTTAGACCAGTCACCATTTAACAAACGCTTCCTCATTGCCAGAAACTGTTAAGTCCTATCTCAATTAATCCTTACAAAACTCTGTGATGTAGGCTGTGGGATTGTCTCTGTTTGGGGGAGGAGAAAACCAAGCCACAGAGAAGTTAAGAGCCCTGTCCCAATCACACACCTAGTAACTGGCAGAGCCAGGCTTCAGTGACCAGGGATCTCCAAACTGGACTTGTGTCCCCAACCCAGGCACTGCTGCCAGGGGAAATTCAAAGGAAAGAGTGACTTTAAAAATACATATCAAGGTGGCATTTAAATTCAGTGCATCTTGGCCGGGCGCGGTGGCTCACGCCTGTAATCCTAGCACTTGGGAGGCCGAGGCGGGCGGATTGTTTGAGCTCAGGAGTTCGAGACCAGCCTGAGCAAGAGCGAGACCCCGTCTCTACTAAAAATAGAAAGAAATTATCTGGCCAACTAAAAATATATATATAGAAAAAAAAAAAAAAAAAAATTAGCCGGGCATGGTGGCGCATGCCTGTAGTCCCAGCTACTCGGGAGGCTGAGGCAGTAGGATTGCTTAAGCCCAGGAGTTTGAGGTTGCTGTGAGCTGGGCTGACGCCACGGCACTCACTCTAGCCTGGGCAACAAGGCGAGACTCTGTCTCAAAAAAAAAAAAAAAAAAAAAAAAAAAAATAAATTCAGTGCATCTTAAAACAGAAGGATTTAGCATCCAAAAGCTATTTTTAGCACATCATTCATTTGCGCCTGTCCTAGCTACCATCCTTCAGTCAAAGCCCTTGGTTTGGGGGGTTTTTTGTTTTTTTTAATCCTTTCTTCAAAAGATAGATTCCTTTGTTGTTAAATTAACTCCAAAAAAATATTGGTCCTTCCTCTACCAGCCTCCCTCCTGGCAAAGACATTTTATTAAGGCACCCCTAACCTATTCTTGAGTCATTGAAATGTAACAATACAGAGTCATTTAAATGCTAATAAGATGAGACTGAAATGCATAAATCCAGTATTGTCAGATTGTTCTTCTGGATTCTAAAGGGCCTGGCTCACCAGAGCCTGAAGAGACTCCAGAGAACACTAATCCAATCCCTTCACTTTCCCCATAGGGAAACTGAGACCTGGAGAGGAAAGGGGGTTGGTCAAGTTCACACTGTCAGAGCTGGAAAAGCAGGGAGGAGCTTCTCACTGGGCTTGGGCCTCAGGTGGCTGTGTGACTCCGAGTGTGTTGCTCAACCTCTCTGTGCCCAAAATTGGCTGTATGCCCTGCCCAGGCCCATGTTCCCATTGTTTAGGGCAGGGGTTCCCGCCTGTGCAGCGCTGAGAGCCGGCTGCAAATGAACTTCATCACAACCATGAGGGAGGCACACTTGCTAGTAACTGGGGAAGAGAGGGCAGGCCACTCGAGGAAGTCGGTATTGTATAGGAGAGTGTTTGGCACAGGTATGAGGCAGGTCTGCAGGATTCAGGCATCTGATGGGTTCTGCACAAACCACCAGGACTTCAGTCCTGTCCTGTCAGGCTGTCGGAAGAACATGTGTATCGTGTCACACAAGTGCTTCTGCACTGGTGGACTGCACACTTTCCAAGTGAGTCAGAGCCTGTACCGCAGTGAGCTCCACAACTTAGAAGGAAAAACTGAGATGCCCAGAACAAGATGACCTTGTGCATGAGCCCATGAACTGAAGGCGGGGGACAAGCCGCATCAGAAGAAGTAGAGAGAAATTGTGAGATCAGTCCCCTTCAGGGCAGAGTTCTGATTTTTAACTGATTTTGTTATCCCAGAGTTTTATCCTCCCAAACTTGCTCACACTCATTCCCTCCTGCACCTTTTACTAACAAACAGTTGTATATTTCAGTATTTCAGTTTCTTCTGGTTCATCTTTTGGCTTAAGTCCTGCTTTAACTTACCCCCAGGGGGAAAAAAAATCCCTACTCGAGGCTGAGAGGTCTTTTCTGTTACCTAGGCCAGGTCAGGTCTTCCTGTTCTGGGCGTCCACAGTACTTGGGACCCTTCATCATGGCAAACTCATCAAATCAAGGAAATCACTGATTTAATTATCTGGCTTCCTCACCGTGGGCTCATGGAGGGCAAGGACCATGTCTGGATTGTTCAGTGCTTGGCATGAAGTAGGTGCCCTAAACACAATCATTGAATGGATGGGTGGGTGGGTAGGTGAACAGATGGATGGATGAATGGATGAACAATGGATGGATGGATAGAGGGATAGACAGATGGACAGGTGGATGGATGGATGGAAGGGCAGATGGACAATAGATGGATGGAGGGATGGACAGGTGGATGGTTGGATGGAAGGGCAGATGGACCATGGATGGATGGATAGAGGGATGGACAGATGGACAGGAGGATGGAGGGATGGAAGGGCAGATGGACCATGGATGGATGGATAGTGGGATGGGCAGATGGACAATGGATGGATGGATGGATGGGTGGATAGGTAGTTGAAGATTATTGTTCATCCTAACACAGCAGTCATTAAAATCAACAATAGCCCATTAACTCATGCCTACTATTGTGATCACAGATGTAATTGCTGGTAAGGATTCTCCTAGCTTGTACTGTCAGAGCTGTAATTATCAGTGCCCGTAAGCCACACCACAGGTAGCAAGGGGACAGACAGAAAACAGCACCTCAAGTTTAAAGAGTCCCTCGTGGTTTGCAAAGCATTTTCATTCACATATGGCTCTTTTGTTTAAGCATTGTGAGAATCTCATGAGGGAGGTTCACCAGGGAAGGCAGCAAAGCATCCTGATTAGGAGTGTGTCTCTGGACCCAGACTGCCTGAGTTCAAATCCCAGCTCCACCTTCACGAGCCATATGACCTTGGGCAATTTACGCCACCTCTCTTGGCCTCAGTTTGCTCCTATGTTCTATGGGAGTAATAAGACTACCTGTCTTGCAAAGTGGTTGTATGGATTGACAATAATCATCAAAATAATTACTGAGTGCTTACCATGTGCTGGGCTTGGTTCTAAGTATTTTACATGAAATAACTCATTTAAGCCTTATAACACCTATGAGATAAATAGTATTATTCCCCTCCCATTTTTGTTAAGATAATGAGACCATTTGCTTCCCATTCCCATTTGCTGGGAGGTGAAGGAGCCAGAATTTGAACCCGGAAGTTCCAGAGTCCCTACTCTTACCCCCCGAGCATCTTTGAGATGGATGTTCCTGTAAAGCACTTAGAGCACCTAGAACCTAGTAAGTGCTCAATAAATGCCTACCGTGTGCCAGTAATGCAGTGTTACCGTATATCAGTGTCCCCAAATCACAGATGTTGGAACCATGACTGAGAGAAGCCAGGTGACTCCCTCAGGGTCACAGAGCGATCTTCCTGCTGCACCAGCAAGTTTAGGCAGGTCTGGGGGTTGTAAATGCTCACCTGGCTTTGCCTTCACCTTGGCCATGCCTGTTGCTTCACTGCCAAGGAGTGAGACCTCCTGCAGCCCTATGTCAGTCCTGAATTCCTCTGGACAGAAAGTCTGCATCTCCTCATCTCAGCTCTTGTTCCTGAGAAAGCAGTGCCTGTTCTGGAAGGTTCCCCGTCAAATCACCTCCTCAGCCCTTGCGCCTCCAGCTGGGGCCCACCTTCCCTGGGTATCTCACACCCATGTCTCCTCGAAGCCACAACCACTGACAAGACCCCGAGCTGCTGCGCTGGCCTCAAGGAGCCCCGGCCTCATTTCCTTCCTTCTCCCCTCAAGACTACGCCCAGGGTGCCTCACTGTCCTTATCTTACTCCAGCTGTTTGTGTTTTCTCTGCCCAGTTTCCTGAACTTACCCGAAGCCCATGGCACTGAGCAGGCCGTAGGCAGGGCACTGCTGAGCACAAAAGCCCCTGCTGCCTCCCCGCACTGGGCCGTGTGCGGGAGTCCGGGTGTGCGGGAGGTCTCCCTGCCTCCTGCAGCCGGTCCCGGCCTGGCCAGGGGCTGTGCTGAGGATTTGCACTGGCTTCTAGCAGGGGAAGGGAAGCACTCAGCCCTAATCCCAAATACCATCACTCTCCCCAGAGAGGTTCAACATCCTAGACCAGGCCCCAGACAGCCTTTTCTACAGGGCGGAGGACAAGAGTCCAAGATCTAGGGTTAAAAGGATCTTCCACTTCCTGACACTTCCCGCTGTGTGACCTTGGGCCAGTGACTTCACAAACCCTCTGAACCTCATTCTGTCTGTCTGTAGAATGGGTTTAATTATCGTATCCACCTCACAGGGTTGTAGGGACTCAGTGAGATATCATTGTTTTCTTTTTATTTGTTCATCTATTCATTCAACACTTATTTCTTAAACACCTACTAGGCGCTGGGCACTTTTCTAGCCAGACCAGCACAGAAAATGTACCAAACCCCACCTCCTAGAATTTCCCTTGGATGGATGATACTTTACAGAAGTCTTAGCACAGGGCCTGCTCAAGAAATGGTCGGGGGAGCACTGTTGTCCATACAGACATTCTTGGTCCCTGACTCAACTGCTCCTCCCAGGAATACACTGTTGGGGTCAGAACTCATGGGTTCTGTGGATGGTATGTGACCGTCCATGGCCGAGGAGCAGGGGCACTCTTGCAATGTCAGAGGTGTGGCACCAAGCACAGTTTCTTTGCATCTCACATCTCTTCTTGAGGTGTCATATCCATGTTATGTTCTACTCCGTAATGCACCTGTTGGTCCCAATGTAAAACTAATGCTTCCTGCTGCACCCTTGAGTAAAAGTGTCCCTTCTATAAGGCAGGACAGGTTTCTCTTGTGGCTCCAGCACCCCTGACCCACGACGGGGAAGCCCCATTATCAGGTGGAAACACACCAGATTTGAACATGGTTTATAATTAGTTCCCAGTAAATGGAAAGGTGGCTGGGGCACAGGGAAGTGGGTAGGGGAGTGGCTGCTATTGTCTCCTTGTTACAGATGAGGGACCTTGCCCAGGATCCCATAGCCAAGATGTAGGAGATCTCGGATTTGAACCCAAACCACTCTCCTTCCAAATCCTGTGCTCCAAGCGCTGCTTGGCCCTGTCCACCCACCAGCCTGGGCTCTCAGAGAGAAGGGCTGGCATCCCCTAGGGGCAGGGGAGAGCGCCCAGCCTGGGGGCCAGGAGACCACCCCTCTCCATGCTTCCTCTCTCTTGCTCTGCGCAGCTCTGGACCAGTGCCTTTCCCTCTCTGAGCTTCCAGTTCCTCAGTGGGAAAATGAAGTTAACCCTAAAATGCCTCCAGCGCTAAAATCTGTGAAAGACAAAAGGGTTGTGAAGGAGACAGGGCAGGAAAGGAGTTGGTCTGGGATGGGGGCTCAGTGCCGCTTCTCCCCCAGATCCTCCCCCCGACTGCCCTAGGTCCAGGATGGCCAGCTGTCCCCGTGCCAGGCCCCGCCGAGCTTAGCAGGGGCCCTTTGTCACCCAACGCTTGCCAGGGCCTCAGCCTCCGGTGTTGGGTGTCCAGGCAGATTGGATTCCCTCCTGGCAGCCCCCCAGATGCCGCACGTCTGCAAGGGTGGCCGGGCGGGCAGGGAGCAGCGGAGCTCCCTCCTCCTCCCTGGCTCCAGAGAGGGAGGCCGGCCGCTGTCCGTGGTGCTGGTCTATAGGGGCCTGCAGGTGAGGGCTCTGCCGACCGTCACTCCCGCTGGGGACAGAGTCCTGTGTCGTTCTCCAGGGTGTGTGTGTGAGCTGGCTTTTCTGGCGGGGCTGAGGGCCTTGATTAACATGGCTGGGGGCTGCAGGTGAAGGCGGGGACCTTCCTCCCAGCCCCGTGCCCGTGAGAGTGGGAGGGAGTGTGGGAGAACAGTGCGTGTGGGTGGGTGTAAGTGGCATGTATGGGGGGCTCAGGATCTGTGAACTGAGGCGGCAGATGTCCCAGATTGTGTGGGCTTGGGTCACATGCAAACATGCAGAGGATAGTGAGAGAAACAGGGAAATGGGGTCTGGGTGTGCTCAGGGGGCCTGTGAGCACAGATATCTTTGAGGGAAGAGGGTGGGGATGTGAGTTTTGTGTTTAGAAGTATGACCACCTGTGACAATGTGGAGGGTGGGGTGTGTCCATCAGAGCAGTGTGAAGTGGGCCCGTGTGTCGGTGTGCGTGTGCGACAGTGAGGCGGAGTTTGAGGGTTTGCCACTCGGGGGTCACAGCCACCGAGCTGTGTGTGTCAGACAGCGTGTGCACACCAGGAGTGTGTTGTGAAGTCAGTGTGCTCCATGACACAGTAGACAGTTGGAGGTTAGGGTGTATCATGAAGCTGTGCCTTCAGGGGGCATATGGTGGGGTGCCCAGGTGGGTGCTGGCACAGTGTGTGCTGGAGTGGGGGGGTGTTGTGGGAAACTCCCACGCCAGGGTACATGTGTAGGCAGTGTTACTTGGAATGCTGTGTGTGTGCACACGCACGCACGCACTTAAGGCCTCCCTGAGCACCTGTCCCATGAGGCTGCCAGTGCCTGACCCTTGTCACCCACTCTGTGCTTGCCCCCACAGGAGCCACTGCCCCTGACCATGTAGATGCCAGCTCTGGGCAGCAGCATGGGCCCCACTGAATGGAGACGCCTGGGTCTACGTCCCTGAGCCCCTCTGGCCCCTGGCCCTCGCCCCACGCCCAGGAACACCCCCTGGATCTCACCACTGCTGTCGCCAGCCAGCCTTGGCCACCGCTTCCGCAGGGACCCGGAGTCGGCCACCCGGAGCCGCAGCTATCCGGCGAGGGTGTGCTGAGGACAGCCACAGCAGCCGTCACCTGGCAGCTTCTTGTCCAGCGCTGACCCTCAGGCCCACCCCGAGCAGGGACTGCCACAGACATGGGTGACATGACTAACAGCGACTTTTACTCCAAAAACCAAAGAAATGAGTCGAGCCTTGGGGGCGAGTTCGGGTGCACGATGGAGGAGCTCCGCTCCCTCATGGAGCTGCGAGGCACCGAGGCTGTGGTCAAGATCAAAGAGACTTACGGGGACACCGAAGCCATCTGCCGGCGCCTCAAAACCTCACCTGTCGAAGGTAGGTGCAGGAGTCTCAAACCCAGAGCCACAGCCCCAGTGGCCCTATTCACAACATTTAGCAGCAGGGGTGTCTCAGGCAAGGAATGAAGTGCCAGGACGGCCGTTCTAACGTGTTCGAGCTGAGTGTCAGTCACCTGAGTAGGGCAGGGTGCAGGATCTCGTGGGGGCTGGGTCTAGCCCAGGGCACCTGCAGAGAGCACGGCAGGAGGAGAGCCGGTCGAGGCTGTGTTCTGGACCCAATATGCCCAGTCAGCCCTCGGGCAGCTCACCCCCGCCGCAGGGGCAGGTTCAGTGTCCTAGGAATCTGGGAGGCATCTGATCTCCAAGGCTGGGGCAGGAGGGCCACAGGGTGGGACCAGTGGGGAACCACACCTTGCTTGCCTGCACGCAGGCCCAGGAGAGCTCCTGCTGTCCACACTTAGCCCATGGTGGCTGGATTAGGGGTTCTAGCCACCCAGGCCCTATCCTCCCTCTTTCCAGACCCCAGGAATTTCCTCAAGTGGGCTTGAGCTTGGAGCCACAGCACTGCCCGTCCCCTGCAGCTGAGCCGGAATCATGTCTGCCTCTCCCAAATCCAGTTTCTGGTTGGGGATCGCTGGGGCTCTGGGGCTGCCATGGCTGTGGAGTTGCTAGGCAGACTAGGCGGAAAGATGGGCCATGATGGGAAGGGTGACAGATGCCTTAGGGTGTCCTGCCCTGGGCGTGAGAGAGGGGGCTTTCTTGCAAGTGCCAAAATGAGCAGGCCCGGGATCTCCGGAGAGAGAGGGTTTCAGCTCTTGAGAGCTTTTCTGGAGGGGCCGAAAGCTAGGTCATCTGCCACGAGTCAGCGAAGAGGAAAGCCAGCCCAGCTTGGGCACCAGAGCTCAGAGTTTGGTTACTGTCCCAATGTACCTTCCCCTCCCCATGAGGGGGAGAGCTCCCTCTATAAAGCCAGAGGCATGGGGGTGAGGCTGTGCCCTGACACCCCCCTACTGCAACTTTCTGCAGAGGCTGCACCAAGCTTCAGTTTCCTGCCCTGGAAAATGGGCCAGTGCCTACCTGACAGTGCCTAGTGCACACCTGGGCATACAGTAGGTGCTCAATAAGTGGCAGGCTTGACAATTTTAAGAAATGGCTGACAGTCCCTTCCACTGGTATAGACCACACCCTGGGAGGCAGGCAGCATCTGGACTGTCACCGGCACGTCTGATCCCTGTGCCCAGGCGCTGCGGGACTCTAGTCCTGAACGTGTTTCCTGCAGAGGCTTCCGGGGCCCGCAGGGTCACACGTGCCTACACCCCACTGTGTCCAGCGCCTCCCGGGTGTCTGTGTTCCTCCCTCTTTGTCTGCTCTCCTGGGTCAGGAGGAAAAGCTAAGCCTGGTTCTTCTTTCCACATAACTACTCGCGCTGACATTTGGCCCACGGACTGAGCCCGGGACATCGAGAAACACCTTTTTCTCAGTGCTCATTTGATTTTGGTGGGGAGGGTGGGACTAGAGGAAGTAACCTTTCTTCCCAGTGTGATTCCTGCTCAGGGCTTGGAAACGGCCACATGTGGCCCTAAGATGGGTGTCAGCTCTGCTTGGGGACTTCTGGCCCCAGCCCTGTGTGGTCACCTACCCCTGGTTAATGGTCCATGCTCCCCCCAACCTTCAGGTTGGCTTACCAGGCCTGCTGGGGGGCAGGGGTGCCTGAGTGGCCTTTGCCTTTTGATTGGGGACCCGGAGATGTCATTGAGTCAGGAATCCTTAAATGTCTCTGGGCCCTGGTCCCAGGGGAAATCCTGGTGGAAGCAGTGGCCCCTCTCCCCAGAAAAATAGCCAATCCCATGCAACAGATGCGGCTCACACCATCGCTGGGTTTCCAGAGCCCCTCGAAGCCAGGCCATGGACCTCAGGTTAAGAAACCCACCCTCCTCTTCCACGGGAAAGGCTCTCCAGACCCTGGGGGATTGCACAGCACATAGCCAAGCTTCAGCTCTGTGCAGGGCCACTGCCAGGTGGCTCTGTGGGTCCCCCACTCCATACTGCTGGGGGAGCATTGTGTACCTGAGGGCAGGAGCCCTGTCTTCTCTCCCTGCACAACTAGTGCCCAGCTTGGTGCCTGGCCACCGAGTCCCAGCCTGTAGGGAGCAGCTCTCAGACACCTGAGCAGCCCAAACAGCAGATAATGGAGACTGAGTGCAGTAAGGGCCCTGGGACTCACAGGAGTGGTGAGGTAGGCAGGCAGTAAGTCTGGGAAGGCTTCCTGGAGGAGGAGTCGTTTGGACTTGGCTATAGAGAAAAGAGAAGGGAACACATGTAGCATGGGCTAGAGCAGTGTTTCCTAGAGGGAATTCCACAGAATACCAGTGTGCTGCAACAAGTTGGGCTTTATGTGGCAAATCAAGGACTCAGTTTTCTCATCTGTAAAATGGAAAGAATAATGACAGCTCTGTTGCTCTGCTGCCTGCCAGTTGGGTGGCTTTGGGCGTTTTGTCTGACCTCTCTGGGCATTAGTTTCCAAATTTTTCATGAGGACCAGATGAGATCTCTGATGGGAAAGATCTCCGAGCAGGAGGAAAGCCCATCGTACGACCTGCTGGAGCTCCTGCCTCATTGGTCTCTAGAAGGCTCTCCCAGGGTGCTGGGAGGGTCAGAAAGTACAATGATAAACACGTAGACTCGGTGACCTGGGCTCCAATCCCAGCTCTGCCACTTACCAGCTGTGGGACTCCTGGCAAGTCACTCAACCTCTCTGCGCCTCCATTTCCTCATCTGGAGATCGGGGCAGTAACAGTGACTCCCTCCCAGGGCTGTGGCGAGGGCAGAGTGCCGCAGTGGAGTAGCGCCTGCGCGGGGGAGCTGTGTGTGCTGGGAGCCAGCCCAGGGACTGTGCGCCTCCATTTCCTCAGCGGTAGAGCGGGTTGTAAACGATGAATAAGATTAGGCCAAGTGCCCAGTACTGAGGTGCTCAATAAATGTCAACTCTTGTTGCTGTTTTCATGATGAGCACGTTCTCCAGAAAGGGTGGAATGCGACTGTTCCAGGTCATCAGTCAATGCCTGCGTGTCGACAGCATGTTCCAGGGGGCAGTTATGCATCCTTATTACACGTGTTCCTGTCATCCCACTTTGCAGAGGAAGAGTATGAGGGCTCAAGGTCACCACCACTGTTCACGTCCGAGCAGGCTCTGAGCACAGCCCCAGGTGACACCACAGCTGCCGTGTCTCCAGCTCAGAGCCAAGGACGTCCACCTGGGAACAGTGCTCTGGAGTGTCACTGTCAGACAGGCCTGAGACGGACGGGGCCACCAAGACACTTCCTTGCTCTCTCTCATGCTTAGCATTTGTCCTGCCCTATTTGGCCCCCTCTTAGAGAAATGCTTGGCACCCAGCCCACCCCCAGTTTAAAAGTTGCATGGCCTGTGCTGTGCTGTCTCCAGGCGGGGACTGAGGCTGGCCATTCCCAGCACCCGTTACCCCTAATCTGCTGATGTGGGCAGGGAGCTGGCCTCTGGCGTCACGCTGCAGGAGCCGCTCCAGGCCACGGGTAAACTAGCCTTCCTGTCCAGTCCAACTAATTTTAGACAAAAAGGTCTCTGCAAGTGATACATGGGGGGTTGAGGCCTGCTGCCTGCGGAGGGTGTGGGCTTGGCTCCCCCAGCCCAGTGGTGGGGGGTTCCCATCTGGAGGCCCAACTTGGGTGACACGTGTGGGGTGAACCTGGCTCCCTGTGAGGCCAAGGGCAGCCCCACCCCCTCTGAGCTCCGCTGCCTTTCCTCCTCCCCTGCTGCTTCTGTTCTACTCTGATTCATGTCCTTCCCTTCTGGCCTCTGCTCTTCCCTTTTCCTCCATATCCTTCCAGCCTAGGACAGTAGAGTCCCAGAGACCTGGGTTCCAATCCTGAGTGGGTTTCTTTTCAAGGGACATGGGGAGAGTTCAGTTTAACCTCTCTGATCCTCAGCCAACATATCTGTGAATGAGGAAGACAGCGGTGCCTGCATCGTGGGGACGGTGTGAGGATCAAATTCAGTAAGCCACAGCATGAGGCAGACCTCAGACACTTACCAGTGATGTTCATTGTTATTGTCATCATACCCGAGTGTTTCTTTTAAAAAACAACATGCATGGACCCCACACCCACGAAAACATTAGGCAATACGATGGTGACGGTGCCCGAGAAAGAGTGTGCTGTCAGAGAAGGTGGAGAGATGGGTGACTAGTGTTGGGTGGTTGGGAGCCTGGGGGCAGGGGCCCCGTGTCATTCTGCATTGTCCCCAGACCTGGTACAATGCCTGGGGGCTCTTTCCTTCAGGGAGAGAAGGGAGGGAAAAGAACAGGCAGGGGGTGCCCTGGGACCCTGCCTGCATGGGACAGAAGGCTGAAGGCTTGGAATGGACACAGGACACCCTGTGTCACCCATGGAACAGTTGGCTCCAGTTCCCCGAGCCCAGCGTGGCACTGCCCTGAGCCACGGCACACACGGCCCTGGTCCCTCACTTCCTGACACCCGCTCCTCGGGGTGTCAGGACCATGTGGACAGGTCCCTGTAGGGTGTTTGCCACATAGCATGTTTCTCGGCAAGGGGGAGAAGGTGGACAAAGACGCGGCAGCAGCAGGGGTGGGGTGGGAACTGGATACTGCGGAGTATTGTGAAACGGAACCTCCGGTTAATTTTGTATGAATCCCCCGGTCTGCCCAAGCAGAGGAGAGAGCGGGGCTGAGAGAGGACAGGAGAGCAGGTCATGGGAGATGGTGGGAGCTTCGTCTTGCATGTCAATACCACATTGAATAAGAATGCCCCTTGGCCTGGGTGGGGCCCAGGTCATTCAGGGAGCTGCGGCAGCTGGGCACTGGGAAGGGCTGGGGCAGGGAGTGGGGTCTTCTGTTCGTCATTGCCCGTGCTCTAGTTTTCCTATGCTCCATCTCCCCACGGGTGGCTGGGCCCCTGGGGGCCGACGGGGAAACAGACAGCCAAACTCAGCGGTGCCCCTGCAGGGTGAGGCTGGGGGTGCCCAGACACAGCGTCCCCAGGGGGAACACATGGACTGGCCGGAGATGGGCAAGACCGCCTCTCCAGACCCACCCCGGGGCCTCCAGATGAAGTGGCATGCTCCATCTCAGGGCATAAAGCCTAGAGGAGAAAACATCATCACAGTCCATAAGAGGCTGAGGAGATGCAGCCGCCTTCTCCAATGGATGCAGGCAGGCGGGGAAGGCATGAAGGCAGGAGAGGTGTCCCAGCCTCACCTCTGTCACAAAGTAGGTTTGTGACCTCACACAAGATACTCAGACTCTCACAACCTCAGTTTTCTTACCTGTGAAGTGGGAATTGTGCTTTCACTCTCTGCCATTTGGAGACGGTGACTTGAAAGTGCTTTAAAAGTTTTCTAGAAAAGAATCTACTTCCAATATTTACAGAGTATTTCTATCCATGAGGGCTTTATCTGATTAAAAAAAATTCTCAAACTGCTTTATGGCAAAAGGAGTTTTCTGGCTTATGCATCTGAAAAGTCCAGAAATAGGTTCAGCCTCAGGCATGGCTGGATCCAAGGTCTCAAATGCTGTCAGGTGGACTTTGTCCATCCCTTTCCTGCCATCTTGCATTTCCACTGTCCTCTGTGTAGGCATTTCAGACAGGTCTCACACCACGTGGGGGCCCAAGAGCTTCAGGCTAACACCCTCCCATCCCAGCCACCCTAGCAGCCAAAGGCAGCTATTTCCTCGTAGTCCCCCCTTGTATCTCAGAATAGACTCTCACTGGGCCACCTGGAGTCACATGGCCACTCCTGAACCAATCCCTGTGGCTAGGGGATGGGATAAGCTGATAGGTCAGACCCACTCACATGCTCACCCCAGAGGGGCGGAGTCAGCCCACCCAGACCACATGGAGATTGAGGGAGGGGAGAGGAATGGAGGTGTAAACCACAGATGTTATGGGCCTACTGCATAGAAAGCCCCTACTGTGTGCTGGGGCAGAAGAGCAGAGCAGACGTGTTCTATGCTCTTGAGGCAGGTGAGGCCTGGATGGGGAGAAAAAATAGAATTGAGGAGGCAACTGAGGAGTGAGGGCAGGATTCAGGTGCCCAAATATAGCACAACTACAGATTCTACCAGCCAGACCTCGGCACCATTAATGTGACACCAGGGTGAGAGCATAACTGGGACTGTCCGGGCTGACTAGGTCTACGACCAGTGTCACAGAGATGAAGAGGCCATCTTGGCATCACGGTCCAAATCCTGGCTCTGTTTCTTTTTTTGAGACAGAGTCTCACTCTGTCGCCCAGGCTGGAGTGCAGTGGTGTCATCACAGCTCACTGCAGTCTCCAACTCCTGGGCTCAGGCAATCCTCCTGCCTCAACCTTCCAGGTAGCTAGGACTGCAGGCATATGCCACCACGCCAAGCTAACTTTTTCTATTTTTTGTAGAGACGGGGTCTCGCTCTTGCTCAGACTGGTCTGGAACTCCTGAGCTCAAGTGAGCCTCCCGCCTTCGCCTCCCAGAGTGCTGAGATTACAGGCGTGAGCCACAGCACCAACCTTAGCTCTATTTCTTATCCAACTGGGGAACATGGGAGCAGTTAACTAATCTCTCTGTGCCTCAGTTTCCTCATCTGTAACATGGGATAATAGTGGTCCTGTGAGGATTAAAGTAGTATGTGTAAAGCACTTAGTATGTGGCACATAGTAGGTGTTATGTCAGTGTTAGCTATTATTATTAGTCTCTGCTGGAAACTCTGTGTGTGATTCTAAGGGACACGTTGGGTTTTAGTGGAGAAGAGAAAGGCAGCGTGTCTGGGCAGATCAGTGGTTGGAGCAACACATGTGAGGCTATGGGTTAAAGAAAATGCCATCCCCATATCTGATTTACAGCGCTTAAACACTCCTCCACCATCATGGGAAAAAAAGCCCTTTAAAAGCATAGTTTTATGTGACGTTCTGATAAATCACACGTAGACACTTTCCAGAATGCCACCCACACATCTTACTGAGTCAGCAACAAAAGAAATCCCCGTGTCAATCGATGCTCGCTATGCATTGTCCCGGGCCAGGGCAGCAGAGTCTCTGCCAGGCAGACAGCTCTGCAGGCCAGAGCGTGGCGGGGGGAGCACAGGACAGGTCGGAAAGGGCCCTCCTTGCAGCTGGCCAGAGGGCTTCCAGGTGATTCCAGCAGGACTAGGGAGACTTTACATCTGCAAGCGATGCCACCTGGCCCAGTAGGTGCTTTATGCCATCGGGCACCTGGAGAAGTGTGGAGAAGATGGGTCATGAGGGTGGAATTTATGGGGCTTTGCTCTAGGCAGACCCACCATGCAGAGGATCCCAAAGCTACTTGGTGGCTGTCACTTACTGTGTGCAAACTAAGGGCCAGGCCCTTCCAACACATCGTCCCCTGGGATCCCCCACAGCCTCTTGAGCAGGAAACAAAAGCTTGGAGAGGAAGAGGGGGCCTGATTCTTCCTATGAAGACATCAGTCAGTGTTTTGCAGAATAAACATGGACTAAGTGTTCAGTGCCTTCTGTGTGCTCAGAAAAGGGAAGGAATGAGGAGACCACTGACTCTGAGTCCCAGCTCCCCTATATAGGGCCTTGAGCAAGTCCCTCCCTCTCTCTGAGCCCCAGCGTCCCCATCTGTAGATGGCATGACAGTAACACCCACCTCCCAGACCTGATGGGTGCACATATTCAGTGGACATCCCCGTTGCTTCTCCTGCCTCTATCATGCCCATCAGCAGTGGAGGTGGGCATGCATTTATTTGTTGAACAAATACATGTCGTGCACCTACTATATGCAGATGTGGGGTACACGTGCTGTCCTGTAAAGAGACCTGAAAGCTCTTCCATGTGCTCCCTCAAGAGCAGTGTCTGTGTGATGTGGCTGCACGAGGGGCAGGTGGGGAGGTAGGAACAGGAGCAGCCTTCAAGGACATCCCCTCTCGGAAACAACTCCACGGACACAGAGGCAGCCAGGGGCAGGGCACCGGGCCTCAGTTCAGCCTGAGGGAAAGAGGAGGGGCCTCCTAATCCCCTCCCCCAAAGGCTCCCCAAATATTCCCAGGAAAGGAAGGTACAGGGGCGGATTGTAAACCACCCCTGCCCTTAAGACTCTCCCAGTCTAGCTGTGATACTAGTCATTAATACTAGCTGTGATGCTAGTCACAGCTGCGATATGGAGACTTGTTAGCACATATTGGGGGCCTAGAGCATGCCAGGCCCACTGCTGGGGCGTCATGGCATTATCTCATGTAATCTCCACGTCACCCCTGTGAAAAGGGAGCTGTTCTTATCCCAGCTTACGGGTGAGGAAGTGCAGGAAGTGCCACCACTGACAAGTGGCCCAGTGGGTGTGGTACCCACGCTGTCTGGCTCCGGAGCCTGCACACATAACCTCCTCCGTCTGCGGCCTGCCATGGACGAAAATAACCACAGTGGAAGGGAGTGTTCTGAAGGTTGAAGCCAGAGTGATCCCAGACTGTCTAGGGACAGAACCAGGAGAAGCTTCCTCTCAGCAAGGTGGAGAAGGACAGGGAGAAGCTGGAAGTGCAGAGACAGGGGCAGAAGGAAGCACATGCTCAGTGGGAGAACAGGCTTCAGCAAAGGCCCTGAGGTGAGGGCAGGATGTGCCTGGGGGAAGAGAGGTTCGTCGTGACCGGAGCCCAGGATGTCTCTCAAAGGGCCGGAGGACGGCAGCCTGCGGGCTACAAATTGATGTTTGTGGACTATGGCTGTTAGTTGCTTTGTTCGCGCTGTGCGTGCCGACCGGCAGCCTGGGCAAGCATGCTGATGTCTGCCTACACTGTCCGTGCAAGTGTAGGATGGACCTCCAGCTCTGCAAGGGCCAGGCCTTGGGGACAGCTTTCTCCACGTGAAAGGGAGCTCCAGGAGAAATGAATCCACGTGAAAGGACAGCAAGAGAACTTGGCAAATTCAGGGACACTGAGGGTTTGGGGAAACGGTCTTCATACTGGGCTCCCCGGTGGCCTGAGGCTCCACAGAGGCGCCGCGGCCACGGAATCTTGACCCCAGAGACTTTCTAAACATAGCCCTGGAAGAGTCTTAAAGCTAAGGAATGCTACATGCAGATTGCTCTAGGTAAAGCAAGACTGATTCTTATGACTGTTGCCAAAGGAGATGCCACAACTCTGGTCTCCGGGTGCCTGCATCTGAGGAACACAGTATCTCAGTTAATCCTCAGAACATCTCTGAGGGGCAGTACCACTATTATACCCATTTTATAGGTGATAACACTGAGGGTCTGAGAAGTTGTCACCCAGTGCAGTTCACACAGCTAGGAGGTGACAGAACTGGGATTGAAGCCAGACCTCTCTGATCTTTCATCCATACCATGACATACATCCCAGGGACGTGACCTACTGCCACCATTACCGAGTCACCCCAGCAGGTGGCTCAAAAGGCAGACCACAGCAATTCTCTAATTCATTAAACTCCATTATTCCAATCCTTGATTTTACAAGAGCAGATTATAACAGCCAGTAGAGGAGAATGGTATCCTGGATTGAACCAAACTGCAAAAGTTTTTGTTTGTTTTTTTTGACATATATTGAATAGGTTGCACTTTATTTGGGAGGGCCGGAGAGCATTGTGTGTGTGTGTGTGTGTGTGTGTGTTTAATCAACCTATTTAGGTTCTCAATTTTGTTTGGCATTGGATAAGAACCTGAGTATACATGTTGCCTGATACAGGAAGTAAATGAGAATATAGGTAGAAAAAGAAAACAGCACATGAAGAGAGCTAGAAAGCCCAGCTAAGCACAAACTTTGTCACTCAAGCACCCAAAGTTGAGGGACAACAGCAGTTTGGAATGGAGCAGGATCCTGCATGTAGCGGAAGAGAAACTAGAACCACCCAACATCACATTAAGGCAAGTTTCAATGTAGTCATTCCCCTGTTCGCTCATCCACACATTTACCAGGAGCCACAGAAGTGGCCAAAACATGTCCTTGCCTTTACAACTGACCCCTATGGTGAAGACCTCTAAGTCAGTAATTAGAATACAATACACCCAGCACTGTATTTGAAATACTAAGTACTAGTGGACGAATAAAAGAAAACAGAAAGGAAAGAAAAAATATGCAGAAAACATTTCTTCTGCATTTAAAAGATAAATACAAGTTCAGGTACAGAAGGGCATGCCAAGCCAACAACAAGGGCAAAAGGCTTAGGGCAAGAGAAGGTCACAGGATGGCAAAAATTTTAATGTATGTGGCAGACTGGGAAATTGTGGAAATGGGAAGGTGTACCAGGAGGAGACTGCAAAAGTAGATGGAGGCCAGATATCGAGCCAGTAGCCACCAAGCACTTCAAATGTGGTTCCTCTTAACTGAGATGTGTTGCAGGTGTTAAAATACATACCACATTTGGAAGAGTCAGTGAGAACAGAAAAAGTAAAATGTCTCGTTAACATTTTTATATTGTTCACCTGTTCAAATGATAATATTTGGTATTCACTTAGCCAAATAAAATATTAGGTTATTAAGTGCGAAATCTCCAATTTCCTTAAGTACTAAGTTTGACAGACGATATCTCTGACATTTTGCCCTGTGGCCCCTCCTAGAACACTGTACCCATTCCTCTGGACTTTGAAGGCCAGTGGCCGCACACCACTAGGCCGGCCAAGAACTGAGGCCCACCCAGGGTCAGGGCCTGGGGACATCATGCCTGATTCAGCTCCCTGCTGTGTCCTTACACATGGATGGTGGCCCTCGGGCTCCAGGCGTCACACAAACCCCTCAGGGCAAAGCAACAGCAGAACCCAACCATGGTGCCACTCAACCCTGGGTGCCACTCACACACTGTGACCCTACATTCTGGGTACCACAAGCTGCCTCACCGCAAAGGACTGGGACCTCTCACGGGGTCCTTCCTTACCTGCTGCTGCTCATCTGAGGGTCCCTCCTGCATGGCCGCTAAGTCTTTCCTTTCCTTCTGGTCACTGCGCGAGGCTCAGATTTGTGCCAAAGTGGCGCCAGCGAACACGACCCTAGCGAGAGCAACCACAGTGGAAGCCACAGGACTCCATGAAGTCTGAAACAAACCTCTTCAAATTAGTGGCCAGCTAGCTCTGGACAAAATGACGAACGAAGGCACGGGTAGGCCAATTAGGACCTCTCGCATTGGAATGCGGTGTTCAGTAATAACCTTTGTGATTGGATAAGAGAAACCTGAGCGTCCAATTCTGATTGGATAATCCAATCCAATTCTATTGGGTGATCCAATCCAATCAGAATGGGTATTCCAGAAAAGGACATTTCAGAGGAGCAACCTAATAGATCAATTATGATTGGATAATAACATCCTATCAGAATGGGTATTCCAGAACACCTCATTTGAATACAGGAGGCTATAAATGGTCAGCCGAGGGGTGACCGTGCCATTTTTCTCACCTGGAGCCAGTGGGGCTTTTCTCTTGTGTGTCGGAGAGCTGGTGGCTCTTCTAGCTTTGGACTCTCTGTCCCGTGTGTACTGTGCCCTGGACATCTGCATTGCTGGGGCCACTGTGGCCGGCACTGGAAACCTCCTGGAAATGGAGCATCCTGCAGTGAGCTACAGGCAAGAAGGAACGGAGCTGGCCTGTGCGAGGGATCTGGACCTGATCATGCTGCAGTGAGAGGCAGGTAGGGAAGGATCCAGCCGGCATGTGGGAGAGACCCAGCCCTTGGTACACAGAGGTCTTGGGGACCCGAATGGGCACCTGAGTGGGGAAGGGGGCACCACGTGTGAGTGGCAGTTTATCTGAGTTCTGCTGCTACTCCTCCCGGTAGCAGTTTGTGTGGTGCCTGGTTGTGAGGACACAGCAGGGAGCTGGATAAGGAGTGACGTCCTCAGGCGCTGACCTTAGGTGGACCTTAGTCCTTTGTTGGCTTTGGCCAAAGTCAGGGTGAACTTTGCATCAGGTGAAACTCAGGCTCGGCACCCCAGGGGCCGGTGTGAGGTGACACCAACCACATTCTCCACTGTGCTTTCTTGCCCTGTGGGCTGAGGTGTCTTCCCCGGGGGTGCATTTTCAATGCCAGGTGAAGGTGAGGGATGGATATTCTAGGGGTATGCCCTAGTGGTGTGCGGCCACTGGCCTTCAAAGTCTAGAGGAACGGGGAGAATGTTCTAGGAGGGGCCGCGGGGCAAGGGGAGGAAAGGGGTTCACCGGCCCCCCTCCCTACGTAGGCCCCCCAGCCAAGCCCTGCACAGTACTCCTAGTGTCACCCACCTGGCACATGCTGCCAGGCCCTGGGCAGTGGGGAAGAGAGGGGTGGCCTGGTGATTGGCCATGAGGAGCCTGCTCCTTGAAGATAGCCAGTTCCTGAATGGGGTGGGGGGTGTGGAGGCATACTCCCATCCCCAGCCTGGCAGACTCGCCAGCAGGGTAGGGGCAGGGCTGCGGCTGGCCCGGCTGGCCCGGCCGGCCTGAGGGTGATTCCCAAGTGAAGGCGTTTGGGGTGGACCTGCCTCTGTGTGACCCGCTGGACCCTGCCACAGGTGCTGCGGTCCCAGGTGCTCTGGTGCAGGGCAGAGGCCCACCAGGCTCTCACCCACCGCTGCTGGTGGGTTCTCATGGGCCCTGCACTCTGGCCCAGCCCTCTGCTCCATGCAGAGGGAGGAGGAAGATCCTGAGCCCTCGTAGGAGGCTCCAGGCCTGTGGGTGGAGGAGCAGGAGGCAGCTGCTAAAATTATTACCTAGTCTTTTAAAATGTGATTTTCTTTTTGCTGTAGTTTGAAAAGTGTTGTTTTCCTTCAATTTTAAATTGGTATGTTTTTAAGAACTTTATCCATATGTTTTCATGCTTTTGGGTTCTATTTTGAATGAAAATACTGTCTTCCAAGTTAGTTATATTTTCAGGCTGTTCATAACTAGCGTACAGAAATACAATTGAGATTTTTATCTTGATTTCATAGCCTGAAAAACTGCTAAACTTATTTATTATGTGGGGCAGGTTTTTAGTGATATCCTCAGGATTTTTTACGTATGAAATTATGTCTTGGTCATCAAATGGCAATTTTCCTATTTCAATAGCCATCTGGAGTCCTTTTCTTCATATTTCTTTGCATGATGTTTTCAGCAGAATCCTCCAGTGTGGTGTTGAGTGGGAGTACTAAAAGTGAATGTCTGTATCTTGTTCCTAATCTTAGGGGGAAAACATTCTTTCCAGTAAGTCTGTTGTTTACTATAGGTGTTCTGTAGATGCTTTTTATCAGGGTGTGGAAATTCTCTTCAAGTCCTAGTTTGTTTAAGCTTTGTCTCATAGGATGGAGTTAGTGAAATGCTCTTTTCTGTGTCAGTGAGATCATTACATCTTTAGCTTCTTTAACCTTAGAGACATATGTTAAGTTGTTTTAACAGCTTTGAGATCTAACTGATACACAAAAACCCCTGCATGTTTACTGTGTTCAATTTCATGCAATTGGATATATCACCTGTGATACATCACCACAGTCCAAATAATATATTTATTCATGTTAAGTCACACGCAACACACACAGGCATATTCATGAAAATGAGGACACTTTTGAAAGTATGAGTGTGAATGATGGATACATTAGTCGTTTTCTTGATGCTACACAAACTATGTATTTCTGGCACAGTCTCACTTGATTAAGGTATGTAATCCTTTCTATGTGTTGGATTCTGTTTACTAGTGTTATGTAAAGGATTTCTTTGTCTATACTCAAGAGGAATGTTCTAGAGTTTTGTTTTACTGTTATGCTTCTGGGTTGTTGTTATAGTAGGTTTGGCCTAGTAGATTGAATTGGGATGGGAATGCAATACAGCACATACAGTATATTATGTATTTATCCAAAGTACTTAGCACGTGTCTTTAATGTAATAGTTTTAAATGTATAGCACAATGATTCATTGAAAAGGATAAGTTGGCATATTTATAGTTACCCCAGGTAACATCAAAACTATCATGAAATCGATTGGGTATGGAAGAAACGTACCACCACCACAACAAATGCTAACACTGAACTTATTAGCAAGATGGGTTAGTTAGACACACAGACACACAAACAGCAATTTTTGCAGTAACCAGCTTACACACATTATTTTCAATGAGTAGAAAAAAATTCTTGAGAATTGCATGGTTTTTAGGCTCCAAAAGTGTCAATAACAGCTTGAAAGCAAAAATCCTATGGGTTGTATATTGTTTTCATTGTGAAATAAGGTCATTAAATATGAAGTGTCCGATTTTGAATTGAAAGTGCACTTTATTATATCTCAAACCAGAAGCAAGCAGTACAGTTAATCAGAGCATGCACCCAAACTATCGACAGCTTTGCCATATTAACAGCAGCTTGTTTATGTCAGCAGCAAAGAGGCCTGGAGAGCGAGTGACAGTTAAGTCATGAAAGGTGTTTTCCACAGCTTGTTGACAGTGGAATGTTTTTCCTTTCAAGTAGTGGTCCAAAGCTTGGAAGAAGTGGTAGCCAGTTGGTGCAAGGTCTGGTGAATATAGTGGATGACAAGAGAGTTTCCAAGTCCAGCCTCTGTGGTTTGAGCAGCATCGTTTTTGCAACATGTGGTTGAGCATTATCTTGCAAGAGGATTGGCCTGTGTCTCTTGGCCATTTAATCACAGCATCCTCATCATTTCATCCAATTGGTTGAAGTAGACATCCGCTGTGATCCATTGACTCAGTTTCATGAAGCTGTAGTAGATAATACCAGTGCTAGACTACCAGACACCATTAGGTTTTTTTTTTGATGAATATTCAGTTTCGGACTTTTGTTTCAGCACTTTATATTTATCCAACTATTGTGCCAAAAGCTTGTGATTGTCAAAAAGAATCCATTTTTCATCACGTCACAATATGGTGTACAAATGCTTCACCTTTATATCATGACAGCAAAGAAAGGCAAGCTTCGAGACAGTTTCTCTTCTGATGCCCAATTCATGCAGAACCCATCTATCCAGCTTCTTTACCTTGCTGATTGATTTCAAATGGTCCAATGTTGTTGGAATAGTAACGTCAAATCTTGCTGCTAGTTCATGTGTAAGTTGAGATGGATTCACTTCCACTACAGCTTTCAGCTCATCGTTATCCACCTTGGTCTCAGGTCACCCATGGTGCTTGTTTTCAAGATGAAAATCACCAGAACAGAACTTCTCAAATCATCGATGTACCGTGCATTCATTAGCCACATCCTTCCCAAACGCTTCGTTGATACTTCCAGCTGTCTGTGCTGCATTGGTCCCATGACAGAACTCATTCAAAAATAAGATCCAGTCCTGTGTGGGTTTTCATAAGTGGGGTGAGCCTCTATCATTTTGCAGCTGTCCAGCATTCCACCCCCTTGTGACTGGCACTGCAGGGTCTGCTTGGGGAGCCTCCCACTGTGTGCCAGGCTGGTGGGAGGTTGTGCAGCCTCCAACAGAAGCTCCTCTTCCCCCTGCTGCCTCGGAGCTGTTGGTTTCCAGGTCCTCTCTCCCAGCACGGGAGCAGGTGGGGCAAGAAGCTGGGACCTGCAGTCCCTATTCCAACAGTTGGGGAATAGCAGGAACACAGAGACATCTGGCAAAATATGAGAATGGCCCCTCCGTCTGAACTGTGACAGCACGCACAATTTATTGAGTACCTACTATGTGCCAGGCTCCCTGAGGGCCCTTTATATTTCTTCACTGGTGGTGACACTCTTCCCCCAGATAGCTATATGGGTCACCCCTTACTTCACTTAAACGGAACATCACTTCCGCATCGCCACCTCCAGGGAGGTGGACCCTGAATGGCCTTCCACTTCGTGGGACTCTCTAGATTTGCCCTAATCCTGGCCTTGGTTGTTACGTCTGTAAAATGGAGCAGACGACGTCCAGCTCCCAGGGCCGGTCCTGGCTGCGGGTCAAATGCGAGAACACACGGGTGTGCCTTAGGGGGCCATATACGGCTGTGCGGAAAAAGAACTCAGGGTCCACCCACCTGTGCTTAGACATGCTGGGCTGGGAAGAGAAGGGGACCAGCCTGACTTTAGCCCTTATTGGCTGAGACCCTCTCCAGGCTCCCTCCACCCTGTTCTGTGCCCCAGTATCCCCAACCAGAAAATAAAAAAGGTGGGTCTGGTGGTATCAGAGGCTCCTCCAGGCTCAGACATAGAATTGTGAGACTCACTGCCTCAGTGTCCCCAGCAGTGTAGCCATCAGACTGGCCAAAGGGTGGCTGACTCACAGCCCAACCCCAGGTCTCTTCCCTTGAAAGTCAAAGTCTCTTGACCTTGAGACCTGGGCATGCAGCTAAGGCCCCATCATAGCCCAGGGTAGGGCAATGCCCTTGGCCCTTTCCTACCAGGCAGCTTTGGGGCCCGACCCACACTGGTCCCACAGGTCGGGCTGAGCAGCTGACCATACGTGGGCATGTTCTGGCCATAGTTCTCTGGCTCCCAGGGGCCTGGACGCCAGTTTTCAACTATTTTTCCTCCCTGAGCCTCAGTTTCCTTATTTGTCACATGGGCTAAGGTGTGAGAAGTGTTGCTCAGTCACTGCAGCCTGGACCATCTCTAATGTTAGTGCGACCACGGTCATTCACCCGGCCAAGGTCCCACAAAGTCCCTGAGTTCAACCAGAGAGAGCTGAAACAGCCTCTTTCTCCAGGCCCACCTGTCACCTGAAAGGCCTAGACGGGGTGGTAAGTTATTTATACAGGCACCTCTCACCCCGCGACAATTATCTTACTCTTCCTGGTGCAATCCAGGCCCCTGCTGTGGTTTCAGACCCAGAGTTACTTATAGTCAGTGGAAATTAGTGCCTGGGCCGATGGCTCCCTGGCACCAACCTGCCCTAGTGGCCAACCCAAAGGGAGAGCCCACTGGAAATTTTTGTGGTCCCAGCAAATGACCCCAAGGACATTTCTGGCTGGGAAGACTCTGTTCCTTCTGTGAGATATATTTGGACAAGATGTCAAGGAATTGAGAGGTGGGAGCCAGCATTTCTGGCTGGAGGATCTGGGAGGGCTGCATGGAGGAGGTGATATTTCAATTAAAATGTTTAAGGGTTAGGCAGGGTTTGCAGTGGGGAAGGACACCCCAGGTAAAGAGAACAGCATGGACAAGGGCACAGAGGCAAGGAAGGAGAGTATGTGAAAGAAAGAACAGATCATTCTGTTTGGCTGGGGCTTGGGGCAGGGAGTAACTACAAGTAGTAGTAATAACTCAGACTCCTTGAGCATTATGGGTGCTCCAGACACTGTTCTAAGAGCTTTGCATACAGCACTACCTCATTTAATCCTCCCAACAACCTTAGGAAACTGAGGCACAGAGATGTTAAATCACTTGCCCAAGGTCACACAGCTCATGAGTGGAGGAACTGGGATTGAAATTCAGGCAAGTAATTCCAGAGCCCACGGTAGGAACCTCTATGAAGAGATGTGAATGTTGAGCCCAAAGTTTGGGTTTAAATTAAGAGGCGGGGCCAGGCGCGGTGGCTCATGCCTGTAATCCTAGCACTCTGGGAGGCCAAGGCGGGTGGATCGCTCGAGGTCAGGAGTTCGAGACCAGCCTGAGTAAGAGCGAGACCCCGTCTCTACTAAAAATAGAAAGAAATTATCTGGCCAACCAAAAACATATATATAGAAAAAATTAGCCGGGCATGGTGGCGCATGCCTGTAGTCCCAGCTACTCGGGAGGCTGAGGCAGTAGGATCGCTTAAGCCCAGGAGTGTGAGGTTGCTGTGAGCTAGGCTGACGCCACAGCACTCACTCTAGCCCGGGCAACAGAGTGAGACTTTGTTTGAAATTAATTAATTAATTAATAGGCGGGAGGGTGCCCCTGAAGTTTCCCAGGCAGAGGAGCAGCGGGACTGAGACAGCTGGTGGTGAGTTTGGTTTAAGATGGGAGACAGCCCATGGGCATCCGGACGACAGGTGACAGGGCGAGCTCACGGCCTGGGCAATGCAGAGGAGGAAGGACCTCAAAACAGCAGGACACAGCCCGTGATTGGTGGCCAAGGGAGAGAAGTGTCAGCACCAACTCGGTTTTCAGACAGCAGCTGGTGGCGGGTGGTAGAGACTGGCCAATGAGGGAGGAGCGAGGTGAGATGAGAGGTTTGCACCGGGCACCGCACATCTGCAGGGCCTGGGGGGAAGGATGACAGGTGTGGAACCCTGAGAAAGCCTGGGCCCGGAGGCAGGACATCTAGTGACAGAGACATCTGTGGAGAAGTTCTGTCTCTGTTCACAAGTCCCTAATCTCCATGGTGGGGGGAGTGGGGCAGCCACAGGAAGGCAGAGATCTGGGCGTCTCATTCACTGCTGTGTCCTAGCACCTAGAACAGTGCCTGCCACAGAGTCCACTCCAGAAATGTGCAGGAACGGATTCATCAAGGCACCTGTTGAGGACACGTCCTTGAGGAATTGGCCTCCTGAGGGAGCAGGCAGCAGGCAAAGGAGGAGATATCAGAGAGGTGGAAAGAGAGTGTCAACTGCAGGTGTAGTGTGACCAGGGCATCTCATGGTGGACTGGGCGTCAGGTGGACATGGTTGTTGCCAGGAAGTAGGACAAAGGAGAAACAGCATTCACTGAGCAGGGCAGGCTGTCGGGTGAGCCCTCGGGAAACCTCAGCTGGACAGAATAGCAGACAGGAGTGTCCCCCGGGGCCTTGCCCCACACGCCAGCTCATGGGGTCAGAGCAGTTGGGATGAGAGCCGGAGGGACTCATGGACCCATCCATGGGACCACAGGTGTGCAGGGCCCTCAGGTACCATCTCATCCCACAATCCCAGGATGCACATGGGGAGACTGAGGCTCAGGAGGGAAGCCCACCGGAAATGGAAACCACCATTATTACTATTATCATTATCATCAGCATCATATAGGTTAAGAAGCTGAGGTCCAGAGAGGGCAGGGCCTTGCCCAGGCTCTCACAGCCATCTGACTGACACAAAACCAAATGAGAACTCGGGTCTCCCGACCCACAGTCTCATATTTTTTAACCACGTCCCTGTATGATACTAAGGGCAGGGAAAGGTAACAAACAATTCCTAAATGCCCAACATTAGGAGAGCAATCAAGTCCCTTTCAGCTTCTACGTGTACCTTTGGAACGTTCTGGAAAACAGCTGTTCCAGAGAACATGAAGCAGTGTTCTGCGGCTCGAGAAATCACTGCAAGTCGAACAGTCAGGCTCTGGCACAGTACATTCTGATGACGACAGCGGCTTCGTAAAAACAGACACAAGGGGAAAGAGGCTGGCAGGAAACGTCTAGAATGTGCCCGGTGCTGGGGTTGCAGGTGAGACTGAGGGCAATGGCTTTCCTCATGGCTTCTCTTTCTGCCCGTGTCACTCTCAGGCAGGCGCCAGGGCACCCCGGTGTGAGCAGCAAGTGCTGACCAGGCAGGGTAACGAAGAGCTGTGGGCAGGAGGGCCATGGTCTCCTGGTGTTGGAGCAAAGACTGGAAAACCTAGCGACTTTTTCCAGAAGGAAACTGGGACCTGCAGGGACTAGTGGCATGACTCACAGAGCAAATGTTCCTTTGGGGAATTTGGGGCTGGGACAAATCCACTCCAGCTAGTTTGGGTCCTCATATCCCTCAGGCTTCCAGACCGTGCTGTGCTGATAAATGGTTAACTCTGGCTCTCCCGGTGGGGGAGGAATGCTCATTTGTAGTGGATGCTGATTTCCATTGTGCAAGTATTGCCACCAGATCGCCAAAATGACCTCAGGGAAGATAGAGTTGGGAAGAGACGCACAGTAGCACACCATCGTACGGGACTTCTACCACGCAGATACAACCGACTGCCTGTCCAAGGGAATAGATAAGAGTGAAATGTAGGAAAATAATGAGAAAATGAGGAGTTTGGGGTATTCATTGCCTTTTAAAATATAATTTATATAATTGCGAGCTTATGTAATTGAATTCTAATGATGGCTATAATTAACCAGCTTAAAAAATACCTGCAAATTTAGTAATTGGCTGTCACAAGCCGGTGTGGCTGACTCTCGCAAATCACTGACTCCACATCCCAGGAGAGAGCATCACTGGGAGGGGATTGGCGGCCTACCTTGGTCCCATGACCTCAAACTCAGTGGCCTAAGACAGCACACATTTATTACGTTACAGTTCTGGAGGTTAGAAGTCTGACATGGGTTTCACTGGGCCAGGAATGCCATTTGGGATTCCAGAATAAATTAAAGATTGTGACTGAAAATAAATGATAGTGATTACAGTGTTGAAGTTGTGCTCTGAGACTATAGTTCTCACTACCCCCTGCAGAATGTTGACAAATTGCCTAGTGGGGTACGCCCCACCCCCTAGCTGAGAATCACTGAACTCATTTATTAATTCATTTACTGCCCATTAAAGAAGCAGTTATTGAACTTCTACTTGGTGTTAGGTGCTTTCCTGGGTGCTGGGTGTATTGCAGGGAGCAAAACCAACAAAGATCCTCTTCTTCACAAAGCTTCTAGCAGTCCAGGAAAAAAAAAAATAGAAATGAATTAAGGAGCAAGAAAATATCAGGTGGTTAAGTGCTTTGAGAGTGACCTGGACAGGGGCAATCAAGGAGGGCTTCTGTGTGGAGGTAACATTTAACCTGTGCTTCAAATTGACATGCTGGCTGCCTAAGAACTACCCTCCGTGGATCACTGAGGGTGAATAATAGTGGGGCCCCTGCTCCTCAACATTTTCAGATCCCCATGTCCATTTCTTGGGCTCTGCCAGATACTCTTCGAGGCCCTATAAGCTTCATGATTTCCTTTTATGGCATAGCTGCCCAGGGGAATATGCATTTTTTGTCTCCCATTTTATAGTAAAGAGACTGAGGCTCAGAGAGTGGCTTGTCCAGGGTCACACAGCAAGTGGGTGACAGAGTCAGGACTTACCTTTGGGTATCCTAGCTTTCCCAGTCCTGTGCCCCTCCCCCACTCCTTTCCTTGCAGAGATGCAGTTAGAGAAATGAACGTCAGAAACAGACGTCTGCTAGAACCTGGAGCTGTCAGCCAACAGAGGGGCTGCTGAGTGTTCAGTAGGGAAAAAGGGGTCCCAAAAAGGGATGGCCAATCCCTGGGAATAGGCATGTGGCAAAAATCCTAGGTGAGCATGATTGCAGAAAGAAAAATTTCCTGCAGAGACGCACTGTAGAACCTGGGGGGTAGCTCTGTCTGTTCATACATTGGCTCAGCTCCTAGGGGCTAAAGGGTTTCCCGTCCGCTTGAGAGAGGCAGCTGTGGCACATCTGGTGGGGAGGCAGGCACCGCTCCAGCTTTTGGATTTTACACATCCGGGAGCAAGGGCAGCTTCATTTGCCTCTGGAACCCCAGCACCTAGGAATAAATGAAAACAGAAGTGAGTGTGTAGGGGTGTGCGTGTCTGTGCGCTGAGGGCTCCCCGAGTCCACCCCCACCCCGCAAGCAGGACCCACAGACCAGCTCAGCTTCGCTGGAGACATCAGAGAATGTGACCCTGGCCAAAGCCAACAGCGACTCCTCTGCCACCTCCTGGTACACTCTCTGGCCAGGCTTCCCTGTGATCCTCTCTGTCCCTGCTGTAGGAAGCTATGTCCTTTTGACCCCCATGAGAGTCAGGACAGGATGGAGAACCCCAGGCCCACAGGGGTATGATCTGAGCTGGCAGAGTCTCGCCCTTGCTGCCCCTTGCCAGCCTCAAGGACACATGCGCAAGATTTGCTTCTGGCATGAAGCCACCAGCATCCTCTTGAAGTCCTGGGAGATCTGATTACCCAGACGAGGGGAAAGTGTTGAGCAAGTGAGCGCCAGGGTTTGGAATAATCAGTTTTTTGACTGCTGCAGTTAATGTGAGGCCAGGCTACAAAACTGTCTCCTCCTCATGTTCTGGCTCCCAGGACGGCTGACTGTTTCATCTAGAACTGCCAGCTTTTCTGTCGCCCCCACCGCCACCCCGCCCAGCAGCACCACAACGAGGCTGTCCTAAATTGTCCTAACAAGGACCGTCTCGGGAGCCAGCCAAGCCTCAGGCATCATGCAGCCACAATGTGGCAGGCATATGGAGACCCTGTCTGAGGCTGGGGTGGGTCCCAGCCATGGGGTTTAATTCTGAGCACTGGGGAAGGGAGGACATGGCCTTTGTTATGGCATCTCCTTTCCATCTTATCACCATCTTACAGCTGAGGAAACTGAGGCTGAGTGTGCCCAGAGTCATGTGCCAACAGGTTGCAGAGGTGAGACCCAAACCCAGGCACACCTGGCTCAAGCCCTTGCTCTTCCAACTCGTTCCAGACACCTCAGATCTTACTAATAGATATTTTTCCCTCTTCCTAGTTCATGTATCTCGATTTCAGAGCCTCTTGGAACATGTCATGCCAGCTCCATCCTGAAGTTTTGTCCCTGAAAAGTGCCAGGAATGATGATTTTGTGCTAATGTGTTTTTCATTAAGGAATACTTCTGTCTTTTGCTATAAATATCTAAAGAAGAATTGCCTCCCACAGATGCCAAACCAAGCAGTACAGGGTTTAAGGGTGTCAGTCTAACCTCTCTTTGGAATAAGAAAACCTGGAATGAAACAAAGGGAGTTAAGGCACATGAACACCTACCAAGTGCCAGGCACTGGGAAACCCATTTTTTTATTCATTCATTTAATAGATGTTTCTTGAGCACCTGCTATGTGCGACACAGTTCTACCCCTGGGGATAGACACAGACACAGCAGTGAACAAAACAGTAAATGTCTCTGCCCTCGTGGGGCTTGTAAACCTTGGCCTTTTATTTTATTCATTAATTAATTTATTTATTTTGCAGTAAGCAAAAAAACAAGTATAGACATCATGGAGACATTGGAGGGTTAGTTCCAGACCCCCACAGTAAAGCCAGGATCACAATAAAGCGAGTCATATGCTAAACTGTCATCTGAGCCTTTAGCCAGCTGTGACCTTTTTGACGCTAGAGGGTCTTGCCTCAGTGTTGATGGTGCTGACTGATCAGGATGGTGGTCACTGAAGGTCGAGGTGACTGTGGCAATCTCTTAAAATAAGACAACTGTGAAGTTTGCCACAGCGATCGGCTCTTCCCAAGCATCTGTAGCATGTGATGCTGCTTGACAGCATCTTACCCACAGTAGCACTTCTTTCAAAATTGGAGTCAATCCTCTCAAACCCGCCACTACACAGCCTACTAAGTTCATGTCATATTCTAAATCCTTTGTTGTCATTTCTAAATGTTCACAGCATCTTCACTAGTAGATTCCATCCCAAGAAACTACTTTCTTTGCTCCTCTATAAGAAGCAACTCCTCATTCATTCAAGTTGTAGCATGAGATTGCAGCAATTCTGTCACATCTTCATGTGACTTCTAAGTCTAATTCTCTTACCGTTTCCACCACATCTGCAGTGACTTTCTCCACTGAAACCTTGAGCCCTCAAAGTCATCCATGAGGGTTGGAATCAACTTCTTCCAGACTCCTGTTAATGTTGATACTTTGACCTCCTCCCATGAATCACAGATGTTCTTAATGGCATATAGAATGGTGAATCCTTTCTAGATTTTCATTTCACTTTGACCTCATTCTTCGGAGGAATCACTGTGTATGGTAGCTATAGCCTTATGAAATGTATTTCTTAAGTAATAAGACTAGAAAGTTGAAATTACTCCCTGATCCATGGGCTGCAGAATGCATGTTGTCTTAACAGGCAGGAAAGAAACACGCATTTCCTTGTGCATCTCTGTCAGGGCTCTGATAGAGCTCTGCATAGATGGGTACATTGTCAATGAGCTGTAATGTTTTCTGAATCTTTTTTTCTGGGCAGTAGGTCTCAACAGTGGCCTTCAAATATTCAGTAAACCGTGCTATAAACAGATGTGCTGTCATTTAGGCTTTGTTGTTCCATTTATAGAGCACAGGCAGAGTAGACTTAGCATAATTCTTAAGACCTCTAGGATTTTGGGAATGGTAAAGGAGCATTGGCTTCAACTTAAAGTCACCAGCTGCATTAGCCCCTAATAAGAGTGTCAGCCTGTCCTTCGAAGCTCCGAAGCCAGGTGTTGACTTCCCCTTTCTAGCTTGGAAAGTCCCAGATGACATCTCCTTCCAATAGAGACTGTTTCTTCTGCACTGAAACCTGTCATTTAGTGCAGCCATCTTTATCCACTGTCTCAGCTAGATCTTGCGGATAACTCGCTGCAGCTGCTCCGTGAACACGTGCTGTTTCACCTTGCATGCTTATGTTACGGAGACGGCTTCTTTCCTTAAACCTCATGAACCAACCTCTGCTAGCTGCAAACTTCCCTTCTGTAGCTTCCTCACCTCTCTCAGGCTTCATAGAACTGAAGAGAGCCAGGGCCTTGCTCTGGATCAGGCTTTGGCCAAAGGGAATGTCGTGCTAGTTTGATCCATCCAGAACGCTGACACTTTCTCCACATCAGCAATGAGGCTGTTTTGCTTTCGTATCACTCATGTGTTCACTGGAGTAGCACTTTCAGTTTTCTTCAAGAACTTTTCCTTTGCATTCACAACTTGGCAAACTGTCGGATACAAGAGGTTTAGCTTTCTGCCCGTCTCAGCTTCTGACCTGCCTTCCTCACTAAGCTTAATCATTTCTTGCTTTTGATTTAAAGTAAGTGACGTGTAACTCCTCCTTTCATTTGAACACCTAAAGGCCATTGTAGGGTTACTAATTGTCCTAATTTCGATATCACCATGTCTCAGGGAAGAGGGAGGCCAAGGAGAGGGGGAGAGGTCGGGGACAGCGGGTCCGTGGAGCAGTCAGAACACACACAACATTTGTCAGTGAAGTGCGTCATCTTAAACAGGAGTGGCTCCTGGTGCCTACAACAATGACAATAGTAACATCCATGATCACAGATCATCATAACAGATATAATAATAATAATAGAAAAAAGCTTTGAAAGACTGGGGATTTGCAGAAACGGGACACAAGGCCCTGCAGAGCAGGTGCCAAATCCTCACTCTTGGAGGTCAGAAGCCGTGGAGGCTCTGAGGGCAGAAACACCTGCCCAGTGAGGAAGTGCTTCTTGAGACCAGACCTGGGCGAAGGTCTCTGTCACACCTCACACTGCCCTGTGCTCAGCCTGCCAGTAGCAGGTGTGGCCAGATCCCCAGCGCCAGTCTCCTGGCACGGTGCTTTGTCCCCGGGTTGTCTTGGTGTTTTGTTCTGCTCCTCCTGTTTCTTTTGCTGGGCCTCAGGCTGAACAGAACTCAATGGAATGTGATCTGAGGGTTTGCTGGGAACATCGTGTCTCCCCAGAAAATTTCAAGTGGCTACAGAGATGTGTGTTCCAAGTTGCTAGGCAACCAGGTGTGACAGTGAGAGGAGGGGTCGATGATTCATAAGCACAGACAGAAGTGGCTGGTCCACCCACCCTTCCCTCCCCAAATCCCCCCAAGACAGCCCCTCCCAAGCAGGTGGGAGAACCCCGGGGACTCACAAGAGGACAGATACAGGGCAAGAGAGGGTAAGAATTCCAAACCGACACTGAATGGGTTCAGCCCCAGAGGAAAAATAGAAGGGCCTCTTTCCAAAAACGTAGGAAAAGCCCTTTATTATGACTGTAATAGGGGCCCGCATGTTCACCACGTGCCCAACACTGTTCTAAGCACATTGACAGATATGGTGCATTTATCTCATCCTCACAATAACCCTGTGAGGTAGGTACCATTATAAGCCCCATTTTACAGATGAGAAAACTGAGGCAGCTGGGGGTTAATATGCCCAAGCTGTAAGTGGCAGGGCCAGGCAATCTGGCCCTGAGCCTGGCATCAAGGCAAGTGGGTGAATGGCAGGCCAGAAAAGTTGGTTGTGGGGTCAGTGAGGAGAAATGAAATACAGGTGTGATTTATTTGAAAACTGGAGTTGAATCCATTCTGCTCTGACTGGGCTCTACTGTGTGCTGGACAGTTTACCTTAGCAGGAAGGAGGCAACAAGCTCAAGCTTGCAAAAAGGGGTTAGAGGGAAACAGACCCAAACAGGTCACCGTGATACTTAGCAGTGTGTTGGGTAACATGAAAGAGAAGGAAAAGACACTGGGAGAGGATGAACTGAGGCAGGTTCCAAGGGGAGGTGACAAACCAGGAACCGCAGGTGGAGGAGAGGGGCATTTCAGGTGGCAGGCAAGGGCAGATTCGTCACCATTGATTGGGATTAACTTTTAGGTATCTCCCTCCACCTTCGCCACCCCAGACCGTGAGCTCCCCAAGCAGGAGTCCTGTGCTGTTTATTTTCTTGTCCTTAGGAGACAGCGTGTATCTGCCATTTTGGATGCAGCAATCATGAAATGTTTCTTTAACGAACACATAAAGAGGAAAGGAAAGGGGAGTGAACGAATGAATGAGCAATATTAGGCTTAACTGTCCAACAAAGGATGTTGGGAGTGGAGAAGTCAAAGTCTGTAGCAGCCGCTTAGGGGAGATTAGAGAACAGCACACGTTGTGGGTTAGAAGGCAGCAGGGCTGGGAGGAGGGAGGCCTGCTCAGGAGCCAAGTGAGAGGTGCTGGGAGCCCAAACTCATGTGAAATCTCAAGAGTAAAGAAGAAAGGTCAGACCTGAGCAGCACCAAGGAGGCTGATCTATGGGACCTGAACGAGGAACAGATTGGAAGGAAACAATGAGTTTGGTCTTAAACTTGCTGCATCGGAGACATGGACAAAGCAACCAAGTGCAGCTACCTTGTGGGCCCCATGAAACCCTGGCCCAGGGATTGCAAGAGAGAAGACAGGATGAGAGACATAAATCCCTATTTCCTTAACCTACATCTGTGACAGACATCACTAATCAATCCCAACGTCAGACTCCCTCTTAGCTTAACTCCAGACAGCCCCTACTAATCAATCACAGTTGACTTGTAGAATGAAACTCATTTGTTCCTCAGTCTTTGGGGCAGTAGCAGGAGCCTCCAGACTGGGCCACTGTCTGAAACCCAGATAAAAGAGGGAAAGGGGCAGTTGAAGGTTTAGAGGTGTGAGCACTGAGTCCTTGAAGCTAAGTGTAAACCACTTGAGGTCTAGATCAGAACCGTGAATTTCTCCCTCTATAAGCCTTTAAGTGAAAAATGAACAAAAGAGAACTCTTTTTTTAAGCAAAATCACCTTGTCTTACTGTTCGTTCATTCCAATTAGTGAAAGAGCATTTGTTCTTATATATTTTGGGTATACACTCTGATAACATTCTTGAGTACCCTATTTTCAACTGATTTCACTTTCATTATTTGGTAATGACCTTAAGGGCATGATTTTCTCTTCCTGTAGGATCTATATCCTGCCAGCCATTCAGGTAGCACCTGTTTATGGAGTACCTACTATGTGCTGCGCTCTGTTATAGGTAACAGGCTGGTCTCTAGCAACACCCTCACGAGCTTGCCATCCAGCAAACTAGGGTGCAAGCCAGCCTCGGAGCTGTCTGTGGTTTCACTAGTGCCCGGGCCCAGCAACCTCTCCTCCTCCACAGACTGCCAGTCTGACAGCTGGAGAGAGACAGAGAGAGAGGATGTTTGGGGTCTCCTTCCAATTACTGAGCCAGCCTTCCAGTGTCAGCGTCTCTGCCTTCAACCTTGCAAGCACAAGAGGCATGGCTGGTCAGCAGAGGAATCGTCCCTTCTCTCCCAAGGGAGGGTTGACTCACCTCTGGGCAGGAATGACACTGCAGGTTGAACAGGGACCTGTGAGCCCTCAGGCGTCACAGGAACTAGATTTCTGAAACCAGACACACAAGTCCTCTCTAGTATTTAGAGTGCGCGAAATAGCAGAAACAGTTTGCTAAAAGAAGCACCCTGTCCCAAAGCAACGCCCTTCTAAAGCAGCTACTCGGGACGTTGAGGCAGGAGGATCGCTTGAGCCCAGGAGTTTGAGGTTGCTGTGAGCGAGACTGATGCCATGGCACTCTAGCCCGGGCAACAGAGTGAGACTGTCTCACAAAAAAAAAAAAAAAAAAAAAGAGAGAGAGAGAATGTGGCCAGTTTCTAGAGAGAGATGTCAGTGGGTTTGTGCCACGCGTCAGTGGATGGATTTGGTGATGCCAATGCCCGCTTCAGCTGGATCCACTGAGTGTGTTTCCCTTGGCCGCTGTGGCTCGCGTGTTAGCGTGGGCCCTGTTCACCCCGCACCTTGACTGGACCTGGTGCTGGGCTCCCCGCCGCCTGGGCGCCATGCGGAAGAGGACCAGCTGGCCTCCTGCTGGACAGGCGCCGAGGTGCCTGCATAGGAAATGAAAGTCATGCTAACCCTTCTCTGCTGTATAGGCAGCAGCAGGGGTGGACTTTGTCAAATTATTGGAGAGACACACAGAACATTTAAATTATGAAAGAAAACCCAGTCGTGTGTGGTTAAGCATCAACATAAATGACCCATGGTGCAAATGCTTAACAGTTCCCCAGAGAGACACCCACACACACCAGTGTCAGGGAGCAACAAGGTCATAAGGTCTTGGTGTCTAAAGACCTGGGTTGTAGTCCTGGCTGTGCCACTAATGGCTGCATGAGCTTGAACAAGTCACTTCACCTTGCTGAGCTTCAGATTCCTCCTCCATAGAGTGTAGACAAGGCTATTGTCCTTGTGGACTTGAAGTGAGGGAATATCTACTTTAACTGGTGACTTTACGTAGCATTTATCAAATGCCCACTGTATGCCAAACACTGTGTACCAGGCATTGCCTCACAAAGCCCTCTGATTGGCCTTCTGGGGTCTGCAGGATATCCCCATTTTATAGCCCAAGAAGCCCAGCAAAGGTGAGTAACTTGCCTTGGGTCACACAGCTGGAAAATGGTATGGCTGGAGCCGTGGTTAGTCATTGGATGCTGTGACCACATGGTTCAAAGCCCAAAGGATCAAAATTAAGTGATAATTTATTTGTATGTATCCCAAAAGATTTTGAGACAGCATGTGATAAGAGCACTACACAGTCAGGCCACCAAATGAGCGTGGAAAATCAAGGGAGGCTGGGAACTGATGTTTCTGCTGAAGCTCATGTAGTGTTGGGACAGGGAGGTGCACAGCCACCACTCAGTGAATGAATGAGGCAGGCTGAACACTGCACAAGTCCAGAGCAGGACTCACGCCAGCTTCTCTGGCAGCCAGGCAGAGCGGAAAAGAAGAGAGCAGGTGCATCTGCATAAAAGGTTTCCCACCAAAGTGACATTGTCAGTGGGGTGCCCTGCACCTGGGTGTGGCCCTCTCTCTCTCTGTGTCCCCCACATGCAGCACAGGTCCATTCCCTCGCTCAGTTGGCTAGTACTCTCCACTAGGTGCCAGGGCCACAGTGCTGACCCAGCAGCCTTAGAAGGCCCCTCATGAAAAATTAATGGCTTCATGAATGAATGATCTGGTTACGAGAGAAGTGTGTCAGAGGATCTCAGAATTTTCAACCAAAAAGGGCCCCTAGGAGGCTAATCCAAGACCCTCAGTCTGGAGGAAGCAGAGGCCCAACAAGGGAAGATCAACCCAGGAAGCCAGACCCACGGCTCCCTTGCATGCTGGCATGAGCCTCCCTTACCAACCTTGGCATCTGTCTTCATTTGAGTCCCCCCAAAAGCAAAGCCTGAGTAGAGGATGGGGTGCAGGTAGTATATTTTGGAGTGATGGCAACAGTGAGGGAGTGAGGAGTGTTACGCAGGAAAGAGAGAACTGCCAGAACAAGGGATGCTGTTGAGCTGGTCACTGCTGCAGGCAACTGGGGCTCAGCCCCACCGGGGACCACTGGAGGAAGCGTGTGGGATGCACTTCAGATTTGTCCCCCCGAGGGCACAAGGCTGGAGCATCTACCCTGACTCCCATCTCCCATTGGGCAGGATCTGGGTAGCTCCCAGCACTCCTGGGGTCCATGCTTGGGGGGAGCTCATGACCTCCCAAGTTCAGCAAAAAGCCCTGAAACAGAAGACAGATGCTGTGGGTGCATGGGAGGGTGTGGCCAGCACGCTCAGGAGCTGCCCACCACAGCTGCGCCTGGTGTCAGGGAGGACCGAGGGGCTGGGCACACAGTGGATGTCACAGCTCTTTAGAAGTTAGTAATAGTAACAGCACCGACGTTGGCTTCCATTAACTGAGGCATTTCTCTGCATGCTGAGTGCATCACCTCATTTGATCCTCAGACTCATCTTAGGAAGTAGGAACCATTTATCCTCATTTTACAGTTGAAGAAACTGAGGCCTAGGGCTGTTTATATAACTGTATGAGGTCATACAACTAGAAAGTGACAGAGCCAGGATTCATACTCATCTCTTTGACTCCACAGACCCCCTTACCCCCCAGCCATGCTGCCTCCCAGGAGGTCAGCCCTTCCGGGTGTCCTGGGCACAAGGAGCATGTTAGGGATCGAGGTGCTGACACACTCCTCTTCAAAGGAGGCAGTGTGCTGCTGTGGACTGTCCAGGTGCAGATTCGATGATCCGCCTTGGGGAGAGTCACTTTCCCTTCTTTTGGTGCCTTAGTTTCCTCATCCTTCATGAGGATCTGCCTGGCTGGAAGAACTGGCGCAGGGTACACACAGTGAGAGAGGCCCGACGCACATGCTGGGGGCACAATGCCGTGGCTAAGACTTGGACTCTAGATTCAGACAGACGTGGAGCTGAAATCCAGAGGATAGGTTTCTTTACAGCCCCAGGCTTCAGTTTCCCCATCTGTAAAAGGGGGGTAATAGAATGAGGTCACTGGAAACCATGAGAAGTAAATGATAAAATGCCCAAACAGGGTAAGTGCTCAGTGACGCTGTGAGTACCGTCATTGTTTTAAAGTTTAGATGTGTGACCTTGAGTCAGTTCCTTAACCTCTCCGAACCGCAGTTTCCTCATCCGCAATCCAGACCTCCCCCCACACACCTCGTCATCTTCAGACATGAGAATGGGTGTGAATGCGATTTCTAAATGGGCTTTCCCACGGGACTCACTCTCAGCTTTCCCCATCCCTGTGGGTTTTCTGATCGGCTTGGTAACCGTCTCACCAGCTTCCCCCACCCCAGCCCCAACCCCACTCCTGTCCCCCTCAGCATCCTCTTACCCAGAGGGAGATCTATTTCTAGGAAACGCCTCCTTGTCCTCAAATAAGCTGCCTTTTTTAAGAGCAGGAGGAGCCACTGTTGCAGAAATGAAGGCCTCTACTTTCCTGGCATTTATTTCCGATACTGGATTTCACCTAAAACTCCCCCCCCCCACAGTAACCTCAGGCACCTAAATGGAAAGTTCAAGAGATGTCTCAGGTTGAGACTGGGGCTGGAGATGTGCATTTTCCCAAGTCCTTTCATGGCTTTCATAGCCCTGGGATCTCCGCCATCCCTCCTGTCAGTAGCAAGAACATGGGAGACCATTGGGGCACTTGCTGTGTGACGTCTGGCACAGAAGAGAATGTACTTGAGGAGTCCCTGGTTATCTCCTCTGCTTCCCAGTCCTCGGCCTGGAAACACCTCTCCTATAGCAGACATTGCTTTGGAATTAAGCACTGGCCACTATTCACTCCTTTCTTCCTGTGCAGGTGTATCTAGGAGAGGCCACAGGTTTACTGAGTATCTATTATGTATCAGACCCAGACAGATGCAATTCTCACCCTCATGGCACTCAGAGTCAGCGAGAGAAATAAGCATTAAGAAAAAACAGGCCAGGTACCGTGGCTCATGCCTGTAATCCCAGCGCTCTGGGAGGCTGAAGCAGGATGATTGCTTGAACTCAGGACTTTGAGACCAGCCTGAGCCAAGAGCAAGACCCATCTCTACTAAAAATAGAAAAATTAGCTGGGCATGGTGGCACACACCTGTAGTCCCAGCTATTCGGGAGTCTGAGGCAGGAGGATTGCTTGAGCCCAGGAGGTTGAGGTTACAGTGAGCTATGATGATGCCAGTGCACTCTACCCAGGGCGACAGAGCGAGACTCTGTTTCAAAAAAAAAAAGAAAAAAAAAGAAAAACCAACTACATCATTAATTATAAAAATAATGATTAAAATGAAATGGATTTGGGGGAAGCTAGAAGAACATTCAAAAGGGGGTCTAACCTACCCAGGAGCAAAGTTCAGCCAAAGAAGTGCTGAGTTAGGTACAAAAAGAGGGAAAGAGCATTCCAGACAGAGGAAATAGCATGTACAAAGGCCCTGAGGCAGGAAAGCACTTGTGCTGAAGCCTCAGAAAAGAGGCTGGTGTCACTGGAGCATAGTGGTGGGGCGGGGGCAGTGAGACTGCAGATGACAGCAGGAGCAAGACCAGCTACAGGGCCTTGCAGATCTTGGTAAGGAGAGTGGATTTCCTCTGCATGCAAGGGGAGCCACTGGAGCGTTTTACACAAGGACTTGACATGAACACAGTGCACTTTACACATTTAAAACCTTCTCTGGCTCCTGGGTGGAGAATGGATTGAGGGTGGGAACAGGGATGCTGGTGAGGTGGCTGCTGAGGCCCTCCAGGCTAGCAGGAGGTGGCCTGGACCAACGTGTGGGCAGCAGAGGGAGCAGTCAGATCTGAGATAAGTTTTCCTTTGAGGCTTGCTGGGTGGCATAACAGGGTCAGGAGGCAGGAGAGGACCCTCATGGGAGATGGGGACAGGATACAGAAGAAAGGAAAAGATTGTGGGTTCCTACATTGAACGCCTACTCTGTGCCTGGTATGTCACACTTGTTACATTATTTTATTTACTTATTTATTTCAGCATATTAAGGGGGTACAAATGTTCAGGTTACATATATTATTTTAATCTTCACAACCTGGCTCTGGCCTGGACACCACAGCCCGTGGTACAGAGGAGGTGAAATGACTCAAAAAGGACACACAGATAGTAAGAGAGAAAGTGAGATTTTAACCCAGGAATGTTTGTGCCCAAATCTACTTCATCCAAAGGTTATATGGAAATGAATCTTTATTTTCTTATAGTACATATCGATTTCTCCTTTAAATTAAACTTTGAATTATTTAAATAAAACATGAACACATTCTCTTGGTTAAAATTAAAGTGTTTCAATCAAAGCTAGAGTTTGCCTGACCACTGCAACCAAACATAGTACCCTTTCCCCTCCCCAGAGATACCACCTTCATGAGTTTGGAGTGGATCCTTTTAGACCTTTTGCTACATATTTACATAGATATGTACCCATAGAAAATGTAGACTATTATTTTGTAGAGTTTTCTGTTTTACATAAGTGGAATAAAGCTATACATACTGTTCTGCAACTTGCTCTTTTTTAACTCAAAAAGGGGTCTTGGAGAGCCTTCTATATTACTACATATAAATGGATCTCATTTTTTTTAACTGCCGTGTAGTATTCTGTGGACTAGATGTACCACCGTTTATTTGGCCCACTTGCTTTCCAAAGACAGAAACATTTATTTTTCTATAAATGTTATAGCTTTTGAAAGACTTGTGGATTTTTTTTCTTTCAAAATATAAGACTTTTATTTATGCTAATGGAGGAACCCACACCGCAGTGACAACACAAATATTTAGCAACACCCAGCCTGGTGACTAAGTTTTCCCAATTTCCTTCAGGTGCTTGGCATCCCTGGGAGCTAGCTCTTGTCTATTGCCAAGTCTCTGTTTATAGCAAGAGGCTGTCTCAAGAGCAACAAGGAAAATGGCAGAGTTGTCGGCTTTCATTTCCATGCTGGGTCCTGAAGCAGGCAGCATGGCATAGCATGGAAAGAGTACAGTTGTGGAGCCTGAAAGACCTGAGTGCAAATCCCAGCTTTAGCTGTGTGACCCTGGGAAAGCCTCTTTACCTCTCTGAGCCTTAGTTTGTCCACCCATAAAATAAAGCTTGCAATCTCCGTCTCACAGCATGGCCGGGAGAATTAGATGTGTGTAAAGTGATGCTCAAGTAAGCACACGTGCTCATTTACATGAGCTGCAGCCCCAGGCTAACGGAGAACATTGTAGGGGGGTTGGTCCTGCATCACTGGAGGGGTCACTTGAGGTCACAGAACAATGAGAAGACACAGGCACGCTGCCACTGCTGTCAATGCAGCGTGGGGGTAGTGTTTGAGTTCAAAAGGAGAAAAGGAATATTCTGCCCAGGTTCTGGGTACCAGCTGTGTGCCAGACACCGTCCATGTTGCATTTCCTTTCATCTACCCCAGTGGCCGGACTAGGCTGTCCCTCTGCCCCAATTTGCACATGAGGAAACTGAGGCTCAGAGCAGGGACACCACTTTCTGTGTCACGAAGTGGCAGGGTGGATGGAGGCTGGAACTGAAAGCCGTCCTGGGAGGCTGCAGGCAGCGCTCCGCGGGGTGCCTCCACCTGGAGTGACAGATGTCAGTGCTCATGGAGGCCCCTCTGCAGAAAGAGGGAGAAATGGCTTTTCTGGCCTCCATTTTTCCAAAGGGCTGAGACAAAGCCTTCTCAGAGGTCACCTCAGGACAGGCCGAATCAAATCTCAGCAAGGCTGGCAGAGAGAGAGAATATGAAATGACCGTGACTCGTGTGCGCGCAGTAGGGCTGGGTTTGAGCAAGCTGACCACTCGTTCCGTCCTTACGCCCCGTGGCGTGGTGAAAGGGGCCTGGCCTCCCCAGCTGAATCTCCCCCTACCTGGGTCAGGTCACTTCCCGTCTCTGGGCCTCCATTGTCCTACCTGTCACACGGAAGGGTGAGAGTGGCTGGCACGGGACCTGTCCTGCTCCGACTGTGGGGAGGCGAGGCAGGGACCTGGGGGTAGGGTGGTCAGATTTAACACAGACAGATGCAGGACATCCAGTGAAATTGGAATTGTGGTAAGCAACAGACAGTTAATTTTTTATTAGTAGTGTGCACCACCGCACTCCCCGGCCCGCATAGCCACGTCCCTGCCCATGTCTGACACCCTGAGTGGAGGGGTTTATAAAGAATTCCCACAGTGGAGAGAGGGGCAGGGACTCAGCCTGACTTGGGGAACATGAGTGGTGGACTTGTCTCAGTGGACACGTGTGTCCGCACTGTGGCAGGTTAGAGGCACACAGCATGTGTCCCCGTTCCGGCCATGCCACGTGTGCATATCAGCGAGTGGACGCTGGCCCACATGCCTACAGAGAAACTGCCCAGTGTGAGACTCTGCACATTTGTGTCCATGGTCGAGTGCTGTGACCACAGCTGTGAGCCATGTCTGCATGTGCACGTGCATGGCTAGATGTCAGGTCTGTGTGGGAGCGTGTAACCGGCAAACACTGTGCCCCTCCACCAGCCACTTGTAATGATTGGAGACCTTGGGTCCTTAGAAAACCCCACCTGGGGCCACCAGCTATGAGATACCCCTCACCCTGCACCCCGCCTGTCAGGAACCACCAGCACTGTGACGTGATCATAAACTCTAGGCACTGTACATGTGCTCAGCACACATGCTGGGTAACAGCCAGCCCATCAGACCTGTTCTGAACTTCCTGTGACAGCCCAGACAGACCCAGACCACAGGCGATGCCAGGGCATGGGCTGTTTTCCTGCAGAGGCAGTGTCTCTCTGTCCCAGGCTCATTAAGTGGCTCTCACAGGTGGCATGTGGCTGCCCATTTGTCCAGGGGCCTCTGGGCAGCTGTAGCACCCACATCCCCATCTCTGGTCCCCAGAGAGGAAGGAGAGGAGGGAGGTGTCCTGGGGAACTACCGTGCTCTGGCGCAAGCAGCCTCCGTCAGGGGATAGTGGAATCAGCGTCCAGAAGGCAGTGGCAGCAAAGGGGGATCTCAGCTGGGGATCGCTTGGGGCCAGAATCTGGCACGAGAGAGACTCCCAGTAGAGGTGTTCATGAAGAACGAGCTGCGTGACAAAGGCTGTTAAGGAAAGACAAGAAGGAGAGGTTGTTATTGCCGGGTAAACTGAGGAGGGCTTTCAGGAGATGGTAGCAAACGTTCATCTGGGTCTCCCTGGACTGACTGCATAGGGCATTCGACAGAGGGAGGGTGGGCATGCTGGGGAGATGAGCCCGGACGGAGCAGACTAATGCCAGGCACTGCGGGGCCTGCGGCTGGGCAGGACAGGGGTTAAGTGTGGCATGGCTGGAGTGAAGCAGGAAGAGTCCTTTGGGACAATGTCAGAGGGGCCACTGTGAGCCCAGGAGTTGGATGGTTGTAAAGGGCATGGGGAGCCATGGAAGGTTGTGGAGCAGGGCAGGGTGCCTCAGAACTGACCTTGAGGGCAAGCTCCTGGCCCTGTGCTGCCTGCTCGCCTCTGTTGGTCTTCTCTCTCCCTGCCTGGTTCCTAGTTTCTCCTTCTCCAGCTGCCTTCAGCCACCAGCAGGAGACAGTCAGAGTGTGTGGTCTCCATGCCCAGAGACTCGAGTCTGGGTTTGTCGGCTTCTCGGCTTGCAGCAGTTAAAACCTCCTCGGCCACCTCCGGAGAGGTGGTGAACCTGGCCGGCAGCTCTCAGGGAAGGAGATGGGCCCTGCGGGAGCCGGCAAGCCCCGCAGAAGACAGCGAAAGCAGCCCCAGGCTGGGGCCAGGCTCTGTCATCCCCCGCTGTGTGACCTGGAAAAGCCTTGGTAACAGCCCCCATGTTTCAGGGTTGTTGACTAGGCTCAAAGGCGACGATGTGCCCGGAGCACCTGGCAGCTGAGCATCCGTCTCCCCCTTGCCGCAGGCCAGCGGTTCTTCAGCCCGAGGCCGCAGCCGCGTCACCCAGGAGGGCTTGGAGCACCGCGGTGGGCAGACCCCACCCCACAGTGTCGACTCAGTATGTCTGGGTGAGGCCTGAGAATCTGCATTCTAACAAGTCCCCAGCTGATGCTGAAGCTGCCGCCCCCAGGGACCACCTGGCTGGCTGCACATTGCATACTTTGGGGAGTTTTTAAGACTCCCAGGGCCCAGCCTCAGGCCCTGCCCAGCCCGATTCACTCAGCATCTCCAGGTTACGGCTGGGCAGCTTTAAGATACCCTTAAAGCTCCCGGTGATGCCAGCGTGCAGCTACGCGGGGAGCCAGAGCCTTGGCGGTAGCTCAGTAACAGCAGCAGCAGCAGTGGCAGCTCACGTGAATCACAGCCCTACTGTGTGCCAGGTGTCAAGGTGTTATCCCACTTAACTCTGTGAAGCAGCGGCTGTCATTAGTCCCATGTTGCACACAAGGAAATGAAGGCCCAGAGAGGGGAAGTCACCTGCCCAGGGTCACAGAGCTAGGAAGCAGCCCTGGGCAAGGTTCAGATGTAGGTCTGCCGTCCCATTTCATGGCTTTGTCGTGCGTGAACCACTGTGAGTTCCGAAAGTCCCGCCAGTGACGCCTGTGTGAGCTGCCCACTCTGCCTGGCCTCTGACAGTGCACTGCGCACGTGGACTCCTGCCCCACACGTCCCATGCCACACCCCCACGTGTGCCCACGTCTGCACACCAACGCACAGTCATACCCTCGGGCACACAAGCGTGCACCGTCAGCCTCTCACGCGTACTAAGTCACACGCCTATTTTCTGGGTGCCTCTCAGGCATTGTTTGGTTTGAACCTTGTTTCTGTTTTTGAAATACATGTAGCAGTGCCAGGAAGCCACCTGCATAGCTTTTCCCGGGAAAGCACTCATCATACATTTCTTCGGAAATCTCCTATGCACCCCAGAGTCACAGCGACTGGGCTGGTGTGAATCAGGATTCATGCTTAAGCAGGTGGCATCACTGCAGGGCCTTTGTTCAGAGCGGACGCAGCCTACCCCTAACTAGATCAGGCCGGAGCAGGCAGGGGCAACCGCTGGACTCTGTGGCAAAAGGCCTGGCTCAGTTACCTTCCCAACAGAAGGACCCTGTGCCTCAGTGTACGCATCTGCGTAATGGGGTGCTCACAGTAGAAGAAGAACTTCACTGTTTACAAAGCACTGTCAGGGCCGTGGCTCTGTTTGATCCTCACATGAGACAGCGAGGCAATGTCACACAGCAGGGACAAGTGGATTAAAGTCAGGTCTCCAGGTCTAGATCGGGTGTGTTGTGGCTGTGGTGGTGCTTTCTGACACAAACTAAGACAGTGGCAACACAGACAGAAATATGGAGGATGCCCGTTCCAGGCCCAGAGTCATAGCAGTTTATTGCGGGAGTTAGTAATAACAATTGCATCTATCTTTTTATTTTATTCATTTATTTGTTTGAGACGGAGTCTCACTCTGTCACCCAGGCTAAAGTGCAGTGGTGTCATCATAGCTCACTGAAGCCTCCAACTCCTGGGGTCCAGCCATCCTCCTGCCTCAGCCTCCCCAGTAGCTGGGACCACAGGTGCCACCACCACACCTGGCTAATTTTTCTATTTTTGGTAGAGACAGGGTCTCACTTTTGCTCAGGCTGGTCTCAAACTCCTGACCTTAAGCAGTCATCCTGCCTTGGCCTCCCAGAGTGCTAGGATTACAGGCGTGAGCCACCACACCCGGCTCACATCTGTCATTTATGAGGGCCAATATGTGCCAGGCATTATTTACGCACATCATATTCCCATCCTCCATCAACCCTGCGAGACACTAGTATCTTTTTCTACATTTCACTAACGTGGAAACTGTGGCTCAGAGAGGGAAAAGAATTTGCCCAAGGCACCAGCTCTGAACCAAGGAGCTGCTGTAATTTGAACCCATGGCAGAGGTCACCCACCAGCCTGCTGCTGTCACCCACCCATGTGGCCCATCCCAGCTGAGCTGCCCCTGCCCTGCAAACAAGGGCAGGCTCCCATCGCCCACCCCCAGCAAGAGCCCTGCCCTGGCTCACTTCCCCCCTCACCGATACCCCTGTGGCCTGAGCTCCTCGAAGGGCAGTTTGTTTTCGCACTAACTCTGAGCAGCAGATGGAGAATCTGGGGAGCATGATTATTGTTGGGTTTTTTACCTGATCATTTCCTTGGGGAGTGGGCAGGACCACTCAGCCAGACAGTGCCCCAGACATCAGCCAGCTTCAGTGGGGAATGAGCTTGCTCCAGTCCTGCCAGGGGTAGAAATATCTGTGGGGTCCCCTTGTTGGAAATAGAGATGCTCAGCCTCATGGAGCCTCAGAGCTGGGAGAAGAGGTCAGAGGTCATCTGGATGGCCTGGAACACTCACCCTGAGCCCCTCCCAATGGCCAGAGGCCTCTGCTTTCAATAGAGCCCAGCCTGTTGGTGTCCCACTCATGGGAAGAGCAGAGCCCTGTCTTGCCCCCGACTGCCAGGGAGAAACATCCCCGCTCTGTCATCCCTCCCCTCCATTCTGACCTCCAGCCCAGCCCCTGCTCCTTTACCTATCTCAGTAGCCCCTTCCTCATTCTGATTAATTAACTGCATCCTACCTCCAAAGTGGCTTATAAAAGTTTGTCTCACACTAAAAGGTTTTAAATCACCTGAGTTAGGAAATCCAGACAAGGGGAGGAGAGAAGATTCACCAGCACAACACATGCCACTGAGTCATCTGGTGCAACTTCAAGAGGTGAACTGCAAATTCAGTGCTGAGCTACCAAGCAGGCAAGGGGAAGAGGGTAACAAGATGAGTTTCAAGAGCCGAAGTCTCCGTCAGAACACTCTAACCTTCCCCTCCAAGGCCTGCATAGTGCTACCCCACTGCATGGCATGGGAAGAATTCAGCCTTTCCTGGCCACTGGATACAAAGAGTACAGTAGATGTGTCCTCTTCCTTGGAAGCCATTGGTCTCCTCTCCTGAGTGGCAAAGCAGGGATGTTCCAGCTACTCTGGCCTTTCCCAAGCCCTTTGCAGTTTCTTTCTCCTTTGCAGACCACTCACACCCTTTTGACTTACTAACCCTCACTCCTTCTGAGCTCACCCAAATTATAATGACACCTGCCAGGAAATCCTTTCTGACGCCCTGCTTTTCCTCAGTGTAGCACCCCTGACATATAGAATGATGTCTGGCTTATAGTAGGTGCTCACTGAAAATTTGCTGATTGGTTGAATGAGTAGATGATTGATTGGATGCACACCATTTAGTATGACCCTAGGTACTTCCTCTACCTTCAGAGGGGCTGATGGGGTAGGAGAAACTCAGGCCCCCCTAAAATAGGAGGATCCTGAGTCTCTGGGGGCCTGGCATCTGGTGATGTGACAGCCATGGTGGCCACCCAGCTTCTGTGTAAACATTCTCTCTCCGTTCTTCCCTAGATAATCCATCCATCCTCAGCTTACCTGTTCAAAAGGCCTTCCCCCTCATAACACCAGAACACCCTCCTTGTGCCTTGTCCTCCTGGTCCCCAGCTCTGTGCTTTGTGGCCAGACAAGGCACAGGCTCCCTCTGCCCCTGAGAGACCAGGTGGCACCCACTCTCGCCCAGGCTTTCCTTAACAGAGCTGCGTGGGGCCGGTGTTTGAGTCAGACAGCTCCCAATCACGAGTTCCAGGTCCCTTAGGTTGGTGCATGGCATGCCAGCCTTAGGGTGTATGGCTGGGGATGTTATGTGAAATTGCCTGAGTTTTGAACGTTTGTGAAAAATTTCCACTTTTTAAAAACACCAGCAGACCAAACAAAACATCTGTGATGGCCTAAGGCTGCTGTTAGCAGGGGTCAGAAATGGCTGAGAAGAGAGAGGAAGGCACTCCAGGCAGAGGACCGGGGATGGCCGGGGCAGAGGCTTTGAGGCTGGGAAAACCCAGTATGTGTCCTGAGCAGAGATGAACTTTGGGACAGAGATTTCTCAAATACCCAGGGACAGCAAGCAGCCATTGCAACAAGCAATCCCTGTACAGCCAAAGTGCCCCTGCTCTGCCCTATGGTTTCTTCTCCTGTCCAAGTATAGGACACGCCAGTTCTGACCCCGGGAGTAGAGTCTGGACAAGTGCCGATGTATTTTTTACCATGAAGACACAATGATTGTGCTTTACAATCTGCAGAGAGCTTTCACACCGTACCTCTGTGTATGGTTCTCCCCAGCCTAGGGGTTATTTTATTCCCATTTTATTGATGAGAAAACTGAATCTCTGAGGGATGAAACAAACAGCCCAAGTTCACTCATAAGTGAGTGGTAGAGCCAAGACCCCAGCCTGGCTCCCGACGCAGTGCTCTGTCTTGTACAGAAAGCAAATTCACATTTGCACACCTACAACCCCACAGAGCATCTGTCTGGGCATTTGTGTTTCTGAGTGTTTGGGTTTTCCCTGGCTTTGTCCAGTGGTATTTGACACACTATATTAATTTTTAATATGTTAAATGGTGAGATGCTCTCTAATAAATTGAATCTCTAACGCCGTTCATCTCTCATTCCAATCTCTGTTGTTTCTGCTCCCAAAAATAGGTGTGTTGACTTTGTGCGGGAAGGCAGGGAGACTGCGGGCTTCAGCTCCTGGGAAGGGCAGAGTGGGTGGGCTGGACCAGGCGAGCTGTCCCACCTGCAGGTCCTCAAAACCACTGTTTTTTGGATACAGAGTATAGAAGGCCCCCCACCTTCCTCCAGTCCAGGCCTTTATGTCACATGTGGGGAAACTGAGGCCCAGAGAGCGGAAGTGGCTTGCCTTCAGTCACCAGGCCCTTCTGCCACGCCTTTCCTCACCTGAACCGACCCCTCTCCGTCTTACCAAAATCCTGCTGGTCCAAAGTCTTCCTCTCCCAGGAGGTCTGGGTTAATCTCCCACGCTAGACAATGATCATAATGCAGTCTGCTCACCTGGTACAGACGCAGTGCTGTGCCCCTCGCAGGAGACATGTTGCTGAAGCCTCTCCCTGGCCTTGTAAAATAGGCACTGCTGCTGCCTGCATTTTACAAATGGGGAACCAAGGCACTGAGCAGTGAAGTCGCTTACCCAAAGTCACTCAGAGCTGGAATTTGAACCCAGGCCATCTGAGCCCAAACCCAACCCATGTTCTTGGGGCCTGGTATGCCCAGCTCCAGCTTGGCCCACCTTCCGCTGAGAAGAAGATGGTGAGTCGGGTGTCGTGGCCACGTATACCATCTCAGAGGCCCCATGTGAGCCTCCATGCCCAGGGGTCACATCTTGGACTTAGATTCTGGGGTGTCAGGTGTTGTGGAAACTGCCTAGAAGTTTCTACCATGGGAAAAGCCCTAGCAGAATATACACATATTTCTATTCCCTGAGTTATTTCAGGAAGGCAGAGATCTTCTCTGCAGCCTGAGGGAGCAGGGCAGGGCCTGGTGCTGGGGAGGGAGCTGCCCAGGAGAGAGGCCAGGAGGCTGCGCTGCTTTACCCCCTGCCCCTCCCAACCCCACCCCATAGCCGCGAGGGTCTCAAACTAGCAAGCTGAGGGCTGAATCCAGCCCACAGATAGGCTGTATTTGGTCCTGGAATATTTTTAATGGGGAGATTTTACAGCAAATTTCAGACATCCAGCTTATCTTAGAAAACTGGAAGATCAGCCAACCGGGCCCACGTTCCCCCACGGGAGCTGAGAAATGGCTGCCCCCTTTAGAATGACTGAGATTATTCACTTTGCCGCAGTCCCCACTGCTCCCCATCATCTCCCACCCACCTACCTCGCTCAGCACAAAACCTGTTCAACTTTGCCACCCCTGCCCTGTCTGCTGTCCCAGGACGCGGGGTCCCAGTGCCTGGCCTGTGGCTCCCCAGCATGACAGAGCCCTGACAGCTGTGGCCTGACTCCTAGAACGGGAGAACATCCACATTATATCAGCCGTTCACAGACTCCAGAACGTTTGACTCAGAGAATCTCCAAAGGTTCAGACTCCTGTCTCCTTGAGTTCATCAGGAGGGGCTGGGCTGGCCCCACCCTCACCAACCTTGTTCTTAGCAAAGCCCTTTGTTTACGGCAAACTTCATGAAGACCTCTCCCAAAATGTGGAGACCCCAGCAGAACCACTTCAGGGCCTGCAGACCTTGGAATCCCTGGGATCCTTGGGGCATACCCATCTTATTGAACTCCACCATTGTTGGGATGGGTAAACTGAGGCTCAGAGAAGGGAATTGGCTGGTTAAAGGCACAGCAACCACTATAACAGGCCCATGTGGGCTGGTCAGAGGCCCACCACCCTCTTGAACTCCCCCTTCTCCCTTTGTCAAAACCCACTCCCAGGAAAAAGCCTGAAACTCACTCACACCATGACACCCACAACTGAGGATGGCTCCTCCCTCCCAGGAAGTCTAAAGGAGTTGGAGCTTTTTTAGAGGAATAAAGCTCAAGTAGGAGAATTTCAGGCTTTGGCTGTGAGTAGAACTGGACAAAGGGAGGAAGACAGGAACCTCCCTACGGTTCCTGGAGGCACACTGCGGTGTGCTGTGCCTGCTTGCCCTGCACGCAGATGGCCCAGACGACCGCCCCAGCACGGACAATGGAGGCAACCTTTCCATCTGCTCAGGACTAGCTGAGTTCTCAGGGCCCAGGAGTTACCCCGAGGCAGCTGGGGCAGATGGGAAGCCTGTCTCCCCATCTATAAAATGGGCATAACCTCGTTCTCACTGCACAGGTAGGACATGGAACCTGCAGAGCCAACAGGAGAGGCTGGTGCGAGGTCTCTTAGGGAATAAGCCATCCCTGGGCTCTCGCCGTGCGGTCTCGGCCATCCTGGCTCTTGGAGGCTCCCGATGGAGTTCTCACTGTTGGCAGCAGAGGACACTCAGCACCTAGAACCCCAGACAGGAAAAATGCCTGTCTCCCTGTACCACAGGCTGCTGGACTCCCAGGACCACTCAGTTCGTGTCCATGGGTGGCTGGACCTGTTCCCTGCATGGCCCATGGTGGGGACTCAGGAAATGCAGATTGAGTGAATGAGCAGATGAATGAGCCAGTGAACAACAGACTGTTAGAATCTGGAACCAAACCACATTAGACCACTAGGCCCCCATCAACTTAGCCTGATGTTCCCATCCTCCAAGCGTGCTGGTTGTCAGGAGTGGGCTGACGGCCAGCCCTCCTTAAACTTCTGGCCCTCAGTGAGTTTAGGGGGGGACGTACGGGGACAGCAGACAGCAGTGACACTGGCAGAGAAGGGCACGGCACAGGCACAGTGTGGCAGGAGGAAGGGGACGCCAGACAGGGACCTGCCAGGCTGGTCTGGGATGAAGCCACATGGCGAAAGATGAGGCTGCGAACCTTGATCGAGGATCAGATCAGGAGGCCAGAGTGCAGGGCAGGGATGCGTGGACTTCATTCTGGCGCTGAGGAGCCTCCCAAGGTTGTTGGGCAGGGCGTGAGTCTGGAAGAACTATCTGGAAATGAAGAAATGGTGGGTTGGAAGTGGGCCCTTACCACTAGCCAGGCCCCACACGATGAGGGGTTTACCAGGCTGCACCTCACTCCCTCACCCAGAAGTGGCGGAACTGCTCGCGGTGGCGGAGTGGCTGCCGGGTTCTGAGCACAGGGCACAGGCACCCAAGGCGAGGTCGGCTCCTGGAGCAGGGCGCTCTGTCTGTCTGGTTGGCTGTTCTGTTCCTGTGTCTACAACAGTGCTGGGCGCTTAGTAGGTGCTCAGTAAATGCTCGTGGACCACGTGCATTACCTCATGTGGTTCTCACAACCACGCCGTGGGTTAGGCACGACCACCACCCCATTAGAGAAGAGGATACCGAGGTTCAGAGAGCTAGGGCCATCAGGCTGGGACTGGAATCCAAGCAGAGCCTCTAAAGAGCCTGTTCTCTTACCTGTTATGCTGCAAGGGGGTGGAAACGCAAACAGAGGACCTGGCCTGGCGCAGGGCGGGCACAGTGCTGTGCATTCACGTCCCATGGCTGCCATAGCAAATGACCACACACTGGTGGCTTCTTTGTTCTCTCTCAGCTCTGGAGGCCAGAAGCCCTAAATCAGAGTGTCGGCAGGGCTACCCCTCCCCGAAGATGCTGGCAGAGGACCCCTCCCTGCCTTGTTCAGGTCCTGGCAGCTCCAGCGAGCCGTGGCTGTGGCTGTATCACCCCAGTCTCCGCCTCCACTTTTCCACAGCTGTCTTCCCCGTGTCTGTGTCTCTCATAAGGACACTTGTCACTCGATTTAAGGCCCACACAAGTAATCCAGGATGATCTCACCTCAAGATCTTTAACTTAATTACATCAACAAAGACTTCTCCCAAATGAGGTCACACTCACAGGTTCCAAGGGTGAGGATGTGGACATATCTTTTGGGGGCCACTGTTCAGCCCACTCATGGCCCAAAGCCCACGGAGGTGTGAACTCCTGGGCCAGGTGCCTGCAAGTTTCCTGCTCTGTTTTCCCCTCTCTGGCCCTAGATTCCTGGGACCGCCCCCACATCCCCCCAGTCCCCAGCCAACCTCTCTGCACTCTGTCCACAGGTTTGCCAGGCACGGCTCCAGACCTGGAAAAGAGAAAGCAGATTTTTGGGCAAAACTTTATACCTCCAAAGAAGCCAAAAACCTTCCTGCAGCTTGTGTGGGAGGCACTACAGGATGTGACGCTCATCATCCTGGAGATCGCAGCCATCATCTCCCTGGGGCTGTCCTTCTACCACCCGCCTGGCGAGAGCAATGAAGGTAAGACAGGCCTCGGACCCCACTTGTTCCCACCACAAGTGTGCACACGTGGCCATGGCGTCCACACTGGAGTGTGCTCAGGGCTCACGGGCACCGCTCCTTCCAGGGGAGGAAACCGAGGCCCAGGGCGGCAGGGCCTCACCACAGCCATAGTGGAAACAGGCCCCCGGCTGTTTTCCCATGTGTGCAATGGAAGGGTGGCACCAACCATAGTGGTAACTACATTGAGCGCTGTTGAGCACTTACAGCATGCCAACCTCTAGGCGGTATGGGCCGTGCCTGTACCCATTTTAAAGATGAGGAAACCAAGGCGCAGAAAAGTGAGTGTATTTGCTTGAGGTCACCAGCTAATAAGGAGTTCTCAGTGTTTCCTGGGGAGCTTGTTAAAAGCATGGGTGTCCCCCTCCCTGAGAGGGTCTGGTTCTGTTGGACAGACGGGAGCTGGACGGCTGGATGTTAGCAAGCACACAGGTGAGGGTGACCCTGACATCTGTCCAGGCCGATCTATGAGGGTGTCCCCTTTGCCCCTGAAGATAGAGCCCCTAAAATGCTCACCCTGGGGGCTGCAGACACTCTGATTTGAGGCGCTTCAGCTCCCTTCACTGGGTTCCCTCAGGGTGTCCCAGGCTCTGCGGGACCTCCAAAGCTGGGCTGCTCCCCGGAATCCCCAAGTCCCCTGCCCATGAGGCACAGAGCCGCAAAAACGTTCAGGATGATGTCAGAGGTCTCTGCACCTGATATTGTAGGACAGGGCTGGGCACCCTGCTGTCCACAGGCCACGTCTGGATGGCCTTCCCTGTGAGCTTAAGGGTGCTTTTTACATTTTTAAATGATTGAAAAATACCAAAAGAATATTTCATGACATGCAAATATGACATATTATATATGTTTCCTTGTCTGAAAAATAAAGTTTGATCTGAGCATTCACACTTGGCTTCCACGTTGCAGCAAGGGTGAGGAGCGAGGGCCGCCTGGCCCGTAAAGCCTGAAAATACTCACCGTCCAGCCTTTTGCAGAAAAAGGTTGCCCGCCTCTGTCCTGCAAGAGCAGGATGGGAGGTTTGGCCTCATGAAAACCTCCCTCCCTCTCCCCACAACCTCCCTCTCTCCCTCCCTGGGAAAAAGCCCAGCCTCTGAAGTCAGGCACCCCGGCTTGAAATCCTGTCTCCATCACTTCCTAGCTGCATGACCTTCAGCAAGTCTCTTTCCTTCTCTGATCCTCAGTTTCCTTATCTGCAAAACAGGGCAAGTGACCCTACCTCACAGGGTTACCGTGAGGAGTGACGAAGGGTCTTGTACCCAGTGGTGACACAGCCCGGCACTAGGCTGTCAGGTGCTGGCCCTGCTACTGCCACGGGCGTGGCGGCCCCACGCTTCCTCCCCAGCCTTCGTCTTGGACCCCATCCTTTGTGCCCCGAGGGAGAAGGCTGCACGGTCCCTCTGCGCCTCCCTCCCTTCCACGGCCCTGTCGCTGGGCTTGGTTCCATGTGAGGGGCACACTCGTGTCCTGACGCTGATTGCGTTTTCCACATGCACAGACTCGGTCTTGAGGGGGCGTCCCAGACTCTGTCTCTGGACTCTCAATGGGGACACTGCTCCGTGGGCCGAAGAAGCACCGTCCCACCCACCCAGGCAGGGTCCCAGGCAAGCCCACTCTTCCCAAAGTCAGGACTTGCGACTGCTGTGGGAAAACCTTGACCTCCGCTCACTCATCCTTTTGTTCCAGAAACGGGCACCGAGCGCTTGCGGAGGGGCAGGGCTTTTCCAGCCCCACACTGCTGTCCTTTGTGGTGGCCGGTCTTTCAGACCTCTCCTGCTGAATGTTCCTTTAAATTAAAAATACACACATAGTTAGCATATTACAGAAGTCCTCCAAGATTACTGTAGAAAAAGTCTAAAATGCAATTAAGAAAAACAAAATCACGAATAATCCTACCTGCCACCCAGAGAGAACTCACTGCTAACCCAAGCTGTGTGGATCCCAGGTAAATACATATACACACAGCACACTAGACAGATAGCTGGATTCAAGTGAGCTATGTTATTTTGTTGTTAGGTGGTTTTATAATCCACTTGCTTAATTAATAGGATTTTATAACTGCTTTTGTGATTATAATCCAATATTTCCTAATGAATGTGGTACATAAATAGATAATAATTTATTTGCTATTCAGACAAGCAAATAAAAAGTTAATAGCATATAGAAAATAACCACTGTGGGCCTCATTTTCCCAAACAAGGAGGTGGCCTCTAAGGTCCCTTGAACATCTGTCACCCTAACCGCTTCCAAGCTAAAGTTGTCAAAGAAGCTGGATAACCAATCCTATTTAGGCCAACGACCTCAATTTTGTACATATAATACTAAGTTGATTTTTTTCTTTTCTGCATGACATCCTTCCATAGAGAGTTTAAAGACATAAGAGAGACATATCTCACAAGATGAAGTCAAATAGAAAGTCAGGCAGAAAACGAATGGAAGCAAATAAACCAGATCTAATTGCTAGCATGATTGAGATTTAAATTTGACTTGAGCTTCCTGGCACCCAAGGGAGAAAGGGAATTAGGATCATTTGCACAGTTCAAGTTATCAACAAGGAAACACATTAATTCTTCAGGAAGATGATATTTCTCCTGACAATGAATTCTGGGATGAACTTTCAGATAGGACTTTGTAAGAGATGCGTAATGAGCAGCCTTCTTTGCAGAAGTTTTATAGCAAATACAGAAGATTGTACATGGCTACTTGAATAAGCCTTGAACAAAGCTCAGGGTGTAACACAAATGCAGAATGATGATAATAATCCTTCTTACTATTTTTATAGCTACCACTAGTTGGGAGCTATCATGGGATAAGTCCATTTAATCCTCAATCCTCACAACTCTGTAGGTAGGTGCCATTATTATGCAGGAAACCAAGGCCCTGACATGGTAAATGGCTTGCTAAGGTCACCCAGTGAGGAAGTGGCAGAGCCGTGACTAAGACTGAGGCATTCTCGCTCCTCACTCCTGTCCCTCAGCTGTGCTTCCTCAGGGACGGATAGGACTGAGTCAGCCCAGATAAGTGGCCTCGTGTGACCCAGTTTGGTGCAAGATTAGAACTCAGGGACAGGTGGCAGAAGGGTGCCTTGGGAACATCAGCCATCTCCTCGTGTGCCGGGAGGAGCCTCCGCATAGACCCGAAACAGGCAGCTGCAATCACTTCAATCTTAGGGCTGTGGAAACTGAGGCCCAAAGAGGGGAAGGGCTTGCCTGAGGTCACAAAGCTTACAGGTGGCAGGGCTAGATTTTAAACCCAGTCGGTGGGGTTCTTTCCACTGCTCCTCCCTGCTGCTGGCTGAGGCTCTAGCTCAGCCCATACCCTGGGTGGAAGGCAGCTGCACATACTCAGCCCCACGGGAAAAAAATAGTTCCTGGACTTTGTGACTATACTTATTTCTTCTCCCCAAAACTCATGGCCCGGCCTGAGCTCTGAAACTTCCAGGTTGCCAGGATGCCCTGCCCCAAGTTAGACTCGGGCTTCCTCAGTCCCCAGCCCCCCTCAAGTGCAAGGAAACCCCCACAATTCCAGAGGCTCGGGGATAATGTCAGTTTCACCAGGGAAGGTGGCAGGGAAAGTTATGTGGCCCTCTCACCTCCCTTTTGCCACCCCCCCCCCCCCGTTACTGAGGGCCCGGACATAACTGAGCACCTAGTGGTGCTGGCGCCCCATGCCAGGGCTCTCATGGAACCCCCACAGCCGTCTCCCAGACTGGGAGCCCTGGCCCAGCATCCCCAGCAGGGCCTTCCCTGAGCAGCCCACGTGGAAATGGTGCCATTGCTACGATGGTAGTGAGGAGTTGTATTTGAAATTGTGAAACGCACCCGGTTTCTCTTTGACACCAGCTGCCACCTCCTGAGGGCACTGGAAGCCAGTGGTCAGAGCCTGGGCTCAGGGCCCAGCTCTGCCTGTCTGACCCCAGACCACAGGCCGGCCCTTGGTGCTCCCAGCCACAGTGACTTCATCCATAAAGTGAGGTGAATAATGGTACCTACCTTGTGGGGTTCTTGTCAGGATTGGAGAGAATAATGCCAGGTGCTTAGCACACAGTCCCATTAGCATGGAGTCCGGTGCATAGGAAGCCGGTGTCACTATCCACGTGCCAATCCCTCCCTCTCTGCAGAAGGGCAGCGACGTTATTGTCAACACCCCGCAATTCTGGTATCTTTTGTGGCAAAGCAGAGGTGGATGGCATGAGCTTCTTAGAACCACAGGTTCCAAAGCCCCAGCGCTTGTCATACCGGGCCCTCAGAGGCCCAGTCCCCCGGATCCAAAGATCCAGGAGTGAGGGCCCTGTGCTTCAGGCGGCAGGCAGACCCTGTGCACACAGCGGGCTCAGGAGGCTCTGCAGGAGGAGCAACACCAGCCCTGCAATGCAAGGAAGGGAGGGAGGAAGGGAAGAAGGAAAGGTTTAGTTATAACCTGGCCCTGCAGAAAAGATGGACAACATCCCACCACCAGCTCCCATTCACACCCCACCTTGTGTGTGAGTTCATTCAGTTTTATTAATCACCTGCCATTATCTTAAGTACCTCTGAACAGACATCCTCAGCCCTGGGCACATGGCGTCCCCACCCCCACCCCATTGGGCAGGTGAGGAAACCGGAGCTCCACAATGGTGAGGACTTGCCTAGAGCTGTGGCCTATGACCTCAAGCCAGGCCTTGGGCTTCCCTTGTTGGGGACAGTCTCAAAGAGCTGGGCACACATCTGGACTCATTTCCAGGGGCAGGCAAGGGATACAGCAGGATGGCAGCACTAGCGGGCCCGGCTGCCCCGCCACGAGGCATGCCTTCCCAAGGAGGAGACCCATTCTTAGCAGATGGAAAATGTGAGGCTTGGGCCCCAGAGGGCTGTGGGTTCAAATCAGACCCAGCGTGCTCATGGCAGGGCTGGGATGGACATACCTGGTGCTCCCAAACCCTGCTAGTGGCACCTCCCCTAGTGCTAGGGTGCCAGCAGAGTAGCAGACACATAGTGGGTGCTTAGAAAAAAATGTTTGTGGCTTGGCCAGCTCACGCCTGTAATCATAGCACTTTGGAAAGTGAAGGCAGGAGGATCTCTTGAGGCCAGGAGTTCGAGACCAGCCTGAGCAACTTAGTGAGACCTCCCGTCTCTACAAAAAAAAAAAAAAAAAAAAAAAAAAAACAATAGCTGGGTGTGGTGATGCATGCCCCTAGTCCCAGCTACTTGGGAGGCTGGTGTGAGAATCGTGTGAGCCCAGGAGGTCAAGGTTGCAGTGAGCTCTGATGATGCCCCGGCACTCTAGCCTAGGCAACAGAGTGAGACGCTGTCTCAAAAAAAAAAAGAAAAGAAAATGTTTGTGGCTTCACCAGTTTTGAGGGGCTCTTGCTGAATGCCAGACCCTGATAACCACCTAGGAGGCAGATTTCCCAAGCAGACTGAGGTGCAAAAAGGCCATACCCTCTACAGCCCCAGGTCCAGGGAGAGCAGCTGCAGTTCTCTGGACCCTGGCCACAGTCTCCAGATCCTGTCCGAATCCTGCTCAGCCACCATGCCCTTGGCTTTCAGAGGCCAGTTTAGGGAGACGAGCTCATGAAATGAGGAGAGGACCAACATTTATCATGTACCCACCACATGCCAGCCACTTGGCTCACAAAATCCCTGGGGTTATCTCACTTTACAGCTGTCCAAACTGAGGCTCAGAGAGGCCAAGTCACTTCCCTAAGGTCACATAGCAGAGCTTGGATTTGAAGCTATGTCTTTCCAATTCCAGAGCCCCAAAACTTTCCATTGTCTTGTCTCTAAGTGTCCAAATACTCCAGTAACTGCTCTAACAGGGGCCCCACTGAGGAAGCACACGACAGGGGAAATAACAGCTTCCCACACATAGTGCATAGAGCCAGGGGTGGGAATAACAAAAGTCCTATAAAATGAGGCACTGGACTCTGTATCTCCGATCACTCCTTTCCCCTTCCCACCCCTAAGCCCCAAGAGGACGAGTTTCCATATACTCTGTTTCTGTTCAGCAGGTTTCGCCTGTGTTTCCCAGTCTTTGAGGTCTCCACTGGTGTTCTCCACAGTGGTGCAGGGGCACCGTGACCTGGTTCCTGTCTCATCCCATCATCACATGTTACTAAAATCCAACTGGACCCCACTTTGTAACGGGGGTCGGGGCTCCACAGAGGCAGAGTGCGATAAGGCGCCATGCTCTGGAAAACGAGCCACAGCCACCTGTCCCGAGCGTTTACGTGTGCTCAGCGCAGCACTGTCTCACACGAAGGCGCTCTCAGTCCTCTCAACCACCTTACGAGGGAGCACCTGTTATTATGCCCATTTTGCAGATAAGAAAACCAAAACTGAGGCACAGTGGTTAAATAGCTAGCTCGCTCACGGGCATACAGCAGTTAAGTAGCACACCTGGGATTCGAACTCAGGGCTGGCCCAACATCACTTATCATTAGCACCATAATTATTATCATTACCACCAAGGCTGGTCCTGGTAAACAGTTTTAAATTACTGGAAAAGTCTAAAACTCCCAAGGGGAGAAAAAGTGGCTTTGAGAGCCCCACATGATGACATTGTTTACAGGCCTGCACAAGACCTGGAATTTTCCAGTGTCACACACTGCTGGGCCACAGTGATTCTGTACCTTCCCAAGTTCAAGCCCACAAGCTGAGCCTCAACCCTCCCAGGAGCCAGAAGCCACCAAATGTTCCCCAGGTACCCCTTGGCTTTCTTATTATGTTGCTCTGAACCTGGCTTTCCAGAAGCTTCTGTTGGGGTCTCTTGAAACTGCTGTTCTCTTTTCCTTGAGACTGAATTAGACTTCCAAGTGGTCGGCCATGAGTCTTAGGCAAGCACATGGCAGAGGGAGCCACTGGGCTCAGGGGTAGTGGGTAGGCCAGATTTGGTGTCAGATTCCAGGCCTGGATTTAAACCCTACTATCTGCTGTGTGACCGTCCCAGGTGAGTCACCACCCCTCCCTGAACCACTTCCCTTCTCTCTGCCAGCTTTAGGATTCAAGCGAATGCTTAGTGTACAGAAGGCCTTGCACATTCCCTGGTCCCCTGCCTGGCCCCCACGCAAGGAACCACTCTGCATTTTCCAAGGGTGGACGGTCAGACACTGCTCAAGGTCACTTTCCATGGAGATGGTCATTCCCCAACCCCAGTGGAAACAAAGACCTGGGCTCATCCTGGCTGGGGCGCCTCACCTCTCTGGACTTCTGTGACTGGGGTAATACCTCTGACTCTCAGGATCCTCAGAAGGATACGGGGAGAGGCTTGGAAAGGCCTTAGGCTCAGGTCCTCATGAAACAGGACCCACCTGCCTTTGGGCCGGAGGCTTTTAGATCGTATGTGCCTGATGTTTTTCTTTTTTCTCTTCACCCCGTGGATCTGTAGACCCGAAGAGTTTAGGGGCCCAGACTGGGAGGTTCAATGGTGCAAGGGTGTGGGACGCAGATAAGTGGCCTACAGCTCGAGTGTCAGTGTCCTGGCTGTGCAGGGGGGCTCAGTCCTCAGTTTACAAGGCCTGAGTTAGAACCTCCTACATGCTAAGCACTGGCAGAGAGCTTTCATCTTCCTCTCCCGGGGCCCAGGAAGGGGGTCTCAAGGATTCCTATTTGCAGATGAGGCCGCTGAAGCCGGGATGGGGGGCAGTGACTTACGCAGGATCATGCAGGGGCAGCAGCAGGAGTAGAACCAGTGGGGCCGTGGCTCCTGCCCCCACCCTGCTGCCAGGAGACCTGCCTCCTGGCTGCTGGAAGAGTGGGAAGAGAGGATGTCGGCAGAAACGCATGTTAGCCCTAAAGCATGCTGGCTGCTTTCATTCTGTGGAAAACCTTACTTTTTCTCTTTTCTCATAAATTAGAGAAAATTTTATTTCTTTTCTCACCCATTAGGGAAAATAAATTCTCTCTTTTTTCCCCTTTGTGCCCGAGATATGCCAGACACTCCACGGACTTCACCTCATTAAATTCCAACCCTCACAACAGGTCCCCAAGATGAAGAATATTCTCCTCATTTCACAGATGAGAAAACTGAGCTCCACGGAGGTGGAGCCATGTGCTCAGATCGCACAGCCGGAACCAGGGCAGGAGCCCGAGTGGCTGAGATGGAGGGCTCCAAACCTCCCGGCTGCTGGTCCAGCTCCCTGCTTGCCCCTCCTCGCCGGGGCAAGTCACTCGACCTCTCTGAGAAGCCTCAGCTCCCACATGTGTGAAATGGGCAGCATGAGTGCCCATGAGCTGATCCGTGTGAGGCACTTTGCACGGGATGTGGCACCAGACACGGAATTAATGGATTACCACCGTCGAATCATCAGCACTTGTTACCTGGCAGAGCTGGGCTTTAAAGCCAGGCCCAGGAGGGCCCCCACCCACCTGCTGAGCCTCACTGTCTGCTTCCTTCTGCTCTTACAGGATGTGCAACGGCGCAGGGCGGGGCAGAGGATGAAGGAGAGGCGGAGGCGGGTTGGATCGAGGGGGCTGCCATTCTCCTCTCTGTCATCTGTGTGGTCCTGGTCACGGCCTTCAATGACTGGAGCAAAGAAAAACAGTTCCGGGGCCTTCAGAGCCGCATTGAGCAGGAACAGAAATTCACCGTGGTCCGGGCTGGCCAGGTGGTCCAGATCCCTGTGGCTGAGATTGTGGTTGGGGACATTGCCCAGGTCAAATATGGTAAGTGTCCCAGCTACAGAGCCAGGTTCTAGAGCTGGAGTCTGGATAGAGGTGGGATAGGACAGGCAGATACAGAGACTGGCCCAGGGAAGGGGATGGGTTCCTAAAGGCTGATCCCAAGTCAGGATGTCTTCTGAGATCCTCTGGGAAGTAGAAGGGGACTTCCCGGAAGAGGCGAGATCCCAGAATCCATTTAATCAGAAATGGCAAATACATAGCACATGTGTCACCACTCTCCTAACTTCCACCCCTAGCAGGCATTACTAAATCAATCACAGCTCAGAGCCTGGATACAGCCTCAGACGCCTTCTCAACACAATACTGCAAGGACCACTAATACTCAGAATAAGTTTATAAGATTAAATCCATTTTCCATCCCTGATTTGGCTGTTGAGGAGGTGCCAGAGGGAGCAGAAGTGGATGAGTGGATAATACGGACCAGTGCTACTGCCATGGAGGAGGTGGGCAGGTTGACACCAAAGAGGGTTTGGACCAGATATGTTCTGGGTAAGTAGAGGCATGAGGTGGACGAGAGATTGGGTGTTCCTCTTCACTCAGCCCTAGAGGGCTTGATTTCCCCCTGATAATGTGTTGGGATCTCCTCAGCCTAGTCAAGATAGACTAATCCCTTCTAAAAGAATTTCCCCAAAACTTGAATAAATTGAAGGTGTGAAAAAATAATAATAATTTCCCCAAACTGTAACTGAACCTAGAGGAAAACAAACCATTGAGAAAACTGGGCTTCAAATCCAAGCCAGCCCAAGAGAGACACTTTGTAAAGTACACGCCACTTGAGCCCAGCCTCAGCCCCCCGGGCCTTGTGCCATTCACCGCGGCTCCGGTTTTATGCTGCCCTTCGGCCTGCAATGGGCAGCATCTGGGCTCCGGTACCCTGGGAGCTGTAGGCATCTGGCCCCCAGTGGTGAACCTTCCTTCTAGTCACACCATTAAGGGAAAGTTCCAGCCTCTCCAGCCACCTGCTACCTGCTGACTCCTTGCCCTTCCTCCTACCAGGCGACCTCCTCCCTGCTGATGGCCTCTTCATCCAGGGCAATGACCTCAAGATCGATGAAAGCTCCCTGACCGGGGAATCTGACCAGGTGCGCAAGTCCGTGGACAAGGACCCCATGCTGCTGTCAGGTGAGCTGCAGCCCAATGCGAGCACGCTCCCATTGCCAGTTCCTGCCCCCAGGTGGAGCGGGACACCTGTGTGTCCCCTTCATGAGGCTGAGGGATCTCAGAGACTTTGATCCTTGGCTCTGGGATCTTGGCCAGCTTGGCCTCAAATGAAAACACCCTCTTTCCCAGGAAGCATACACCAAGCCTACGGTGCACTCAGCAACACTCCAGGCCGGGGAGACCGCAGTGAATAGACTAGACACAATCCTGCCCTCACGGCCCTTACCTTCTAGTGTCTTGGTTTACTCGAGCCTTTTCTCATCAGCGATGAGAAAGACTCAGTCAGGTGACAATCATTTTGGACACCTGCAGTGCGCCAGGCACTGGGCTGGGTGCTGGGGCCGCAGCAGTGAATAAGGAAGATGAGGCCTCAGCCCTGAGGAGCTTGTGGTGGGGTGAGAAGCGAGAGGCAATGCAAAAATTCCAGAAGGGACAGGAGTCTGGAGAAAACAAACAGGGCTGTGGGATGCAGCTGGCTGGGAGGGCAGGGAAGGCTTCTTGGGAAGGCGACAAGGCACGCTGAGGTATGGGTGATGAGAAGGAACTGGACTTGGAACTGTCCGGGGAAGAGCATGCCAGGCAGAGGGAACAGCAAGGGCAAAGGCCCAGAGGCAGGACTGTACTGGGAGTCACTGAGTCCAATTAGGGAGAAAAGGCCCTCCTGGCAGAGGCCACCATGTGCAAAGGCACAGAGATCTAAAGGTATGTGGCAAGTCTTGGAAAACAAAGAGGAATATCAACAGGTCTACTGGGTAGAATGTTAGAAAGAAGTGAGATTCAAGGCTGGAGCATTTATTTATCCAGCATGTATTCAATCAACATCTATTAAGCACCTACTGTGTGCCAGTGGTTAAGGAGACAAACAAGGTCTCTGCCATCCTGGACCTTAGAATCTAGTGAAGGAGCAGCCAGAAAAGGAAGAAGCATGCAAATGTGTGAGGGCATTTCAGGGAATAAGCCAGATGAAGACGTTGTACCATTGTTACAAGATAGAGAGATCCAAAGGAAGGGAGCAGGAATCTCAGTTGGTCAGGGGAGGCCTGTCTGAGGATGTTGTACTTGACCTAAACCAGAACAATGAGAAATAAGAGCATTCCAGTTAGAGGTACAGCAAGTGCAAAGGCCCTGGGATCTGATTGAGAGATCATGGAAGGTCTCAGAATGTCCTCTTTAAACACAGAGCCACAGGAGAGCTCAATAAATGGTCATGGCCCTGTGGCCCTGGCTCTGGCCTCTGGGTTGGTGTGGTTGACAGACAACCACTCATCTTTGGGAGGAGTGGCCAGGTGAATCATCTGGATCTGCAGGAGCCCAGGGGAGGCACGGGCCTGAGTGGATGGCCGATGAAGGCTCAGACGGTTTGCAGAAGGGGGAAGAGGGGGGAGGATGCTGGCAGGAGGCTGGGGAGAGAACGTGTTTGGAAGCACTGGCCCGTCAGCATCCCAGCCAGCCAAGGAGGCTGGCACAGGTGCAGAGAGACCCTGGAAATGACATGAGTGGGCAGAGAGGGATGGGCAACCAGCCAGCCAGCCTGGGGTGAGTCACAGGGGAGCAGGGTCTCTGAGCAGGGACAGCAGGGCCCAAAAGGAACAGAGGTGCCAAATACAAAACAATGCCGGGGGCAGAGGACAGGAGCAGGAGACTGTTCAGGGCTAGAAACAGGAGAGAGAGAGTGAGCAGGAGTTTTGGGGGCGTCAGGGAGCACCTCTCTGGCTCTGTGTCCCTTCTCTCTGTCAAGGAGAAGCCTTATAACTGAGTAGGGCCTGGGATGTCTCCAAGGCAGCCAGAAGTCCCAGGAGACCACAGGGTCCCACAGGAGAGCCCAGGCTTGCAGGCCCTTGGAGGCGGGAGGGAGCTCCCCGCTCTGGGAAGAAACACAAGGGCACGGGGGCAGACAGGAGGCATCGCAGGCCTCAGCAGGAATCCCAGGAGTCCCGTGACACCCACGCTGCAGGGGTCAGCAGTGGTTCTCAGCAACATTCCCAGTCAGCTTGGGAGTGGTGGCTTGTGAGCACGGGGACAAGAAAGGTGTGACCGTAAGACTCCACTATGGGCACCCTGAGTCCAAGTTCAACCAGCAGTCTTGGTCTTGATCTGTCAGGCTGGCTGGAAGCCCAGGTAGATGAAGCAGGCCTGGGGCCTCTGGATGTCAAGACATCAGCCAAGGTCTTAGGGACGTCCTTGTGGGCAAAGAGAAGGGCACACTGGAGCCTGGAGATTGCGGGGGTTGGTGCCGATTCCCGGATTGCTGGTGGTCTGGTGGGAGGTGTCTAGCAGGGAGCTCTAGCCTGTCGCAATGTGGAAAGTGTGCCCACCAGGTTCTCAGAGACCATGGGCCGAGGGAGGGTGGCAAAAAGAAAACAAGAGCCAAGATCCGCAAGGATGACCACAGGGTGCAGGATGAATTAGATAAAAAAAAGTGAGACTCAGTGGTGTGCCTGTGGCGCTGACATTCGGAGAGCCAGCTGTGTGGGGTTGGAGGGGCGAGGGGTTGTGGCTTAGCTGAAACTCATGGGGGGAAGACTAAGAAAGGGGCATCGTGGGCCCAATAGAAAGCAGTATAATTGGAAAGGGAACAATTCTGTGACAGTCAGAAATGCTCTGGGACAAAAGGGGCTGCCTATGAGGTAGTAAGGTCCCTGTCACTGATTGTGTGTGAGCAGGCTGTGGGTGGGGGTGTTGTAGAGTGGCCCCCTGGGTGGGCACTGCATTCAATGGCCCTCCCAGCCCTGAGAATCACAGATCCTCCCACCCCCTGTATCTCTCGTACAGATCCACCTTGTTTTGCTCTCTAACTTGCCGCTGTTGAGGCTATTCCGTCCTCCCAGGCAATCCTCTTTCTTCCTCTTTGCTCATTTAACTCCTGCCCATCTGCTCAGGCCCCAACTCCTCCATGAAGGCTTCTGTGACCACCTCTGCCCTTGTGGCAGTCACCCCCTGACCCCCTGGGATCCACCTTTCAGCCTACACCACTCCACTTTGTGCCTGGCCCATTCAGGCAGAGACTTGTAACGTTGCGTGAGTTTTTCACTGTGCAAACTATCTCAAATAAAATAAGGAACAAAATCCATCTATAGTCCTGCACCCCACCATATCTAACTGGTCTCCCTTTTGTGGATCCTTCTGTCCTCGGCCATACGCGGACAGAGAGACACTGCGGTGATGTGCTTCTGCATCAGTCCTTCCACCCAGACAGGTCCACGCAACTGGGAGCTTGGAGCAGAAACTCTCAGGAGCCTGTGCCCAACTCTGCAGGGCTCAGGCACCAGAGCAGAGTAGGGGGCTGTGCAGGGGTGGACAGAGCACAGAGATGGCCAGGCTGAACCGGCCTGATCTCTGGAGTGAACTCGCTGTGTGGCCTTAGGTACATGGCTTCACTTCTCTGAGCTCCAATCGCCCTATGAGGGGGCAGGGATGTCAGTGGTGGTGTGATGTGGGTGACCCCTAGCACAGTGCTGCCACAGGGAAGCCTGAGTTGGGTTGGTTCCCTTCCCCATTGCCTGGGTGGAACCTGGACTTGGGGGTGAGGTAGGCTGGGGTCCAGTCCCAGCTCTGCCCCTCTTTAGCTGGGGACCCCTGATGAGCTTCTCCCCCTTTCTGAGCCTTCGTTTCCTCACTTGTAAAATGGGCTAGTAAGCCCAGCTCCTGTGGTGCTGTTGAAGTGTGGAGTCTCCAGCAATTTTCCCCAGCATTTTCCCCTCTCTTCCTTCATCTGGCATGTCTCCCTTTCCCTCTCCAGGCTGCCACTTCCTCCTGGCATGCAGCTTCTCCCAGCCTTCGCCTGCCTCAGCCCGCCTCCTCCCGGGAGTTTGCCTTGATTGCTGTCTTCCCCAGTGCTCTGAACTCTCTGCATAGCACACATTTGGAGGCTCATTTTTGTGCACTACCGAACACCTTTATGTGTGTTGGGAAGCCTTGCTGACCTTCTGGTTGGATGACCCTCGAGGAACACAGAGAGACAGGGCTGGGGTGCTTGTGGTGTCCTCATGGTGGTTCAGAAACCGCCTGGTGGCATCTGACACACGGCTTCAGCCTAGAAGAGGGCAGAGAACATTTAGTTCCAGCCAGCTGGTCCAGCCATAATCAGCCTGTGTCCCTAGACAGGTCCTTTCACCTCTGTGAGCCTCCGTGTTTGTGTCTATCCATTGGTGGAGCTGGGGGCCCCCTGCTGCCTGCCCCACGGGGCTGTTGTGGGCACCACAGGCATGAACAGATGCGACTGTCCTTTGCAAACCCTGCAGGCATGGGATACTGTGTGGTGCAGAACCAGCATGACGTTTAGAAGCAGCACACTCAGGTTCCAGTCCTCCACTGGCTCCCACTGAGACCACTACCCCTCAGGCCCTCAGTTTCCCCATGTGACAAATGGGGGCAGACCTGCCTCAGAAAGACCAGATGACCCCAGTGCTCAGGGTACCAAGGAAATCGCAAAGATCTGGCAGGTTCCCTGGGACAGATAGGCAGACACAATCCCATGTCTGATGTATCTGCAGACTGGGCAGAGTAAAAATGTTCAGGAATCACAAAGTCGCATCTGCGAGGCCAGGCAGGGAGAGCGCGGGCACCAAACCAAGATGGCAAGTGCTTCCTGCTGCTGCCTGCAGGAGCGCCAGGCAGTGTGACCTCAGTGGTCACTTTGCAAGAGGAGCTAGGAATGGAGGTTTTCATGTACAATTTCCCCATGTTTAAATATTAACAAGAAATTCCAATGTTTTAGAAGTCTGTGTGGGTCAAGCGACATATGAGTAGGTCCTAGAGTGCAAACTCTGGCCTAGGCCTATCCTTTTAGCTTTGTGTTTTAAGATCATGTCAAACTTTTGGAAAGGTTGCAAGAATGACAAAAAAAACAAATGCGGCCCCGCTCTGAGTCAGCTGTTGCTAACATTTGCCCCTGGCTCTCTCTCAAGTCCCAGTCTCGCTATCATGGGTGGATGTGACGGCCCTGTCCCCCAACACTTCCTGTGTATCTCCCAAGAGCAAGGCAGTTCTCAGGCATGACCACAGCACGGCTGTCATGTTCTGGGGACTCGATGTTGATGCAGTGCTATTACCTACACATTGTGTCGCATTATGCCAATTGTCCCTGCAGCCAGCATCCTCCAGGCCCGGATCTGGGGCAGGGCACTTAGATGTCTCGCCTCCTGAGCCTCCTTTGCATGCAGCAGCTCCTCACCTGGTCTCTGTCTTCATGGAAGGCCTCCCAGGCCCCGAATCCCTGTAAGTGTCCCACCAAGACAATGATCCCTCATAGAAGGAATAGACGCCCAGGCCTGTGATTTTGCAGCATTTCAAGGGCTTCAAAGATCCCTAGAGAATGCTGATCTTGTCCCAGTTTGAAGCTGGGGAAACTGAGGCCCAGTGCAGGAGTGTAAGGCCCCCCAGAAGGCAGGGCCAGGGCAGGAGTGAGACCCCAGCCTTCCATCCTCCCATCCCCGGGCTCCCCCTGCAGCCTGCAAGCACTGTGTGGGCTTTATCGTCTGGCAGTGTGGCCTGTTGGAAGCATCCTGTAGTGACTCCCACTGGGAACACACGCCTAGATGTCATTACTGTGGCAGTGGATGGGCTGGGGCGGGGGCTGGGGCGGAGGCCTGTGTTCAAACAGCAGCAGGGCCTGGCCCCAGCAGGCCAGTTGGCTCAGCCCCAGCAGGACCTCCACCCCACTCCGTCACCCCCAGCCGAGCAGTAACAGCACCAGGTTACGCAGGACATCGGTAAACCCTGTTGGGACACATCCCAGTGCCTGCTACCCACCCTGCCAAGCAGCAGGCCAGGTACCAGGGAGCCGGACCTGCTGCCTCTGCCGCCGCCTCCAGGGAGCCTAGGACGACACCGTGACTGCAGAAGGCCCAGTCTGCTACTCGGCCCGCACTCTCTCCATTACACTACCCTGCCTCTTCTCCATGAGAGGCAGCGGGGTGTAGTGGATAGAGCATGGGTTCAAGTCCCGGCTCCTCCACTCACAGCTGTGTGACCCTGGGCTGTCACTCAACCTCTCTGAGCCAGAAAGGCCACGATGGGCAGAGGGGCTCGGGTTGTGCTTGTTCCAAAACCTACCTCACAGGGCTGTTGTGAGGGGGGCACTTGCCGATGGTCCAGTGCTCTGTGAGCGTGCATTATCACATCACTAACTGCACTGATAACGGTAATGATGAAAGCTGTGTCTGGGCTGGGATCCCATTGGCCTTGCTTGGTGCTTATGTCTGGGAGGCAGATGGTAGCCCCCAGAAGTGGCCTTGATCCCTTCCTCACAGCCTCTCCCCACTGAAGGGGACCTTGTAGAAGACCCCACCTGTTCCCTCTCCCTGTCCAGAGAGAGGCCTGGCTGGTCACACGCAGATCAAGGAGCCTGGGTTCCAGGCCCCAGCTGTTCCACACCCTCTGTGCAAACTCTGTCAGTCGTTTGCCCTCTCTGGGCTCAGAAACCCCATTTTGTGAAGTAAGGCCCTTCTAGCTCTGCCACCAGGGGCTCAGTGCACCCCACTTGCCACCACATGAGGCCTTGGCTTCAAGACAGCCAACATCTGGCCCAGCCCAGGGGAGCCGTCTCCTGCTGCTCAAGACCAGCCCGAGGCCAAGATGGGAAGGTGCTGGCCCTCCTGCTGCTGCCAGGTCAGATGCCGAGGAGCTCCCCCTGTGTGGGATGGGGACAGGGACAGAGGCTCAGGCAGAACAGGACAGTCCCGTTGGCAGGAGCCACAGTGTTCCCTGGGCCTGGGCTCCCTTTTCCTCCCTATGGGAGGGCTGACGCACGCCCCTTGGGGCTGCCCAAACAGCTCTCCTTCCCACGTGCCCACCAGCCTGCCCCGCAAGGCAGACAGCACAAGGCTGGAGCCACATGCCACGCCGGCCCCAGCCCAGCTCTGCCCTCCCAGGCTGAGTGTGGAGGTGACCCCTCTGCACTGTGCCTGTGAAATTGGGGTGGTAGTGACCATTCACAGACCGTGACAGCTGAGTGGAAAAGCAGCTCAGACCATACTTGACACACTGAATCCTCAACCGATATCCCTTCTCCTCCTCCCTCCCCGACAGAATACTCTCAGGGCTTCTACTGAACACCAGACAAGGACCCCACCCGGCCACCCGCACTCAGGCTGCTCTTCCCTGCATGGGCCCTGAGCTTCACCGTCACACAGGGCCCTCTCGCCACTTGGCCTAGGCTATGGCCACCTGCCCACTGGATCCTTGGCTTGGTTTTATCTTTTTTTTTTTTTTTTTTTTTTTTTTGAGACAGAGCCTCAGTTGCCGGGGCTGGAGTGCCATGCATCAGCCTAGCTCACAGCAGTCTCAAATTCCTGGGCTCAAGCGATCCTCCTGCCTCAGCCTCCCGAGTAGCTGGGACTACAGGCACGTGCCACTACACCTAATTTTTCTGTTTATTGTAGAGATGGTCTTGCTCTTACTCAGACTGGTCTGAAACTCCTGAGCTCAAGCAATCCTTCCGCCTCGGCCTCCCAGGGTGCTAGGATTACAGGCGTGAGCCACCGCGCCCGGCGGGTTGGTTTTGTTTATGCTGCTGATCTGTGTGCCTGTCTGCTCCCCTTAGCCCCAACTAGACTGGGTGCTCCTAGACGACGGGGTTCACAGGGGACCCTCCTGCCCTGTGAACCCCAGAGCCTGGCTTGGAGTCGACACCCCATGATGTCTATCCATCAGATGAAGGACTGTGGCCTGGGTGGTGGGGCGGTGGGAGGGCCATCTGGTCAGTCTGTCCACACAGACAGGGGTCTGTCCTCTGCTGGCCCATCCAAACCCTTTTCTTCCTGAGATGTAGCTGCCCTACCCCACCCAGGAAGTACCCTGGTCTCCCTGGGCCACAGAGTGTCCAGACATCATTGCTGAGAGATAGTGACCTAAGCCGGGTCCATCCCCATTTTACAGAGGATGACACTGAGGACCAGAGAGGAGAGTGCTGGCCTAGGGTCACACAGCAAATCAGAATCAGATTCCAGACAGTTCCCAGCCCACGGCTCTCTCTATCCTCACTCCACCCCGGGTATTCCGAGGGGCCATGGCTGGTTGGAGGAGGGGAGGCCTAGAGAGTTGTGCTCAAGGGATAGTGGACAATGAGGCCTGGTGCAAGGCCCTGGCAGGGCATCCCCACCCAAAGGGTCCTCGCCGCTGCCCTACCCAGAGCCCGTGTGGTTTCCTCTGGGAGATGAGCCCCTGTCCTTGGCTGCAGTGCCTGCTGGTCCACCATCAGTGCCTCGGTCCCTGGTGTCAGCGTTACCTTCTACGAGGGCCTCCTGGGGCTGGGGTGGAGCAGCAGCAGGGACGGCCTGGTCCGTCGGAGCCTTCCCCTGCAGGAGGGGCAGCCAGCGCTCAGGGCCCGGTGGAGGAGACGGCTGGGCCCAGAGTGGGTTGGAAGAGGGGGCACAGCTGAGAGGAACGTGACCCTTTGTGAAACCACACAGATGATTTACTGGGGGTGTGGCTGGGCGTGCTCCATTATAAATCTAGTATGTGCCCACCACGGAAAGCACAAAAAAGAAGGTAGCAGGAAAAAGGGTGCTGGAGTTGCAGCTGCAAGCCAGGCTCTGCTGGGGGAGCCGAGACTAGATTCGCACTCAGACCCTGCCGCCCTCAAGGGGCTCACCTCTCAGGAAGCCAGGCTGGGATGCACCCCCAGGGAAGACTGTGGGAGTGGTTCAGAGGAGACAGATGAAGTCCCCTTGTGGGAGGCAGGGGCCACCTAAGGGGAAGGGCATTTGCCCTGGGCCTTGAGGAGGGCCTCTGGACAAGAGGTGAGAGAAAGGCCCTCGGGCGGTGCTGTGAGCAAAGGCCTGGGACTGGACGCAAAGGCTGGGTGAGCCATGCATGTGCCGGGCAGAGGCCAGAAGAAGAATGGGGTCTGATCCAGGGGGCACTGCCTGAGTCGTTTGGACCTGGGGAAGAGTGTCTGTGCTGGGGGGGGGGACACTGTCAGAGCAGAGGCTGGGGGACCACTGGGGTACAGAGGGAGGGAAGACCAGAGGAGGAGATGGGTGCCTCCACCTCCCCTGCCCCTGGCTAGGCTGGGCCTGGAGGACCCCCTGGGGCTTCTCCAAGGCTGTGGCCAGAGGAAACCTTCCTGGCCGCCTCCTCCCTCCTCCCTGCCCCCAGATGCGGTGCTGAGCTGCCAGCTCCCTGCTGCGATGGGAGCGATTAGATGAGAAGGTGATTCGGGGTCTGATTATCTTGGGTGGAAACTGGCCCCCTGTGTCTTTTTCCATCCTGCCTAATTTGGGGGGGTGGGGGGTGGCCTGTCCATTGCCACCCAGGGGAGAGAACCAACACCTGCATTTTGCAGCAGAGCTTTTCACTAATGTGTTTGAGATCTTGTCTCCTGGGGGCAAGGGGAACTTGACAAAGACAATAGGCTCGAGAGACAGAGAGTTCCAGTCCTGGCTCTGCCCCTCACCAGCAGGGTGACTCTGGGCAAGCCACATCTTCCATAGAGCCTCAGTTTCCCCTGGTGTAGGGACTAAATGAGATCACCGTGTGGAGGGCAGCACACGCCCTACACACAGCAGGCGTCCTGCAGAAGTTAACTCAGGTGGCAGCTACTGCTTTCTGTGCTCTGTGAGTGTAGCGAAGTGTGTTTGTTCCTCTCCTTGGAAGAGTCTCCAGCAACCCCCAGCCCCACATGACATCAGTATGCTCATCTGTCTGATGCCGACCTTTCACAGCTCCTCCCAGTCCCGGCACAAGCCAAGCTGGTGCCCGAGACAGCGTCTTGTCAGCGAGTTACTATAATGGCCACCATTCCATTGACTGGGCCTCAGGGCAGGGGTGGGTGGGCTCCAGGAGAGATCACCAGGCCTGGGGTGCTCAGCCTGGAGCCCGTGTCTGAGCTCATTCTGTGGTCCCCACTGCTTCCTGGCCAGGGACAAAAGAGAGCTGTCCTTCTGTCCTGGGAATGGCCAAGGAGCTCACCGTCTGAGCATCCGGCTCTGTTCCCGCTGCTGGGCGGCCTGCCCACTCTGTGAGCCTTCAGGTCTCGGTTTCTGCATCTGTGCGTGGACAGCGCCTGCCTTAGAGGAGCTCCCTGGAAAGTGTCTGTCTGTCTGCAAAGCACTGTAAGATCCAGAGATCCTGGAAGCCAAGGGGCAGGAGCACCACACGCTCACGCATGTGCAGGCACACATGTGCACACAGCACCGAGCTGTCACACAGATCCTAGAAGGAAACGGCCAAGGTGGGTGACACCACTTGAAAAGTGAAAGCAGATTCCTTGCTTAAGCAAAATACTTTGGGTCCTGACTCAGAACCCCTTGACTCCTGCTTTGTATATAATTTGAAAGAGTTTGCTCACCCGGATTTCAAATCTGAAGCAAACTGGGAAACAATGAGAAGATTGTTGGAGACAAATTCCACTGAAAACAGGGAGAAGTGGCAGCTGGTCCCAAGGGGAAAGAAGGGAAAACTCTAAAAAGCAGGAGCGACTTCCAGAAGCAAGTCCTAGAGTGTCGGGCGTCAGGATGGTGGCTGCCAGGGCCCCTGTGACACCTTGTGGCCAACCTGCTGTGGTGCTCACTGCGCCGCGCTCGGCCGGACGGGAGCTGGACTTCATTTGAGAAGGAACTGTGTGCTGCATTGTAGAGAGCCTTCTACCCAAAGTGGTAAAAAGTAAAATAAAATAAATGGGTGCCTGGAGAGCCAAACGTCACTAATTCAAACTCTTTACTAAGTAGGGGACTGCCGACACCTGAGCCCTGTGCAGGTGGCACCACACAGGCCACGAGGGTTGTGGACAGCAGCTGCGTGCACCCAGCTCCGGCGGTGCATTCACACTGCTGTTCAGACATCACCACCGTCCATCTCCAGGATTTGTCCATCTTCCCCACCCGAAACTCTGCCCATCACACTAACTCCCATTCCCCCTCGCCCAGCCCTGGCACCCACCATTCTGCTCTCTGTCTCTGTGAATGTGATTACTGTAGGGACCTCATGTGAGTGTAATCGTATGGTATTGACAGTCCTTTTGTGGGGATCTTATCTCACTTATTATAATGTTCTCATGCTTCATCCATGTTGCAGCACGTGTCAGAATTTTCTTCCTCTTTAAGGCTGTGTAATACCCATTGAGTACATAGACCATATTTTTCCCCTTTGTGTCTTATCCTCACTAGGCCACAAGCACTCTGCATGCTCTTGGGTAAGTCGCTCTGTGAGCCTGCATGGTGGAGGGGCCCATCTTCAAGCAGCAGCGACTCTCATGTCAAACAAGAACTGATGCCAAAACCCTCAGAGATAAATAAAAGTAGAGCCACTCTGACCAAAGGCCTCCTTTGCCCCCCAACAGCTGTCCCTTCAGCCCCTGGAATTCTTTCAGGGTCTCCAGGGCCCAAAGGGTCTCCAGGGCCCTTTGGAGACCAGTTTGAGAAATCTAAAATTCTAGCAAAGGGGTTCTTAACCTTTCTTACAGCACGGACCCCTGGGGAAGTCTGGTATCGTCATGTGTCATCCCTGTTCAGAATAACGCTTTGAAGTGCATAAAATAAATATATTTGATTGCAAACAAAGCCAATTATATTGACATAATTTGAGTAGTAAAAAAAAAAAAAGGTGGTAATGTATTGCTCCTTTATTAGTGCATTGAATAACAAGATCTACCTTAGTAGTGAAATAGGACTGAACATCAGCAATTCTGCAGCAGCTGTAAAGTGATATGAAAAAGAATCTGTGATTTTCATAATGTATGCAATGGTGTTGTGGGCACCAGTAAGACTCCTGGAGTTTGTTGCCTACATTTGTAATAGGAGAGATGCTAAGTTTCAGTTACAGGTTTGTGAAAATAAAGGTGTAATTTTTTTTCTCATCTAAGTTCACAGATCCCTGAATTCTTTCCTCAGATCTTTGGTGGGCGGTTGCTGAGGACCCCATTTTAAGCAGTTCTGTCCAGGGCTTAGTTGGCATTTCTTTACTGATTGCAGTATTAGAATGAGATCTGGTTCTAAAGACTATCAATAAAAAAAAGAGAGAGTGGTCCCTGCTTGGTCTGTAAGGGTGGGAGAGGATGGGGGAGAATGAGGCAGAGGAAGGGTATGATTGTCCAGGGCAGGGTAGTAGGTGGTGGGCCTGGAACTGTTTGGGGGCCTGAGAAGTGAGGAGGGATAGCAGTGTTTCAGCCCCAGGCCCATCCCATCACTGTCCTAGGTAAAATCTTAAAAGGATCCACCACACACACACAGTGTGTAAAACTTAACCATAGCCAGTGCCCCATGACCTCAGCAGGAGAAGAGCAAGGAGATGACTGAGACCTCATTTCTTCTACTCCTTTGGGGAGAGGGCTTCAGTCATGCAATGGTTAACTTGGCTTTTGTCCCATTCCTCAGGGACCCACGTGATGGAGGGCTCAGGTCGGATGTTGGTGACTGCTGTGGGTGTGAACTCTCAGACTGGCATCATCTTTACCCTGCTTGGGGCTGGTGGTGAAGAGGAAGAAAAGAAAGACAAAAAAGGTAAGCACAACCCCCTTGCAGACCAGGAGAGGAGCTCTTAAGGCCACTTTTTTTTTTTTTTTTTTTTTTAGTTTATTTGTTCACTCAACAAAATAGTTATTGAGTGCCTTCTGTGTTCACACCCTGTGCTGACAGCCACCTCCTGCATCCTCACGGCCCTGCTGGGGCCAGGTGGGCTCTGTTTGTTCCATCTCCAGGGTCTTGTCCCAGTCTCTGTCTTGTCCAGTCATGTCATGGAGGCCCCTCCTCCCCCCCTGGGCCAGGCCAAGAATGCTGACCACATTGTTGGGTCGCCAACCTCAGGTGGTAGAAACAGCCAGCATGAACTGGTCCCATCAACACCCCAATATTGAGTAGAAATCCCTACCCAAGCATATTCCTTACACTGTTGTCAACTCCACTGAGCAGAGCTGGAAATCCAGCTGACAGAGACTTGTCTAAGATGTGGGCAGAGGAGGTTGTAGGGAAGGTGGCCAAACAGATAGCTCCAACTCAACCACTATGAGTTCCATCTCCAATGCCCCTGCAGCGGCCACCTTGCCTGGGTTCTGGTTCTTCCTCCCCCTTGGAATAAGGAATTCCTTATTCACTGTTTTCCCCTCAGTGCGGCAGGCCAGGAGCCCAGGCTATAAGTGCCTCTGAGAATAGGGAGGGACGCTCACACAAGAGGCTCAAATACCATCAGGCCAGGCCCACCTCCAAAGGCCCAGGCTTCTGGCCCCAGCACAGCCCACTCCTTATCTGACACCCACACTTTGCATCAAGGACAGCCCCCTTTCACATTTTCAGTCTTTTGTCTCCTTCCCCAAGCTCCAGGGGAGGATCTGCAACATCCAGAACTTCTGGAATTGGAATCCTGGGAGAAGGGAGATGGGAGGGCAGATGGCCCCTCCCTGAGTTTCAGGGGCAGCCCTGCCACCTCTAGCTCTACAGAGGCCAATCAGGCAGAGAGCCTGGGTCAGGATTGAAGGTGACTTGTTTCTGAAGGCAAAAACCATTTTTAGTGGTTCTCCCTAAGATTGTGGCTACCCCAGCAGCAGGAACAATGGAGCAGGGCTGTGGTCTGGGAAATCAAGAGGCTGGAGAGAGAAAGGGGTGCTGAGGTTGCAATTGAGGAGAGAGTCCTGACCAAGAGACTGGGAGAGCGTCACGATAGTGTCCATGCACTGAGTTGGAACCTGTGGTCAGGGTGGCCGGGCCCTGCCCCAGAGTGCTGGCAGGTTTGAGCACTTGTACAGGATGCAGCAGCCTTGTACCCACTTCCATGTCCTCACTAGGGCATGGGTGAGGGGCAGACTCAGCCAAACTCTTCCACAAGCTAGACCTGTGTTTTTGAAAACACCTCTAGGAAGACAGGCCTCAACTGGCCTAGAAGCGTGGGTTGGGGTCCTTTGCTGACATGCACCTGCACCCCAGCAAGATGGGGGGTGTCAGAAGACTCTGCCTCATGTAGAGAGAAGGGGTGGCATGTGGAGGGGACGTGACAGAGGAAGCCTGGGGACAGCCCAGCATCTCAGCCCACAGTGAGCTTTGTGGCCAGGGCTGGGCCCCTTCTGCCCTCCCATCCTATCACCTCCTCTAGGGCCATTGCTTAGATGCCACCAACCACATGTTCCCATTTCACGATGAGCCCAGGTGCGTGACTGTGTGTGCATGTATGTGTGTGTGCTCATGTGTGCAGATGGGGCTGCGTGTGCTTCTCCTTCATTAACATCTCTCAAAAATCATCACACAGGTGTGAAGAAGGGGGATGGCCTTCAGCTACCAGGTACAGTAAGACACCCCTCGGGGTAGGTGGGCTTTTAGAAAAATAACAGCATCCTTTGGCCACTGGGCCCTGCCCCCACACCACCAGCATGCAGTTGAGGAAGGCACATGCCTGCTGAAGGTTCCCCAGAGACACTCCTCTGTGCCATCGTGTGATGCCAGTCCCATGGGATGAGCCAACACCCCACTCTGCCCTCTTGCCCATATGGTGCTTCACCCTACTGGCCAGTGCCACTTGGCACCACCACTATGCTCCCAGCACCCCAGCCCTGTGCACGGCACGCAATGCCTCACTCCCCACCACTGTGCCTGGCCCTGCTCCCCCCCACCCGCACCCTACAGAGCCCGTGTCCACCTCACCCAATAGTGTGTCTCACCCAACAGGGCCTCTTCCTTCTCCTCCCCATAAAACCCTATTCCCCACCCCACAAAAAAAGCACCAGGGGTGAATTTGGCCATTTCATATGACTTTTAATTTCTAAATTAGGATAAACTCACTAGTTCCTTTTCTGTCTCGTGCACAAAATGTGACATGTTTGATGTCACCTTTTAAATGGCGGACATCTCCCGTGGGTGTTCCCAAGACAATCTTGGGCGTGCTGGTTAGGGAAGGAGGACATGGCCCTGGGCAGTGGCCTGAGTCAAAGGCATGAATCTGGTTAATTCACTGCTGTGGGCAGACGCTCTGCTGGAGCACCCTAGCACACGGCGACTGAGGTCATAGCAAACACCCATTCTGAGTGCTTGGTGACCACACCCCATGGTACATTGAATATTTTGAACTGACTCCTGGCCATGGGTTCCTCTGGCCCCAGTGGGCAGCCAGATCCCCTCCTCCATGGAACGCTCCCTGACAGGGGACCCACCCGACCGGCCGGGCCGACAGGGTCCACACATCACCGCAAAGCAGTGCCATCCCCCAGCCACCCTGCTCGTTCTCCATGCTTTGTTTCAGAGACCCTCCGTGTCTGAGTTCTCCCCTTCCATGTCTGTGGCATCTATGGGAACATTTCACCCAAATCTGAGTTTCTAGATTTCCAACAGAGTGTTTATATATTTTTTTTAAGAATAGAGTCATGTTATTTCCCCACAAGTTGGTGCGTGTCTTTATCGTTGCTGCTTTTCTCCATTGTGACACACTGCATTTTCCATCCCTCCCACCCCCTGCAGCAGCAGACGGCGTGGCAGCTGCCATTGCTGCAGATAGTGCCAATGCCAGCCTAGTCAATGGTATGTCTCCGGCGGCGAGCTCTGGGTCTTGGTTGGATGGGCCTCTCTCCCCCCAACTTTGGGCTTTCTTTCCCTGTTCTGGACCACACAGATCTGGGATGTGCATGGGCCGCTCAGACAGTCACCCTCTCACGCGGGGCCAGTGCTTAAGAGAGGAGCCACACTGGGGAGTCAACTCCATGCCCACTTGCGACTGCCAAAAAGGCACAGGCCCCTATGGGCTCTTGCCCCCCAGTGGAGCCCAGAAGAGGGACATGACTTTGGCTTCAGATCTGGCCCCCAGGAAGCAGCAGTATCCCACCTGGCGTGGCCCTCTCCTAAGTGCGTCCTGGCCCTGGCTTTGGGAAGAAGGCCTGGGGTCAGGACCTGGGCTGAATCTGACATCTGGGTCCCCAGAAAAGGCACCAGTCCTTGACTCTAAAATGCCCTCAAGGGAGGGGGACCCAGGCCGGGTTCAGCTCCTTGGCCCCGCCCCACAGCATGGCTGAGCCACCAGTAGACATTTCTTCTTCTTCTCTTTCACGGAGCAAACATGCAGGGGGTGGCTTGGGCCTGGGCCTAGTTCTGTCCCTCGATCATAGACTGGCGTTTCTTGCTGTTGCTTGTGCTGGAGCATTTGTCCTGGGTCTCTGCGTTCTGACTGGTGCCCTTGGTGGTGGGAGATGGAAGTAGGGGCTGCCTCTGTGTACCTGGGTCTTCACTTTAACCTCTTTACACACGGGCAGGAAGTAATTCCATTCACTTGCCTCCAAGCCTTTAAAAGATTTCGGATTTCTATCCCCTCCCAACTTCAGAGCAACAGGCGAGGCTTCTGTTTACTCAGTTACAGCCCCTGTCCCCAAATAGGTAACATAATAGTCACCCAGGCTACTTCTGGGCTGCTGAGAGCCATCAGGGTTCAGTCATGAAAACCTTGCCCCAGAGAAGCCTAGGGAAGGGGGAAGTCTCTGCTCCAGCACCGCTGCACACTGGCATTGGGCTATGGGCTTCTTATCCACATCCTTTACTCCTCACCAGTCCTGCAAATCATGAAGACTTGTTCCCCATCCTCCCGTCCCTGCCCCATACCTCTGGCCAAGCCACCTGCATTCAAAGTAACCAGAGATGGAAGTGCCTAGATTTCTGGGGCCGGGTAAGGCATTTCTGCCAGCAGGACCTTGCCAAGAAGGGCTACTTTGGGTGTGAGTCTCTTTCAGACACAGGAGGAGGAAGGAGGACAGCTTGGGGAGTAGGAGGTGTCATGCATCAGGGAGGGCAGGCTAAGAGATGACAGGGAGAACCAACGTGGGCAAACCCACGACTGGGGGAGAAGGAACCAGGAGGTGGCACCCACTTCCTCCAGGCAGTGAGCCCACTGGGCTCTGTGAGCATGCAGACCCGTCCAGGCTGCCAGTTCCAGAGAAAAGGGCAGTTTCACTTCTACACTGCAGCAGAAAACCCCAAATATCCCAGGAAAAACTGCAGGAAAGATGGGGAACTTTCATTTCTTGACCACCTACTGTGCACCGGACACTGTTGCAAGCATTTCATGTTCCCCATCTCATTTAATCCTCCGGACAACCCCATGGTGCAGGTTTTGTTGTCCCTACTTTAAAGATGAGGAGACTGAGGCTCAAGGAGATCAAGACGCTAGCCCAGGGTCACAGAGCTGGAACCCAGACCTGGCTGGCTCTGAAGTGTGAGCTGTGCTGCTCCTCCTGATGCAGGATTTCCCAATGGAGTGTGTCTCATAAGTTTCACAAGGATGGTAACAATCTTCCCCCCAAGAAAAGGATCCTGTGGCCAAAGATGTTTAGGGACCACTGGATTAACTTGGTTTCTTCCTAGTTAGAGGACTTCTCAGAGCTTTGAATATGCTGGTGTGTAGTGGAGAGTTATATCCAGGGTTTCCCAGGCCGATTTGACTTCCAGCCCTTTCCTGGCTGAATCCTGTCGGATCAGTATGCCCCATGACATACTCAGGAGACAGTGCTATAAGCCATTGCTATTCAAAGTGTGATCGAAGGACCCAAAGCCTGAGCATCACCTTGGGAGCTTGTTAAAAGTGCAGAATCTCGGGCCCCGCCCAGACCAGCTGAGTGAGGCTCTCCATTTGAACAAACTTTCCAGACTCCAAGCAAGAGCTGAGCCTTGGTGAGGGGGAGTTAACTGTTCTTTCCCCTCCTTCCTCTGAGCCAAATTGCAATGACTTGGATGTGGGGGGAAAAATTGGGGATGGCAACATTCCCCTTGACCCTACTCACCCGAGCCCCCCAGCTGAAAAGTGGGTGTGTTCCATTTATTTCGGCGGCATTATGATTGCCATTATTTTATCATTTTCTTTTATGTTCGTTAATACATCACCTGTAATCACAGTTACAATCATGGTTAATGACACCTCCCTGTTAGCCCCTGAAGTTTACACACCACTTCGCGGGTGCCTTGTGTAAGCGTTGCCTTGGCTGACATCAGCCCATTCCACAGAGAGGGAAATGGAGGCACAGGGAAGAGGAGTGCTATTTCCCAGGTCTCCCCAAAGCTTGTGTATCAGGTCACCCACCAGGAGTCCTCCAGATTTACGCTCTTCACACTCACGTCCCTCATGGGGCACCATTTGGAAAAGCCGCATCTGGCATTGGATGCAGAGAAGGGCCTCCAAGACGCTGGCCCAGTGCCCCTTCTTGGATCCATCCCCAGCTCCCCTGAAGTATAGCACATCCTCCAGGCCCCACGTGGTACCAGAGCTGGCTGTCCCAACACAGTCCATGGCCAGGCGAGCACTGATTTGGCCGAGGAGAGCCCCATAAAAGTCCCTTGCTGCTAAGAAACCAGGCCATCTGCTCCGAAGCACTCCCAGAAGGTGGCTGCCTTCCTTCAGCATATGCATTGGTGATTATTTTTCTGGCCACGTGGTCACTGGAAATAAAAGAGGAAATTGCTAGCTTGGCTTAATGAGCACTCACACCCGCTATTGCATCTGATGATACGCAGTGCAAATAAAGGCCCCTCTGAGCCTCCTAAAACCAACTATTGAAACAGAGTCCTCTCGTGCCCCCGAGCCCAGTTAGTAAAATTACTTTAGAAAATAAAAATAATTGTTGATTCCTGTTTGCTCTAAAAAGGTTTCTTCTCTCGTGTTTTTTAATTCAGTAGAGAGAGTTTTACAATAGAGCTCTGAGGGCCTTTCTCTTTAAAGCCCACAGTGGGCCACCGACCCTGTGCAGTGGGAGCTCACGGGAGCAGCACTGCACTTACACTTGGATACACAGTGTTGGGCAGGGCCCAGGGAAGCCACTTCTTCCCTCTGAGTCACCCATGGGGTGGGTACAGCAACAGCGAGGAGCGAAGCATGCAGCCACAGGGTCATTCTGGGGGTGCTCCATGAATGCAGGCTGCCCGTGAGCCCCCTTGGCCTCAGTTTCCTCCTCCATAAAATGAGAGCGATGGAAATCCCTCCCCCCTCGCTTGGAGGGTACTGGGAAGACTGACAAGCGATGACACTTGCAAAAGCCCTTTGAAACTGCAGAAGGCTGAACCCTGCAAGTGGCTAATATCAAGGTAATTTTGGGGCTCTCTGGGAGGTGAATGTCTCATCCCATTTTATGGATGTGGAAACTGAGGCTGGGAGAGGTAAAGCCACACAGCTAGCTGGTGGCAAAACGGGGGCTTCAGGAATCCAGTCCCAGCAATGCCACCTAATTCCCCTGCCCTGGGCTCAGAGAGAGTAAGGGGCAGCTGTAGTCTCCCGACTTGGCTCCCGGGGAAGCCACGACAGGGTGGAAGCACGCACGCACTTTGGAGCCAGCTTTGCATTTACCCACTGAGGCTTGGGGCCTGAGTTTCTTATCTGTAAATGGGTATAACATAAGAGCACCCTTCGTGGGTGAGGCTGTGGTGAGGATTGGATGGAACCCTGGTGTGCGCCTGGCATGCGGCGGGTTCTCCAGGAACGTGAGCTGTGAGAGTGACCTTCATGGCAAACATCCAAGGGGGGCTGACCCTGTCAGACCCCTCCCAAGGGGGTGAGGCCACAGGCAGAGCTCCGGATGAGTGTGCAGGTCCAGTGGACAGCAAGGTGCAGGCAAAGGCAGGTATCTCTGGTGAGAGGCAGAAGCTACCAGTCCCCACACTGCAAACACAGGCCACAAGCCTCTGGCCAGGGCTGGGGCAGGGCCTCCAGGGCAGCCCTGATGAGGGGCCAGGGAGCCCCAGATTCAGCCCTTTCCCAGCACTAGGCAGCATCGGGTCCTGTTGGGGGGTGCCCAGGAGAGCCCACTGACCCTGCTCAGCTTGTCTCCTACCAAGGGGTCGGCAGCGCCCCCCTTGGGAACCAGGGCACTTCCACAGGGCCCCTGGACACAGCTCCTCAGACACCACCACTGGGACCCCTGCTCACTCTGTGCCCTGGTGACTCTCAGGGGCGTCGGGCAGGGGTCATCCTTGCCGTGGCTTCACAACCTTCAGAGGAAGAAGAAAGTAGAATCATCCTCTGGAGCCAGAAACTGAGGACCACATTGATCCCTCCATTCTAGAAACTCCCCCCTTCCCCTGTCCTCTGTATCTCTCTCTCTCTCTCTCTCTCTCTCTCCCGCTCTCCCGCTGTGTTTGCATGTTTTCCTTTATGGAAAAACGAGAAGGACACAGCTGAACAAGTTTCCCTTTGCTTTCTCTCAGCCCCTAAAACGCACCAACCAGATCAGTCCTAAAAGGCTCTCCTCTCCTTCCTGCCAGGAGACTCTGGTCCCTTTTGCCCTCAAATTCTGTCCTTTCATCTAGAAAACGCTCAGGGCCATGATTACCCCAGCCGAAATCTCTCTGCCAAGCTCCCTAGAGAGCTGGGAGTTGCTGGGGCTGTCGCAGCGGAGGCGGTGGCCAGGCTTGCTCTTGTGTCGGGGCCTCCCCAGCATCCCTGTTCCCTGTACGGAGGGACGGAGTCAGTACGGCCCTTCCTCCGTCTGTGCCGTATTTGTCTGTGGCCTGTTGTGTCTCCGTGATGACCGACTGTGTGTTGTCTATTCTCTGTTGTCTGTTAAAATTCTCTGTCGTGTAGGTAAGATGCAGGATGGCAATGTGGACACCAGCCAGAGCAAAGGTAACCCTTTCCCATTAATCAG